>JAPQWS010000104.1:1250000-2500000 GCA_028651295.1 Catharanthus roseus | reverse complement strand
GAAGGAGAAAGAGAAACACACATAACTTCAGAAAACATAGAGTTAACATCTGAGTCAAAACCGTGGGTGTTATCGACTTTATTCCCTCCTTTACCATATTTACGTTGTTTCTCATCTTTGATTCGTTTAAAACACTTATTTTTCATATGCCCTTCTTTCTCACAGTAAAAACATTTTACCTTGCTTTTCTCTCGTGATTTGGAACGGCTTTTAAAACGATGACTAGGAGGTTCTCTCCGGTCAATCCTTCCTCTTACAAAAAGATTTTTACCATGAGACTTGTTCTCTTTTTGCAAATCCAAATCTTTTGATTTTAAAGCATTTTTGACATCAAGATCATCTCTTCCACATTTAATGGCAGATTTGACATCATTAAAAGAATCAGGTAAGGCATTTATTAAAATGACTGCAACATTTTCATCAGAGATTTTCTCTCCGGCGTTTTGAAGCTCCAAAATGATTTTATTTAAATCATCGATATTTTCAGAAAGTGATTTTGTTCCACTTATTTTGAAACTAAAAAGCTGTTCTTTTAAATAGATTTTATTTGAAAGAGATTTTCCCAAATACAAATTTTCCAGTTTTGTCCAGATTTCAAAAGCATAGTCTTTTTCATCAATTTCCCATAAAACATTATCAGTCAAATGCAAGGTGAGACAACTATGAGCGTCACCTAATTTTTCTTTGAGAATTTCGCCCTTCCAAGATTCTGGATACTCTTCAGGGCTGCAAATAGCGGGAGCAATTTTATTTTGTACCAAAACTGCTTTCATTTTCCTCCGTCACATTACAAAATCAGATTTGCCATCAAACCTATCAGTTTCAATTTTTGGAACTGACATGTTTCAAGGGCAAATAGGTGTAATTCGGTGGTTTCAGAAAGATGAAAGATTTGAAAAAGTTTTGAGTAAAAATTGTCCGGATTTTTCCTTTAAAAATAGAGGAAAGATCTTCCAAAGAAAAACAGCATTGTTTGTTTTAATCTTGTTTAATTAGGTTTGGTTTTGATTACAAAACAGAGTAGCACAAAAGGCACAGAAAAACCAAATCAAAACAGTAAACAAACAGAATAACCAAGAGAATAGGAACAACCGGATACAGCAGAAAAAGACAGAAAAAAAAACTTATGAAATCAGAAATAGAACCGCCAAGACACAGATACTTGATATATCTTGAATTCAAGCCAGGCTTGGGTTTTGGTTTTTTGAAAAACAATCAATAAAACTGGAAATAATAAATCAATAGAAAAGAACAGAAAAAAAAACTGTAAAGTAATAATAAAGCAGTAATAGTAACCAAAACGGCAGCAAACCGTCACAACAAAAACTAACAGAAACAGAATCGGCGGCAAGCCGAAACAGAAACAATATCAGAATCGGCTACAAGCCAAAACACATAAACCAGATAAAGCCGGCGGCAAGCCGAATAAACTGAAAAAAAATACTGTAAAAACAGAGAGAAGAAGAAGGAAATTCACTGGCCGGATTCTGAGATACTTCTCAGATCCGAAGATTGCTGCCAGACGTCGAAACCAGAGAGCCGGAAACTGTGGCTCTGATACCACTTATTGGAGAAAACACTCCTAATTACTATAACAAATTTATCAAATAATAAGTTACAGTGGAAGAAATAAACAGAAAGATTTGATCTTTCAATGAACAGAAAACAGCCAAAGAACAATAAAAGGATAATCTGCAAAATAACACCCGACGATGATGAAGAAAGGTGATGATCGGGTTATAACCCTAAGAAACGGGCCTCGACCGGGAAGAAATCACCGCAATAAACAACCTCTATCTCTCTCTCTCTCTCTCTCTCTCTCTCTCTCTCTCTCTCTCTCTCTCTCTCTCTCTCTCTCTCTTTTCCTCACGGCTATCTCTCTAACCCCACCAACAGACAAACAATGGTGACAGAGAAGAAGACTGGTTGACAGCATAAAATCACCAGAGCAGAGAGAGATCAGCAACAGCAGAGCCGAAGGAGAAGAAAGCAGGAGTCTTGAAGACTTCAAGAGACACAGGGAGAATAAGAAATGGCTGAGAGGAGGAATTCGAGAGAGTCTGCTGCAGAAACGAGGAGGCAGCATTCAATTAAAGGGAAGCCGAGCGGTCGAGCCGCGGGTCACCAACGGACGGCCTGGGTGGCCAACCCGGCCCACGGGCATCCCAAAGGACTCGGTCAAGAGGCGGTCCAGAAGCAGGCAAGACAAGCAGACGACCCAGAGGCAGCAAGTCAAGCAGACGGCCCAGAGGCAGCCCAAACAGCCTATTCAACTTGGGTTGAGGCCCAGAACATCATTGGGTATTAAGGGGGTGACAATTTGGCTGGAAAATGAAAAATATTGGGAAGATAATGGGCTATAAAGCCTACATTTACCTTTAAACCATAAAAAGAGAATTGACGGGTAATTTTAATGTGTTTTTAATTTTTATTATTCAAGTTTATTATTACAAAAAAAAAAAACTCAAAATTAACATTATATTTAAAATTTGAAAACTATAGGAACATTATTTAATATATTTTATATGATTGAGAATCGAAATACTATTTTCTTGTTTAAAAAAAAAAAGAAAAGAAAAGGATAATACTCAAAAATCAAAATACCAAAAAAATAGAGATCGGTAAATTACGCGCTGAAATCTAAATTTATGTGTAAAAGCATTTCATTTTCACCAAATCATTTTCTCTCTTTGGCCTCCCTCTCCAACTTCTCTCCACATTCCCAAGACTTCAAATGATAATTTACTCAAACTAACAGTTAAAAATCAGAAAAATACTTAATATATCGTTGTATACTCGTTTATTAACATTTTTATAGGTTTAAAAATAAAAAAAAAAATGTAGCAAAATTGAAAAATCAGTCATCGGCGCAGATCTGAGCGTGCCAAGGCCTGGCAGGGACCAAGTAAACTTCGTGCAAGGTACTCGGTGTTTGCACCAATGCCTGGAGCCAAGGCTACTTTTTATTTTTTAAAAATTTTTTTATTATTAATGTTATTTAAGTTATTATATTAATTATTTTTAATAATTAATGTGTTTAATATATTTTATACAATCATTTATTGTCTAGCAAAATTAACGCCATTATATATAATTAAAATTAAATATTTAATTATCAACTAAACAAATTAAAAACTAATATAAACACATGTATTAACATAAAAACTCAAATTATAATATTAGACTAAAATTAACATAGTGATACTAAAATATATATTAAAAAATTAAAATTAATAATTAAAAGAGTTACAAAAAAAAAAAAAACACACAAAAATTCAAAACACCATTTGCATACTTGAGCCATGTTCTGGCACGAGTTGTGGTATCCCTGAGCCAGGCCTTGGCGCGACTCTCTCATTGTTTGCGCCAATGCTTGGTGCGAAGATACTTTTACTCACACTAGAGCGTGGCTCAAATATACACATGATGTATTTCCGAAATTTCGGTGTATTTTTTTTGTAATTTTTATTTTAAAATTGATTGTGTTGTGTAGATAATGTTTAAAACTATATATTTTTATCTTCAAAATCTTCAAAAACTCACTATAGTTTTTAGAGAGACAGTGGAGAAAACTTGTGTAAAGAAAATGAGTTTTGAAATAAAAAAATATTTGAATATTTTTACAAATAAATTTTATATTTCGACTCGTAATTTATGTACTTAAAAATGCACCATTAGAGGAAGAGGACATTATTGTTAAACGTAATTTTGACCAGTGATGTTCCACTTCCAGCCCCCCCACTTAGACCAAACAAGGAACAAATTTAATTTTTTTTTTCTTCTTTGTGGTAAAAAACCGTTGATCAATGTTATTCTTTTTGGAAAAAAAAAACTATGATCATTTAAATTATTATCTTTTCTAATGACAATGTAATAATCTAATACTAAAAATATTACTTATTTGCTTATATGAAAGTTATGAATTTAAATTGCATCTATCCCTTGATATCTACTTATAATGATATACAATCACTAAATAAACTACGTTAAAACCCATCAAATAAATTAAATTGAAAAACCTAAAAAAAAAAAAACAAAATTCAGCAAATTTTGGTGGTCTTTTTGGCTAAAAAATTATCTTTGACGTTCAAAAGAAAAAAAATTATCTTTGACTTTTCTAAGTGGTCACCATGAAATTTCTTGGTCAAGCAGTTGCTGCATTTGACTTGGGCAAGTGGAAAATCGAAATAATGTCCGGCGTTTATTGCTCTTTAGTCAAAATAAACCATTTTTTATTTAAAAAAACATCTTTCGCCATGTCCAATTTATTTACTACAAATTAAATAAGTGAAAAACTATAGTACTACTTCAATTCTTTCCTTAAAAAAACTATAATTTAATGCGACAAAAAAGTATTTTTTTAAAAAAAAAACCACTTACCCTATATTTATATTTGTTAAATAAATAAAATGACTTTTTAATTTTTCTTTTTACTCAATTGTTTGATATTCAAATTATAAGTACGGATAATTTTTTTAGGAGAAAACTCATTTCAAGAAGAAGTTGGGCCTTTTCAGTTCCAGTGAGAATGGTTTTAAATAATATTAAACTATTATTACCTTAATATATTATATATATTATGTTCAATTAATTTTTATATATCATATTTTTTTTATTTTGGTATTTAAAATGAGTTTTTTTATAACTATTTTCAATCTTAAATATATGAATATTTACACTTTTATAAAATATGTAATTTTTTTTAGAGTTTTTTAATGTATATTAAGATATGAAGCATACTTATTTTACTAGAAGAGCATTTAGGTCATATTAAATATAATTTTATTCTATTTCAACATAAGATAATAATTTTTTCAAACAAGGAAAAAGACTCATCATTCCAAACTAGCTTTTCCTCCCACACATTAGAATGGGAAGATAATTCCATTCTAAATAGCAATTCTATTATTGCATATCATTTCAGTGTACCAAACTTCTATAGTTATTTGTGTATAAATTTATGATTTTGAAAATAATAAATTTTTGAATGAAAAATCATATTGTAGCTTTAATTAATAATGGAATAGATAAATAAACAAATAGACAAATTGAGTATAAGGAGTAAAATAAAAACATTTGTAATAAATACTCTTTTTTTTTTTTTTGGAGATTTTAATAAATAATAAATATTCTTTAAAAAAATATAAATAAGCATATCTTTTAAAATGAATATAAAAATTTATAAATTCTTTCAATCACATATATATTTTAATATTTCTTTATTTTTTATAATTTTATTTTTCTTTTAAAATATTATAAATAAAAACATTACTCGAGATATTAAAAATGATTCAAATAAAGCATGCAACACATGGAATTCGATGAATGTTATGTTAACTAAATCATAATTAATCAAGCCGGTGATTTGGGAATGGCAAATATATTTATTACCAAAAAAATTCAAGGAAAAAAACTATAGTAGAGTATCAAATATTTGATTATAAATGTAAACAAATGTTATACTAATTGGCGGCTCCCAAATTCCAATTCAATCAGCTTCCCATGGATGTCATGTGATCTTGTCATCTTATGCCCGCACGCCAAATCTTAATCAAATTCATTAATTACTTCAAATTAAAGTTCTTTATTCATTAGTTTTTGTAAGTAAATGGATATTAAATACTAGTCGTAAGCAACAATTTGAATTACTACTACTTCTATTCTATTAAGGGAGTGTATCAATCTACCAAATAATTATGTTATGTTTACCGTCGAAATTTGATCTTTTAAATGTGAGAGTAAAGATTTATATAAATAACAAATTTGAAATATTAAAGGAACGAATTTAAGAAAAAATGTTTACAAATTTTATTAAAAAACACTTATAAATCTTTTTATAAATGCTAGGTGGGATTATTGTTCTCGGCCTTTTTAATTTCGTGATTGAGGAATTGAACTTTTATGTTTGGAAGATCTAATTTTGGTAATTCGGACACAATCAATAAAAATTAAAAAAATATTTTTATTTGTAAATATTATATTATCTTTTGTTAATAATATAAGTCATTTTAAAGATATGTAAGATTATTAAAATATTAATATGTGAACACATTTTAAGAAGTTTTTATTACTACATATTATTTTCTCTATTTAAAATTATAAGATACTATTGCCTTTTATATATTTCTATTTTTTAAAAAATATTTGCACAATAATTTAATTGAAGTCCCTTAACAAAAGCAGATAACTCACGAACCTTTTTCCGATAATTCTTAAAAATATACACAATGTTCCCTTTATTGTACAATCAATCTAATCACTTCTAACTATTTCTTAATGACTTTTCCTCTATTTTATTGTAACTTATACCACTGTCGTCCAGTAACATCTTCAATATAGAGTTTTATTTAATAAATCTTGTCAATTAAAAAATAAACTTTAAAGTCTAAATAATAAAATGTAAGAAAAGAAGTATTATAAAGAGAAATGTTATCATAAATACTACACATGACATTACTAATGATATAGATTTTTTAAATATATAAGAACATTTGAAGTATTTTAGCTTTAATTTGTATCTTATATTAGGAAGCAGAGAGATTATTTTCCATCTCCAATTATAATTATTTTATTTATTTATCAAGAATATTAAAATTTTCTGAAAAAGTTGTATTGCATTCAAAACAAGTTTTTAACTCAAAATTATTCTTTTTTTTTTTTTCCACTTGAAGTCTCACCTTATATATCGCAAATAAATTTATTTGTTTATGAATTTCAACATCTATTTTCAAATTAGAAAAGAATCATAAATAGAAAAGAATAGTAGTAAATTATAGGGCTTGATTTATGAAGACAATAAACAAAGAAAAGGAAAGGGAGGGCAGGTTAATGTACAATGGGTCAAGAAGATTAGCGAAGAAAGAAGGTGAGGGTGAATGGGGGGAAGTAGGGGTGGTAGGTAGGCACACAATACAAGTCCTCCTTCAATGGGTACATACACACCCACAACACAAACAACTAATAGATCAGCAGTCCGCACAGCCTACTACTACCCCCTAACCCTACCTATACTCTCCCAAATCTCGTTTCTCGGTCCATCCTTTCTTCACGAATATCAAGGGATTTCCTCCTAATAATTTTCCTTAATTATTTCGAAATTGTTAAATTGAAATTCGATTCCACCCGATTCTTTTTCCATCAATAATTTTCCTCTGCGTCCATTTCCATTTACCACTTTTGTTTTCTTTTCTTTTTAATGGTTAGTGGTTACTCATCCCATCTTTGCTTCCCTCTGGAGAGAGAAGAGAAGGAAGTAACGAAGGTGGGTTTGGTTGTCTTTCTTGTTTCAAAATTTTCCCCATTTCGTCAATCTGTTGTTAATCCCATGCGCCTCGACTCCTAAAAGCCCCATTTGCATCATTAACTGAAACCCATGTGAGCAATTCCTCTCTCTCTCTCTCTCTCTCTCTCTCTCTTACTTCCTTGAATTTCTCATCTATCCCTTCTTTTTTTTTTTTAAAAAGTTGCGATGGTTTTCGGGTTGATGTTCTGATTTCGTTTCTGTACATGTACGTGAATGGTTTGTGAAATACAGAAACAATTCATTTTCTCTATTGAAATGTAATCAATTATTGTTCTAACGTCCTCGCAGTCGTCATCTTTAAAGTGGGTTCTCAATTTGTGTACTAATTACTCCTCGATAATGCTTATTTATCTGTTTGGGAACTAGGGTTCGTATTCCTATGCAGATTAGTTCTCCGTTATAGTAAAAAAGTTCTATTTTGCTGATTTGTTTCTGTTTTGGGAAGTCTTTCTATGGAAAGACTAGGTTCAATGCGTGTGGATTGGGATCCATGTTGGATCTAATCGATTTTTTAATGGAGTTTTGGTCATGGTTTTGCTTTCGTTGCTGGGGAAGTTGTTAACCGTGGAGTATTTTCTGTTTTACTGATCTTGGTAGTTGTGTATTTGTGTATATTTGTCTTATTGTATTAATGCTATATTTTATTTGTGTTGGTTCTTTTATAGGTTTTTCATTTGAGGGCATTTAGCACATTGCCTAGGGCTTAAAAAAATTTGTTTCTTGAGGTGGGTTTCATGGGTTGAATTCAAGAAATCATGGGTAGCTTCAGTGAAGACGACGCTGAATATCGGTTCTTCGATGCCCAGGAGAACATTGCACCAGTTTCAGATTTGTGTCCGGGTTGCTCTGGCTCTGGGGTTGAGAATCAGGAGTCTAGAAGTTTTCACTATGATGTGTGGACTAAAAGTCCCAGAAGTGTCAGAGAAAGGCGTAGAAAATTCCTTCAGTGGATGGGTCTTAACTTAGATTGGGTAACTGGAGAGGAATCTGTGGATTTAGATGGTGATATGGATTCATTTGGAGAACAGATTGATAGAGTAATTGATAATAGTGGGGCTGTTTTGAGAAACTCAATTTTTGAGGATGAGTTTTCTTCAAGCCGATCAACTGTTTCCAGTTGGTCTACAAATGCTTCTAGTTCAGCAAGGGAATTGGGATCAAATGAAAATTTTTTATGTAGATGTTGCAATTCAGATGGTGCTAGAGAATGCAGCAACAATGATCTGCTGGATGATGGTAATTTGAGCAAACATGAAGCATTAGGTGTGAGCCTTTTCCAGAGAGGTCAAGAATTCAAGGAATCATATGCTGTTCCTCCCTCTGCTCAGAAATTTGTGGAGAGAGAAATTCAGGCTGATGTGCATCATGTGACAATCATGGAGAAGTTGAAGAATCGATGGCTGCGGAGAATGCGCTCAATATCTTGCATCTCGGGTCAGCATGGAATAGATGATGGTATTGGAACCACTACCTGCAACCGAGTCAGAGGAACTAGGGTTCAGAGAGTCAAAGTTCGACAAAATAGGAAGCAATTGAAGGAGCTCTCTGCTCTTTTCAAAGGGCAGGATATCCTGGCCCATGATGGAGCAATTTTGACAATGAAATTCAGCCGTGATGGGCAGTACTTAGCCAGTGCTGGTGAAGATAAGGTTGTTCGTATTTGGCAAGTGGTGGAAGATGAGAGGGCTAATGAAACTGATATTCCAGATATAGATCCATCATGCTTGTACTTCACTGTTAACGGTCTTTCTGAATTGGCCCCTCTTATGGCTGATAAAGAGAAAATTGGTAAATCAAGGAGTCTGAGAAAAACTGCAGACTCTGCTTGTATCGTATTTCCACCAAAGGTTTTCCGAATTTTGGAGGAACCATTGCATGTTTTCCGAGGGCACACTGCAGAAATACTGGATCTCTCATGGTCGAGGAATAATGTAAGTTCTCAAGGAAATTACATACTAATTCTATGTTGTTAGTGATGCTCCTATATGTAACCAGACTTTTCCATTCCCTCACTTCATGCAGTGTTTGCTTTCATCATCCATTGATAAAACAGTTTGCTTGTGGCAAGTTGGCTATGATCAGTGCCTCAAAGTCTTCCCACATAGCAATTATGGTATATATCTAGCTGTTATATCTCTTTCTGTTTGTTAATGGCTTGTGGTGAATGGTTTGCTATGTGTACAATTTAAACTCTATGTTGTACTCTAATTACTAATTTTTTTAAAAAATTTTGTTCCTGTCTAATATTGCAGTGACATGCATTCAATTCAACCCCATGAATGATAATTACTTTATAAGTGGTTCAATAGATGGAAAAGTTCGGATTTGGGAGATCAGTGGTCGGCGAGTTATTGATTGGACTGATGTAAGGGATATAGTAACTGCTGTCTCTTACCGCCCTGATGGGAAGGTATGTGATCCTGCATCCGTTTTTTAATGTGTAGAATATAGTTCTAGTAATTAATGTTAAAGTAAACAAGCTTCTCTTGTTGTGTAGGGTGGCATGATCGGCGCTATGACAGGAACCTGTCGACTTTTTAGTGTAGCAGGTACTTGTGTTTGTCAATTTTTAGTTGGTTGATTGCTTCTATTTTATTGTTCTATTTTTTACTCCTAGTTAGTTAGTTAGTTTGTTAGTTGGTGATGTTCCAATTAAAATCAACACTTTCTGATCAATGAGGGATGAAAAAAGTGCTTTACTAGTCACTCTTAATCTTTGCTCCTGGTATGTGGAGGAAAATGTAGTTCATTCCTTGATGCTGATGAAATCCTGCTGGAGTTTTCATACTGGTGTTCTATGTTTGTTTTTGAGTACCGTCTAAGCTGTATTCATATAAATTAAAAGATGCAATTCTAATGTTTTTAAAGTATTTCTGATTTCTAATTTAAGGATGCATTAGAGGTAATAATGTAGTAATTATTTAAGATAGATATGTAGGGATCAACGAATTAATATTTTTACTTTTTGAGTCTTGTATCAGATAATCACCTGCAGCTGGAAGAGCAAATGTGCTTAACCTCTAAAAAGAAGTCCCCTAGCAAAAGGATAACTGGCTTCCAGGTTATGATCAATTACCTAATGACCATCTACAGTAGTGGCGTTATCATATACTTTGTTTCTGACAATGGGTCTTTTCTTGACTTCTCGCAACTGGAATACAGTTCTTTCCAAAGGACCCAAGCAAAGTACTGGTTACTTCCTCTGACTCTCAAGTGAGGATCATTAGTGGGACTAATGTGATTCAGAAATACATAGGTATGTTGTTTATCAATATTGGTAATTGTTAGAGTTTAGTTTGATGTTTTGTAGTGTATCTTAACACTTCCCTCTTATAACCGATTTCGTACCATAGAAATTTCTGATACAGATGCCTTTATATAAAGGAAATCATTGTTAATAAATTAGCTGCCACGTTCTTTTTCTTTATTTCAAATTATCTTGTTTTCTGATTTTTAAGTGTTCCATTTTCTTCTTTTTCCCTCTAGGTCCGCGAAGTGCAGGAAACCACATGTCTGCCTTTTTCACCTCGGATGGGAAGCATTTTATTTCTACATCTGAGGATGCTAATGTATTTATGTGGAACTGCTCCAGCCTGAACGACTCATCTCCTTGTGAACCAAAAACCATAAGGTCATTTGAATGCTTTGCAGGTGATTCGTCCATTGCATTACCTTGGTTTGGCTTAGACGATGGTAATTCATGTGACAGACAACAGCTTTGCCAGAGTCCAATTGATCAGTTGCCTTTCTCTTCTTCCTGGTTCTCTTTGAGTCAAGATTTATTCTTAGAATCCATTCCCCGTGGATCTGCAACTTGGCCAGAAGAAAAGCTTCCTAAATCAAGTTCCCATAATCTGTCTTCTACTATGTGTAAATCTCAATACAAGTTTCTAAAAACCTCTTTCCAGAGCTCATCTAGTTCTCATGCCTGGGGCCTAGTTATTGTTACTGCTGGATGGGATGGTCGGATTAGATCATTTCATAATTATGGGCTACCAATTCCTCACTGACATAAGGTTTTCGTCTGTTTCTTGAAATTGGAGATGAGATTCTGATCCTCAAATTCCCTGATATTTCCTATGCGGGCTAAGTAGAGAAAGATATTGATATTGGCACCCAGTTACGAGATATTTTTGCCACTGGTCCCTTGTGGTGATGAAGTTCTATTTATGGATGCCTGGTGAGAGTTACAGGGATGAATTGTGAATAAGCTTTGGTAAGAAACAGGTTTGGCTTATCTATCTGCATGTTGAGATACACATGCAGGGCTTTAGGATTCTTTGATTTGTTGTTATATTACGTTGTTCTGGGGGGGGGGGGCGAGACCTGTGAGAGGGAGAGGAGAGGAGAGGTCAATTAGCATATCTTTTTTATGGTGAGGTGGTGGTAGGTGGGACCTCCGGTGATCTCTTCCATTTGTCATGGGGTGAAAAATGGGGGGCTTGTGTTATCGGAGGAGCTGGGTGGCTGAAAATTGTCCAGAAAAGGGGGAGTGTGGGGAGCTTCTTCTTTTATGGTCTGGTTGGCCTTGGTGTCTGAATAATTGAGTCATTTGTCTGCCATTTGAGGGTGGGGTTTAGTATAGTATAGAGCTGCTCTACTTACTCAACTGGTGGGATGAATGTGAAAAAAGAGAGAGGAAGGCTTTGCCTTGGGCCTTTTTCATTTTCTGGTCTGAAGAAGGAAGGGGCAATGGGTTGATTGATGATGGATTCTGATTCATTCATTTCGTCTCATCTCTGCTCTTCTTACAGCCACCAACCCCACCCACCCATTTTGTTTCACTAACTTGAGATAGAACTAACTAACATATTTGTATACTCTCTCTCTCTCTCTCTCTGCCCGCTTGTTATCATCAGTTGTGTATAATAGTATTAGTATTAGTGTAGTATTAGATTGATTATTCTTTTTCTTTTTTCAAGTAGTAAAAATTTCTTAACTGTTATTATACTAAAAAAGGTCAAAAGTGGTTGACCTCTTCTCCTTTCAATTTGTTCCTTTTTTCTTTTCTTTCTAAACTTACAAATTTTTACGGAAAGTGTTATTATGGGGAATGCTGGCTGGCAGTGGTAATTAATTAATAAGGTCGGTTGTAATTGTTGAAGATATCATACAATACCTTCTCTCTTCTCCTTCATTAATATTTGGAAGAATTTTAAAGAATTAATAATGTGCTTGAATACTTTCATTTTTAAAATTGGTATCACACACCATTTGTTTTGTGGATATAAAAAAAATTCCTTCAATTTGAGTAAAACAGTTAAAGTTCCTTTAAAAAATATATATATATATACACCCATTAAAACAAAAGGTATATTTTTTATTCCTTATCTCAAGCCCAAGCCCAATATGCATATATTTTTTTGAGAAGAGATTTCTTTTCAAGCCCATTTAAAAACTTTTTAGAAGAGATGCCAAGCGGGCCAATGTATTTTTGGGCCTCCGGAATGACGTCAAGCTTCAAAAATAGACTGCACACCTTTTGGCTTTTATTTTGTAAATAAAGATTTACAGTACTAGTGTTTTTCTTTTCTCGACATTATCGACATTCTAAATGAGGGATTAAAAGATGGAGGATGGACGGACGTGACCCCTCCCTCTCCCTCTCTCTCTCTCTCTCTCTCTCTCTCTCTACTTTATTCACACAGGCACTGCTGCAGACTCCTTTTAATTTTTGTAATATGTAAACAGATGAACAATTAACTTGTCAAGGAGGAGGAGGGGCCACATATTACTCCAAACAAACTAACTCAAATAAACAAACAATTATCTCAAGCATAAGCAGTACAGAATTCCATACAACCAAAAAAATGTGCACACAAGAAACTTTTGCATTGCAATGCACCATATCATCAAAAGCATTTCTTCCTTCATGTACACCATTCCATACTGCAAAAACAATCCACACAACAACTTAAATATCATTAAAAACATAACTTCTCCCAAGATATATCACATAACCCATCTATATCCTAAAAAGATGTTTACTGATATACTAGAACTATGTATCTGCTTTTAAGGTCCCAAAATAGCTTTTCTTCTTTTGATTACCTACCATCAAAATATCCTAAATCCAAACTAGACTAAAAAGCCACCAAAATTCTCACTGTATTTTCAGTCTTATTGAGCTGACATATGCCCAAATGTAATAACATTCTAATGACAGAATACTAGTCCCAATATCCAATCGATATCCTACCTGTCATTTCGGAAATTATCATTAAGGGACCAAGAATGAAGACTTATCTTGGTACCTTAACAGTACAAGCAATGATACACTGCACCACCAAAGGTAGCCTCCAAGGACGAAAAAGATGTAATGCTCATGCAATAACTCATATTAACTTTTGAACAAGAGAAACACATATCTACATGCAGACAGCAAGAGGAACAACTTGCTAAAAGCTCATTACAAGTTGGACAAACTCAGTTGCTATCTAGTTAATGCAAATAATATAGATCATAACGGTTAGCTTGACCTTTAATGGACAATGATTAGAAAAACCTGATTAACCTCTTCCCATTGCAAGACAGCCAAGTGATACGATTGTTCAATAAACATTCAACAAAGAAACAATCATATACAAACATCTTTTATGCATTTCTAAAACAAAACCTGCAAAGTTCCCTTTCTGAAATCATGTCTAAATTCTTCATATGTCCTAGGATTACCCCCACTGCTAAAAGGACCGAGGATCTCAAACATAAACAAGTAAATCTCTATGTTTAGACCACTTACTTTAAGCAGATATCCTGTCTTATCACCAATTAACATTGAAATATGGCATAGATCACTTTCATCCTGGAAATAATCCCTTAATAGTGTCTATATGAAACCCCAAATGTGATTAGGGTGTCAACATTCAAAGTACCACTACAACCTCAGAAATGGCAGGTTTCTCGGCCTCATGGAGTGATAATTGCTATTTGAGAAACGAGTACACACCTTGATTATTAGTTTTGAGTGGATAATTTTTCATCCAAAATAAACTCCAGAAGTAGATAATCAGAAAGAAAAAGAAATCAATCTAGGTTTCATAGAAACTTTTGTTGAAGATATCTGTTAGCTAAGGGGGAAGAAAGTGTCAAACATAGAATTTTCTTTGAATTCTGAATCAGTAATAGTATGATATATAAGAAGAAAATCACAGAAAATATCAAAATAAAATTTCCAACAGCTGAAGTTTCAATAAAAAAAACACAAACTGCACGTTCCTGCAATAATAGAACAAAATAACATGAAATGATCAATTGTTGATTTGACCAATGAATCAAAATGTGCAAACCATTCAAATGAACACCGATATGAAAACTCAAAATTTCACAATTACACAATGTTGACAGAAAACGATATCGTTTAAGTACAATACTCGAGTTTAGGAAAAGGGGGAAAATATTTTTATCTCCTAGTTTTTTCCATCAATTACATAACCATGATAATTGAATAACACGAAATTACAGTTAAGGCATATATTTGTACCGATCGATCGTACAATTGATCAGAAGATCAAACAGGAAGGCTATCAACGGCGGTAGCTTGATTATTATTGCTGACGTTTGTGGTGGAAGAGGAGACGGATGAGCAAGTCTGGAGGTTTGTAAGCATCAGAGGGCGATCCTTGGCCTCTTCTTCATCCTCATCGTCGGTGTCGTAGGTAGTAAGGTTAACGCAGGAACAGCGCTCTAGCGATGCAAAGAATGCGGAGGCGACGCTCGTCCCAAACCACCGGGCAAGACCATCGATCATGCCTGAATTCTCCATTGTTTTGTTGATGGAGGTCGCGAGATGAAGAAGCCCTAGGAGAGAGAGGGGGAGGGGTAAACGTAAATCTGTCTTCAGGAAAAGAGAGAGAGCTGAACTGCAGCAGCTGACCTCCTTTTCTTAACCCCACTCAAAAAAATAAATAAATAAATAAATAAGACAGACCGTAATTTCTTTTTTTTTTTTTTTTAATAACCATTTTAACCAGGTATCCGTCATCAATGCATTCGTGAAAGATAGGATGGTATAAAATTGACATTTACTTAATATGTTAGGTGGAGGTATTTAATCGGATGTAGTCGTTCCGTGGAATCACAAACCTCTTATTTTATTTCTTCTTAGTTTTTACCTATTGTTTTGGTATTCTTGTTCAAATCATTTTTATTTTGAGAAATTGGCTAAAAATGCCCGTATAATTTACGTTTTAACACTTGAGAATATTATTTATTTTATTAGTTATTCTACCCAATCACTTTTTTATGAGCGTCGAAAATGTCTTTATACAACAGCAGTAGATGATTTCGATAAATTTGCATCACATGATGCTCATATATCCAAACACTAATTTAAGAACTCCAACAACTACAATGGAACAAAATAACCTGACTCGAACAATTGTCAGTGCGGGTTGGTGCTTAGATTAGGTAAAGTAATTTACCCTTAGTAAACATGACATGTGAGTGGCAAGTAATACAAATTGAACGAAAAAGCACCCCTCGCTGTCATATAAGGGCATTTTCAAGCGTTGTAATAAGTTGTTAGGCATAAGTGGTTAATAAAATAAAATAGTATCCTCAAATAGCAAAATATAAATTATACAGAGTACTTTTTAGTAATTTTTCTTTTATTTCTCAGTTACGTATTTGTAATTTTACTTTTTGACTCGTAGTATAAGATAGGATGCATTACAAATGTTTTTCTTTTTTTTTTTTTTTTTGTGGATGCATTACAAACATTTATAGATTGAAAAGAAAAAAGATTACTATACATGGAGTAAAAATGTGGCAAGGACCATACAAATTAAAAAAAAAAATTATTAAGGACTAAATATGACATTACTTTGATGACATTTATGTTGTTCCATTAATACCCTTAGTAACTTAATATTTGTAGATTGTTAAGTTTGATAGAATTTGAAAAAGGACTCTATATGAAACCCGAAAATGTGAAAAGGACTCTATATGAAATCTGAAAATGTGTTGATGATCTTAAAAGTTAGGTTAATTACATTTTCCCTCAAGTTTGTCCAAAATACTATTTCATCTTTATTTTGTATATATTACAAAATACATTTTTATTGTTTTTATATCCATAACTAATTAATCCATATTACTAATTTTAGTAAAAAAATTATCATAAAATAATAATTCGGTAGCAAAAAGTTTAAAGTTTTCTTAAAATATCATTTCACGTCTCTAATAACTATTTACTAATATATATATATATATTAAGACCATAATGCCCTTACTAAATTTTTTTTATTAGTATAATTTTCGTAATGAAATATATTATTATAGTCTTAATAGGTGATAATAAATAATAAGTAGTCTCGCAAAATGATATCTTAGCAAGATTTTAAACTTCTTATTGTAGAATTATTATTTTCTAATAATGTTTTACTGAAATTAGTAGTAGTAATTAATTAGTTATGAAAATGTAATGATAAGGATGTAATTGTAATTTGTAGAAAATAGAGGAATGAAATTGTACTTTGAGCAAACTTCAAATGAAAAAAATGTAGTTAACCCTAAAAGTTAAAAATAAAATTTAGGAACCATAGGTCCATATGTGAGAGCCGAACAAATGTTGCGAATAAATATGACATTTTTTTTTTGCTAAATTCAACCAACTATGAGTTATACCACAGTTTAAAGGCCCAGTTCTCCATTACTTAAAATCAGCAGCTTGTAATTTATTTTAAGCAATAAACCATTTTGAAGCCGTTCTCAACTACTTATTATGTCTGCTTTTAGCTTAAAAAGCTGAAAAAGTTTATTTTTGCAAAGCTATTTTGAGGGTTCTTTTTAGAATTGCTCATACTTATTGATTTTGTTAAAAATAAAATTGTTATTGAAAAACCTTAGAGGGGGGATGAATAAGGTTTTTGGCTAATTAAAAAATTTTTGAACAATTTTAACTAAAACCTCCAATTTTGTTTGAAGAAGTATTTAATAACTCATTTTTTTTATTAAAATCATAACCAAACAAAATCTTTTTTATGATCAAGGATTAGACAATAAACATATAAATAAAAAGCAAGCCACAAGGAAAAGAGGCAAAGTATTTATGGTGGTTCACTCTCTCAATAGAGTTACATCCACTACCTTGAGACTCAATTCAAGGATAATCCACTAATCACAAGTTATTACACAAAATCACAATGAGGATCACCTTTCAAGGGTTTTGCACTCAAACCTTAATGTTTACAAACAAAACACTATAACAATTACCTAAGGATCACCCAAAAGGTTTTTCTCAAAACCTTTGATCACAAGTAAATTTGAAAGAGTAGGGATGGAACAATGTTACCAAAGTAGCTTGAAAAGAGAAAGATACAACTTGATTTAATGCTTCTACGAGCTCCCTTTTTCTCCTTCTTTGAAAGATGATCAATGATAAAGCTCCAAGAATATTTTTCCTTTTTGTTTTTGTAGGATAAAGAAGATTAGAAGTGTGTTCTTTAAAGCTCTTGAAAAAATTATTAAATGTTCTTCAACTACTTGGAATTTATGGTTAATCAAAAAGTCATTTTTTATGTGATGATAAAAACTAGTCGTTACTGTCAGTCATTTTTACTGTACAGTAAAAGTGAAAACTGGACGATTGATTTTCAAAATAGGACATCCGATTTTCTTATGAACAGAAAATTGGATGACTTTTTTAAAAATAGGAAGATGATTTTTAATTGCCTTGAAAAAATCGAATGACTGATTATAAAATCGGATGACCGAATTTAAAATCGATGACCCTTTTTTCTTTGTGAAAACTCAAAAATCGGACGTCCGATTTTCTGCTATTGAGAAAATCGGATGACCGGTTTTAGACTTATGACAAAAAATTGGACAATTGGTTTTCATGTAAAACATACATTTTCCTTCACACTTTAAAACATGTATTCTTGATACTCTTTAAAAATGTGCAATAATTTTAAAACATACAAACTTTATCAAGAACACTTATTTTTTTCAAGGATAATTTGTCAAAAATATTTCTTCTAAGGAGCTAACATAATTGATAAAAAATCAAAGAAACAGGTTAGGGAGTTTTACAAAATTACCTTATAGGATGTCCCTAACTATTCTTCTTGTCTTCAAGGTATTCAACTTGATCACTTCATTCTCATAAACTCTTGTTGTCTTGAGTGATCTTTTGCTTCTTTGTAGATTACCCTTGAGACTTCTCTTATGCATATTTTATTCTTCTATATAAAGTTATTTCTAATTAACACAAAGCACAAGTTAATTATAATCAAAACATTACAATATGCCCTTAGGGCTTACAATCTCCCCCTTTTTGATTATGTAAAAAAAAGATGCAAGATGGTGATTATATAGAACAAAAGAGCATGGTTAAGCCAAGAGAATACTTTAAAAGATCAACATTCAGAGCTAAGCATATATATATATATATATATATATATAAAAGAGAGAGATAGAACTCTCCCTTTCAATTTGAAAGCAAGCCAAGGTTTGAAAAATAGTTTAGGAAGTTAAAGCTCTCCCTAAAAGCATGCTTTACAACAAATATGGCACCAAAAATATCATCAATAGAACTCAAGGCCATATAAGCAATAAGGCATAATGCATAAGACTTTATAAAATTCAAGGCATATTGCCACCGCACAAAGTGTTCAAAACATCAAGGCAACACAACTCAAGTGATCAAGACAAATCTTAACTAAAGCATATGCATCTCATATCATAAGGCAACATGAACATATCCTCAAGGCATCATAAGGCAACATCAATATATCTTCAAGGCATTAAGATAATTATCAACATATTAAGCCGTATAAAGCATCATCAACATATGCATATCAATCATATAAAGCAACAATAACATATACATTGTATATCTTCTCCCGCTTTTGTCATAAACCAAAAAGCATAAGGACTATAAGGGATCATTGGAACAAAAAATCAAGGGAACTCTCATCATTAAGATCTCATCATGGAGTTCCAAACTAAGCAAAGAAGACAAATAGTTTAAAAAGAAACTTCATAAGCAACAATGAATAAGTTCATAAGCAAAAGTAGTTCAAAGAGAAAGAGATAAAAGTAGTTCAAATAAAAAGTTAAGTCATAAAATATAAACTAGCTTGTAACTCTCTTCTTATTTGTCTTTCTTCATCCCTCATTTGTCTTCTCCTTTGTCCTTTGCTTCCGTTCTCATTACTCTCTCTTGAATGTCGGATATTTTTCCATCTAATGCATCAAAGCGACTGTTTATGGAGGCTTGCGAAGAGACTACCATATCCATGATTTGAGTCATGCTTCCACATGATTGACCTTCTTTAACTCGTTCTTGCCTTTTCTTTTGCCTCATTTCTCTCTAAAGGTCTCCTCTTCCCTTTCTGTTTCACTTTCCTCTCATCAACATTCATTGCTTCTTGTTCCTTATTTCCTCCATCATTTTCATCACTCTCATCTTGTCCATCTCTAACTAATATACCTTCCTCATTTTCCTCAAAACCCATTCTCTTGAAAGTATGCTTGTTGTAGATTTTTCGAGCCCCAATGGGATCACCAACTCTAACCAAATTAAGCACAAAGTATTGAAAGACTTTCGTGAGGAAACAACCATATGAAAAGCATTTTGTGGAAGACGTTTGAGTGGCTAGCATATGTTCTATGGCCATATATCCAAAGTTCATTCTTCTATGCTCATGTAATGCTACCATGACAAATGAGTGCATGTTTGTAATATAAGACTTGTGACCAACATTAGGAATGACTATATTAGAGATCATATGGTGCAGTAGTCTTCCATAGGCATAAAGCTTATTGACATTTCTATCATCATGCCTTTTAAGAACTTCTCCCTTTGTGAATATTTCTTCAAATATTCTCTCACTACATAGGTTGGGATAAAAACATTTCTTATTTTTTGTATAAAATCTTATGCCATCTTCAGGTGTTTCTAAGATAGTGTTTAGCAATCTATCACCAAAAGAAATGTCTCTGCTACCAACCCTAGAGATTATCCATTGATGGGCTATAGTTTCATGCCTTTGAATTATACCCTTATGTAAATTTTTATAGAAGTCATATATCATTTCAGGAAAGAAAAGTTCATCCACAGTAAGCAAGGGTCCCCAACCAATATCATTCAAAAGATTGGGGATGATTTCCATACCTTCCACGTCAGACAAATCTACTCTGTGACTTGGAGCAATTTTCCTTCTCTTTCTCGTCCACTCTCCAAAATTAGCAGCTTCTTTGATCGAGATAAACCTTTCTGGAACCCTTACTCCGGATGCCACTCTTTTCTCTTTTCCTGTCCTTCCTCTGCTACTTCCTCCTTCTTCAAAATTTTCCCTCTTCCAACATTGGCATTATTCACTTTCACCTTTTTTGAAGTATTTGAGTGCTGGTTTTCAATGAAAGATTTTGAGAGAGAGAGAGAGTTTTGAGAGAGAGAGAGAGTCAATTATTGCCGATGGTTTTTTAGAGAGAAGAGCAACGGCTGTGAGAAATGAGAGAAAATGACGTTTGGGTGTTTAAGAAAGAATGAGCCATTTTTGTAGAGAGAGGGTGAATAAGAGCAAATGAGAAGGGTTTCTCAATTTTCTGATTTAAAAAGAGCAGAAACCGTCGAATAAATTAAAATTGGTCAATCGGTTTTTGTAAACGGTCGTCCGATTTTTTTTAACAAAAGAAATCGGATGTCCGTTTTTTTTGTAGGCGTCCGAAACTCTCGGTCCCTTTTTTGAAGAAAAATTTTTTGAAACTCTTCCAAGGAAAAATAGATGTCCGATTTTTCAATACACGTCCAATTTTCTCGGCTTAAAAATAAAGAAAATTTCTGAAGCTCAAAACACACATTAGTCCTTGAATTTACCAATACCAAGTAATTTCCTCAAATAACAAAAACGTTCTTTAGAAAGGGGTTTTGTAAAAATGTCAGTAATTTGATCTTCTGTGTAAATATAGTCTAAAAATACATCTTCTTTTGCAATATGATCTCTTAAAATGATATTTAATTTCAATATGTTTAGTTTTTGAATGTTGCACAGGGTTTACAGAAAGATTTATTGTACTTGTATTATCACATAAAATAGGTATGTTTTTTAAAATCAAAATCAAAGTCAAGTAAAGTACGCTTCATCCAAAGTACCTGAGCACAACAACAACCAGTAGCTATATATTCCGCTAGAGGCGGTCAATAAGGATATGTATGATTGCTTCTTGCTGTACCAAGACAGTAAGCATCCCTCCAAGAATTGACAATTCCCACTGGTACTCTTTCTTTCTACCTTACATCCGCATAATCCGCATCGGTGTATTCGATAAGATCAAAACAAGATTGTTTAGAGTACCATAATCCATAATAATAAGATGATATTAAATATCTAAAAATACGTTTAACAGCTATTAAATGAGATTTCTTGGGGCAAGCTTGGAATCTAGCATATAAACACACAGAAAATACAATATCCGACCCACTAGCCGTTAAATAAAGCAAACTTCCAATCATACCTCTATACTGTTTTTCATCTACCTTTTTACCTCTTTCGTCCTTATCAAGTTTCAAAGATGAGCTCCCAGTTATTTTAATTTATTTAAAGTAACTTTTTTATAAGTACTTATTTTTAATTACTTAAAAAAAGTATAAGCAATGGGGCATATCGGTTGAAGTAGATTCTTCTTTTTGATCAATCAAAACCCGATTCGTGCGGATTCTTCCCCCAACTAACGAAGAGATCTTGGCGAAATTGGAGAACGAGCCAAAATGAAAAAAACTAGGTACTCTTTTGAGAGAAGTCCCCATTTTGGCCAAGAAAAATACGGTTGTATTTTATGCAATAATTGTGTTGGTATATGTTTGAGTTATTAAGAGAAAAGTGGAATAGAGTTAAAAATGTGCGGGGTTTTTTTTTAATGAAAATACATAATTAATTTTGTATTTAAAAGAGGGTACTATTTTAATTTTGGAGAATCGGAGTATTAATTTTTCTCTTGATATGACAAATGTTATATTATTGATGATGTTATGAAATTAATATATACGCAGTGAATGTCCAAATACGTTCCTTGAAGAGAACTAGAACTCTCAAGGCCCAATCCTTAATGGACTCTGACTCCCTAATGGCAAGCTCATTCATTCTAGGGTTAACTCTTGTTCTTGATGCCTATAAATAGGACCTTATGTAAGACATTAATAATATACAATCAATTTCTGAATTTTTGAGTCTCCTCTCTGTCTCTCTTATTCTCTCTATTATTACTCTATATATTTCTTCCTTATTCTTACTAATATGTGTCTAGACTTCGTTAAATTTATAACACGTTATCAACAAGATAGCTTAGATTAATATTAACCAAAGTTCATCTGAGGCGTAAATGTTGAAGAAACTATTAAAGAATTATTCTTTGAAGGTTTAAGGTAACAAGTTTTAATTTTTATTTTAATTATGTCAAATCTTACTAAGCTTGAGTTTGGCTCTGGATATCACGAGAAAGAATTATATGTCATGGATTCTTGATGCTGAAATCCATCTAGAATCAATGGGTCTAGAAGACACCATTAACAATAATAATAAATAATCAAATCAAAATCATGCGAAGGCAGTGATTTTCCTTCGTCACCATCTTCATAATGCCCTGAAGGCTGAATATCTAAACGTGAAAGATCCACTAATTTTATGAAATAGTTTAAAAGAAAGGTTCGATCACTTGAAGATGGTCATTTTACTTAAAGCTCGTTATGAGTGGTTGCACCTGACGTTGTAATATTATAAATCAATTAATGACTATAACTCTTCTATGTTCAGAATTTCTTCACAAATAAAATTATGTGGAGGAAAAATAACTGAGGAAGATATATTAAAGAAAACGTTCTCTACCTTCCATGCCTCGAATATGCTCCTGCAGCAGCAATATCAAGAGAAATACTTTAAAAAATATATCCAGAGTTAATTTCATACCTTTTAATTGCTGAACAGAATAATGAACTGCTCATGAAAAATCATAAGACTCGACCAATTGGTTCTGTCCCAAGCTCTGAAGTGAATGCGACTAGAATTAATAAGAATAAACGTGGAAGAAGCCGCAGACATGGTCATGCTCGTGGTAGGTATATCTCTTATGGTAACCACCAAAAGAATGAGAAAAATAATAAAAAAAAGTAAAGATATGACCTTAGGAAAGCATGAAGAAATATGCTATAGATGCATTATGGAAGGGCATTGGCCACGTACCTGTCATACGACCAAGCATTTATTTGAACTCTATCAAGCATCAAATAAAAATAAAGGAAAAACTGTTGAGTCCAATTTCGCTTCTCGTCTTGATGACAATGGTGGTGATTATCTTGATGATGCTCAACTGGATGTAACGCACTTGGTTGTTGGAGATTATTTTGAACATCTTGAAGGGAAGATTGATCATCTGATTGGTGATGGGCATGTTAGGAAAGAGTGACTTATTTATTTATTTAATTTTAATTATGTTAGTTTATTCATTTGTTTTTTTATATTGTAATTTCATTAAGTTTTTGGAGATGTAATTTTTTTTATGTTTATTTCCGATGTAAAAGTTATTTTATTTTTATTCAGATATGGCTATTTTTCCATCTTCTAAATGGCAAAATTTTGAGAACATATGTATTATTGATAGTGGAACTACACAAATAATATTAAAATATGAGAAATATTTTTCTCAATTAAATTTGGGAAAAACAAATGTGCATATCATAAGTGGTAGTGCAAAGTTAATTGGAGGCTCTGGAAGAGCTAATTTCCTTTTACTTGGAGGTACAATATTGATTATAAAGAATGCGTTATTTTCATCAAAATCTCGAAGAAGTGTATTGAGTTTTAAGGATATTCGTTTAAATAGATATCATATTGAAACTATAGAAGAAAGTGGTAGTGAATACCTAAGTATCACTATAAATGTTTCTAGCAAGAAACAAACATTAGAAAATTTTCCATCACTTTCTTCAGGTTTATATTATGCCAAAATTAATGCAATAGAAATGCATCATTTAGTAAATCAGAAGTTTACTAGCCCAAATAACTTTATTATTTGGTATGATCAATTAGGCCATCCTGGGTCTATAATGATGCAAAAAATGATAGAAAATACACATGGTCATTTATTGAAAAATGAGAAGGTTTGAATTCAACTGAATCCACATGTGCTGTATGTTCTCAAGGGAAATTAATTATTAGAACCTCATTAACAAAAGTGGGAGTTGAATCTCCAGCATTTTTAGAAAGAATTCATGGTGATATATGTGGACCTATTTATCCACAAAGTGGGCAATTTAAATACTTTGTGGTGTTAATTGATGCATCAACTAGATGGTCGCATATATGTTTATTATCATCTCGCAACTTGGTATTTACGAGATTACTTGCCCAAATAATTCGCCTGTGGGCGCAATTTCCTGATTATCCAATTAAGAAAATTCGACTTGATAATGTTGGAGAATACTCTTCCAATGCGTTTGAAGTCTATTGTATGCCTATAGACATTACTATTGAACATCTTGTAGTTCATGTTCACACACAAAATGGACTAGTCTAGTCATTTATTAAAAAAACTCCAATTAATTGCTAGACCATTGTTGATGAGAACCAAAGTCCCCACATCTGTTTGGGGACATGCTATTTTGCATGTTGTGACACTTGTACGAATTAGACCATCTCATTATCATAAGTACTTTCCGTTGCAACTAGTATTTGGATCTGAACTCAACATCTCCCATTTGAGAATTTTGAATGTTTTGTTTACGTTCCAATAGTGCCAAATTAACGTACTAAAATGGGTCCTCAAAGAAGATTGGGGATATATGTTGGTTATGAATCTCCCTCAATTATAAGGTATCTTGAACCTTTAACGGGAGATTTATTTATTGCAAGATTTACAGATTGTCAATTTAATGAGACAAATTTTCCCAAATTAGGGGGAGAAAATAAACAACAAAGGCAAGAAATTACATAGGCAACATCTTTATTAAATCATTTTGATCTGCGCACAAGCGCCAGTGAACTTGAAGTTCAAAAGATTATTCATTTATAGAAAATTGCAAATCAATTATCTGATGCTTCTGCCAACTCAACAAGAGTAACAAAATCGCATATTCCTTCTATAGATGCTCCTATTCGAGTTGAAGTCCCTATAGGACAAATGTAAATCCTATAGCAAATCAGTCCAATGCATGCCAGAAGCGTGACCGACCTCTTGGATCCAAAGATAAAAATCCTCGCAAGAAAAGAGGATTAAATTATCAAAGTGATCATCTTGAAAGGTCGGATAAAAAGGACCAAGAGACAACTGAGAAAAAAGATCCTACTATTGAAAATAATGAAAAGTTAGAAAATTCAATCAACTTTATTCTACGGGAACATATTGGAATCGTAGAGAAATGATTATAGACAATGCTTTTGCATATAATGTAGCAATTGATGTTCTATGTAATAATGAGAATCTTGAATCAAAATCAGTTGAAGAATGTCGAAATTGAATAGATTGGCCAAAATGGAAAGTTGCAATTCAATCGGAATTAAACTTCCTTGAAAGTCGTGAAGTTTTTGGACATGTAGTCTAAACTCTAGAAGGAGAGAAATCCATTGGATTTAAATGGGTAGCTGTGAAAAAGTACAATGAAAATAATAAAATTGTTAGATATAAAATACGACTTATAGCACAAGGGTTTTTCTAAAGACTAGGAATTAATTATGAAGAAACATATTCCCCTGTGATCGATGCAATTATATTCCGTTATCTTGTGAGTTTAGCTGTTCATGAAAAAGTAGATATGCATATGCTAAACGTAGTAACTGCTTATTTGTATGGAAAACTTGACAACGAAATTTACATGAAAGTCCCTCAATGATATAACATGCCTGAAGCATGTAAGTCAAGTACTCGAGAAAATTATTCCATCAAATTGCGCAAGTTTTTGTATAGATTGAACAATCTGGTCGTATGTGGTACAATCACTTTAGTGAATATTTATTAAAAAAATACAAAAATGATCCTATTTGTCCATGTATTTTTGTTACGAAAACTGAAAAAGGCTTTGTTATTATTGCTATATATATATGATATTAATCTTATTGGAACTCCTGAAGAGCTTCTAGATGCAAGAGATTGCTTAAAGCAAGAGTTTAAAATTAAGGATTTCGGAAAAACTAAGTTTTGCCTTGGTTTACAAATTGAAAATCTTGAAGATGGAATGTTTGTACATCAATCTACATATGTTGAAAAAATCTTAAACATATTTTACATAGACAAAGCACATCCTTTGACTAGTCCAATGGTTGCTTGATCTTTAGATACTAAGAAAGATCCTTTTAGACCAGAAGAGGATAATGAAGAACTTTTTGGTCTTGAAGTACCATATCTTAGTGTAATAGGAACACTAATATATCTTGCAAATAATATAAGACTAGATATTGCTTTTTTGTAAATCTGTTAGCAAGATATAGTTCTTCTCCTACTCGACGATATTGGAATGAGTAAAATATGTTCTATGATATCTCCAAAGGACGATTGATCTTGGATTATTTTATTCAAATAAATCCAGTCCAAAATTAATTGGACATACTGATGCTAGATATCTATCGGATCAACACAAAGCTCGTTTCCAAACTGGATATTTGTTTACATGCGGTGATACTGCCATATATTGACGTTCAACGAAACAATCTCTAGCTGCTACTTCGTCTAATCATGCTGAGATAATAGCTATCCATGAGACAACCAGAGAATGTGTGTGGGCTAAGATCATTGGTCCATTATACCCGAGATAATTGTAATTTATCCTCCGAAAAAGAAATTCCAACAATCCTATATGAGGATAATGCTGCTTGCATAACACAATTAAAGGGAGGATATATTAAAGGAGATAGGACAGAGCATATTTCACAAAAAATTTTATTTACTCATGAACTTCAAAGAAATGATGAAATTGATGTGCGACAAATTCGGTCCTGTGAAAATTTGGTTGATTTATTCACTAAGTCATTGTCGATTGCAATATTTAAGAAATTGATCTATAAATTGGCATGCGTCAACTAAAAAATCTAAATAGATATTCTTAAAGGGAGTAGATTTTATACATAAAAGAACAGTGTACTCTTTTTCCTTCACTAGACTTTTTTCCCACAGGGTTTTTTTCTCTGGTAAGGTTTTAATGAGGCATGTCCTTTATGTTATGGACATCAAGGGGGAGCGTTATGAAATTAATGTATATGTAGTGGATGTCCAAATACGTTCCTGAAGAGAACTAGAACTCCCAAGGTCCAATCCTTAATAGACTCTGACTCACTAATGGCAGGCTCATTCATTCTAAGGTTAACTCTTGTTCTTGGCGCCTATAAATAGGACCTTAGGTAAGACATTAATAATATACAATCAGTTTCTGAATTTGTAAGTCTCCTACCTGTCTCTCTTATTCTCTCTATTATTGCTCTTTATATTTCTTCCTTATTCTTACTGGACTTAGTTAAATTTATAACAGATGATTATTACTTTTTTCATTTTTTTACTTGTCATATTGTGTTAAATTTTGTATTTTTTTACTTGTCACGCTGTGATACCAAGGTAATATTTAAGGAAATTTTCTATCATACCCTCTCATTAATATAACGAATTCTTATTTCAATTTGTTCTTCTAATATAGAAACTAGTAAAAATAATAATAGGGAGAGAAAATTTCAAAGTGTATTTTAGTTTATATAACAAAAAATATAAAATTCCATATTTCTTTAAAATTGTGATGTTCAAAATGTGAAAAGTAAAAAAATCGAAAAAAATAATACTTATAAAATAATTTTTAAACTTTGACTTCAATCTCAACCATACTAAAAGTATTTTAATAATTAATGTTACAAACCAATAATCAAACTGAACTATACTTTAACCTTTGTTTTTTTTGTAGGCCACAATTGTTAAACACAGTGTGTGATATATATATAAAAGAAACAGAAATATAAAACAATAATACCAAAATAATAGTAAGGAAATTGAAATCAAACCCGAGTCTTGAATTAACTTCAATATCCTTAAAACAGATTCGTTCTCTCTACTGGAAGTACAAGAGATGTGTTAGAACGTCTGTTTCCCAGGATAAAACGGGCTTCGGAAAATCAGTTTAGCACTTGAAGTTGTTTTCCCTTCGAACTTGAACAAATTAATGATGAACAGGAAAAAGATATATGTATGCAGGTTATGAGAGAATGCTAGAGAATTGCAAAGAAAATTTCTTCTTCTCTTTCCCTTCTGCTGTGAAAACAACATATTTATTGATGGAAAACTCTTCAACTGTACATTGAATTAGTTCTGTACACTGAATTCACCCTTCAGCTGTTACATTGAATTTAGTACTATACACTGAATCCACCCTTCAGCTGTTTCATTGAATTAGTTCTATACACTGAATTCATCCTTTAGCTATTACATTGAACTAATTCGGTACATTGAATTCAGATATACAGAATTAATTATATATTTCAGTACCCATGAATATGGTTGACATTGAATTCAATAGAAATGAATGTGGCTGTTCATCAAATTTAACAGCCATTGAATCCAGACAAAAGAAGAATTTGACACATAATTTGGTAAAATCGTGGGTCTGATAAGGTCCCCTTACTTGCCAACCTTTTCCTCTTTAATATTTTTTTCATTCACTTCCTTTTCCAAATATTTTCCAACAATCCCCCACATGAATGATAAAAAACTGTTTTGACTCGTAGTTTATGTTCATCAACTGACTTATGCATAGGAAAAGTAGGTATTCACCTTTGAACTTTCTCCTTGTAACATATGTATACTTTACTAGCTGTTCAGTAGACATGATGTCCTTGAACTATCCTGCTTTCTTATGTAAAAAGTCCACATATTTTACACATAAACCATTAATTGTTCAGTTCTCATGATTTTGTTCATTTTTTGCCATGAACACGTCCTCGTTCTGCAAGAGTTTCTAAAGAATTGAGCCTAGGCAATTCTCCTTCAAAGCAGTCCCACTTTACTCTCACATAGGTGATTTCTTCAATATATATATATATATACATATATATAATCATTAAAGCAACATAATGCTAACCTTAACTGTTCCATCACTGTTATTATGACAGGAATAAGATGGGGTTTCCCCCACAGTGACACTCTAAGTCTTACAATTAGGCTATCCCTTTGAACCTAGATCTTGGGATCTCCAGTCAACTAGGTAGGGTTTTCCTTCATAAAACTTTATCCTTCATAGGCTTTTAATCCCATTCCTTTTGTCAGTCTTTCAACCGCCTCTCTATTTAACCCTCTGGTTAACGGATCCGCGATGTTTTCTTTTGACTTTACGTAATCAATCGAAATCACACATGATGAGAGAAGTTGTCTAATAGTGTTATGTCTGCGACGAATATGTCTAGACTTACTATTGTAAATGACATTATGTGCTCTCCCTATTGCTGATTGGCTATCACAATAAATGTAGATAGGGGGCACAGGTTTTTCCCACTTAGGAATATCCTCCAGGAAACTTCCCACACTTATCTAATGCAATGAATTCAAATTCCATGGTGGATCTAGCAATCACTGTTTGTTTTGAGGATTTCCATGATATAGCTGCTCCAGCTAGTGTGAACACATATCCACTGGTGGATTTGGAATCCTTCATATCTGATATCCAGTTAGCATCTGTGTAACCTTTTAACACAGTTGGATATCTGGTATAATGCAGCCCATATATCTCAATACTCTTATTATTGCTGTCCAATGTTCTGCACTATGATTACTCGTATATCCACTCAATTTGCTTACTACATAAGCAATATCTGGTCTAGTGCAACTTATTAGATACATTAAACTTCCAATTATCCTTGCATATTTAACTTGAGAAACACCTTCTCCCTGATTCTTGGATAAATGAAGACTAGTATCTAATGGTGTTCTTGCAATTCCAGAATCATTCTTGTTAAATTTTCCAAGAATTTTATCTACATAATGAGTCTGGCTTAAAACTAATCCATCTGTTGTTCTTGTAATTTTAATACCTAAAATCACATCAGCAAGCCCCATATCTTTCATGTCAAATTTTGAATTCAACATGTTTTTAGTAGATTTGAGAATTTTGTTATTATTACCAACAATGAATATGTCATCTACATAGAGACATAAAATGACGTATTCATTTTCCGTCTCTTTGATATAAACACACTTATCACACTCATTAATCTTAAATTCACTAGAAATCATTGCGTGGTCAAACTTCTCATGCCACTTTTTCGGCGCTTGTTTCAAACCATACAATGATTTAACTAGCTTACAAACTTTCTTTTCAGTACTTGGAGATCTAAAACCCTCGGGTTGCTCCATATATATTTCTTCATCTAATTCCCCATTCAAGAAAGTTGTTTTAAAATCCATTTGATGTACATTTAGATTTCTTAAGGATGCAATAGCAAGTATCATCCTTATTGAATTTATTCTCGTCACGGGAGAATAAGTATCAAAGTAATCTAAGCCTTCTTTCTGTCTATATCCTTTAATAACAAGCCTGGCTGTATACTTATCAATGGAACCATCTGGTTTCATTTTCCTTTTAAAAATCCACTTAGACCCTAAGGTCTTACATCCAGGTGGGAGATCCACTAACTCCTAAGTATGATTCTGCGGAATAGAATCAACTTTGCGTTTTATGGGTTCTTTCCATAGGTGTCCTTCTGAAGAAGTCACTGCTTCATCATAAGTTAAAGGCTCTTTTTCTAACAAATAAGTCTCAAAATCAACTTCAAAAATTTTTTAGTATTCTTGGCCGTTACGCCTTAGTTCAACTTCTTGAACTGTAATTGGATCTTGAACTTCTTCATTAACTCGTTTTAATGAACTAGATCCACTTAAGGACTTGCAAGGAAACACATTTTCCAAGAAAGATGCATTTCTAGATTCCATAACTGTGTTTTTATGTATATCCAAAATTTTCGAATCATGCACAAGAAATCGATATGCAGTACTATTATGTGCATACCCTATGAAGATACAATCTATTGTTTTTGGACCTATCTTTATTACCTTAGGTACTGGTACAGCCACCTTTGCAAGACACCCCCACACTCGCAAGTGTTTATAGGATGGTTTCTTTCTGCTCCATAATTCATAAGGAGTTTTATCTTGTTTCTTGTGTGGTATCCTATTCAAAATATAATTACTAGATAGGATAGCTTCACCCCACATGTTTGATGGTAACCCTGAACTTATCAACATCGCATTCATCATTTCTTTTAATGTGCGATTTTTACGCTCAGCTACTCCATTAGATTGAGGAGAATACGGTGCAGTTACTTCATGAACAATTCCATGTTGTACACAGAAGTCACCAACTGGTGCCTCATACTCTCCACCTCTATCACTCCTTAATTTTTTAATCTTTTTTCCCAGTTGATTTTCAACTTCATTTTTATAAATGATAAACTTTGCTAAAGCCTCATCTTTACTCTTTAATAAATACACATAGCAAAATTTTATACTATCATCAATAAAGGTTATAAATATTTATTACCTCCACATGTTTGAACATATTTCAAATCACATACATCACTATGAATTAGTTCTAGTGGTTTAGTGCTTCTTTCAATTTTGTGGAAAGATGTTCTTGTCAATTTTGCTTCAATGCAAATTTCGCATTTGTGTTTTGAATCGATTTGGAATGTTGGAATATGGTCCATATTAATTAATCGTTGTATTGAATCATAATTAACATGACCTAATCTACCATGCCATAAATGAGAAGACTCAAACAAATAAACAGAAGGAGTATTTTTATTGATCATGGTCATTACATTAAGTTTAAACAACCCATCGGTTGCATACCCTTTTCCTAAATACATTCAAGACTTAGTTAAAATAACTTTGTCAGATTCAATCACAATTCGGAATCCATGTTTGTTAAACAAAGAACCAGACACAAGATTCTTACAAACTTCTGGCACATACAACACATTTTTAAGTGTTAAGATCTTGCCCGAAGTCATCTTTAACAACACCTTTCCTTGACCTTCAATAGCAGTTGAAGCAGAATTACCCATGTAAATCTTTTCCCCTTGAACTGGCTTAAAAGTTGAAAATAGGCCTCTGTTAGCACAAACATGTCTGGTGGCACCGGTGTCAAACCACCATTCTTTCGAGTTGGAATTAACCATGTTTACTTCAGAAACCACTGCAACTAAATTCAAGTTATCCACTTCTTTAGTAATGTAATCCACCATATTTTCTTCATGATGTTTCTTAGAAGAACGACAATCAGAAGACCTGTGACCTAATTTGCCACAGTTAAAACATTTCCCTTTAAATTTTTGTTTCGGTTTGGAAATACCACCGAATGCACCGATCTTGCCCTTAGTTTTGTGATTGTTGAACTTGGTTTAATTTTTCAAATTTTTACCATGTTCAACAATATTAACCTTCGGATTTGAGTAACTCATCATTTTATGATCAGCATTTCTGTTGTCTTCTTCAATACGAAGTCTAACAATAAGATCTTCCAAAGACATTTCCTTCTGTTTGTGCTTGAGATAGTTCTTAAAATCTTTCCAACTAGGGGGTAGCTTTTCTATCACAGCAGCCACTTGGAATGCTTCACTTAAAATCATTCATTCTACAAGTATTTCATGCAAAATAATCTGCAATTCTTGCACTTGACTTATTACAGTTTTAGAATCAACCATTATATAATCAAGAAACCGTCCGACAACAAATTTTTTTGTACCAGCATCCTCAGTTTTATATTTCCAGTCATAATTCCCATAGATCTTTAGCAGTTTTCTATGCATAATACACAGTATATAATGAATCACATAATATATTCAAAATATAACTACGACACAAAAAATCAGAATGATTCCATGCATCAATAACAGTGGCTGTTTGTACATCATCAATATCCTCTACCACCACAGGAGCTACCTCTGTCAAGAATTTTGCCAAATTCAAAGTAGTCAGGTAGAAAAGTATTTTCTGTTTTAAGATTGTAGGCCACAACTGTTAAACACAGTGTGTGATATATATATATATATATAAAAGAAACAAAAATATAAAACAATAATGTCAAAATAATAGTAAGGAAATAGAAATCAAACCCCAGTCTTGAATAAACTTCAATTTCCTTAAAACAGATTCGTTCTCTCTACCGGAAGTGCAAGAGATGTGTTAGAACGTCTATTTCCCAGGATAAAACTGGGCTTCGGAAAATCAGTTTAGCACTTGAAGCTGTTTTCCCTTCGAACTTGAACAAATTGATGATGAACAGGAAAAAGATATATGTATGCAGGTTATGAGAGAATGCTAGAGAATTGCAAAGAAAATTTCTTCTTCTCTTTCTCTTCTGCTGTGAAAACAACAGTATTTATTGATGGAAAACTCTTCAACTGTACATTGAATTAGTTCTATACACTGAATTCACCCTTAAGCTGTTACATTGAATTTAGTACTATACACTGAATCCACCCTTCAGCTGTTTCATTGAATTAGTTCTATATACTGAATTCATCCTTCATCTATTACATTGAACTAATTATGTACATTGAATTCAGATATACAGAATTAATTATGTATTTCAGTACCCATGAATATGGTTGACATTGAACTCAATAGAAATGAATGTGACTGTTCATCGAATTTAACAGCCATTGAATCCAGACAAAAGAAGAATTTGGTACATAATTTGGTAAAACTGTGGGTCTGATAAGGCCCTCTTACTTGCCAACCTTTTCCTCTTTAATATTTTTTTTCATTCACTTCCTTTTCCAAATATTTTCCAACATTTTTAAGCTATATTATAAAAAGCGATACTTGTATATGAAATTACATTAGAGAAAGATTATATCAAAAAGTGAGATAGAGACTTTCAAAAAAAAAAAAAAAAGATAGAGATAGATAGGTTTAAAGAGAAAGTTTTGTGGATAAAGAACAATTTAGCTTGTATATTAATTTAGAAAGTTTTTTTTGGATAAATCTATATATATAATTGTCAAATATTATACAATCTAAAGTTAATAAAAAATATATTGAATCTTCAAAAAACTTGTATATTAATTTAGAAAGTTATTCCAATTAATGTATATTAAAGGGTTCTCGTTAGACAAACTATCTAAAAAATAAAATATAAGATGTGTAATTGGCATAATCGAATAATTTAGGATAATAAGATATAGAATTTCTTAAAATAATATATGAAAGGGGCCCGATAAACCTAACTCGGAAAAATGAATGTATAGCGCAAAATAAATTATTATTCCCCTTCCTCTTCCCTACTTTTTCTCTCCGTAAAAAATTTCTGTTACTTTTATTTACTCTCTATTTACTCTAAACCTATAAACTTTAACATTCAACTTGTATTAGAGGTAGATATGAATCATTATGAAGAATTTGCAGAAGAAAATATCGGTTTAGAGGTAAGAAAAATATATTTTTTTCCGTAATTTTTGATCGGATTGCCGGGTGTGGTGACCCGGACGCGCTCCGATCTCCATGCCGAGCGACCCAGTGTGAAGGGGATCGCCCAGTGGCGAGACCCGGACACGTCCAGACCACCCGCCTAGGTGACCCGAGTAGGTTTTTTTTTTTTTTTAATATTAATTTTTTTAGAGTATTTGTTTAGAATGTTCCTTTTTTTTTTTTTTAGAATATTACTATTCTTTTTTTTTTAGAATGTTCCTTTTTTTTAGAATATTACTATTTTTTTTAGAATATTCATTTTTTATTTAAATTTTAGAATGTTATTATTTTTTTTAATTTTAGATGTTATGTTTTTTTTAAAAAAATTTATTTTTTTCAATATTATGATTTTTTTTAATATTACTACTGGTTTTTTTTAGAGTATTTTTTTAGAATGTTCCTTTTTTCTTTTTTCTTTTTTTTTTTTTGTTTTAGAATATTACTATTCTTTTTTTTTCGAGAATGTTCCTTTTTTTTTTTTAGAATATTACTATTGTTGTTTTTAGAATGTTCATTTTTTTTAGAATATTACTAATTTTTTTAGAATATTCGTTTTTTATTTAAATTTTAGAATGTTATTATTATTTTTAATTTTAGATGTTATTTTTTAAAAAAAATTTTAGAATGTTACTAATGTTTTTAGAATGTTACTAATTTTTTTTTTTTTTTGTTAGAATGTTACTTTTGTTTTTTTTTTTTAAATTTAAGAATGTTACTATTTTTTTTTTCGATAATGTTACGAAATTTTGTTTTCAGAATGTTATTATTTTTTTTTATTTTTTTTATTTTTGTTAGAATGTTACTTTTTTTTTTTTTTAAATTTAAGAATTTTACTAGTTTTTCTTCATTTTAGAATGTTACTAAAATTTTTTCTTAGAATGTTATTAATTTTTTTTGTTTTTTAATTTTAGATGTTACTTTTTTAAAAAAAATTTTAGAATTTACCATTTTTGTAGAATGTTACTAATTTTTTTTGTGTTTTTGTTTTTTTTTTAGAATGTTAATTTTTTGTTTTCTTTAGAATGTTAATTATTTGTTTTCTTTAGAATATTTTTTATTTTTTTTTGGAATGTTACTATATGAACTTTGTGTTTTTTTTTTCCTTAAATGTTAATATATGAAATAATTTTTTTTTGGTTTTTTTTCTAAATGTTATTGTATGAAATTTTTGTTCATTACAATGTTTTTACAATTTTTTTTCAATATATAATGTGTTCATATTTTAATTTTTTCGTACTATATCGTAACAAAATGGCGTAGATCCAAGTACATTTGAAGAATTCTTGGAACCGGAAGAATACGTGGATCACGGACATTTATTTGCAACCGATCGAATCTTTAATTCGAAACTAGAGTTGGTTAACTGGGCAAAAGAAACAGCTATAAAAGTGAACACGTATTTGATTATCACTCGGTATTTAAAGTCCAGAACATCCGACCGCCGACCGTATGTTACACTGGGTTGTGAGCATGTAGGTGCAAATAAACAGAAAAAGAAGCCCGTAGTCGACGATGAAGAAGAAGTTCAAGTAAAAAGGCGGGGTCCTTACGGGACTAAAAAGTGTGGTTGTCCCTTCAAATTAAAAGGCGAAAAATGGCAATGTGTGAAAATTGGCAATTATTCGTACACGATGGGAGGCATAACCATGCAATAGGTGTATATAGTCACGGTCACGCTCAGGCAGCAAAACTGACGGGGGAACAACTGATACAAATTGAGCAATTCAAGAAGAGTCATGTGCCACCCCGTAATATTTTACGATTTTTCCGGGAACAAAATGTGGGTTGTACTGTCAGGTACGTATCATCAACTCTAATGCATCTTGGTTTTACGTTTAGGGTTTAAATTGAGGTTCTAATAATATGATTTGCATGACTTTTGTAGTTCCCAGAAAATATATAACGTCGTTGCGAAAATTAAGAAGAATAGGATGCAGGGGCGAAACACGGTTGAAGAAGTTCTCTGCCTAAGTGCTATACGAGATTACACGGTCTTCTATAGAAACCGTGAGGACAGCAACATGCTTAGTGACATTGTCGTTGCACATCCGACATCAATTGAAATGTTGAGAACGTGGCTATATGTACTTATAATGGATACGACATATAAAACAAACAAGTAAGTTGTATTAAATTTGTTATATTAATTGTACATTTACGTGTTATTTGCAAATTGACTGTTTAGGAATAACCCTTGAATGAATAGTAGAATGAAATATGTCATAATTAATATGTTTTGTGTTAAGTTTTATGTTTATTTTCTAAACAAGTTATCTGCTTTATGTGTTTTTTAAAAATAGGTACAACATGCCACTGTTGGAAGTGGTAGGGATGACCCCAACTAGTAAGAATTTCACTGTGGCCAGTGCTTTTATGCGAAATGAGCAGGCTACGACGTATAGATAGGTTCTTCGACAAATTAATCATCTATACTTTTCAAATACAATGTCAACAGAGAATCAAGAAAATGTTTGTCAGACTATGCCGAAGGTAATTATTACAGACAGAGAATACGGTTTAATGCCCGTGATCGGCGAAGTGTTTAGTACAGCGTACCATATGCTATGTAGAAGGCGCATCAATCAGAACGTGTTAGCTAAATTAACTGAGTTGATAAAAAATGAAGAGGCTGCATCACGGTTTGTGGTCATGGAAGAAATTGTTGGACGAAGTCGATGAGCAGGAATACTTAAGGAAATTGGATGCTCTGAAGACGAAGTGGAAGAGCAGACCGGACTTCTTACACTATTTGTTCAACAATTGGTTGAATCTCTTTGCTCATAAATTCATGAGATGTTGGACTAAGAGTCATATGCATTTTGGGGTGGAGAGCACCAATTGGGCTGAGAGTGAACACTTAATGCTGAAGCTATGGCTTTCAACATGCCATGGTGATTTGGATACTGTGTTCCTTAATATTGACTCACTTATTGAAGGTCAAATAGCAGACATTAAGGCATCATTAGAGTTTTCAAGGACTAAAGAGAAGCATAATGCGAAGAGTAATCACATATTTTATATTGTAAGTAAGAAAATCGGTCACTTGGCATTCAAAAAGATATGGTCGAAGATAACGAGAGCTGTCGGGATATATGATGATCCAAAAAATAAGTGCGGGCACTATTTGAGGACGTTACACGGCCTCCCTTGTGCTTGCGAGCTGATTACACGGTTCGTCCACGTTCTTCCTATACAGTTTATGATATTGATGCATTTTGGCAGACACTAGAAATTGGCGGTCCTCATCCTTCAGCTCGGCAATAGGACATGGATTCTGAGATACGTTCTCTCACTGACCTCTTGCATCAGATAAGTACAGGACCCATATCCAAAGTTAGAGAGATGCGTCATCTTGCGAAAGGGGTACTGAATCATGTTTTGCCTGAAGATCTGGGTGTGACATTGACATCACCTCCCGAGGTAGCAGTCACTAAAGGGCAGAAGAAGACGGACTCAACAAAAAGAGACAAGTCACATTGGGAACACGTGTCAATTGCTCATCGAAAGATACAGAAGTCAAGTGGATTTGTTTTTAGTTCTGGCATTGGATCTGGGTCGTTGCCCGGTTCGGGTTCTGGGTCGGGATCCCATGGGAGAGGGAGACCGCCACGAGCTCCTAGGGAAAGGGGCAAAGGACTCGACCGTGGCCAAAGTAATTTATCTACTGTGAAACATGCATCCCCGTGTTCCACATTCCCTTACACAAATGCTTTCCCTGCTTTCATTTATCCTTCCATCAGCAATTGGAAGAACGTGATTGGTGATGGAAATTGTGATTATCGGGTTGTGGCAGATTTTGTGTTCGGTGATGAATATCAATGGCCAGAGGTTCGTAGAGGAATGCTTTATGAATTGGAGATTTCAAAAAATTTGTACGTTAATTTAATGGGTTCAGAGGAACGTGTTAATGAGCTTTTTCATAGGATAAATTGGCTAATGGATGGACTTGCGCCGTACGCGCATTGGTTCGAAACACTTGATTCGCTTTACATCATAGCAAATGCATTCAATCTGTGTGTGATACTAATTGCACATCTTGGTTCTACGACTGTGTTACCTTTGTATTCATATTCGGATCGTCCAGAAAGTATATTGGTTATTGGTTTCTTGACAGAAGAACGACACTTTATTCAGGTAAGTATTGAATACGTGTATTTTTATGATTTTTTACATTGTTCTGTATTATATGATGTTTGGTTTTACAATTTTTCTGACATTTACATATTTCTGTTTGTTTTACACAGCTACAGTTGAATGATATGTGTCCGATACCTCCTTTACACTTTCAATGGATTCATTATCGCTCTGAATGGGTCAACAATTGGGCAGATTCGTATCAGCATAGGATTGCAGATTGGACCGCGAGGGTTGCTCGAAATAAAAAGTAAATAGGACTTTATTTTTTGATTAAGAAAATTATATGTATGAAATTTTTTAACTTAGTTTTAAAACATATACACGTTGAATTTTTTTCGATATATTTTTTATTTTTGATAAATGTAAACTCGTTTTATGGTTCAATATCTTTATATTTAATGTGTTTCGGGTTTATGGTGCTTTGTATTTTTTCTATTACAATTGTAAAAACTGAATGCATAAAAAAATTCCCACCAACCAAGTAAGAAGAACACTACAAAAAAAGTCATACACTACAAAATAAGTCAGAAACAACAACCAGTCAAGTACATAAAACAATGCACTAACGGCGAGTGTGATGATACCTCTTGATCATGTCGGAAGCCCTACTAACCTTCGTAGCATCATCAATATCGTCACGGTCCAACTCACGAGCTACCATATCCAATAAAACATGCGATGTAATAGGAGCAATGGTCGGCATTTGCACGCCGCAGGAGAGCTTGTCCGGATTCTGAATCCGTGGATGTGTGCGGGGGAGAAACCAAGGCATGTAATCATCTGTGCACCGAGATGGAGGTATAGCAGGGATACTGGTCCATGTAGACGTAAGCAGATGAGATGGTGCCTCCATTCAAAGTGCCTCTATGAACACATTGTTCACCATGTACACCCTGTTATTTGCTGGCCTGCAGTGCTCCTGAGAATGAATAGGATGAGCTGGAATGCATTGAACCCGCCTAAACTGTCTGACAACCCTATCGGGCATGTAGGGCTCTACACAATCAAAGTATGCAATCATCCCATGGTACGTAGAAACCCATACATCAGAAATCTCATCGGATCTGTACGGAGTCCACCTGACCTCGTCAGCAGTCATCAACAAATGCGTCAGTCGATTAATTTGTTCTCCGTTTTGTGACCCAACATCGCAAACCTCTGGATATAAGGTTTGCACAACCTCGCTCCCGCTCTCACCGAAGGTGCAAACATAGGAAAATACATGTATATCCAAGCCTTTACAAAAAAAATTAATAAAAAAAATCAGCAACCCCATCATTAGACAAAAATAAACCCTAAAACATAAAACATAATTAAACAGGATGAAGATTATAATAATATTACCTCAAGCAGCGACCAGCAACCAGACAACTCCTTCGCATCAGCACGAGAGGCCTGCCCTAAACTCCTGTACAAGTAGGCTAGTGTAGCAGCACCCCATGCAAAACTACCAACAGAACTAACATTCTTCACAAGCGGCCACAGCTTCTCAGGGACATTATTTCCGCTCTTGTCAGTGAAGAGCGAACTACCAAGTAAATACAAGACGTAACAGGCGGCCCTCTGCTCCGTAGACAGTCCACTACGAGGTGAGTCAGCAACTCCCGCCAAGTCCTGAGCATTTATGCCTATGCTGGAGTCGGAGATATCAAGATCGCTTTGAATAACTGCAATTATCTGCTCCCGTGAATAATAATGGTCAACGACGTTACCGTAAGAAGGTACACCCAGAATCAACTCAACATCATGCAATGTAACAGTCATCTCCCCCTAAGGCATGTCAAAACTATTGGTGTCTGGCTGCCACCTCTCCACAAAAGAAGATAGCAAAGAGGAGTTCGGATGCTGGAACATGCAGGACCTCAAATTTGATAGTCTTGTCTCCCCTGCCAAATATACCACTGTAAGATCACTAGGGGTCCAACCGGTCAGGGACACGTAATGGGACCTCGACGTCAGAATGCCTCTATTCTGCAAAAATAATGTAAACACCATAATAAAAAATGAACAAAATATTCAAATCTATAATCATAAATAAACAATATACAAAATATTCAAATTACCTGACCACGCCATATACAACCAGCGATATGACCGCTATTCGAAGGGACAATGACTGGATCCTGTGGACTGCCATCAGCTGGACCTGTCTGCTCCCAACCGTCATTCTTTGATTTCTTCCTCTGCGTAGGGTTGGTAGAAGGACCCGACTTCTCGGGTCTTTTTTGTCGCGACCCAGCAATCTTACTCATCACAGACATTAAACTGCCAGTGAATCCTTTCCCCTTACCCAGAGCAGGTCTATAGCCGGAAGATGAGGCCTCAATTATAGGAACAGGTTCGTGATCATCACCGTTATCGTCACTATCATCATCATCATCATCCTCACGCTCATCTTCATTGCCCTCACTGCTATGAATGCGGAGGGAACCAACTCTGCCAGCCTCCTCAAATCGAGATGTACCAGAATCCCTACCCAACCCAACATCAGATGAGGAAATGCCACGAGCAGTGGCTCCATACTCAGCACTGCTGTAAGATGAGTCTACCGGGACGGACCCAGCAAGCTGCTTGAAGAACTGTGCACCTAACTGCAACCCTGGACCACTAACATCATTTAATGGAATCTGAGTTCTAGAGAAATGCTGTGTCGGATCTAAGCCAGGCATACGAATAGGTAGAGAAGGAGCATGTGCATATGGATCATATGATGTCTGTGGTGGCTGAGAATATCCGTAAGGATCATAGAGTACGGGGGTGTACGGATGGTATGATGTGGTAGGAGGAGGATGGGTCGTAAACGGTATAAGAGTGGGCTGGGTGGAAGATCCCAGTGCACCAGGGTCATAATACATACCCGGTGCAATAGGTGCAGGAGTGGACGGTATGTCTGATGTACTGTGGCGTCCCCTCACACCACGGGATGACGCAGTCACTGCACGACGTTCAACCCGACCGGTCCTGTCTGTCACAACACCTAAACCATCATCACTACGTGCTCCGAGCTGAACCATCTAAACAAATTAGCAAACGTTTTCCTCAATGACATTACGTAATATTTGTCTAATTCATCATATTTTTATACGATACAAGTAATGCATTTTTCTTCATCTTTATATGATTAAGTTAAAACCGTGCATTAAGCTAAATTTATTATTGTTATATTTATTACTCAATTTCCAAACTTCACACTTTTTTATTACATTGTGTTAGCCCTAAACACAAAATCTTTCAATATAACAAACCTAAATCCAAATTTCATAGAGGCTTATTTATTCAATTTGTTTAGGACATTGGTTTATAAAGCCGTATTATTCATATAAACCCTACACCATAAACTCTAAATAAATAAACAAAATTATACAATCAGTCAAGTCCACATGCACCCTAATAAACATAAACAAATTATGCTGAACATAATACAACCTATAAATTAAACAAATAAACATAAACATAATAATTATTTTTAAAAAATCACATAATCATTAATTTAACATAATCATAAGCAAATCCTAAAAACAAATTAAACAAATTAAATAACATAACATAAACTACAAATTAAACAAATAAACATAAATGTAATCATGCTTTAAAAACAATTAACATTATCAAGCATAAACAAATGTAATAAAAAAATTACAAAATTAACAAATTAAATAACATAATATAAACTCTAAATTAAACAAATAGACAACCGAAATCATAACTTTAAAAAATAACATAAGTATAGACAAATGAAATAAAAAAACATTTAAAAAAAATTAATATATAAAAACTTAAAAAAATAATACAAAAAAAAAAAAAATAAAACGTACACAAAAATTAAAAAATAATAAAACATAAAAAAATTAAAAATAATAAAAATTAAAAATAATAAAAATTAAAACATAACAAAAAAGTAAAAAATAATACATTAATAAAAGAATTTAAAAAGATTTTAAAAATTTAAAAAAGAAATTAAAAAATTAAAAAAATTTTAAAAATTTAAAAATTTAAAAAAAAATTAAAAAAACTAAAAAATCGGGCAGCCAGAAGAACCGGATCGTTGGACCGGGCGACCGGTACCGCACATCGATCGCGGGGTTCAGCGGTCACCAACAGCCTTGGTCGCTGAACTGAGCGACTCGGCGATGTTCTGGTCGTCGATCCAAGGGATCCGGCGTGTTTTCCATCGCTGGTACCCGCGATCCGACGACTTTCCGGCCAAAATTTCAGTTTGAAAAAATGTAATTTTTTTTCAATCCAACGGTTATTTTCAAATTTTGAAACGATAAAAATATAAATAAATAAGTATAGATTGAAGTACTAACTTTTTTTTTTCGAGTTACAACGGTCGAATCTTCCTAAATCTGAAGTTGAAATTTTAAGTTTTAGAGAGAAGTGAGAGGATTTTCTGAAGAGAGAGAAAGTTTCTAATTAAAAAAGAATTATTTTGATTTTTCTCGCGCTATACATATATATATTTGTGAGTTAGGTTTATCTACCCCTAGAATTTATGATAATCGTATAATTTAAAAGAATAAGATAAAAAATTTTTAAAATAAAATGTAAGATATAGAATTCAGGATAATCGGATAATTTAGAAGGGTAAAAATATAGAATTTAGGATAACACAATAATGAAACTATATAATATAATGTAGGAGAATAAGATATAGAAATTCCTAATATAAAATATAGAATCTTCCTTTTAAAAATATATATATATATATAAATCTATGTTTAATGGGATAATCTTGGAGAATAAGATAAAGAATTTCCTAAAATAGGGTACAAGACATAGAATTTAGAAAGACCCTTCTTATTAAGAAATACGATCCCAACCATCCTTCGATCCCTTCGATTTCAATCATTCTTCATTCATCAATATTCTCTTTCAATATATTTGTCTCTAACTTCAATTTTTACGAAAATCCCTTCTCAAATATAGCTTTTCTTATATATAAAAAATAAACTGCTAATTATATTTTGTCGCTTACAATCATTTTGGTTCTAATTTTTTTATACCATATTCTAACTTTAGAATTGATGACAGACTTCTCGACCGTGATTATATTAAAGAAGAAATTATTCGATATAATTTTTCTCAAGTATATCTTTTTTATTTTAGCAAAATAAACGATTCTTATAAGTTTTTTTTTTTGTAACTCCACCAATATCTCAATGAGAACTAGAAAGTTAGAAAGTTCTGTTAGAACAACTAATGTAAATGCCTTTGGGGCTAAAGGTGATGATACGAAACTTTAGATCCAAAGATATCTACATTAATTGTTTTAACAGAACTTCTAATTTGTAAGTTCTTGTTGGGATCTTGGTGGAGTAGAAAAAAACATTGATCAGAGTCGTCTATTTTGTCAAAATAAAAAAGATATGTTAAAAAAAAAATTATAATAGAGTAAATTTCTTTTCGCTAATTTTGAAATTGAGAGAAAAAAAAAAATATTTGTGAAAGGATTTCGTGAAAATTGAAATTAAAGACAAAATATCCTGGGAGGAATTATTGATGGATGTATATCCTATTCTCCTATATTACATACTTTGATCATTAAAGCGAGAATAATAAAAATGAAAAAATATATGTTTTTTCTTAAAAATCCGTTAGGAAAACGTTTGATGGTATTGCCACGTCTGAAAATCAGGATGGATAAGTCGAAGAATTGAAAGAGTGCGTGCGAGATAATACACACACATGGCGATCCTCTCAATTCCTATCTCTCGAAGCGTCTTCTCAGCTGGCCATTCCTCCGCCCCACGCCGCCGTTCTGCTCCAGCTCCTTCTACACATCTCTTGGCACTTCAAATCAAATGCTCTGGTATTAATCTTTACTTTCAATTCCAAAATTTGTTGAATTTTTAGAAACTAATTCAGATTCATTCTCCTTTGCAGCTTCAATAGAAGAAAACGTATCTCAATTCAAGGAACTCAGGAATGTAGCTTGTGGACTCCTTGCCGTTTGGACCATTGCTGCTGCCTCCCCCATCGTTGCTGCGCCTCAGGTGGAAAAACTGGAGATCCTTTCTCTTTTTCACCGCTTTTAATTTATTTCAGATATTCTTCATTTATTGTTTAATCAAGTCACTTTTCTGATGTTTTGAGTTAAATTTGTCGCTTAGGGGTTAAAATTGCAAACTTGTAAGTAGGAATTAGTAATTAATCAAACTGTAAATTGGAGATGGTAAATTATGATCTCGAATAATTTATATTCTCAACTTATTGTTTAATCAAGTAGAATTTTCATTTTTGAAGTTTTGAGTTGATTTTGTTACTTTGTGGTTAAAATTGGAAACTTCTGATTAGGTCATTAGTTATTAATCAAAATGTAATTTGGAGTTAGTAAATTCTGATCTAGTAGAATTTATATGCAGAGATTGCCGCCTTTGTCAACAGAGCCAAACAGATGTGAACGTGCATTTGTGGGGAACACTATAGGCCAAGCAAATGGTGTTTATGATAAACCACTTGATCTCCGATTTTGTGATTACACAAATGAAAAATCAAACCTCAAAGGAAAATCTCTGGCTGCAGCACTTATGTCTGATGCTAAGTTTGATGGTGCTGACATGTCTGAAGTTGTCATGTCCAAGGCTTATGCCGTTGGAGCAAGTTTCAAGGGTATATATATTTTTTCTTGCGTGAATTTTAGCCATTTTATCTATTCCTGCTAAAGTTACAAGGAAAAAAAAACTGAAAATTTGTCATATTGTTATTGGAATCTGTTGTAAACAAGCCAGAAGATAATTTATACTGCTGATTTGAGGAAAGTTTCTTAATCCTTTCTTGGACCTTTACCTTGTTATAATCATCTTCTTGTCATCCTAGCCGTTCTCAAATCTTTCTCAGGAAACAGAACTTTTGTTTTAACTAAACACATGTTTGATACTTTCACGAGAACTTTCTATTTAATGGACTTAAATTATGAGCCTTTACTATATATTAGTATGAACTGTGGCCGCAACTAGTCCTATATAGTAGTATGAACTATGACTGCAATTATGAGCCTTAACTATATATTGTGACTATGTTTGAAAACAATCAACCAGGATATATTATAGGATTCTATGAATATATATTAGTACGAATTATGACAGTAAATGTCTGCAACTAGTCCTTGTTATGACCAATCTATATTGTGACTAGGTTTGAAAACAATAAACACGGAGATTATAGGATTCAATGAATTCAAGAATTCCTATTGTAATAGCATCAGTAGAATGTTAACTTGAAGCAGATGTTATGAAAAGTATTGTAGTTGTATCCTTCTCTCATTTTGATAGGCTGATTTGTCTAATTCTACAGGTACAGACTTCTCAAATGCTGTTCTTGACAGAGTTAACTTTGGGAAAGCTGATCTGAGGGGAGCTTTATTTAAGAACACAGTATTGTCTGGATCCACCTTTGAAGAGGCTCAACTCCAAGATGCAGTCTTTGATGATACAATCATAGGTTACATTGACCTTCAAAAGCTTTGCACAAACACAAGTATAAATGAAGAATGGAGAGCTACATTGGGATGCCGGTGATCATGTTTTTCTTCCAATAATCATTGTAACCTTAAAATTTTTAGCTTATCAAATTTATCTATGTTAAAAAGAAGGCAAAATTCTAATATAAGAAATAATGATGGCCTCATTTTTGTATAACTCAGTTTAATAGTCAAATTAATTTGTTGATTCAGCAGATTCACAATGAACAGCTAATAATGTGCTTGAATTTACTTCAGATTTTAATTTTGGGTATTGGAAAGTTGTTTAATGAATGAAGATGCAAATATTTTGAACTATCTTCATTTCTTTGTTTTATTTGATAAAATTACGGTACGAACTCATTATCATCAAAGCGCATCTGGTGTAGTGGTATCATAGTACCCTCCCACGGTACTGACCGGGGTTCGATTCCCCGGATGCGCATTCATATATTTGTTAATGTTTTGTTTCTATAAACCTGATGTTATCTGCATATGTTATAAAATTGTCCAAGTTCTTGAAACATACAGAGAAAATGCATTCATATTTTTTAAGTTTTGTTTCTATAAACCTGATGTTATCTGCATATGTTATAAAATTGTCCAAATTCTTGAAACATACAGAGAAAATATATTAGGACAAAATTTTTCAATATTCTTTATCACTATTCGAATGACTTTTCTTTTTAACATAATGATGTGTCGTATCTATGTCTAACATCTTCTAGAGGAATATATAGACACGTTAATTACTTTCGAGATATAACTTTAAAAATAAGAAGATAGCCACGCTTCAAGTACTCACAAAACATTAAACATCTAGTCTGCAATTACTTACAAATTGACAAACTTGTGAACTTGAAATTTTTGTTCTTTGTTCTTAGTGCCACTCTTTACTAAGAATCTTATACTACAAGTCATGTCTTTTACATTTTATGGTTCGCATTAAATTTTCCATAGATATATTCATGTTTTTCCTCATAGGATCACACTTCAAGTGTATCGCTCCTACTAGGAGTACATATATATATAAATATATACACATGTCAGGTACACTTATTTATAATTGTCCAGACATTTTATATTTCTTATGCGAACCTTATATTATTGTCTTCATTATCAAATCTTCAATTTTGAGTATGCATACTTTTATGTTAGATTCTCATTTAGAATACTAATATTATGTGCATAAATACCGTCGACATCTTGTACTATCTTGCGATTCCATCATAATTTCTAATCAAGACATTAAATATTGAGTTCTCATCATCATAACTTTCAAGTACCTGAATTTCTTCCAAAAATAATACATGTCATGTTTAGAAATATTTTGCAATAATTTTTTTTTTAGATTTTACTAAATGTGACCATCTTAATTATTTGCTCCTTTCATATGTAGGAATACATTTTGTTGGAACCAACTTATCTATCACGCTTTTAATTGTGTCTCAAATTATTTATAGTGGTAGTTTTTCCTTCTAGGACATAAACTAAGAGCATTATTGAAATTTGCTCCCAACATTTTTATTTATAACCTCTCTTGATGTCCCATCTCATTACTTGCAGTGGAGTGTATTAAAAAAAATTCATAATCATATTCAACTTGAAGATGAAAAATATTTGGTTGTTGACCACAACCTAATTAAAAATTAGAGGAGAACCCATATAATTTGTTGGCAAAATACGAAGTGCTCCTAAGAATTCTCGTTAATCATTCAAGGCAAGGCATCTATGATTCTTCAAAACATTTGCATATGAACATATTCTGCAAGGTGTTCATATAATATTACCAAATTATTATGACAAATTGTGTTTGTAGGAGAATACTAAATATGAGCTCATAGTAAAGAAAACACACAAAAAATGTTGCTTGTTAATAGTATATACATGACTATATAATCAATGCGCATTGACCAATAATTCTTTTTATTTTTCACTAACACATTCAACCCTGAAGAATATTGGTAAGAACTTCAGAAGTATTTTGCCTTGAAAGTAAACGACATATAAGAATTAATTGGATTTTAGAAACTTCTAGTTTCATAATATTTTCAAGAATTCTTACTCATCTTTGTATTAATGATTCGAGATAGTCAAACTGGTCATGCCAACTATTAAATTATTTGAATCAGTAAACTTCAAGTTTACTTCACAATATATCTCATATTCATAAATTCTAAAACAGTTGAAAGAAGCAGTAGTTTTGTAATACAAATAGATTTTTCGAACATCACCAGGGTAGCAATAACTAACTACTCATTCATTCACTTCCTCAAAAATTTTTTGATTATAAATATCTTTAAATTCAAAATGAACTTTTAACAATGTTTTAGTATATTTGATTCTAAATACTTCTAGAGTTGTAATTAACTTGCTATTCTAGAGTTTTTGCATAATTACTTCTTCCAAAACTAAATTACCATTTCTACTTGTGATATTTATATTCCAACATATTCGAGTGGATAATATAGATATGACATACCATATTTTTCATTTATGAATAGAAAAAAAAATAACGAAAATAGTACATGGATTTAAATTACATACTATGAAAACTTGTAAATTTAAAATTTTACAACTTGATAGAAAATGTAATAATAATTCAATTCTTTTGATATTTCTATCATCAATTGAAATGCCGAATATTCTCTTCTAGAGATTCAGTGAAAATGACTACATCTACATGTACAATATTAAAGTGAATCACCAATATTGATATAATTACCATTAGCATAATTCCATGGAAAGTAAAATAACACATTTTGGTTTTTTAATCAATACTAATTAATTAGTAATATAGGATGCCAAACATACTACGGTACATGACAAATATTTATTCATATTGCAGTGATAATATCCCTATAATATATTAAATTATAATTCTTATTTTTCTTTTCATAATTTCCTCACTTTAGGTGAAAATATATACTTTGAGAATTTGATGAGTTACCCTTACCAATATAATTGTAGAGATTATTTTTATCACTAATGATAGCCAAATCACATTTATAAATAAATTATAGGATCTAGTTACATTCAATTCAGGGAATGATATAGAATTTTTGGTCGAACATTACAATACTTCATAACATTTCCATTGATATAGCTATTTCTGGAGCATATCTAAGATATGAGAGACGAAGAATTTTTCTCCTATTTCATCACCAATAATATTTTCTTTCATATATCTTTGATTGATGAGAAATTCCAAAAAGTTACAAACTTATTTAGACTAATAAAACATATACTTTTGTAGCCACAAATATAACTCATTATAACTGTTGTTTGTATAACAATCATATTATGGTGATTGTATATATTTTCTCTCAAAATATATTACTTTTCTTTTCTTGTGGCGTCTTCAGAAACTACCTTATCCAAATAGATTTAGCATTAAATATACAAATTTGATACACGATTTCTTCTTGAAATATAAAGAGTTACAAACTCAAAATTTAACAAAAAATCATCATGAAATAGAGATTTTATAGGGAAAACATACCTTAACCTTTGAATTCGAATAATAATAATAATAATAATAATAATAATAATAATAATAATAATAATAATAAATTCTTGTGAGAAATTTGAAAGCAAAGATACTTCATTTGGACTTCAGAACATCTACTTCAAACAACCTTCGATAGAGACGGGTACTGATAACGTATTATAAAATTATTGAAATTCTTGAATAGAATAATAAACTTATAAACCATAAATTAATATAAGAGGAGAGAGTAAAGAGAGACAAAGAAACATATAAAGAAAATGATTCCTCTTATTCATTTTATCTTATTATTTACAAGCTCCTCATAGTCTATTTATAGGCACTATAATATAGAAGATAGCAAGGGAGGAGATAAATATTCTTTGAACTATGCATTGATATATAGACATCCACAGATAAATAATTTCATTACAGCATAATATTTTTCATAAAATCTCAATATATATTTTTCTCTTCTAAATAATAAAATCTCAATCTTTCATATACACATCAAAAAATCACATTCCTCATGTATCACAATCATATTATTTTATTTTTATGTAGCATTTCTTTTTGGTTGTACAATGAATAAAATTTTTCTCAATTTATCATATACATACTATCTTTGTGGTACTATAACATTTTTCTTTTAATAGAATTTTCATATTTTATCTATGTCATAAAGAATCCCAATCGTGTTTTGCTGCCCTTATGATTTTTTTCGATTTGAATGAAAATTAATTTAACTGTGGTATGATTTAAAGGTATCTTCACCGTGTATACGTAGGAGTACGATTAAAATGCCTCATGACCAGTCAGTTAAAAAAAAAAAAAAAAAAAAAAAAACCTAAAGCTAGTGTTGTTGTATTGTTCAATCCAATAAGGCAAGAGCATGGATCCTCCTGAAAAAAGTGCTCTTTTTGAAGGCTTGAGATCCAAGAAGGATATAGATTCGGATGAACTAATAACCCACAAAGTACACCTATATTCTTTCTCCCATCCAACACTCCTCTAAACTTTGCTGAAGAGGATACTCCTCACTATAAAGAAAAGTATCTTCAAACATTACAAGCAATCTTCTTCAACTCTGGCTAACCTTCAACTTTGTCCAAACCTCCTTCACCTGTGCCAACTAAAGCCATGGAGAAGATTGCCCATATGGCTCTTGTTCATGTAACTAGCAACATTTTCCTGCTTCTTTCATCCATTTACATCCAAGGTACCAAAACCCTTTCTTGATCAAAAGATTGGCAGATTGATTCAGTTATAAACTTTACATTCTTGTTTGTATATTGTAATTGCAGGAGCTGGAGGGGCAATTGGAATCAACTATGGGACGGTGGCGGACAACCTTCCTCCACCGGCAGAAGTAGCACATTTCCTCCTACAATCCACCATTATCAATCGTGTGAGGCTTTTTGATGCCAACCCTGAAATTATAAAAGCATTTGCACACACTGGTATTGCCATCACAGTAACAATTCCAAACAATCAAATACCACAACTTACAAAGCTGAGTTTTGCGGAACAATGGGTCAAAGCCAGTATTGTACCTTATGTTCCTGCTACCAATATTGTTAGGATACTTGTTGGCAATGAAGTAATTGCCACTGCCAACAAATTGTTGATAACAAATCTTGTCCCTGCAATGCAGACTCTTCATACAGCTCTTGTTGGAGAATCATTAGACCGTCGTATAAAAATCTCAACTCCACATTCTTTAGGCATTCTTTCAAACTCAAGCCCGCCATCCACCGGGAGATTCCGGCAAGGTTATGATACTCATGTCCTAAAGCCTTTGCTTAGCTTCTTAAGAGCTACAAATTCACCTTTCTTAATAAATCCGTATCCGTTTTTCGGTTGCTCTGCTGATACTTTAGATTATGCACTATTTAGGCCTAATCCAGGAGTGTTTGATGAAAACACGAAACTTACCTATAACAACATGTTAGATGGACAATTAGACGCCGTTTACTCGGCTCTGAACCATCTAGACTTTTCAGATCTTGAGATTATCATAGCTGAAACTGGATGGCCATCACAAGGAGATGCAGGGCAATTTGGTGTTGATGCCGAATCTGCAGCTGAATACAATAGAAAACTAATGGAACATGTAACTTCCGGAATTGGGACGCCCCTAATGCCCAAAAGAACATTTGAGACTTACATTTTTGCTCTTTTCAATGAAGATTTAAAGCCAGGGCCAACTTGTGAAAGAAACTTTGGTCTGTTCCAGCCAGATATGACTCCTGTCTACAACATAGGGATCCTTCGGCCAACGGTAGCCGCCGCTGCCGACTACCACCATAGTACATATTTGTTGGTACTTGTATTCATTTGCTTGATTGGTTTGTAAAATTGGCTCTGGCAGGCTAAGGCAAAATTCCCCTCAAATCCAACTCCGGAAATTGGACCTGCAAATCCAATCCCAGAACCGAAGGGGAAACGATGGTGTCTTCCCAGAAGTGGAGCTGAAGAAGATGAACTGCAAAAGAATATTGATTATGTATGTGGATTGGGATTGGACTGTGGACCAATCAAAGAGGGCGGATCGTGCTTTCTTCCTAATACAGTTCGAGCTCATGCTGCTTATGCCATGAATGCATATTATCAAGCAACTGGAAGGCATGATTTTGATTGTGATTTCAAAGAAACTGGCGCCATCACCACTACAGATCCAAGTAGGTTTGAACTTTCTTTAGTCAATCTGTGTGAAAAATATTACCTTCTTGATCATGGATTACAACTAACCTCTGTCTTCTTACGGAACATTTCTGTAGGCTACGGAAAGTGCAAATACTACTAGCATGAATTGCAATGAAGTCTGATACATGGAAAGCTGATCTGCTTTATAAAATTTTGCTGTTTTGTGATATCATGGTAGAATTAAACTTGTTATAGATCTCTTGTAATGGCTAATTTTGCCAATAGATCGATGATCAAAGAATTTAGAATGGAAGTAGTCTTTATCACATTGGAAAATTTCCAACTACATAAATGGCGGGTTCTTTGTGAAAATTCCTGCTCTTTTCCTTTTTCAAATTTGGGACAATGTTTTGAAAATTTTATTTTGTTACTGAAAGACAAAATTTTTATTTTAATTTTGAGAAACTTGGGGAGAGGCATTGACATTATGTAGTTCTCAAATTTTATTTTGTATTGTTACCGAAATCCAATAAAATTATTTTATCCTTAAACATAAATATGCATTTAGATTTGGATTTAAGAATGAAAGAAGGTGATACTTTTTACTTAAATTTCGTAAAAAGTAGAGATAAGGTATGAGGTCTAAAAAACAAAAATAAAAGAATTTTGTGTTCTAAATTCAATCAAAATGCAAGCTTCTAAAAGAAAAACCACACAAGAAATAACTGTGGCGAGGTTACCTAAATTGTAAAATAAGCTTATGAATTATTTTCTCTAAAATAAAATATGGTTAACCACTAAATAAGAATTTGTATGGAGCAAAATAGTTAGATGTCACTTATTGAAGAGGTAAAATTATCTTTGTATGTCATTTCCTATAAATATTAATCATTAAAACCACGTTTACGAGTACCCACAAATTTTATTGTACATTAAGGGGTGTACCTTATACGGTACTCGCTGGTGTAAAACGATGTTGTTCCACTTATAAGATGGGAGAGGCGCAAATTAGTAAAGTTTTAGTTCACATGCGTCTATCTTTCACCTTTTTTTATGTCTGTAGCGTTGCATCTCCTCGTCCTTTCTTTCTTTCTTCATTCCTTACTCCTTCTTCATAATATTCTCCATCCAATTAAAACTTTATTTTCATATTGTTTGATATTTTTTTATCTTATTCAGTGTATTATGTAAGATAAATCTATAAAAAATTATGAAAAAATCTTTATTGGAGAAGATGAGGACGAAGAATTATATTTTCCGTGTAACTGATGTGGGTCTTAAAGTTATATGTCATGGAGTTACAAAGTTTCATTATTTCAATTGCTAATGTTCCATTTTAATGTAACGCTTTATTTTCATATTATTTGATTTTTTTTATCTTATCCAGTGTATTATGTATGAATATGGGAAAATCATAATTTGGAAGAGATGAGGAGGAAGAATCGTTTTTCTTGTGTGATTGATGAGTTTTCTGATTGTTAAAGTTATATTGTGTTATACTTGAAAAACTCATAGAAAACCCTAGAGAACGTTTGGAACGGAAATCTCTAGAGAACGTATGGAACATATATTTTATTCACATGGAATATTAACACATAATCCATGAAACATTACTAAAAGAAAAAAAATCTAGCAAAAAAATTCATGGAAACCCGTAGAAAACTGATGGAACATTAATTATATTCTCATATATTATATTTTAATAGAATATTAACACATAATCTATGGAATATCAGTACTATTTCTACGGAACAACAGTCCTATGTCACTAAAGTTACGGAGTTTCATATTTCAATTTCTAATATTTCATGGGAATAAAACTATAGTTTCATAGTTTCATCTCTAATGTTCCATGGAAACTCGTAGAGAATTGATGGAATATCTATTATATTCTCATGTATTATATTTTAATAGAATATTAACACATAATTCATGAAACATCAATGCTATTTCTTTGTAACATTAGTAGTATGTTAGTGGAGTACGGAAATCCATATTTCAGTTTCTAATTTTCCATGGAAATATAACTATAGTTTTATATTTTAATTTTTAATGTTCCATAAAAAATAGTATTGATGTTTCATGGATTATGTGTCAATGTCTATTAAAATATAATATATGAGAATATAATAGATGTTCCATCAATTCTCTACGAGTTTCCATGAAACATTAACAATGAAAATATGAAATTATAGTTATGGAACTTTAAAAATTGAATGAAAATATGAAACTATAGTTATGGAGTTTTAAAAATTGAAATATAGAACTTCGTAACTCCAGTGGCATAATACTCTTATCCTATAGAAATAATACTGATATTGCATAAATTACGTGTTAATATTCTATTAAAATATAATATATGAATATATAATTAATGTTCCATCCGTTTTAGAATTATTAAAATGGCCCTTTTGGAGTAGATGAAAAATGTGGACTTCGTTCTTCTCGTTTCTCTAAGTAATTATTATAACATGGGAACTAGAGAATTGCATAAATGCAAGAAATACAAATTCTCTCTCCATTGTGTGAATGTTTTTTTATTTATTTATTGATTTATCAAAATAGTACCCTCGCTTACAAAATAAAAGTCTTTTTAACTCTTGGCACATAAATTAAGAATTTTAAAATTAAAAAGATATTTTATTAGTATATTCATTATAAATATAAAGAGAGAAATATAATATGGAAGATAAATAAGGAGAGAAAGGTATAATAAATGTCTATGGAGAATTGAAAAAGACACTTATTATGAAATAAATTTTATTTTGTGGAAAGACGCTTATTTTGAAACAGAAGAAGTAATAATAATTTCTCTTACTTTTGCTCATTTCTTTACTGTTTTATTTTGATAAAGAAATTAATGTTTTACCATAAATAAAAAGTCATTTTTCAGGGGTAAAACTAACCAGTAATTTTAGACATATATTTGAAGAAATATTTTTCTTTTTAAATGCGTAAGGATATTTGAAGTAAATGTAAGTATTTTTTATTAAAAAAAATATACTTTTATTAATTTCTTACTGTATATTTTTCTATATATGTAACGTGGAATTGCAAAAACCATTTATATATTTTAAAAATATAGATCGTTTAATTATTTGATTATTTCTTAGATGAATTCATATCTGTATTTCCTTGTATTCAATTAGTACTGCATTTCTTGAATCTGATTAATTTAACTTAAATAAATATTAAATATTTTATTAAAAAGTTATATAAAATAAAATTTCGTATTATTTGTGAATAAGAATAAAATTATATAAATAAACTTTTTATTGTTCTTATATAAGAGTGAGATTGAAACACTAGTTAAGACTCATTGTCTAAAAGATTATATAATATACTTGATTTCTTAAAAAAATAAAAGAAAGAAAGATAGATAGAAAGGAGTTCACTGTTGTGCTTAGGGTTTTGACAAAATTAAAGTATAAAGTCAAACTATTTAAGTTTAAAATTTGAATTTAAATGTTGATTGCTGAATTAATTAATAAGTAGTGGTTACTTTTTTTAATTGTAAATTTTGAATTATTTGTTATTTTTATAAAAGTATTTGATGAATAAATATATTATATAATATTTTTAATATCACTTGTAGAAATATTATATCAATAAAAATAAAATTTTAAAATATTTTTTCATCAACGGATAATAAATATTTATGTTATATTGCATATATTGACAATATCAAATTAGAGATATATTAACATCAAAATAGACAATTAATTGATAAAATTCATGCTAGATAAATTTTGAAGAAGTAATGAAATATAATTTTTATTTTTGTTTTGGAGTGTGAAATTTATTTTTTGGGTCAAAATTTTATTTTGAAATATTTATTTGTAATATGATTGAAATTCATAATATATATATATATATATTTGTAAAAGTATAATGATTTGACAATCAAGGTAGAATTTAGATTTTAGAGTTAAGAGCTAAACCAAATTTTTTCCATTTAAAATTAACAAATACAATCAAACACATCTTAAATAATTACAAAAATTTTTATCAAACACACTTAAAATATTACACATTTAATAATATCAGTTAAATACACTTAATTTAATAAATTTTTAACTAATTTATTTTTAAAGGTAAATTATTATTTTGTAAAATATGGCCCTAGGTAACAATTTACAATAGTGTTTATGAACCAGGGTTACTTGGTTTTATTTTATCAGTTTTTCAAACCTGTGCTTGAAAACCACATGTTAATATAGATTAAATTTCAAAATTAAGATTTTAAAATTTTAAATTCCGTAGCGTTTAATAGTCTTCTACTAGTTAGATTTTAAATTTTGTAAGATTTATTTTATTTAAATTTTCATATCTGACTTTAAAAAATAACTATCATATTTGATGTATTTTTTGATATATTTTTGTCTATATTAACATATACTTCTGATGTAAGCACATTAGACATATCCTCATTTTATAGCTTAAATAAGATTTACTAAATGGATCGTAATTAATATATTTTAATTAAAATATTCATTGTAATACTTGCTAATTAATTATAGTGATTTCATTCCAGTTAAGCAATAAAATTAATTAGTCTCTTACTTTACTCAAGTAGCTTCAAATAACTATTACATATATACTTTAGTGTACAAAATTTCAGTTAAAATAATTGTAATTAAAATGTATAATAAAAAATTAAGCATATAGAAAATAATATGAATATAATATACATGAATTTCAAAATGAAAACATATAGATCTTAACATAGTATGGTTCTCAAAGTTTATTTTCTGTCGTTATGCTAAACAATTTATAAAATTCTAATAAAATTCCTTTACTTCAAATATTTAATAAAAAAAAAAAAAGAAAAAAAACTACACAAGCTATTTAACGAAGATAACATGAAAGGTAAAATTTCAAATAAAAATAAAAACATGAAAAGTAGAATTAATGTTATAAGACGTTCCCTCTAAAGAAAATACACCTAGACTTGGTTTGGGTGAAATAAAAGTTTTTTCCCTTACAAATTATCGTTTTTTGTCCCATCTAACTCTTTTTTTTTAAGATTGGCACCAAAATGGGGAAACAAATTTCGCATCCCACATGCGATGCTAATCCATAAATAAATAACGGGTTAGAGTTCCCACAATTTGTGCAATTGATGTAATTAGTTTACTGATTTCATATAATTGGTGATTTGATTTGATATGTCCATATTATGATTAGTTAAGTTTCCTTTTGTGTGGCACAAGCAAATTTTGGTAGATTACCTTATTTTCCCTTATACTCTGATCTAGTACGGAGCTTATATACACGATTGTGCAGGAATGAAAAGGCAAAACTTTGAGACTCAATTTTATCTCAAAGTTTTTATGGTATCAGAGCTCCATCCATGACTAATATCGAGAAAAACTACTGCTGAAATCACTGTTGCAGCAAAGAGAATAGATACCATACACGCTCCATTCGAGCGATGGTACAGGAATGCTAATTACTCACGTGCAATTGAAGAATGATGTCTATGATAATTATGATGAATGGGATAATACCATTAAAACGCTGTTTCATGCCAAAAGAATGTTGGGGTTTTTTGATGGAAGCATACCTCAACACTATTGAAGATGATGATCTAATGGTGGAATAATGGAGTTACATGAACTGTACTGTGGTTTCATTCATGGCTCCGTAACACTATTGAACCGTTTTTCAGGTCTTCAATTTCTAAGACCAATAACGCGAAGGAATTGCGGGATGAACTTAAACAGAGGTTCTCAACGGCTAATGATGCAAGAATCCATGAATTGAAAGAGGAGATTGTAATCTGCAAACAAAAAGGACAAAAGTGGCGACATACTATGCTCGCCTCAAGAAACTTTGGGAACAATTACTCAGCTACGAGACAATCCCAGTCTCTTATGGGCTTAAACAAATCAGCTTTGAAATCAATTCGATCTACCATCTTGAATGAAGACCCTTCGCCCAGTGTTAATCACGCTGATTCAAAGGTCATCCGTGAAGAAAAGTTGCAGAATATTAAAGAAGATGTTGAACCAAAGGAGGAGGCAGCATCCTTTGCTGTTAAGGTAACACCAAATCCCCTACAATTGATAAATATCATCTTTTATGCACTGTTGTAATAAGTATGGATACGAAGCCAGAAGTTGCTTCCAAATCATAGGTTATCCCGATTAGTGGATTGAGAAAAATAAACAAGGAAGCAGCGGTGGGCGGGATTCAGGCGGAGGAGGTCGTGGGCGAGGCAGAAGCCGCGACAACGCGGCTAGACGAGGTTCTGCAGGTCACGCTGGCGGTTATTAAACCTAGCAGGGAAGGGCGAATGCTATACCAGCTTTTGGTGAAAATGGAATTGACGGACAGGGGGAGCAATGTGCTGGTTCTGCGATGCATATTTCTAGGTTGTCTAATGCATTCACTCAAGAATAGTGAAGGGTACTGGCAAATTTGATGGGTCAGTATGGTTCATTAACTTCATCCGAGAAGCTATCTGGTAAACAATTTTTTAATTTGTGGATTATGGGGGCCTCCCATCATATGATAGGAAAATTATGATTTTTTGAGTAATATTTAGATTTTTTTTTAATTAATCCAATTTTAAAAAAAGATTACTAAAGAAGTCTACTTTTTCAGGCCATAATATAATAATAACGCACAGCCACTGTTTGTTATCAGTAAATTCCTAATTTGATGATAATGCACCGGGTGGCCGATAACGCACAACCACGGTGCATTGTAAGTCCAGTAAAAACGTACAAACATTTTGCGTTATCAGCGATGTATTTATTTATTTTTAAAGTTATGTATTTTTTAAAAATTTTTTTGAGAACTCAAAATTTCTTTATATTTTTTTCAAAAGTTATTTAAAAAGATTGTATTATATATTATTTAACTTATTTTTGTGTATTTTTTATGATAATATTTATAACCATTTTTAAAGAAAAATATGTTTAACTTGTAACTATTTTATGAAAAAAATATGAAGAAGTAATAATAAAGATATTGTAAATTTTACTGTCAAACTTTGGAGCAATGAAGTAGTAATTAGAAGAAATTGAAAGAAAAATTTTATTGATAGAAACTCGTTTTATTACAACAATTTCAAAAAAACAAACTTATACATTGCTTGAACCGGGATTATTACGATTTTTTCTATTATGTCCCGGCATGCGACATCTGTCATATCTCAGGAGAGAATCTAGATTTCTATAATCAATTTCCCCCTGAAATCGCGTGTCCTATTTCCTACATCGTTCTTTGTTCATGTTTGGAGGATAAAATGTTAAATTATAAGGAACATCCCTCCAAAAGTTCTCACTCAAGACTGGACTAAAATTCGCCTGATATGTTCTTCTGTATGTTTGTCGGGAATATATCTCCGACACATAAATATCTGCTCTCGTATTATTTTCTCTACAAACTGCAAGAGCATGAGGGTATATGTTTGCTATTTTCCGCAACTACATGACGTATTATTCATTAGCGATGTATAGACGTTATTGTCGATTCCAAAAACCCGGATCGGAGATTTGATCATATGTATTCCTTCTTGCGGATTTTAAGTTGTAACTTTGTGTTCTCTTGATTTCATTTTAATCCGCAAGAATTTGTCAAATATTCGGATTGTAAATGGATGCACACAATTTTGGGCCTCCTCACGGTATTGGTGAAAGTACTTAACTAGTTTGTTGAATATTAGTTCAATCAGGGCTTTTAAAAGTAGGACCCTAGCTTTCTTCAACACACTGTTAAGTGCTTCAAAAATATTAGTTGTCATGATTCCATGTGGCCCGCCATCATGTAACAATGTCCATTTCTCTGGGTCGATTTTCACCAAATAAATGAAAGCATCCACATTTCTGTCTTGCATTTCTTTTATAATACGGTCAAATTTCCACAACTTCGATTCTGTTCTCGCCTGCCACATCAAATTTTTTAATTCTGTGTTCTTGAAGGTTTTTGTTGAAATTTGCTCGAATGTGGTGTAAACAAAACTGGTGAACTGCAAAAGGAGGTTGCCACAAAGGTTGATTTTGAAAGCAGATAAAATCCCTTTGTGGCAATCGGAAATAAGATATACGTTTTGATCTTTGACAACATACTCTGTAGATGCTTGAGGAACCAATTCCAACTTTCGGACGATTCCTTATCAATGATTGAGAAAGCAAGTGGGAACAAATGATTATTGGCATCCCACGTACTTGCAATACAGTACGGCTTTATACAGTCCTTGTAGGAGTGTTTCGTCCACAGAAATTACTGGCCAACACTATTGAAATCCGTCTATACTAGGTGAGAAACACCAGAAAATAAATTTGAAAACATAGTTAGGGGGACTGCTCGTTCTGTGAAGCAAGAACTCGTAGATAGTCCCCGGGTTTGTATCCTATATAGCTTGTAAATATTTTGATAAAATATTAAAAGTTGTCTCCCAGCTGCCAAAAACCCGTTCTCAGGCCTCCAACGCTTAACTAACGTGGTAATAAGTGCATGGTCGAGACCAATATAACCACATCTAAAACTCCCCCTAAACTAGTCTTATCAATAATATCTACCAATCTACGTGGAGCTGCACTGTAAGACTGGAATAGATTGTGATCGAAACCTCTACACTGAAGTTCAGTGAAGCACATCTCATGGTCCCCACTCCATATCAACCCACACCTATTCTCGTGCTATCTTATTAAAACATCAGGGAATATGGGACCCGGATGTATGTGTGCTAGAAATTCTTCCATCTACATTATTTACAGTTTAAGTTACGGTGCATATCTATAATTTAAAGTAAAAAATTTTAAATAAAGTATAATTCTAAACTTTCTAAGGTGTGTTGTTTATGATACAATTATTTTAGGGTTTGCAGTATCATAATTTATGGCTTTTTTTCTAGGCTTGGCCCAGTTTAGAAAATACAGTACTGAATTGGGCCTTTTTTTTTTTTTTCCAGTCTTGGCCATAACGCACAATGGTTGTATGTTATTATTAGATAACATACAACCATTGTGCGTTATCAGTTAATCAGCTTATGTGGCTGATAACGCATAGTGAGTGTGCGTTATGACAGGCATAACGCATACTCGTGCGTTATCAGCCACGTAATTATTTTTTAATCTTTTTTTAAATTTTTTTTAAAATGTTTTTTTAAAATTTTTTTATTTTGTTTAAAATTTATTTTTTGAATGAACATAATTGTTGTATAAGTTTTTTTTAGTAATTTGTTTAATGAATTGTTTTTTTTAATAAAAATTTGTTTTGGAAAAATTATAATTGTATAATTTTTTTTAAAAGACTGTATTATTATATTTAACTTATTTTGTGCTATTTATATCATTTTTCTTGGAAAATATATTTATATTTTTACCATTTAATCGCAAGTTATTTGAAGAAGTAATGGTAAAGAAACTGTAAAAATTTCGAACAATAATGTAGTAATTAGAAGAAATTGAAAGAAAAATTTCATTAATATAAACATGTTTTATTACAGCTATTTCAAGAAAATGTCAAACTTATACATTGCTCGGTTCGGGGTTATTATAATTTTTCCTATTATGTCCCTGCATGTGACATCTACCATATCTTGGGGGAGAATCCGGATTTTTATAATCCATTTCCCCCTGAAATCGCTTGCCTTGTTTCCTACCCCATTCTTTTTTCATGTTTGGAGGATAGAATGTCAAATTAAAAGGGACATCCCTCCAAAAGTTCTCACTCAAAACCAAATGAAAATTCGCTTGGTAAGTTTTTCTGTACGTTTGTCATGAATATATCTCCGGTACATAAGCATCTGTTCTTGACCCATTTTCTCTACACTCTGCAAGAGCATGAGAAAAGACAATGTATATGTTTGCCATTTTCCGCAACTACAAAATTTATTATTTAGCTGCAATGTACAGACGTTGTTGCCCATACCAGAAACTCGGATTGGAGATTTGACCATGTATATTCCCTCTTGCGGATTGTAAGTTGTAACTTTGTGTTCTCTTAATTTCAGTTCAATTCGCAAGAACTTGTCAAAAATTCAAGTTGGAAATGGATGCACACAGTTTTCTGTCTCTTCACGGTGTTGGTGAAAGTACTTAACTAGTTTTTTGAATATTAGTTCAACCAGGGCTTTTAAATGTAGAACCCTAGCTTTCTTCAACACACTGTTAAGTGCCTCGGAAATGTTGGTTGTCATGATACCGTGTCTGTGAGTGCCATCATGTAATAGTGTCCATTTCTTTGCGTCCAACTTCATCAAGTAAATGTAAGCATCCATATTTCTTTCTTGAATCTCTTTCATTACACAGTCAAATTTCCATTGTTTTGTTTCTGTTCTGGCTTGCCACATCAAGCTTTTTAGGGTTGTATTTTTAAAAGTCTTATTAAAATTTGCTCAAATATGGCGTAAGCAAAACCGGTGAACTGGGAATGGTAGTTGCCACAAATGTTGACTTTGAATAGCAAAGAAAATACCTTTGTGGCGATCAGAAATGAGGCATACGTGGCAATCTTTGACTACGTATTCTCGTAAGTTTTTAAGGAACCAATTCCAACTCTCGGAGGATTCTTCATCAACAATTGCAAAAGCAAGTGGGAACAAGTGATTATTTGCATCTCACGTACTTGCAATTGACAACACGCCATTGTATGGTCCCCTTAAGTGTGTTCCATCCACAGAAATCACCGGCCGGTAATATGGAAATCCGTCTATACACGGTGAGAAACACCAGAAAACAAATTTGAAAACATAATTAGGGGGACTGCTTGTTCTGTGACGCAAAAATTTTTATACAGTCCCCGGGTTTATATCCTGTACAGCTTGTAAGTATTTAGGTAGAATATTGAAAGTTGTATCCTAGCTACCAAAAACCCTCTCGATGGCAAATTTTCGAGCATACTATGCCCGCTTATAAGTACAGCCAGTTTGATACAATACTTGCACTTCTTGAATGATGTTCGAAATAGGTATTTCAGGATCGTTGGCAACTAGACATGATATGGACATTGACATAAATTTTGAAGACAGGTTTCTATGTTTGTTTTGTTCTATCTGTAGATGGCATGTGTGTCCTTTAACGAATCTGGTTATTTCCCATCGATTGTGCATGGCTTTCTTTTTTATACGGATGCACCATGCACAGTAATTATCATCACTGTGATGGTAACATCTTGCGGTCCATGTATCAATCTTACTTTTCAAAACCCGGCACTCACGCCCCACACTGACAGAGTACTTACGAACCGCACTTACTGCCTACACTTTGTCAACGAATCTCATGCCTAACTGTTTGTCAGTCATGGAATCGTTCCAGTCGAGTAATTGGATGATACCAGATTCTATAATGTCATCTACAGGAGAACCTGAGCCAATATCTAGGAATGCTCCAGATTGTGTGTAGTCATACCTAGCGTTGCTGAACCATTGGCTGCTCTCCCATTGTTGTACTGTGTTTTTGGTGACCGGGTTGACAGGGTTTACAGGATTGATTGGATTATGGAACTCTCCTTCTTCCGGTTCATTGTCATCACCCGATTCAGATTGACTAGAAACGGCCTCATCTCCGTCTGACCCATCAACCTCATTGTCATCATTGTTTATGGCACTGTACAACATAGACGGCTCATCAGAAACCATCTGTGTTACGGCTATAATATGTTCGGGAAAAGTTGTTGTGTTCATGTCGTGAGCAATTGGAATATTTTGTTGTTCGATAGGCTCGAATTTAACAAGAATATGAATTCCTTCCTTCAATATGTCAGCCGGAATAGTCCATAAATACCGCATTTCTTTGTCATTGTTTATTCTATATAAATTAAAGTAGAACATACGATGAGCCTCGTAGTACGTAGGCACCCTTATCGTCATTCAAACATTCCAGAGTTTGGATCCATATCTCTGTATTTTAATTTTTTTTTTACTAGGTCCGAATGTGAAATAATTCGGTTCGTTGGCAATATCCAACTTTTTCGAATTGTTCCAGTAAAATAGGGACCATATGCATCCCTTGCAATTTCAGAATCCCAAAATAGCTGTACTCTAACAGAGTTGATTGATTCCATTTTAAAAAACAGTAAAATGTAAGTGTTTAGGGCGGATGAATATGAAGATGCTAGGAAGTCCAGGAATTGAAAAGAGAGTGAGTGGTTTGCCGGATTGTTTTGAATATGTAAAGAATGTAAGTGTGGTATGTATTTATAGACTTGCTGGATTGCTGTATTTTGGGGTAAGTTTAGGGTATGAATTATTGCATATGAATTATTATATATGAATTATTGTATATGAATTATTGTCCCAGAAGGGTTGGCCGAGAAATTATTGTGAGGTTCACGGGTTTACATAATTATTGTCCTTGGAGGAAATTGAAGGAGTGAATTATTGTCCTTACTTCTAAGAATGCTGTGAAGGAGGAAATTGAAAGATTGAAAAATTTGTACTGCATGCTGAGAAAGAGAAGCTGTGAAGGAACGTGCATGCATGCAACAAGGATAACGCACAGCGGTTGTTTATTATTTTTTTAAAAAATTTTTCTAACTGCGGCTTTTTTTTTTCTTTTCGTTTCCTGACTTATTTTAAGTTTTTTTTTAAAATTTTTTCTTAACAAATTTATCCATTTTTAGTGGTTTATACAGAAGCTATGTTTATACCGAAGAATTTGAACTTTCGAATTTTTACCCTATAACAAAATAAGAATATAATAAAGATACATAAACCTAATAAATCAATAATATAAACAGTAAAATGAATACTGTAAAATTTATTTTAAATTACATATAACTGTCAATGAAAAATAGAAAATTATATCTGTACAGCTAAGGCTAGTCGGATGGCGTGAATTGCACGGTTTTCTTCCAAACACGATGCCCGCGGCTGAGAGCATCCTGCCCCTCCTCTTCGTCAGACGAAGATGCCTGCGATATAGGCTGATGTGGCGTTGATGAACCGGCTGTGCCCGGAAGAGGTGGTGTCCGAACCCCCGAAAACCCGTAGGTTGAAGAATGCGGATATTGGAATGCTGCAGATCCTAAACTGGGTGCGGTAGACATCTGCAACGTCCCGAATCCACTAGGGAGAGATTGGGAATCTGGCATGAAACCCTCATTATAAGACGGCATATCTAGGTGCGGGCTGTCAAATGCGTCAACATACTGTTGACTGCTAGCAGATCCCTCATCCCTCTCAACCACTGCTGGGCCGGGGTCGACATGTTCCTGCCTTTGTGGAGTAGGAGGTACAGGAGGGCGTCCAGCTCCTACTCTACGGCCAGGATGTCTCCGAGCACCCCTTTTAACTCTACGAGCCCCTCGGTCTGGAATGTGCTCTCGGGGACGGCGACGCAACGGCTGAACAGGGAACGTGGCCTGGATATCATGCTGTGAAGGAGTGCATCCCAACGTACTCCCAATGGAGACCATGCATCATCGGATGATCGTCTGCAATTTCTTTATAACCGCGGCTATCTGTGAAGGAGATGAAGGTAGCTCCCGAATCGCCACTGAAGCCATATCATCCACCTCCTGCAACATGGAAGTCTAAAAAAAGAAAACAATTTAACAAATTAGATAAATAAATAAATTAGAATTTGGAGGAAATAACTGAAATGCGTAAGAACTTACCATCATATGTCTGTCCACGCCGGCAGGCTGATAATCATGCGCACGGGTATCACGGTTAGCTGAATTACCAATGTAAACCTGTGTGATACCCCTATACCATCTTATGTACTCATCTCTGGGGTATAACAATGCCTCAACAGCTATAGCCGGACCATCCCTAACATGAACTCGCCACTGGCTCCAGGCATCGATATGGATAGCATACTGTGTAACCCAGGATGTGTTGTCATTTCCTCTCAACTGGATCCGGTGCAGGTCCAGACGAGTATCAACTGCATCTGGAACCATCTGAGCCCGTCCGAACTATCACATCACACGCCTGGGATAGTGGTACTCTACTATCTCGTAACATATGAGCGGGACCTCTGCCCGTCACAAATTAGATGGAACCAGAGGGCGGTCATAATACGGGAGCTACATAAACTGTCATGTCAAAATTCAAAGTCAATTAAATATAAGTACGATAAAAAAACACAAATAATTACAAATAATACAAGCTATTATAAAGAAAACCTGGTCAGATGGCATAAAATCCAACTAGTTTTTGTATGTAACCAGAGTGTGCATAGGCAGCTGCCTACAATCAAATGCTGTGCACCATATTGCGCCAAGAGGAGCAAGGAGGTCGGCCATAATCTCCGTCATTAGCTAGGGCCGCAATGTAGGTATACGCAGCCATGCCCAAATCTGAACTAAAACCAAGGCCCCTCCTATTTGTCGTACACTTCCCAAAGCCGCCGTGCACAGCTGCCTATACAGAAACTCAAGAACGCAACTACCCCAGCTATATGTTCTAATAGCATCAAAATCCTTTAACAAACTGAGGTGGCGCACGTGAACCAAATTCCCGGAGAAGTCGCGAAGCATGTGTCCGCCAATAAGCAAGAAAATAAATCCACAGGCGCGCAGGATTAGATCGTCGTCGGTCTCTGAACCGGTGAACGTTCTCAGGATCCATGCTTCCAATGGTTCCTTCTTCACTTTGTACCCAGAAAAGTGGTTGAGAGACAACCGCAGACCAATAAGTCTCGATAATGTCAATCCAGTATTGTTTAGGGTGTACACTCCAACTAGGCCCGGTAACGACCCTGCCGTCTAACCCTAAACCCCACAGCGTCTGTACATCTTGGAGTGTAATTGAGACTTCACCGCACGTTAGATGAAATGTGGTCTCCACTGCTCGACCAATGCGGTGATAAGTGCATGGTCCAATCCAATGTAACCACACCTAAAGACTCCCCCCAACCCAGTTCTATCAATAATCTCAACCAATCTACGGGGAGCCGCACTATAGCACTGGAATAGGTTGCGTCCAAAACGCCTACACGGAAGGTCAGTATAACACGTCTCCCGATCCCTACTCCAGATCAAATCGGATCTATGCTCGTGCTGTCTGGATAAGACGTCAGTGACAACGGGCCCCGGATGCATATGCGCTGGCACTTCTTACATCTACATTAATTATGTTTTCCAGATAATGTCAACATCTATATGTTAAAATGAAAAAATTTTGAACATATTCTAATTCCAAGAATATTAAGATTTAATTGTTATTACGTTTAACAGTTGTAAAATTTATAGTTTTACGTTTTCTTATTTCCAAACTTTTTAAGGTTTACTGTTACGTAGTAAACATGATATTATCGAATAACAGTTTGAAGATTTTCGGTTCTTTAAAATATTGAAGTCTTTATAATGTACCATGTAGAATTTGAATATTACGATTTTAAGTATTTTAAGGTCCATTATAGTATATTTTATAGGTTAGAAAATTACTAATTCATAAATTCACTATTTCGGTTTTGTATTATTTAAATTTTACATTTTGTAAGTTACAAAAAAAACCCTAAACCCACTATCTCGTTTTAAATGCAAAAAATAATTACATACATAAAATGAACAAATTTGTACAAATTTATTAATAGCTACAATTTTAAACATAAATCCAAACCACTTTCACAAAAAAAAAAAAAAAAATTAATATCAAATTTTAGATTTTAATAATAGATTTTTAAGTTTTGTATTATTTAAATTTTAGAATTTTTAATTTACCACAACAAAGTTTCATACTTTCATATTTTCATATTTAAACAATGTTAAAAATATCGAATTACATGTTCCCGTATTTTCTACTCAATAATTTATACAAAATATGCAAAATAATTATCTAAAATAATTAAAATAATTTCTAATAATCATAATGGTAAGAAATTAAAAAATTAATTGTCCAAATAAATTCATAAAAATAATACATCACACTAATATCACTTTTTAAATTCAAAAATAATTATATACATAAAATTATCAAATTTGTACAAATTTATTAATAACAACCATTTTAAACACAAATCCAAAACCCAATTCCACAAAAGATAAATTACTTCAAATTAATAAAAAAATTCATAAAAAAATTTTACAAACAACAAATAAAGAAATAATTACACTTACTAAATAATAAACAAACAAAATTTTAAATAATTAAAAACTAATCAAAAATTTAAAACGCAACTTTACTATTCCAATTCTTTAATAACCTTCGTACTCCAAAGAAATTCTCCCAAATCTGTAAATTTCGAATTAAAATACAAAATTATTACAAGAATATAAATCAAAGTATAATAAAAGAATAAAAAAATTAAAGGAAGAAAAAAACACTTACCAAGCGGCGACGGAGGAAAACAGAAAAATTGAAGCGGAGGGACTGAAAAAAAAGGAGGAAGAAAATGGGGCAGAATATAATCGCTGTGCCTTATCAGCGTTATTAACACACAATCATTGTGCGTTATCGCCAAACCAGTGCCAAATTAGTACCACATTAGCACCAAACGCAATTAGCACGGCAAAACTCGGTGATTAGGGATAACGCACACTCATTGTGCGTTATCTCCTCTAATAACGCACATTCAGTGTGTGTTATGGCTTATACAGGAAAAATAAAAAATGGGCTAGTTTAGTGCCCAATAATTTTAGGTGGGCCATGCCCAGAAAAAAACCTAATTTATGGTTTTAGGGTTATTTAGAATTCTACTGTTATACTGAAGTATTATAAAACTTTCAAAGTTTAAATCTTCACAATTTTAAAACTTCAAACACAATATTTAAAGTAAATTACTACTACACATGGTTTGGGATTTTAGGGTTTACTATGTTCATGGTTTGAGATTTTAGGGTTTACTTCTAAAAAGTTTAGAGTTTTAAGGTTTAATGTTTAACATATCAATTTTAAGGTTTTTAAGGTTATTAAGGTTTTATGATTTACGGTATAGAATTAGGCAGATTAAGACTTTGGAGTTTTAGGGTTTACTGTTAAAAAGTATAGAGTTTTACGGTTTAATGTTTGATGTAAAGTTTAGGATTTTAAAGTGTTTTATGATTTACAATTTAGGATTTTAATAATAGAACTTTAGGGTTTTAGGGTTATTAATACTATATTTTATAGCTAAGTGTTTTACTATTTGGTAAATTAACTATTAGGGTTTTAGGGTTTAGTCCAATTTTTTTTTTTTTAAATAAAAGTCTTCATATTGCTAATAGCATACAATTATTTACTAACATACTAAACTTTAAAATTCCAAGTTTCGGTTATGCTAATTAGAACAGCAAAAAAAAAAAACAAGTAAAGAGAAAAAAAACCCAATTGCCAAGTCCTCATCTTTTCTACTAAAAAAACTTATAAGAATGATGCAAAATAATAATCCAGATAAATAACTAAATTCAAATATTCATAAAATAAAGTACAAAAAAATTATCTAATTATCCAAATAAATTCGTCAATATAATTTAACACCCTAAAAACACTTTTGCAATATAAAACACAATTCGATACATAAAATGATCCAATTTGCACAAATTTATCAATATTAACAAATTTAAACATAAACCGAAACCTACTTTCACAAAAATAAATTAATAAAAATTGACAAATAATATAAATAAAATTCATAAAGATAACTCACAAACAATAATTAACAAGTCTAAATAAACAATAATTAAAATTAATACATAGTACACCAAAAATTTAAATACATAAAAACTTATCGAAAATTTAAAATGAACCTTCGTACCATTGAGCTCTATCTACCGTTCTCTACTCCAAAACTCTAACCATCTTCGTACTCCACGGAAAGTGTCACCGATTCAAACTTGAATTTAAAAAATGGAACCAAAATATTTCAAGATTTTTATAGTAAATTTCGAAATAAAAGGAAAGAGTAGAAGAAAAAGAAAAGAAGAGGAAGAAACAAAAGGAGAAGGAGAAGAAAGAGGCGGAGCAGTGGCGATGGCGAAAAAGAACACGAAAAGAAAGAGGTTATGTCGAGGAAGAAAGAAGAAAGAAAGAAGAATGAAGAAAGAAAGAAAAAAGAAGAAAAGGCGGTCACGACTAGGGTTCTCTTATAACATGATAATGCACAACGGTAGTGCGTTATTACTTCTGATAACGTACAGTCACTATGCATTATTACCAACTCCCTGCCACATCACAAATAAAATCTCGCCACGTCATTAAACAAGATTTTAAAAGCGGGTTAAGGCATTGATTAGGTATAATGCACTACGGTTGTGCATTATCAAAAGTGATAACGCACAACGATTGTGATGCCCCGTACTCCTCCGCTAGGTCAACTGCGGGGGAGTAAGGTACCTACGTGCCTCTCGGCACTGAACTTACAAAAAAAAAACACAAGACTAAGATACAACCGGGAGGAGCTGTAATGAGTATTTCTATATTAGATAATGTGAGAAGAATGAAAGGTTTGAATATAACTTTATAACAAAAGCTTCTTAAACTTATACATAGGTTTAAGGCTGCTAAGGCCGTAGTCTACATAATCAAAATCTTCTGACTAGAGATAGAAGACTTCAATGATGCCGACTCTAATGGCTCACCATGGCTCCACTAGCCAAATTTGGTTACCAAGTCATCTGAAAGAAGGAAGAAAAACATTTGGAAAACATGAGCGCGATGGACGTCCAGTGAGTTCACGTGCACGTGCGCTGTTCGAGAATTTTTTCGTATAGGCAAAAAATATATTTCTATTTGTTTATAAAATGGATTATCATCCTAGAAAATAAGTGTTTTCAAAACAAATCTTTTTACGCAAAATATAAATTTTTCGGGGGGGTTCGGGTGCAGACGGAAAGTTTAAGCGAATCAAGACACATCGGCACTGCCAGGACACCTGAACTTTTAAGAAAAACATGCATGCACCATGATAGGCTCAACGGACAGAGTCCGGAACCTTAAACGGGGTCATCGGAACAAGTTCTGGCATCCCATAGTTAATACCAGCCTGAACTCCAAAGCACAATGTACGAACGTTCGATTTTTCAACCTCACACAATATTTACATAAACAGGTAACAAGCCCTGGCATACCTACCAAGCCGCCCTATACTACCCTAGCCGGTGGACCCCTCCTGACCCAACCTGCTAGGAAATAGCCACTACCGCAGAGCATGATACGGAGTCAAACGCAATACCGCCTTGGGCCTAACCCTCCAACGGTACTACGTCCTCTGTTAACTGGATCCATATCAAGAGTAACACTACCAAGCATGTTGTTCGGAAGAGGCCCTCGTACGGGAAACTAGCCACGCACAGTGCAAGTCCTCTCGACATGTTGATCAAAAAATGTATACCAAGTCCCTTTTTGCCGGATTAGGGTTTTAATTTATTTTTACAAAATTATAGGCATCTCTCGGCCACGCAAAAATTTTCAGGTATCGAAAAATCCGTATTTCACCGGACAAAACTCGGAGCCATGACAAATGTATATGTAACTTTGAAATGTAAGTTTTAACACATAGTACCGATTATAAAATAGGCTATGCCATTATGCTTACCGAAATCATGATAAATATCTCTCAAAGAAAACTTATTAAATACCTTCACAATTTAAAGTAGAGTACAGATAAAGAAATATTCATTAAAAAGACATAGTAAACATCTTTGAGCCCACATTTAAAATAAAAGTATTAAAAATACTTTTAAAACAAAGCCTTGATAAGAATATTTAGAAAATTTGTAAAGTATGATTCTCAAAAAGAAATAATAAATATTTTAGATATAGTTTTAAATCTCAAAAACCCCTTCGAATAATCGAATAAGAAGATTTAAGATATTCTTTCCAAAAAGAAATAATAAACACTTTAAGGAAAACAATTTTCTCAAAGTAATTTTAATACTTAAAACTTCCAAGAGAATTTTAAAATGTTTAAAAATATTATTTTAAAAAGGAAGTAAATATTTTGAAAATAATGTCTCAGATTGATTTTAAAATTCAAACCTTTAAGAGAATTTAAACTATATATAAATATTATTTCCGATAATAAATAATAAAATATTTTGAACATAATTTCCCAAAAATAATTTTTGAATTCAAAACCTTTAAAAGAAATTTTAAAAGTAGTTAAAAATATTATTTCGAAAGAGAAATAATAAATATTTTGAGAATAATTTAAAAGTAGTTAAAAATATTATTTCAAAAGAGAAATAATAACTGTTTTGAGAATAATTTAAAAATAATCTTAAAACTCAAATCCTTTAAGAAAATTTGAAATATCAAAAAAAAATATTTCCAAAAGAAATAATAAATATTTTAAAAATAATTTCTCAAAATAATTTTAAAACTCAAAACCTTTAAGAGAGTTTAAAATATTATTTCAAAAAAGAAATAATAAATGTTTTTAAAAATAACTTTCCGAAATAATTTTAAAACTTGAAACCCAAAATAAAAGGATTGTAAAAATATTTCAAGTAAAAGCATCATTAAAAATGTCACTAATTTAAAACATATTATAATGCCATAAGAGAATATTTAAAATATAAATATTTTAAAAACTTATCACATTTTTAGCATAACTCGTAATATATCACCGGTAAATAGATTTTGTGCATCTTGTCAAGAACCAAAGGTAGAGAAATATAATTTTCAAGAAAAGAAAAAAATAATTAAATTTCTTTTAAAAGAAAAATGTTGGTGAACTCACCTTGAGCCGCGAAATGAGTTAAAACTACAAAGAATATCATTCCAAACTTAATCAAATAGCTCTATAAAAAATATAACTATAACCCCATGATAACCCTAGGGTGTACCTTAATTTATTTTAAACCCAAAGGAATTCTATAAAAAAAATCTCCAAAATAATTTCATAATAATTCCTAAAAAATCATGGTTCTTAAAATAAATAAATTAGTTATCCTAGCACCTCATATATATAGTCATGACACTCATTTGCCATGTGTCCAGAATTTAACATCTCACTTGACACCACTAACTCTTATAATTGCTCCAAAGTCCTCCAAATTTCTAGACTTTCTACGTTGACCTCAAACCTTAAAAATAATTTAAAATTCATATTAAACTTAAAATCCCAATCTCTAACTTAAAGTGTTAAACACTAATAATTCTAAAATACGTCCAAAAAGTTTTCCAATGAAAAATTCTTTCTTAAATTTGCTAAAAATTACCAAATGACCCCAAAACTTTTTATTCTTTATAAATTAACCCCAAAACTTTTGTTTGAGCTTACCGAGACTTATGTTAACTTTGAGGTGCTTATTCGGGATGTTACAATGATTTGCGTTATGACTACTTCACGAATTAAAAAAAGCCTAAATTTAATATATAATTTTTTAAAAAAAGGATTAATTAAAGAAAAAAACCTAATATATATAATATAACTCCTTGGCCAATTGGGTTACCTAATGAAAGGAAAGCTTTTGCTTCAAAATGTAGGCATGTGCAACTTGGAAAAATTTGTTTTTGGAGAATGTGTTGTATATTCTGCAACTTGCATGTCATTTCCTCTCTATGTCTCAGTTGGCTAAAACTTAAAATTACATTGTATCATTTTGATTCTTCTCTTTGTGCTATATAGACCATTCCTCAAGGACCCTGATTGGAGTAGGTGAACAGTGGAATAGACTGTATTACTAAGACTGAACCAATCAGAATAAATCGAGTCATAGGAAGTGATACTAGAGAATTATGGCACCAGAGGCTGGGACACCCTTCGAATTCCGTACTTAATTTTTTGTCTATTATATCGAAGTCTAAAACTGTTACCCTTGTGATACTTGTTTTCGAACTAAACAAACCCGTGAACCATTTTTTGTTAGTTATAATAAAGCTTCTGAAATATTCTCTTTGATTCATTGTGATATTTTGGGTCTATATAAAACTAAGGCACTTTGTGGAGCCAAATATTTACTCACCATACTTGATGATTATTCTCGTGCACTTTGAATTTTTTTTAATAAATGAGAAATGCGAGGTTCGGTCTATTCTGCCTCACTTTTGCAAAAATATTAATACCCAATTTCAAATATCCATTAAACAAATTCATTCCTATAACAGGGGAGAATTTCTTCTGTTAAAAGGTTTTTCTTTTTAAAAATGGCATAACTCATCAAACTACGATCCCTTAATACCCTCTAACAAAATGGTAGTGTTAAACGTAAGCATCGCCATATTTTGAATGTCGCACGAGCCCTTAGATTTTAAGCCAATCTTCTCGAGTGGTTTCAAGGACTGTGTTCTTACTGTCTGATATTTAATTAATCGTATACCCTTATCCTTACTAAATGGAAAAACACCATATGCATTCTTGTATGGTACCCACCAGATTATGATAATCTTCGAGCCTTTTGGTGTCTTTGTTACATGTATAAATTTCAAAGCCTCAGCTGAAAATGTATTTTTGTCGGGTATCCTTTTAACAAATGAGGGTGGAGAGTCTTTGATATTGAATCCAAAGTGTTTTATAATTCCCTAGATGTTATTTTCTACGAGAATATATTTCCCTAACACGCATCTACGTCTTCTGTTCTACAAAATTCTTGTGAAAGTTTGACTCCCTTCTTGGATCCATTGATACAACCTAATGATGATTCCCATAATTTGTGCCCTCGAGCCCAAGCCATGTTTCTTCTATTCCATTTGGCCCACTGCTGAGCGGACCAAACTCCTAAACTGTTAGGCCTGCTTCGGTCATTCAAAACCCAATAGTGGAATAGACCACTTTTGCGCCAATTGAGCCGAATTCCTCCTCATTTCTGGACTTCTTATGAGTGAGCCAATTTCTCGCACTCCTAACCCTCTGCCACCTCTTTACTTGATTGCAATCTAGCTTCTGGTCTAGCTAACACCATGGAAATAGCAGTTGTTCCTTCCCCAGTTGTGCTTGTCTGAAACAGTACTTGCACCTCACGACCCCTAATAAAGTTAGCCGACTATGAATGTTATACAGTCCGTTCCAATGCTCTTTTCGCTTCACCTGTGGTACCAGGTACTTATCCTTATCCTATAGCCTCTTATGATACATGTAATCGTTTATCTGCAAAACATCGTAATTTTTTTTGTTACCGTACAAATGGAAATAGAGCCCACTCAATTTTCCTAAGCTGTAAAATGTCCTAAATGGCAGGTAGCGATGCAGGAAGAAATTAGTGCTTTAGAAAGGAATGGCACTTGGCGAGTTACCACTTTGCTCCCTCGAAAGAAAGCACTTGGTTGTAAGTGGGTGATAAAATCAAACTCAAGTTTGATGGTTAGTTGAGCATTTAAAAGCTCACCTTGTTATCTTGGTTAATAACCAAATTGAAGGTGAGGACTACACCAAGACTTTTGCCCTGGTAGCAAAGCTTGTGGTTGTTCGCACCCTTTTGGTAGTGGCAGCTGGAAAAGGTTGGGAAATTCATCAAATGGGTATGCACAATGCTTTTTTGCATGGTGATCTTGCTGAAGAGGTATAAATAAAACTACCCCTGGCTTTCAGTCAATGTCCTCTACCTATGTATGCTTGCTTAAAAAGTCTTTATACATCTTACGACAGGCTTTGAGATGTTGGTTCTCCAAACTTTACTCAGCATTGAAGCGATATAGTTTCAACAATTCTATGTTGATTATGCCCTGTTCACTTTTTTTCTCTCATGATATATTTCCCCATGTTCTAATTTATGTTAATGATGATTGGCAATGATTTGCCTACTATCTCTCGCTTTAAGCACCATTTGAGTACTTGTTTTCATATGAAGGATCTTGGTTTCTTGAAGTACTTCTTGGTTATTGAGGTCACCCACAATGTTTCTGGGTTGTACCTTAATCAGAGAAAATATGTCCTGGATGTCATTACTGAGGCAAGTTTATTCAGATCTAAGCATGCTGTTACACCTATTGAACAAAACCATCACTTGGCTACTGCTTCAGGGCTTTTCCTCTCTATCTTCAATCAGTATAGACAATTAGTGGGTAGATTTTAGTTTATCTCACTATCCCTAGACCTGAGTTGGCTTATGCAGTCCATGTTTTGGCTCAATTTATGACACATCCCCAGCATGAGCATTGGGATGCTGCTTTGCACGTTGTTTACTATCTGAATTCTAGTCTTGGTCAAGGAATCTTTCTAAGTTCTAACAGTGATTTGACTTTGCCTGTCTATTGTGATGTTACTTGTCCTTTGACTTGTCGTTCTCTTACTGGTTATTTCATATTTTTGGGTCATTCTCCTATTCATGGAAAACAAAAAAACAAACAATTGTCTCTCGTTCTTCCGCTGAATCAGAATATCGCTCCATGGTGATCACGTGTTGTGAATTGAAATGGCTTTGGCAGTTACCTCGAGATCTTCGAATTTCTAATTCCCTCCAAGTCGGTTGTCCTATGATAACCAGGCTGCTATGCATATCACTGCCAATCTTGTCTGTCACGAATGCACAAAATATATTGAGGTAGACTACCACTTTGTTCGTGATGAGTTTCAAGCCAATCGAACTTCTCTCACCTATGTTCCATCCCAATCTCAACTTGTTGATATCTTCATCAAGGACTTGGTCATCGCCTCTTTAACGATCTGCTAAGCAAGTTTGGCATTTGGAATCTTCATGCTCCAACTTGATGGGGAGTGTTAGAGTTTCCCATAATTTGTTCAATTGATGTAATTAGTATACTGATTTGATGTAATTAGTGATTTGATTTGATATGTCCATGTTAGGGTTAGTTAAGTTTCCTTTTGTGTGGCACAAGGAAATTTAGGTAGGTACCTTATTTTCCCTTGTACTCTATCTTGTACAGACCTTATATACACGATTGTGCAGGAATAAAAAAACGGAACTTTGAGACTCAATTTTTATCTCAAGTTTTTCATAACGGGCTTACTGATTTGATTGCTGAGTTGGCACTAAATTAGGCAGGTATCGCATATGGCAAATGCGAGTTTTGCCACATATTTTAAATTTTTTTTTTAAAATACAGATATCGCATATGGTAAATACAATATTTGTCACTTATTTTTTAAAAATTTTTTAAAATACAGATATCGCATATGGTAAATACAAAATCTGCCACATATTTTATAAATTTTTAAAATAAAGATATTGCACAGGGAAATTGTGATATGCATTTTGAAAAAAAATACTAAGCACATATGTTTTTAATTTCTTAAATATTTTAAATAGAAAATAAAAAGAATGAAATTGTTATTTTTTGGTTTTCTACCACTTAGATTTCTTTTTCTATTTTGTGAAGACAAAGTATTTAATGTTTTGTATCACTTTGTGTATTTATATTCTTTTTGACCTTTTTAGGTTAAATGAAATTGTTATTATTTTTTTTTATTTTGTAACTTAGAGTATTTTATTTTTTGAAAAAGGAAGACAAAGGTATTTTTTCACGTTGTGTATTTTTTTTTATTTGTTTGCCTTATTATTTTTTTTTGGAAAAAGTAAGAATGGAAATTATTTATTTTTTAAAGTATTTTAAAACTATAAAGAATATAATTAATAAGTAGTAGTAATTCGGAAAAGAAAAATATCAATAGTATAAGAAGACAAATATTACAACACTTGTAAAAAGAAAAGAAAAATTACACATTTCTATTTGAGCTAGGATTATGACAATTTTTTTTTTTTATTACGTCGAGGCCTACAACATCTGCAATATTTTGGAGGAGAATTTGGAGTTCGATAGCCCATCTCTCTATGAAACATTGTGCCTTGCTTTCGATGTTGATACCATGTCGACCGGGGTAAACCCCTAGTCCGTAAGTGAGTTAATATTTATTTGGGGACTAATTAGTTAGTTTCTTATAGTGTGGGTTATTATTGATAATAAGATTTTTTATTAAGGACTTAAGTGTATTAAGAAATAATAAGGGAAGATTTAATGACTTAAATGCAATAAAAGAAACATATGCTAGCTATCCCTAGTATTTAAAAGATTATATCTGACATCCTCTCTAGAATGACGTTTTTTTAAGATGCAAAAGAGAGGCTGCCATAGAGGAGGAAAAAACTAGGAGAAGAAGAGAAGGCTAAGGTTCAAAAGAATTAAAACAACTACGATTTTAGAGGTAAGTAAATAGATTTCTTCTAATCTAATGTATTCTAGAGTCATGAAGAAAGATTTATTTTATAAAAGATTATTTTTTCTGAAAAAAAGTTTCATAATTTTATAAAAAAGAATCAAGCTTCAAGCTTTAGTTGTTTATGATGGTTTTGTTTGACAGACGTAAAGATTTATGGTTCTTATGTGTTAAATATTAAAGTTACAAAGTAATATTTGATCGATCGAAGTGCACGACATTGAAGCGAAGGACTCGTAAGAGTAAAAAATTAGTCCTAATATTTAATCATATGAGGAGTCAAAGATGTATATCTTGTGATTTTATACATTTGTGATGAATTAAAGTGTTTTATTAATTTTATTTTTGTGATATAATTAAGCTTGAACCTGTAAATTTGTTTTGAAATTTTATGACGTTTTTCTAAACAAAAAAATATAGAAACTAACTTTACCAGAATGCTCGTAGTGCGTCCAAGCATCCAGCACCGATGATGGACCGGTGCTAGAGTGCTGAATGTCCTCTGTGCAGCATTGTAGTAAATATTGGTAATTGGAAAAATGGGTCAATAAATGCAACTCGGGAATCTATATGAATAACGCGATAAAATTAAAAAATTTTCATTTTTACATTGAAATTTTCTCTCTAAAGAAAATCCTCTCAACTCTCTCTAGAACTCTTCTCTTCAATCTCAGATCTTGGAAGATCCGACTGTTACAATTCAAAAAAAAGTTAGTACTTCGATCTATACTCATTTATCTATAATGTTATTGATTTAGATCATGAAAATATGCATTGTACAGAAAAAAATTCGCAAATTTAGTTCGTTATTTTTTCTGCCGAAAATCATAACTTTTGGCCAGACCAGCGAAAATCACTGCTCGGTCAAGCGAAAATGCATGAAAGGTTTCGCAACTTGCAGCGGTCATGAATGGTTAGTTTCGCCAGGCTGGGCGAAAATGTCATCAGACTAATTTTTTTTTAAAATATTTGTTTATATATTTTACTTTTTTGTTCATAAATATTTATGGAGTGTTTCTTCAATTTAATTTCATGTTTATTTGAATTTTCATTTAATTTTGTATCTGTAGAATGAATGTAACTAGTTGTTTAAAATATTTGATGTTATAATTTTTATTATTAATATGATTATGAATTATGTTTTTTTGAACAATTTGATCCTTAATCTTTTAGGGTTGTAACGGTCCAGACCCTCAAGGTACCCCCAGACCCAGACCTATATCTTTATAGTGAAACTTGGAACCAGACCCAGACCCATACCCTCTAGGTATAAAATTTTTAGACCCAGACTCGACCCTTCAAGGTCTAAGGTAGGGTCTGGGTATACTCGTACCCATATGACATTTTTCTATTTTTTCTCTATTAAACAAAAATATATAAAACAATGTATAACCCTAAAATAAAAATTTTAACATAATTAACATAATCTCCTCAACATTTCTTTTAACGAATGCAATCATTTAACATCTCTAATTCAAATGATTAAAAGTTCAAATACACACAAAATCTTCACAGTACGTTAATCCAACAAGAAAGTAAGTTCTAGTTCAATACAATATATTAATCAAATAATTTGGATTTTAGATACCGCTTGATCCTATTTGTCTGCTACAAAAGAAATATAGAAGTGAGTATATATTACAAGTATATGTAAAATAGAGATAATTATGAATATGTAGCTAAACATAAAAAAACTCACATCAATGGGTATTTATATAATATAATATATATATATATAAATAATATAATATAAAAATTTATGAATTATATATTAACATAAATATAATATATATAAATATATATTATTATTTTATTAATAAAGGTATACAGGTATACGGGTCTGGACATCATCATACCCTGCCCAGACCCATATAACAGAATTAATACGGGTATGGGTCCGCGGGTATAGAATTTAAACCTTACCCGCTTAAAAATGGGTATAGACCCGCGAGGGTACGGGTAAGACCTGTCCGGTTTACAGCCTTAATCTTCATGCACCATTTTGCTATGGTTTAGGGTTTAAGGTTTTAATAATAATTAATAATAAATTAAGATAATAACTATTGTTGGACTGTTGCTTTAGGGTTTAGAGTTTTAATAAGATGAAATAATATATAAATTACTAACTATTACTAAGTAATATTACTGAAGAATAATAATAGTAGAAAAGAAAGAACAGATTCCGATAAGAATAAATAATTAAATAGTAAATGTTCAAATATATGATAAACAGCTATTAATGTGTTTGAATAAATAATAGATGGTTAGACCAGGTGCCTGTAGAGGAGATGATGATCTTGGTCCTGTCACGGACAAGACAGGTCGGGTTCAGGGTCGCACTGTTACAACTTCGTCTAGAGGTTTGAGGGGGCGACATAGTACCTCCGACCGGCCGTCTACTTCTATCTCTTTTGCTGCTGGTTTTCATTATGATACAGTTGCACCCGGGTCTTCTACCTAACCACCACCTGTATCGATTAGATCTCGACCTCTTCACCTATCACACCTGCCTCACACTCCGGTACCATATGATGTATATGGATCTCCACATCCACCATCACACCCCCCATCTGCAGTGTATGATCCATACTTACATGTTCCTACTATTCGTCCTCATATACCATATAGATCTTCAGCTCAGGAATTTTTAAATAAGTTTAGTGGTCTAGCGAGGAAGTTAGGGGCAGATTTTTTCGACCATATTATGGGCAGAGTCCCTCCCAATTCTTCGTACAGCACACATTGTTATATAGCCACTGATTTTGGCATTTCATCTTCTGAGCCTTTTGTAAGGAGGGATTCTAGAGATATGGGGTTGGAGGGTGATAGAGGTTTAGGCGAGGAGCCTGACAGGGTTCGATCCCTATATATTAGGGGGAACGGTGATGAGAGAGTTCATGATGACGATGATGATGATGATGATGACGGTGATGACGCTGAAGAGGAGGAGAAGCCTGTGCCATTTGCACCTGCGGCACCCGTGTCTTCATCCGGTATTAGGCCTCATCACGGAAAAGGGAAAGGGTTGACCGGCAGTTTCATGTTGGTCATGAGTAAGATTTCAGAGTCTTGCAATAAAAGACCCGACAAGGCACGTGAGACTCCAACGTCTACTCAAAGAAAGAAAGTGAAGAGTTCAGATTGGGAGCAGATAGAACAAGCAGAGAGAGGTCCTGTTGACTCGGAGCTCATCCCTTCGTACGGTGGTCATGTGACAGGTCCGATTTGGCGTGGACAGGTACATATTTTTCTAGTAACATGTAATTTCTCAACTGTGGCTATATTTATATTTTTTATGGTTTATTAATGATAATAATTATGGTATTTGTTTCATGTAAAGGACCGTGGTTCATTGAAGTCCAACCGTTTCATCCCTAAACAGAAAGTTTGCCACTACTATGAATCCACAATTACCATATGGATTCAACCATGTGTTAAACAAGTAATGTATAAAGTCAGGCCTTCGTTGCCACTTCGTCTTCACCCATTCAATTTTCTACAGTATTCCGCCTCATCAATTTCGTTTATTAATTTGTGCCAGGTGCCATTGACGAACCGAGTTGCGACCTCTTCGTCTTTAACCATTTCTGTTAATTTTGCCAACACATTTTGATCGATGTGCCATCTACATAACATATGATATGATTTACTAGACACATCCTCAATCACAGGCATAAGTCCGCTTTCCCTATCAGTAATAATCAGAATTGGGTCACCATCATTAAGAATTGATTCGCAGCCAATTGACATAGCCGATGAAACCTGTAAGTGCTTGATTTGTTCAAGTACCCATCTGTGTATCGTAGCCTGTTCATTGCACATGAAAGCAGTTGCCACGGTGAAGTTCTTACGGGTCCGAGTCATCCTTACAGCTTCCAATAGTGGCATATTATACCTTAATTTTAAAATAAAGGTGAAACATTATGATTAAGCCAGATATATAATTTATAAACCCAAAACCCTATAAACTATTTTAAAACATAACTTAACAAGCAATATACATTTAAATTAATATAGATAATTAATAATACAATGCTCTGATAGAGAACTTACTTGTTCATTTTATACATGGTATCCATTATCAGTACACATGGCCACGTTCTGATCATTGTAATTGATCTTGGGTGTGCAACGACAATATCACTAAGTTTGTTGTCCTCAGTGTTTCTATAGAAGACGGTATAACCCCGTTGTGCACTTAAGCAGAAAACTTCCTCCACCGTGTTTCGCCTCTGCATCCTGTTCTTCTTAATCTTGGCAACAACATTGTATATTTTCTATGCACTACATAAATCATAAAATTCATTTTATTAATGGAAGAAAAAACAAATCTAAAATAGTTTAATAAACTATTAAAAATAATTCTAACATACCTAACTGCAAAACCAACATTTTGTTCTCGGAAAAATCTTAGAATATTACATGGCGGCACATGACTCTTCCTAAACTGCTCAGTCTATTTCAACTGCTCCTCCGTATGTCTTGCAGCATGAGCATGACCTTGATTGTAAACAACTATTTTATGGTTGTGCCTCCCATCGTGTACGAACAATTGCTAATTCCCACTTGTTGCCATCTGCTCGCCTTTTAATTGAAATGGACACCCACATTTTTTTGTCTCATAAGACCCCCGCTTTTTAATTGGAACTTCTTCTTCTTCTTCATCATCAACTCTAGGTTTCGTGTTTTTTCTAAGTGCACCGCCACGATCGCAAGCTAATATAACATGCGGTTGACGATCAGATATTCTTGATTTCAGATACCGATTAATGATCAAATATGTGTTGGCTTTCATCGCAGTTTCTTTTGCCCAGTCGACCAAGTCCACTTTCAAATTGAAAATTCAGTCTGTTGTAAATAATTATCCATGATCAATATATTCTTCGGGTTCTAAAAATTTTGCAAACGATTTGGATCTTCATCACCCTGTTAATATAAAATAAAAATATTAGCATTAAAAAAAACCCTAAAACCGTAACTCCACTAAAAAAATAAAACCTAAACCCTAAAACCCTAATAAACCCTAAAAATAAAAAAAATAAAAAAATAAATTTCTGAAGCACTTTCTCTCAGACGGGCGAAAACCCATACAACTTTCGCCAATCTGGGCGAAAATTTTTAAAAATTTTCGCCAAGATGGGCGAAAGTTGTATGGTTTTTTCGTCCATCTGGGTAAAAGTACTTCAGAAACTGAAAAAAAAAATTTGATCAATTTTCTTACTTCAAAAACATCATTTTCTTGCAAATAATCTTCAAAATGATCCATATGTTCTTTCATATTAGGTTGAATGTTAAAAATTTAGTATTTTTTTTAGAGAGAGGTTAGAGAGAAAGTTGTAGAGAGAGAAACTGAAAGGTTTGAAATGAATTATTTTCGCGTTACTTATATAGATTCCTGAGTTACATTTATTGACCCCATTGGAAAATGGCTATGTTATCAATGATGACTGTGACCATAATTATGTTACAGAAAGAAATTAGTACCGCTGTTTTGTCTTCTTCTAAATGAAAGCAAAAGTGATTTCAGTTTACTTAATTGAAAAAAAAAACAACTATTGTTTGACTTCTTTTTAGTGGAAGAAAAAAAAACTCTTTCTAACAGTTATTTAAATCATAAATGTTTGTGTTTAAAAGCTTTTATAGTTTTGTGTAAACTTTTCTTTAACTGTCAAAATGGTTTTGTGAGCAGAGATTATTTTTTTTTTTTTTAAAAAAGGAAAACTCATAATCTAGGAAAAAAGAATATCTCAGTCCAATGCCCCTTTGAATTAAAAGTTAGAAAATTTTAATTTTTAAAGTGTGTTTGAACCTAGAATGAGTTTATTTACTTATTGAGTTGGAAGTTCATTCCTTTCATCCACCTTGCAGGTGTTCGTAAGTCAAAGAATAATATTTAGAAGATCGGGAGGAAGTTCCCTTTTGGTGATAGAAGAATAATAATTCTAGTTATCTCGTCTTGTTTAATGGATGCTATGGATTTTTTTTATTAAGTCATAAATTTTTACTTTATGGTTTTATTGGTTTTATTATTGTAGGAAGATGTTCTCCATTTGGGATTTAATATAAATTCTATGATTAGAACTTTTTGGGACATAGGTATGATGTATTGGAGACCTTGTGTGGTGGAGAAATCTATTTACATGGTCATGTTTCGGCCTCGGGCATGGGGCGTGGCAGCAGATTTCCAAAGGTCCTCATGCACAACTAGATAAAAGTTGGATTTGTACATTTTTAAGTAAGTTTCCCGCCAATATATTTCTAGCACGATATTATGGGTGTTGACCGTTTTTTTTTTCAAATCACAGATGCATGTGAACAAGGTAATGTTTAGACCTGCCATTTCTCGCAAGTGCAGGAATTTTATCGCATGCGTAAAGTATATGTGCGGTCGCCTCGACCATCGCCCCTTAGACAGTCTTCACCTTGTAAATGACCTGTTGTGCATTAAATTGCATAACTGTGCGTGATCTTGATTTGGTTTCAATGTCCATAAACTTGTCAAACACTCTCTTAGGGAATGGATTGATGTAGCTCCAAACTTCCTCATAGTGTTCCTCAAAATATTGAACAAGTTTATTGAACATCACTTCAACTAGGGCTTTCAACGGTAAGGTTCTAGCTTTCTTAAGGACACTGTTTAGTGATTCTGATATATTTATGGTCATTATCCCATGCTTATACCGACCATCATATATGAGTGTCAACTTTTCAAAGAAGATCTTAACTAAGTATTTCCATGCTTTTACATTTCCCCTCTTAATTTCATTCATAATAAATTAGAATTTTCATATCTTTGTTGTTGTCCCCGCCTCCCACATTAAACTTTCAATGTCGAGTCCGTAAATTGTTTGTTAAAAATTTGCTCGGATCTGGCAAAGATAGAGTCTGTGATCAACAAGTGGAGGTTTCCAATATGTTTGTTTTTCAATGGCATCCATAATTCTTGCATGATGATCGGATATAAAAAAAACTCTCCGATTCTTCACCACTTTTGAATGCAACAATATTAGGAACCAATTCCAACTGTCTTTTGACTCCTTATCCACAATGGCAAATGCTAGTTGGAAGACATGATTGTTTGCATCCCACATGCTAGCAATTAGGAGTGTGTCCTTATAAGATCCCCTTAGATGAGTGCTATCAATGTAAATGAGCGGCCGATAATATGAGAATCCGTCCACAGAAGGTTTAAAAGCCCAAAAAAGAAAGCGAAAAACATTTTACGTGAATGATATCGTATGATGAAACCAGTGGATGATAGTTTGTGGATTGAATCTAACATAACTAGGAGATACTGGGGTAGAATAGAAAATGTGGATTTCCACTTTCCGAACACCCTTTCTATTACTTTGGTCCGAGAGATCCAAGCCTTCTTATATGTTCAACTAGTTTAAAATAAGGCCTGGACTTCGTTCATTACATTTTCCACAGAAATCTCTAGATTGTTGGCAAGGAATATGACTTACTTTCCTCAAAATAAATTTTTTTGTCATATTTTGATATCAGTTTCCTCCAACTGAATACACACGTGTGCGTACCTCTGAATATTATGATTTGCCAAAGACTGTGAGTTGCTTTTTTCTTGATTCGGATGTACCATTGGCAATCGATCTCATTTTTTATGATAACATTCTGCTACCCACTTGGTCACTCTTGCTTGTCTTTACTATATACACTCATCCTATCCAAATTATCCACTTCTGAATAACATATATCACCTGACTTTTGGACTGGACCTCATTCAGTTTCGAATATCAACCATTGCCTCATTCCAGTCATTGAAGTGGATAGTTCCTGATTCGAGAAGGTCGTCTATTGACTCTCTCGAACCCATATCGTGAAAGGCCCTGGACAGTGTGTAATCATACAGAGCATCCCATTCATTACTTTGCCTTTGATTTACTTCAGTTAAATGTGGAGGGTTTAGGGGTGTGTCATCGTCATCGTCATCATCATCATCATCATCATCATCATGGTTTTCGTCTGAATCATTTGAATAGTCATCGTCACTGGTGGAATCCACATCATCTTCTTGTACGTCTCCGTATAACATTGATAGTGAATCATTCACCATTTTCTTTACAAACATGACATGTAACAGAACATTTAGGGTTTCTAACTCGTTGAGACGTGTGTATAATTCTCATTTGTGCTTATTTTCCAGTAATTGGACTGCTTCAGGTTGAACTAGAACATCGATGCCATTAATGGCTATGTCAGGGCTGATTGTCCAAAGGTTTGATAATCATTAATTATGAAGAGTATAACAAAACTATTTATACCTTTCATAATAAGTTGGTACCCTCATTGTCATGCGAATTCGCCATTCATTTGAATTCATTTTTCATAAGGAAAAAATTGAACTGACAAGTTCTGGATATCTTACTCTTCGGCTAAATTTTCATGCTTTTTGTGCCAATTCGGTGAAATAAGGACCAAATTCATCTCTAGCAACTTTGGTATCCCAATATAATGTCACTCTAATTAGTAAAGTTAAGCCATGTTAATCTTTGTTTTAGGGTTCATAGAATTGAAAGATGGGTAAGAAAAATATTGAAAAACCTTCAAGTTTTTGGTGTGATGAGAAATTGGGTTCATTGCATTGATATATATATATATATACATACTCTCGTCACATAGGATAGCCGGAACAAGAGGACAAAGATAATAATTTTACACGTTTTTGATTTTGTCATATCAATGATAAGTACTCTCGTTTCATGGAATTGTTGGAACAAATGGACAAACATAATAAGTCCGAATTTTTGTGTAGTCATATCAAGTATAAATTATCAAATGCATTCAAGATATAATAAGTCTGGATTTTCGAATTAAGGATTTTTAAGATTTAGATTTTTAGGGTTTTCGAATTAAGGTTAGGGTTTTTATGTTTTAAGGGCTTTAGTGTTTAGAGTATTAACGTATCACATAAAATACCAATATAATAAATCCAAATTTTAGTGTTGTTGAATCAAATATAAAGTATCACAATTATTCAAGATATAATAAATTGGATTTTTTTCATGTTTTTTGAGTTTTTGAGTTGTCGGATAAAAGATATTACATGCATACCAAACCAATAAAAGATATAATTCAAGACATAAAAGATAAAGCCTCATAATAGTTCAATCATAAATGTCTATGAATAAAGATAATCAGATGGAGTATATCGATCAGGGGCCCTCATGGAATCACGGTCAGACCTACGGATTAGAGGAATTGGTGTGATAAAATTTGATACGCGTGAAGTCCCTTGCTGGTCTGTGGACACATGTGATGACCCTGACTGATCAGTGGACATATGTGAAGGCCTTAGCTGATTTGCGGACACATGTGCTAGCTCGGCCTGAGATGTGGATGGTGTCGTAGTGAAAGAAAGTGACCTCTAATCCTGTGTGGCATCGAGTCCAAGTGAAAACATGTCTTAGTCATCATCACCCCGACCTTCTTGTACTACTACATCCCTCGATGCCCCTCCATGAGAATCCAAGTCTTAGTCGTTATCATCTCAGTCCACCACTGCAGCATCTCTAGGGTAAGCTCTAGGGGCTCTTCCTCCGGGTCCACGTCCTCCAAGATGATCCAAGTCCTCATGCCGTACCTCTTCTATAGATGCATCTCTTGGATCAGCTCTTTGGGCTCATCCTCCAAGACCTTGTCGTCAGTCCTCTTTATTTCGCATGCTCCCCTCAATCAAGTATAGGGTCTCAAGATCGACGACGTGCCAGCTAGATGGAAATGTCTCATAATCCTCTTGCTGAGATGGTATGCAACCCAACATACCACCTACAAATGCTAAGCATCGGCGAACCTCTATCCTCACTTTTTTCTGCGAAGGACTGACTCTGAAGAGACAATGATGGTACAGTCAGCTGTGAATTCTCCATGTTGTCTATGTGGTGCAGCATGGATGCCTAAAAAAATAACAATTAATTAGTTATTGAAGATACATAAAATATAAACTCAATAATAAAATACTTTCTTACCATCATTCGTTGATCGACCTTGGCTAGTATCCATCAACCTGGAGATTACAACAAGCTGGATTACCAATGTACTCGTGATCTCCCGATAACACATCATATAATCTTTTCGGCGATGTCGAAGCTGGTGAACTTGAATTTGTGCCCCGCTCCAAATGTATTGACGTTGTTGGTCCCACAAAGATGATTTGCATAAGCATTTATACAGGAAGGCTAGTACAACACTACCCCAACTAAATGACCCCACTGCATCAAAATCCTCCAATAATCTAAGATAATGAAGATGAATCATAATTCTCGATCCCTCTTAAAGCAACGATCCTACTATAAGTAAGAAAATCAGAGTACGAGATCAGTGAATACAATCCTCATCTATAGCAGAATCAGACATATTGGTTGCTACGAAGCTTCTATATGCCTCTTCACAATCTTATGCCTAGATAATTCTCCCACTGTGAGGTAAACTCCAAGAAGATGCTCAATCATATCTAGCCACCACATCCTAGATAAGCTATCAGTAATCCCCATAACACCTCCACATCCTCTAAGGTTACAGTGGCCTAACCACATGTCAAGTGGAAGGCATGTGTCTCAAGCCTCCAACGCTCTACCAACGTAGTAATAAGATGATGGTCCACCGATAAATAACTGCACCTCAACATTCTCCCAAAGCCAGCCTTATTGATGCAATCAACTACCCTAGTTGGAGCCCTCTTATAACACTCAAACAAATTCCGAGCGAATCGTCAACACGTAAGCGTAATATTGTCATTGCCTTCCCAGATAAGAGAAGACCAATGTTTGCCCTGCCTAGTCAATACGTTAGCATCTAAAGATCTAGGATGCACATCAGTAGTCACTGGCCGCAAGTCCTTTCATTGTATTCGGTAATTATTAAATATACGTAAGATGATGTTAGTGTTTAAAGTTATAAGGATTTTAGTGTTTTTGGGTTAAGTTTTAGGATTATAATGGTTTTAGGGGTTTAGAGTTTTAGCATTTAGGGTTTTAGTATTTAGGGTTTTAGGGTAGGCTTTTAAGTTTAGGGTTTAGGGAATATAAGGGTTTTTAGGATTTTAGTGTTAGGGATTATGGTTTTAGAACTAAGGTTTTAGTGTTTAGGGTTTTGGTAGGTTTTCAAGTTAGTGTTTAGGGTTTAAGGTGTAGGATTTAGGGTTTTGGTGTTTAGGGTTTCATATTTTAGTGTTTAGGGTTACAAGTTATAGGGTTAGGGTTTAATGTTTTCGAGTTAAGTTTTTTGGGTTTAGGGTTTAGTGTTTTCGTGTTAAGTTTTTAGTGTTATAAGGGTTTTAGGGTTTAGGGTTAAAACCAATTCAAAAACATGCTTCTGACAGGTCTGGCAATCCAAATGTAAATACAATCATTAAAGCACAAACTTTATCATCCCCATTTCATTTAGATTCACAAGATGCAGTAAGCAATTTCCAACCAAGTTTAGCCGTTGCCCAAATTTGAATATATTGAAATTCTTAGACTATTTTCAAAATGTAAATGTGTTTTTCATATTAATTACCTTGATCAATGGCTTAAAAAACATTCACATTGCCCACTTTGTAGAAGTAAAAATTTCAAAATCACTGCAATTTCTACTAATTCTACCAAAAAACAAAAAATAAAAACTTCTTATTAATTCCAGCAATCAATTTTAGTAAACTAAAATCAATTCTAAAAAATTTCCAAGAACAAAAAATTGCATCAGAAATTTCACAAAATCACTGCAATTTCTACCAATCCTACCAGAAAAACAAAAAGAAAAAATTATGACTAATTCCAACAATTTCTCAAAGAAATCAATTTCAAAAATTTCATACCTCAAATATGTATTGGAAAAATTGGTGCATCACCGCTGAAATTGATGCTGCAGTTGAGGCCGAAATTGCTACATCATTGCCACTTCTCTGCCGCCGTGCCTCTAACCCTCGACGCCTCTCTGACCGCCACTGCAAATTTCCAGAGGAAACCATCCTTTTTCCCATCTCTCTATTTCTCTTCCTCTCTTCTACTTTCTTTCTTCTTCCTCTCCCCTCTCTGGAATCTTCTTCACCCTCTCCCCTCTCTGGGATCTTCTTCTTCATCTCTCCCCCCTCTGCTCTTTTCTTTTTCTTTTTTTAAGTCTGTAACGGGTAAAGAGAAAGAGAGAAAAAAGAACATAAGCCAGGTTTATTTTTTTATTTGGGTTCAGCTAATATCGTAAATACCATATGCGATATTTTTATGTATATAGCATATGCTGAAATGCGATATCATTATAAATATCGTATATGCTGAATGCGAAATTATCCTACTCAACCAAATTCTTGCCACCTCATTGTCATGTCAACCACCCTCATTGCCTCATCAACTAAACGGGAATTTAATCTTGGATTAGAGATATCACATAAATCATATGCAAAATTTGTTCAGATTTCATATATGGCATATGCGATATGCCCAGAATAGGAAACAAAAAATACTCATTTTAGTACCAATCTCGAAACAAGTACTTAGATGGGGTAAAAACCCACAAATTATAGCAACTTAAGCTACATTTGATACGCGGGAATGGGATGAATGGAATGACTTTTCCAACTTCTTTTTCTATTTCGGTGTTTGGTATCCAAATTAGAAGTAGAAATGACCTTTCCATGGGAAAGCCCATTCCAGGAAGAAGCTAGAAGGGTCTTTCCACACTAAAACCTATGGAAAGATCTTTCCAGGAGGAGGATAATTTTTTAAAAAATATTGGACTATTATACCCTCAATATATTTTATATTACACTTCATCAATTTTTATATATCGTACTAAAAAATATTAGACTATTATACTCTCAATATACTATATATATTACTCTTCATCAATTTTTATATATCGTACTTTCTTTTATTTTAATCTTTATAAGGAATTATTTTATGACTATTTCCAATCTATATATGAATATTTATACTTTAATAAAATATTTGATTTTTTTGCAGCTTTAATGTGTGCACGGGTATGAAAAATACATTTTATGCTAGAAGAGAATTTAGGTCATATTATACATAATTTTATTCTATTTTGACATAAAATAATAATTTTTCCAAACAAATAAAGGGAATTCTTATTCCATTATACTTTTTCCTTCCAACCAGTAGAACGGAAAGAGGATCTATTCCATTCCGAATGAGAAGGATTCTAGGTAGTAAAAGATTCTATTTCATATCATTCCAGTGTACCAAACAAGTTGCAAGTATATTCTTTTGAAAAAATGACTCATAATACGTATTTTACCTTTCATATGACAACACGTGAGTAGCTTATTGTGTGAATTTTTTTTAAGGATTGGATTGTTGTAAATTATTTTGGATCATATTATGTTAAGACTTAAACTTTTGAGACTAAATAAACCATTTTTCCTTCTAAATTTAAAGACCTTTCTACAAAATTTTAATTTTTTCAAGACATAGCATACCACTTTGAATTCCATTCCAAAAAGTAAAAATTTCAGTTAATTCAATAGTAAAAGTACATGAATTTGATTTTTTTTAAAAGAAATTTTTGTGTAATTGAATTACATTTACCAGGTAAACATAGTGCCATGTTATTTTTTTATTTGTATTTTTGATCAGACGAACATAGTGGCTATTGCAAAGGGGAAAAATAGAAGTATTTTGCACTATGGTGATTACTAATTAGCGTCCTTTAGCTTTCCCTCCAAAAAGCCAACAAATGTCAATATTTGGACATAATCAAACGTGTTGGAAATTGAGAGGTAATTAAAATACTTGATCTTAAACTTAATATTAGACCCATTTATAATTTACTTCAAACATTTTTAAAAGGTGCGTAAGGAATATCATATAATATTTCAATAATGCTAGGTGGATCAAGTATATCCATCTCAATAGGGTTATTTAGGTACTATTATAACAAAATTTAATATAGATTACCAATATTACCCTTTGGTTCAAATTTTAGCCATTTAAAAATTTTGAAATGTAGACTACAATTAGCCTTTTAAAAAAGTTATTTAGTATTTCTAAAGATTTTTCTGCTATCTCTAATTAAGTGGCTAACACTACTCAATCTCCTAATTCCCTCCACTCACGTAATCTATTTATCCTCTACAAAATGCCTGTAAATCTCCTAACTCCCTCTACCTTCATTTGCTGCAAATCAAAACTCCATCACACTGCCACCTTTCCTCTTGGTACTCTTCAATATGCTGCAGAATAGCTTCAAATATCCTAACTCCTAGGGACGAAGCCAGACTTGGACTCCGAAGGGGGCTAAAATTCAAATACAAAAATTTAGTGCATTATTTAAGTATAAATTAATATTTTTTAATACTTAATAACTTAATTTTTATTTATATGGGGGTCCGTGATAGAAGATGTACTAATTTTTAGGCAAAATGAACATAATTTTATACAACATATAAAGCATAAAAAATTGAGAGGGGTCGGGGCCCTCCGAAGCCCCTTCACTCTGTTGCAAATTATTGCAAAATCCCTCCACTCCCCCTCTCTCTTTTGCAACTCTATCACTGCAAACTACCTTGTTGCATTCTTGTTTTGATTCTTTATATGCTGCAAATCTCCTAACTCTCATCACTACAAATTAGCTACTTTCTCATTTCGGTTCTCATTTCTTTTCTTGTATTTTCATTTTAGAAATTAGCTACTTAAAGCAAAAAATGCAGTTGATTTCTTTAATTATTGATTGAATGGATGTTATTATATTCTATTTCTATCTGATAAGGTAGAGACAAGCAGTGAAGCAAGTCTAATTTGAGTTTGGAGTGAAGCAGGGAAGAATGCAAGTCCAATTTAGCAAGGGTAAAGGGAAGAAAAGAAACTGATTGCACATTTGAAGTGAAGCTGGGAAGAATGCAAGCTTCTTTAGTAGTAAACTTGCTATTTTTAGCACCAATAAAAACAAAATTTCAATGTTAAATAGTAGTTAGTTGCTACTAGGTTCATTATAAAATGCAGGTTTTAGCAGTAAACTTGTTCTTTTTAGCTTCAATAGAAACAAAATATGATGAATGAATTGTGCCATAAAAGCTTCTATAAAGCATATTTATAATCAATCTTGCAAAAATTGTCCAAACATACTATTTTCATCTAAGATTGCAACCAAGTAATTAACAGTCCTACAATGAATAATTAGCACACTTGCAACCAAGTAAATTGAGTCCAAACCCTAAACAAAGGCAGTAAGAAGAAGAAGTTCCTCATCCTGCCTAGTCTGTCATGTGGTAGTTGCAACTGATTTGTACAGAGGAGTCTGCAGATAGCATATCTGCAACTCACTATACAAAATGCTAGGGTACATAGTTAGAACCTTTTTTGTGCATAGTGCTAACTGATCTCGTGTGAGATCCTTTTAAGCCTTTTGGTCAATAATATAAGATCTCAATTTCAAAACAAAATATCACATTTTATAGCAAAAAAATATTACTCAAAATAGGAAGAACAAGAGGAAACATACCAAAGTAGTGAACCTTTTTTGTGCATAGTGCTAATTGATCTCGTGTGAGATCCTTATAAACCTTTTGGTCATTAATACAAAATCCTAATTTTTAGACCTAAACATCATATTATATAGCAGGATTTATTAAAAAAATGTTACTCAAAGAAGAAGAAACAGACGAAAGTAATACCAAATAAGTTCTTTAATTCATGTACAAAAGTACTAGTTCATACAATCAGCAGCAGGGCAAGAACCTTAAAACCAAAATAACATAAAAACATAATTAAAAAAACTACAGAAATAACCTAGAATCTTCCCAAAAATATCATGAATCCCCAAGATCCTACCACTACTAAAGTTACCTAAAAAGAGCTACCACCAATAGAAGCATTAAATCATACTCAGAGCTATAGCTGTTAAAAAAATACCAGCTTTTCTCTATTATGAGACTCATATTCCTCTTTCTTCTTCAGCTCATCTTCAATATGTGAAAGGATAATCTTAAATGAACGGATCAGTGGTGGGTCATCCAGAACAGCAATCTTCATAGCATTCGGTCCCCTTTCTTTCATATCCCTCTCAAGCAGCAGCCTCAACTCTTCTTTGTACCTAACAGCATCAAACCTCTCGCTCTTAGACAATGCTTCAAGAGCTTCTAGAGATGCTTGCATCGGAAAAGGTATAGTCAGGACAGTTATAGGGCTTTTTTGGTTTTCATTTTTAGCCATTGAAACAGAGGAAAAAGGAAGAAGCTAAGGGTTATACTTGAGGAAGAAGGATATGAAACCTTGATCCTAACTTTGTATTTATAGCAGATTTGAGCTGAGATCAAATCAGCTTGAATTTGGATTCCAACAACCCTTCTCTCTGTCTCTCTCTCTGTCTCTCTCTCTCTCTCTCTCTCTCTCTCTCTCTCTTAATTTAATGCCATCTAACTAGTCAATAATCATTATCCTTTTGATAAGACGACTGCAGGTAATCAATACTACTCCACATTGCATGTATGATCATTTGGGGAGTAGAACCATCATGCATAAAATGGCATTAAGAGTTTGATTAGACTATCAGTTACATGCATAGCCTTAAGTACTTAGCAATTGAATCAAATTTTAACTGACATAACTTAAATTGAGCATTTTTCTTGCAATGAAAAGCATTTTATAACAAGAAAGAAGATGAATTACATTGATAATTAAGTTGCTTACATAGAAATTTAAGAAACACGAAACATTGCACCATGATCTAAATCCATGGAATCAAAAATTGCAGTACTTCTTCAGCTTTTTTCTCAAACATGTCTACAAGAACTTCATATATGCCAATCAAAGATGGCTCTTCAAGAACCATATTTGCAATAAAATCAATTCCCACAACATGAACTATTTTTTCCAACAACAAATGCAGCTTATTCAAGTTTGATCTTGCTCTTTCTCTTTGTTTTAGGTAAAGAGCTTTCAAAATTATTGGCTCTTCCGGCAGTGGGATATTAATGGTGTTAGATGCCATTAATGCTAGGTGGGAAGCTTAGGAATTAGGTGCAATTTTAATGAGTTTGATCAGCATTGAGCTAAGCTCCATTTATAGCATGAAGATCTCAATCCTTGGCTGCTTCAAGTGCATGCTTGCAATGGGAATATGCAGACCTAATAGTATCTTGTACTTACCAATGTCTAGCACTGAAATCATGCAGGGGAGGTGGTGGTTTTTAGATAGGATAACCAATGGAAGGGCATAAATGCAACAAATTTTTACATTCTCTAAGTAGTGTGCAATGATGGCCTCTTGTTTGCTTCTTCAATTAAATAAAGCTTCAGATTTTGTTGCTAAAAATGGCTTCTCAAGAATCAAACTACTATTAAATCAACCATGAAATCAACTACTTGTAGTAATTAGTAAGAAAATAGTGACAAAAAGGATAGAATACAATAGAGAATAAAGGAGAAAATTCAACCAAAATATTAAGGGGAATATTGTGGAAAAAATGAGATACTCTAGTAGAGTAGTTGAAACTTGAGAACAAAAAAGGAGGAATACAACTTTTTAGTGAATATAAAAATAGAGAAAATAGTTTAAAAAAATAGAAATGTAGTGAATAATAGGTAAATTATAGTGAAAATAGTGGTAAATATTAGAGACAAAATTGAAAATGTTATAGATTACGAGTGATTTAATTGACTTATAATAGAATAAGAGATTATTTAAGACAAATTAGTAACCAAAAATTTAAAATATTGTTAATTATAGATTAAGAGTGATTTTATTGAGTTAGAATTAAGAATTATAGGAAATTTAGTAAAAGTTAGGGGCCAAATTAAAAATATCATAATTATAGAGAAATAGTGATTGAGGGAAAATAAGAATTATAGGACTAGACATAATGAAATAGTACTTTCATTGAGTTAGAATAAGAATTATAGAGATTTAGTAAAAATTAGGGGCCAAATTAAAAATATCATAATTATAAAGAAATAGTGATTTCACTGAGTGAAAATAAGAATTATAAGACTAAACATAATAAAATAGTACTTTTATTGAGTTTGAATAGGAACTTCAGTTAGTGAAAATTGAAAATGTAACATAATGAATGGTTTTATCTTAGGCAATTATGGGCTGAAATTGAAAATTATTATAAATTGTAGATAACAAGTGCTTTTATAGAGTTAGAATAAGAATTAGAAGTCATTTAGTAAAAATTAGGGGCCAAGTTGAAAACGTCATAACTTATAGATTACGAGTGATTTTGGTGAGTTACAATAAGAATAAAAGGTTATTAGCACAAATTAGTAACAAAAATTTAAATATTATTAATTATAGATTAAGAGTGATTTTATTGAGTTAGAATAAGAATTAAGTAATTTAGTAATAATTAGGGGGCCAAATTGAAAATATCATAAATTATAGATTACGAGTGGAGATGCGGCGGGGGAAGGAAAAGGCTTTCGGAGATCGGGATTGGATTTCTTTTTCATCGAGAAGGCCGAGAATGGCCTACGGTGCGTCTTATCTGAAGGGAACACGCTTTTTTGACCGCCGTGGTATGAGATTGCCGGGCCCTCTCCTCCTTCCGCCCGCTGGCCTATTGGGATAGCAGCCTTCGGGCTTTGCCTGCCCTTTCTAATAAAACCGGCTCGGCCCGGGAAAGCGCTGGCAACAACAGAAATGAAGGGGTCCATGTAGCTGCTGCGCCCGTCCCCTTCTTAGTGATTTTAGTTAGTTACAATAAGGATAAGATTTTATTTATCACATATCAGTAACCAAAATTTTAATATATATTGTTAATTATAGATTAAAAGTGATTTTATTGAATTAGAATAAGAATTATAGGTAATGTAGTAAAAATTAGGGGCCAAATTAAAAATATCATAAATTATAGATTACGATTGATTTTAGTGAGTTACAATAAGAATAAGAGGCCATTCAACACAAATTAGTAACCAAAAATTTAAAATATTGCTAATTATAGATTAAGGTGATTTATTGAGGTAGAATACGAATTATGGGTAATTTAGTAAAAAATAGGGATCAAATTGAAAATATTATAAATGATAGATTACGAGTTATTTTAGTGAGTTACAATAAGAATGATAGGACTAGGCATAGTAAAATAGCATTTCTATTGAGTTAGAATAAGAATTGTAGGTAATCTAGTAAACATTAGGGGCCAAAATACAAATATCATAATTATAGAGAAATCATGATTTCATTGAGTGAAAATAAGAATTATAGGATTAGATGTAGTAAAATAGTACTTTCATTGAGTTAGAATAGGAACTTCAATTACTGAAAATTGAAAAATATAACATAATGAATGATTTTATCTAAGGCTATTAGGGGCCGAAATTGAAAAATATTATAAACTATAGATAAGGAGCACTTTTATAGAGTTAGAATAATAATTAGAGATCATTTAGTAAAAATTAGGGGCCCAATTGAAAATATCATAAATTATAGATTACGAGTTATTTTAGTGAGTTAAAATAAAATAAGAAGTTATTTAGCACAAATTAGTAACAAAAAATTTTAAAATATTATTACTTATAGATTAAGAGTGATTTTATTGAGTTAGATAAGGATTTTATAGGTAATTTAGTAAAAATTAGAGGCCAAATTAAAAATATCATAATTATAGAGAAATTGTGATTTTAATAAGTTAGGATTGAAAACCTAACTGTGGTTAGCCCAAAAAATTTAAAAAATAAGTCAAAATCCCTAAATTGTATCCTGAATCCCTCTCCCCTCTCGGCCAGCCCCAAATCCTTAAATCTCAAATCCCTCTCACTATCCTTCTCAGCCAACCAATGTTGGTTCATTGCAAAATTCGGCCAATGCCTAGTGTTTGGCAAGGATTGTGCTTCTTTAAGACAGCTCATTAAATGCATTTATCTCTTCCAAATTTTGGGAGGCTCGAAATGCATGCCTCTGATTTGCACACTACTAATGGGGTGCTAGACAACATTCAACCAATGTAACAGGCAATTATACTTTCGTTGCCTTCAAGTTTCTTCTGCTATCATATTCCATTATTCTCTTCTCTTCTCTAATTGTAAACCGTTTCTATTCCTCCTCCTCCTTTCATATTTCAGTCGAGAATATGGATTACCCAACTTAAAAAAAATAAAAGAATTTAAAAAAAAAAAAAAAAGAAGAGAATATGGATTACCATAGCTCTTCAATATCCAGATCATGCTCTGCACCTAAAAACTATAACACAGCATCACTATTCCTCCTATACGGTTCAATGAAGTGTAGATGTGGAATGGCGGCTCCTATGCTAACTTCAAGCACATCGAATAGTAGAGGCAAAAAATTCTCTGGATGTGCCAACTTCATGGTAATGAATTTTTTTTTTTCTATTGAATAACTTGATATTGTTGTGTATCTTCTAAGTGTTGTTATAAGTTGCTTTGAATAAATTTGAACTTGCTTTGTATAAGTTATTGTCATTTTCTGTGAAATGCTTGCTGCGAAAGTGTTTTCTTTTGCTTGAAATGACTTTTTACTATCTGTGAATAACTTATTGGTAGTATAAATTGGTTATTTTTTTCTAGTAAAATAACTTTTTCAATGAATTGGTTTTGTTTGGCTGAGAAATTGCTCTTTCAATTGAAATCAGTTTTCTTTGTCTGTAAATTGGTTTTCTTCGGCTTTAATGGTGACATTGGAAGTTATCTTTGACAGACAATTTTTTATTTTGGCTGGAAATAACTTTGTACTATCTGTGAATAACTTATTGGCAGTACAAATTAGTTATTTTTTTTCTAGTAAAATAACTTTTTCATGAAATGGTTTTGTTTGGCTGAGAAATTGTTCTTTCAATTAAAATTGGTTTTCTTTGTCTATGAATTGGTTTTCTTTGGCTGTAATGGTGACATTGGAAGTCATTTGTGATGGTCAATTTTTTATTTTGGTTGGAAATAACTTTGTACTATCTGCGAATGACTTATTGGTAGTATAAATTAGGTTTCTATGGCAGTAAATTGCTTTTTCTTCTGTTAAACTAGACATCAAAGATGTGGCTTCTTTAGATAGATGATGCTATAACTCCATCTCAATCACTTGTTGAATTGATTGAGAATACTCAGAAATTAAAAATTTACTCAACTATCTTGAAGAATAAGATCAAAGAAACAAGAAGTGTACTAGAACTACATCTCAATGGTTGTAATCAAAGGGGACATTAAAGTAGAACTAGGTTTCTATTTCTTTTGCTTGTAATGGTTGTATTTTTTGTGTTAGCATCATTGGTTTTTTCTTAGCACTTTTTTTATCATGTAAATAAAATGAGCTGCTAGAATTCTGTAATGTAAAAAAAATTATCTATGCAGTTGAAGTTTCTCCAAATCATGAGCCATTTTATTATTCTAATTTTGGCACTTTCTTATTCAATGATCAATTCTGCAGCATGTTCTACAAAAATACGAGTTGATCTCCTAAGTAAAGTACTAATATCATCCCCTAAAAGAACATTAAAGAAACAATTAACAAGTATCTTATTAAACAGTAAATTCATCTATAAAACAAGAAACCCCTAAAAGAAATAAAACTAGCAACAAAAACATTAAAGAAACAATTTTTTTTTATAAATGTTAAAGAAACAATTAACAAGTATTTAATTTTACATAATAAGAAACTGAAGAAACTAAAGTGAAGAATTAATATCCCCATTACAGAAAACTGATCAATATATGATCTACAAGTTCAAATGTTCACATAACTTATCAATCACCCTACATCTAGTTCAAACCCAAATATAGATCAATCCCCATCAAGTTATGAATGGATTCTTCAAGATTTGCTTCTTGTCTTTGAACTCTTGTTCAACTATTTGATCTGTGGCTTTGAACTCCTTAAGCATTTTGAGATGCACTTTGAGAAAGCTGTCAAAATAAATAGCAAATGACTATAATAAATAATATGAATCCTAAAGTTATCTAGGATTAACATGGAAAACTATACCTGCTCATTTGAAGCTAGTCTGCCAGAATTCATTGTACTCTATTGTTGCTCAAGATTATCAACACGTCTTCTAGTATTTCTTTGACCAGATTTACGGTCTTTAAACGGTTCACGTGTGGTCACCCCTAGGGACAGCCACATTAGGATTTAATACCACCCTTCCTTCCTTTCCGAAAAAAAGTTCTCGACAAAATTGCTCAATACAATTCTCAATATTTTTCATGTTGTGTAAACACACCAAACGAAGTATCACATTCCCATTAAACCCCGAATTCGTGTGCTAATCATCACATTTTTTACAAAATTTAGGTCCAAAAAAAAGTTCTCGACAAAATTGCTCAATACAATTCTCGATGTTTTTCATGTTGTGTAAATACTTTAGTGGATTCATTCACACCAATTTCAGAAACATTTGGTATGATGTTGTCAACAACATTGCAGTTTAATACCTCAGCTCTGTTGCCCTCAAGCAGCCATTTAAATTTAAAGATTCTTGCTTCACTTGAAAGTGCTACATCCACAATTTCATTAGAAATCTTCTCAAACTTCATGCTCATAGGAGGATATCCTTCATGAAAAAAGATTCTTATGTGCCTTCGGTTTACATCTTTCTCCCTCTTCGAAGCACTATCTTTCATGAAATCTTCTAATATCCTTCATTGTAGCAACTTTCAATATATGAGCACACAATAACCCTCTTGATTCAAAACTTCTATAGTTGCATTTACAAAAACCACCTTCTTCCTTGTAAAGAACAATTTAAGAAAAATCCTGCATATACCAATCATTTATCAAAGCTTTTTCACATATCTTGATCTTCTCAAAAACTACTTCATCAAAATCAACCTCATATTCATTTCCTACTTCGTCATTGTTTTGGGCATCACAATCCCACATCCTTTTAATTTCGTTTTGGAACTTCTCAAAAATATCATTTGTGTATGCTGCTTGAAATTATTTCTCCCACTCAAAGAATGTTACGCCATTCACCTCATTGTTCGTGGACTTTAAATCTGCAAAAATTTCTTTCTCAACCTTGTGCCTTATTGCAATCTCATATTGCTCCAGAAATTTATTCAAAGTATTGTTTGCATCTACAAAACCATCAAAGAATGTGATAAGTGTATTTTTACCCTCTTAAGCGTTGACGTTTTTATCAGTTTTTGGTGCTTAAATGTTTATAAAATAGAGTTTATTGATCCGTTCTTCTCTTATTATTATAGGTAGCTTTGGAATGAATATTTGTTGAACGGGAAATGACGAAGGACTTTGGAGCAAAAACGGAGAAGAAGTAACAAGTTGTCCTAAAATAAGGCCCATGGCCGAGTAATGCAGAACCCGATGGATTTTTTACCTCCTTAATGACCTTAATTAGAGAAGTATGCTTCTTAGAGATTTTAGAGGACTTAACGAGGTTTCTACAAAGCTAAAATTTGTCTCAATCGGAGTCATTTGGTCATCCAAAGTATTGTGCAAAGATTCATTTTCTCACATAATGTTCCAGTTTGACCTTTCAGTAAAACGATCATAACTAGAGATATATAACTTCAACCGATATGATTCAGATGTTTTGGAAAGCTAAGATAATTATCTAAAAATAATATGAAGATTTCAAGACCAAAATAAGGAATAAAAAAGACTCAAGAATCAAAACATACGTACTTGATTTGAAAAACATAATAAATAAAGAAATTTTTAGGCAGAAGCTATCCGGATTCGGATAGTCCACTCCCTGATCTGGATAGTCATATAGGGGCTGATTTTCAATTTTTTGTAACTTTTTCTTTTTACACTTTGATTCCTTTCCTTCTTGCAATTTAATTCCAAACCTTTTTAAAAAGGGATTAGAGTAATTTTAGAGTAGGATTTGGAGATTTTTCTCCTATATAAACCTCTTTAAACTAATTAATTCATTAGCTAGATTTTTAGATTCAATTCCATATTTTGTAAGAAGACTTGAAGACCCGAATTTTGGGAGTTCTCGGGCGACTCAGAGACTAGCACGGACGTTCACCGGAACCGCGGAATCTTCAAGACTTCCCTTAAGCTCCACTAAAATCTTTCGATTTCATAAATTTGTCTATGAGTTTATGTTTTAGAATAATGTTTAGCGGTTAATTTTATTTGTGTTTAAGTGGGTATGAACCCCGGAATTCTTTGTTAATCTTTTATTTGAATCTCTTATTTTGATTATTTAATTCTTATTTGATTATTATTCAATTGTTTTGTTTGTTTACCATTTTTGCGATATTGGTAATTTCACAAGATTAATTGGAATTGAAAATTGAAGGTTAATCTAGGGCATAAATTGAATAATAAGAATTGATAATTAAGTAGACATACTTGTTACGGTTTTTAGGTCACTAAAACTCACTATAATCTATAATTCGTTCATAATCGGGTTAGGGTTAGAAGATATTCTTCTCTAAACGATTAAGTTGAATAGGAGGATATTCCCTTAGACATAGGGTTTATTCAACTTTTGAGCAAGATCCAACTAACGAGTTTTAATAATTAATTACAACGATTTTCTAATTAAAATTAACTTAAGGTTTTAGGGGGATTCTACCATTTAAACACTCTTTTCCAAGCATTTTCTAAAAACCTTTTTAATTGTTTTTCTTAGTTTTTAATTGTTTATTTATTTTTTTAAAAACATTTTTAAAAGTTTTATTTAATTAAATAGTTGAAATGTAGTAAGTACTAGTGCTTGGGCATCCCAAGAGTTCGATAATTCTGGGACTTTCCTCACCTTATTACACCAATAGGTACGCTTGCATAAAAATAGAATTTTTTTAGGATTAGAAACCGCACATAAAGTTTTTGGCGCCATTGCCGGGAGTAACATTAGGAACGCTATTTATTTACTGCTTTTATAATTTTTCCTTTTTTAAATATTTGTGTACCTTTGTTGTATAATTTGTTGTTTCTTTAATACATCTTATTTTATAGTTTGACCTTAGGTTTTTTTCTTTTAGTTTTTTTTTATTTTTTATAATTTGTTTATACCTTTGTTGTATAATTTATTTTATCTTCAATGCATCTTATAACTTTATGTTTGACTTTAGTTTTTGTTTTTTTTTTTTTGTTTTATTTATTTTATTATTATTTTTTCTTACATTATCGTCTTGTATTTTATTTGTTTGAATTTTTAAAGTAAGGATGGGAGTTAGAAATTGTATAATTTGTTGAAACATTAGTGCATGCTTGTTTTGCTTTTATGATTTGTTTTTAGTTTTTGTTATTTTATATCGTTTTGTCTTATTATTTTCGTTCTTATTTGGGTCTTTAATCAGAGTAGGTGAGTTTTTGACAGTCATAAAACACTTTTAATGAGCTATATGTGTTGTTTTAGGGCAAAGAGTTAGAAAATGAATGAAAAGGGACGAAATTGGCAAATCTATAACAAACAAAACTTTCCGGAACTAGAAAGTTAAAATTTCACGCAGTAACAACAGCAGTAGCAAACTCGCAACATCCATAATAGCATTGATTTTCGGTATCCCAATGTAACAACAGTTCCTTCGGGCTAAGTTTCTCATTCAAATTTTTTTGCTTAGTTTCGGTTTTTACTTGGAATTAATCATCATTATTTGGGGAATTAGCTAAATTACTTGTTGATTACTGGGTTTATACTGTTGCATCACACAATTTCACACACGGGCTATGTAGTAATTTTTTTCTTTTTCATTGATAATTGTGTGATTTTATCTTTGTTTGTTGAGTTTGTATTTTTTACCATTATTTTTCTTTTGTCACAACAACTCACCGATGGGCTATGTTTAGTTGTGCTTGCTGCTTTTATATTGCGCTTTTTTTTTCTTTTTCTACCTGGCATTGTTAGTTTGTCTCTAATTTATTTTGAATTGCACTAGTAGTCCTTGGAGTAATTCTTGGATTCATTTTTTGTTGCTCTCTTGATTCCTGCTTGTGTTCTTTATTCTTTTCGTTTTTATTCCATTATCTTATTTTTATTTACTCCACATTAGGAAATGTTTAGTTGCTTACTTTCTTAAATAGTTTTTATTGTTTATTTTACAAAAAGTGAAAAAAAAATTGAAAAATTCCAAAAACTACAAAAACATGGAACTTTTTTTTTGTTAATAAATAATCATTTTTTTATCCTTCTTGAAAAAATCCAAAAAGATTTTCCTTTTTGCTTTTGTCACTAGAAAAGCATTAAAAGAGGTGCATTTAACTTGTTAAAACTTAGAATAGGAATAGTACGTAGTTAACTTCACATCCTTCTTTTGTTTACGTATGGTGGATTGATGGTTTTTATGCATAATACTTTGTTTTAGGAGTATAAATATGCTTTAAGAATCTTGTGATATTGTCTTATGTGATTTATTTTTTGAAGCATCATTCTAGAACTTGTTTTTCCACACCTTGAAACGAAGAGCCTGTTTTTTTTTTTTTAAACCCCATAAATGATGGTCTTAGACCTTCTTTGATCCATTTGAGCATTTTCTTACCTACCCTTTTAATGCTCAATCCTTAGTACCCTTTTTGAAGTTTCATGCCAAGGATTCACTCCCTTCTTTTCTTTGTCTTTAAACTAACATTTAAATATAAAACTCTCAATCGATGAGCTAATGATTTTATACCTTTGAGTTGGTTTGAGTGAGCATCACAGATAAATGTGGGGGGAAAAGAGTGAGAAAAGAAAATTATGAGAGAAAGGGTATTTTGGAAAATTTACATGAAAAAGAAATCAAACGAGAAGAAAATGTCTCAAGGGAATAAGATGTTCAAATAAAGAAAATATGAGAAACCCTTTGTGAGAAAGCGTGTACTATATCAATCATTTGTTGAAAAAAGAGAAAAAAATGAGGAAGATGAAAAAAAATAGCGAAAAGAGAATGAAAAGAAAGAAAGAAAAGAAAAGAAGAGAAAAAGTATGAGTTGAAAAGAAGACTTTATTAGCCTTTTATTTCTTGATATCCTTTATTTCCTTCTTCTCTCATATATATTTCCTTAATTTTTTAATGATTGATGAGTTATAAATTTATGGGGTTGTGAGTGACTAGAATGAAAGGTGGAGTGTTTTGTGAGAATTGAGTTAAAATGGCTTAAAGGTTATAGTTAACTCGAGTTGTTTTCGTTTCGGTTGCATTAGCTCGTATTCTCATTCTTCTTGTTTTTCCTTTACCTTCGTTTGATAGCCACTTATGTCCCTAGCCTAACATTATAAGCTTGAAAGTCCTACCTAATTCGGGGATGACTTTAGCTAGAACTTGGAGTAGAAGGGTGTTGGAAAAGTCAAGCATATAGAGTATGGTTTGATAAAATGAATCATATAGTTAATTTCTTGAAATTCTTTTTGCATATTTTTTTTAAACATGAGTAATGCACACATACACACCATTGATTCTCATGTGCTAAAACAGAATGTTGAATGTGTTAGTTAAATTGAGTTGTGTCTTGATGAGTTTTAGCGGATTTTTTGTTACTCTTGGTTGTGTTTCGAAGGTGGCATACCTTTTTTTTTTTAACATAGTTCTAGTTGTTATGAAGTGTGTTTTATAAAGTTTTTAGTGTTTGTTTTGAATGATTTTGTGGGTATATCGTCTGTAAACCCTCACGAGATCTTACTCATCCTCTTTGATAACTTAGGATTTAAAGGGCTTGTTGCATGTGCTAAGTGAAATCATGAGACCTACAAAAATGGCTAGTTAGTTATTTTTTATTTTCTTTTCTTGTTTTCTTTTAGCTCTTTGCTTGAGGATGATCAAAGCTTGAGTATGGGGGAGTTTGATAAGTATATTTTTACCCTTTTAAGCGTTGACGTTTTTATCAGCTTTGGTGCTTAAATATTTATAAAATAGATATTATTGATTTTTTTTCCTCTTATTGCTATAGGTACCTTTGGAATGAAGATTTGTTGAAAAAGAGCAATAACGAAGGACTTTTGAGCAAAAAAGAAGCAAAAAATGAGAAGAAATAACAAGCTGTCCAAAAATAGGGTCCATGTCCGAGTAATACAGAGTCTGGTGGATTTTTTACCTCCTTAATGACCTTAATTGGAGAAGTATGTTTCTCAAATATTTTAGTGGACTTAATGATATTTCCAGAAATCTAAAGTTTGTCTTAATCGAAGTTCATTTGGTCATCCAAAGTATTATGCAAAGATTCATTCACATGACATTCCAGTTTGACACCTTTTGGTAAAACAATCATAACTAGAGATATAAAACTTCAATCGATATTATTTAAGATGTTTTGGAAAGAAAGAGAATTATCTACAAATAATATGAAGACTTCAAGACCTGAATTGTTCATTAAAGAAATCAAAAAGACTCAAGGATCGTAATATACATACTTGATTTGAAAAACATATAAATAAACAAATTTTTGGGTAGAAGCTATCTGGATCCGGATAGTCCCACTATCCTGATCTGGATAGTCATATAGGGGCTGATTTTCAATTTTTTGTAACTTTTTCTTTTCGCACTTTGATTCCTTTCCTTTTTGTAATTTAATTCCAAACTTTTTTAGAAAGGGATTAGAGTAATCTTAGAGTAGGATTTGGAGATTTTTCTCCTATAAAAACCCCTTTAAACACATTAATTTATTAGCTAGGGTTTTAGATCCAATTCCATATTTTGTAAGAAGAATTTGAAGACCCAAATTTTGGGAGCATTTCAGGCGACTCAGAGACAAGCTCGGACGTTCACCGAAACCGCGGAATCTTCAAGACTTCCCCTAAGTTCCCCTAAACTCTTTCGATTTCATAAATTTGTTTATATTTTAGAATTATCTTTAGCGGCTAATTTTATTTGTGTTTAAATGTGGATGAACCCTGGAATTCTTTGTTAATATTTTATTTGAATCTCTTGTTTTGATTATTTAATTCTTGTTTGGTTGTTATTCAATTGTTGTGTTCGTTTACTGATTTTCACGAGATTGATAATTTCACAAGATTAATTGGAATTGAAAAAGGAAGGCTAATCTAGGGCATAAAATTGAATTAATAGGAATTGGTAATTGAGTAGACATAATTGTTACGGTTCGGGTTAGGGTTAGAAGACATTCTTCTCTAAACGGTTAAGTTGAATAGGAAGATATTCGCCTAGATATAGGGTTTATCTGATTTTTGAGTGAGATACAACCAACAAGTTTTAATAACTAATATCAACGATTTTCTAATTAAAATTAACTTAAGGATCTTGGGGGATTCTACCATTTAAACACCCTTTTTCCAAACTTGTTTTAAAACCTTTTTAATTTTTTTTTTAGTTTTTAATTGTTTATTTATTTTTTAAAAAAATCTTTTCCAAAAGTTTTATTTAATTAAATAGTATAAAGTAGTAAGTACTAGTGCTTGGACATCCCAAGAGTTCGACAATTCGGGGACTTTCCTCACCTTATTACACCGGTAGGTACGCTTTCCTAAAAATGAATTTTGTTTGGACTAGAAACCACACATCAGAATGCGTACATGCCTTCACTCCTCTGTATTGTAGTATCTCTGCCCAAAATATATTGTTAACAAACACAGAAACTAGCACTGTTTAACGGTGCGGACTGCATCGGACTGCACCGCACTGAATTGGACCGCATGTTAAACAGTGCGGTCCGAAAAAGACCGCATTTTCACAGTCCAAAGTTGAGTGGATTGTAATCGTACCTCATGAAAATCCGCGGTCCTCCTATTTTTTTTATCTAGTAATACTTTATCATTCAATTAACTCAAATTATTTCAATAAAGTAAAAATATAGAAGCTCATTTAATTAGACAAAAAGAAAACTTTAATCAAAGTACAACAAACTTTATCACACCCAAACATATATATTACAATAATTTATATTATATATAATATAATTTTAAAAAAAAAAAATAAGTGGTCTGAACCGCAGTCTAATCGATCCAGATTGCAAAATCCGTAGTATAAATGGTCCGGTCCAAAAAAGCCTGCATTTAAATGGTCCCATTTTTAAAAGCCCATAACCGCATAGATGCGGTGCAGTTTGGTCCGAACTGCGAGCTTCGAACTGGTTTGACAGTGCTAACAGGAACCTAAAGATCCCTCTCATTGTACAGCTTCTCAACCATTAATTGGACTTCAATCCATACTTTGCTATAAATTCATTGGTTCCAATTAGCCTCATACATTGGTTTTGATAAGCTGTCATAAACAAGGGCTTTAAACTCATTTGTTTCCTCGTCATAATCTCTTAAACCTTTAAACTTCTCAAGAATTTTACAAAGTATATGCCAAATATAATACATCCGTGTTGTATTTAGCATTACCTCCTTAATTGCATTTCCAATGCTCTCACACTAATCAGACATTATAGCATTCGGAGGTTGACCACCCATTGCTAAGCCAAGTACTGAAAACCATTTGTATGTCTCAGTGGTCTCATGGGATAGAAGTACTGTCCTAAACAATATGAAATGCCCATGATGATTAACACCAGCAATACTAACAAAAGGCATTTTGTATCTATTAACTAAATATGTGGAATCAACACTCACCACATCCTTGAACACTTCACAGGCTGTTATACTTCTTGGATGCACCCAAAAACATTTTCTAATTTGCCTTCTCATCAGTTTCAATCACATAGAAGAAATCACAGTATTTTGCTTGTATTCTCAAGAACATCTTGTTTGTACAGTTGGCATCTCCAGCATAAATGTTAAATCTTCTCAAATGTTTAACATAGTTTCTATAATCTTTTGAAAGACAGTCCAATTTATCAGGTCCTTCAACTTGCACCTCCAAATCTCTTACACTCTTACTTTGCCTTATCCCTGCCATATCATTTGCTTTCAATCATTCTATGAGCCAGCATAAACCTTGACATAGAATTATCTAATTCATGATTGTGTTGTTCAACAATCTTAGACACCTCCTACATGGAATTATCTCTCAAAATTGCAGTTAAACGAGCTAGAAAGCTATCCTTTTTGAATACTTATTACCAGTTGATTTGATCTTTCTTCCACAAGCTATGGTTTGATATTTTCTAAATGAACCACCTGTCCCTTTAGAACTAGATTTCTTTGCTACATTAAATCCCTTCCTTTCTGCATACATCAAATATGAATCAAACAACTCATCAATATTGTTATAGAATAAACCTATCTTCAGTTCATCTACTTGTTGTGGCTGAATTCCAACATCCCTAATCTCAAATTGCTTTTTATCCTCCTTTGTTTCATTAGTATCAAACATCTCATACTCTCCTTGACTACATTGTTGCTCATTCTGTTCATGTTCCTCCCTAAATATGGATTCTATTTCTGATCACAAACAACACAATTTAGAATCATTTTTCAGTTACGGCCTCAATAAAATAGTTTCAACTTGAATTAGTTGCCTGCTTCAATGGCTTTTGCAGTCTTGACTAGAAACTCTTGAATGAAATGCTTTGCTTTAAATATCTGCTACAAATGGCTATTTTAAATGGCTAATTCGATGACTGCTTTAATACCTACTTCAATGGCTGCTTGAATGCTTGAATGACTACTTTAATGGCTGCAATTTAAGACTGCTAGCACTACTCAATGAAACCATTTATATCCTTTTTTTAAGAGAGAGAGAGAGAGAGAGAGAGAGAGAGAGAGAGATGCAGAAAGGGGAAGGAGAAAGGGGGAAACGACCTAGGGGTGGGAAAAGGATGGAGAAGGAGGAAAAATTAAAAATAACAGAATTTTATTAAATACCTAAAATACCCTTGCTAATAATATGGTCATGTGCAAGGCACATGCCAATTTTGACAGAAAACATCCAGAAATATATGGAGGTTTGGACTTTATAGGCTGATATAAAAAAGATGAAGTTTTATGGTGGCTGGAATTAAGCCTTGCTTTGGTTTGGGTGAAATCAGGGAGGAGAGTAGGAGGGGATGTAAATCAGGATGTAAATGTTCTATTTATGTTATTGGTTGCAATGTAAAAGTAGAGGTGATGTAAATGAAGAGGGGAAGCCCCTCTCCACGGCAGCAAATTAGCCCCTCCCAAGATGGATGGATTGAGATGTAAATTATGTTAAAAAGACAATTTTATCATCTTACAAATTAGTTTATTACAAATTTATCCTAAACTAAACTCCTACCCCGTATATATAACATTCCTAACTTTATGCAATGGATATAATAGTAAATTATATATAATAAAGACTATTTACCTTCCACTTTTCACCCCAACTAAACAGAGGGAAGTAAACATGATTTACTTTCCTTCCACCCCAACCAAACAACTTTGAAGTAAATGAAGATACTTCTCCCAGTGGAAGTAAATGTTGTCCCTTTCCCTCCCCCTTCCCCCCTTCGTGAACCAAACTAGGGCTAAAGTTTAAGGATTCTTAATCATAAACCAAAATAGTGTAAGGTCAAAGACTATTTTCCCTAGAACTAATAATGAGGAGAGAAAGAAGTTTGAAAGGCATTCTAGTCTACATAAGGAAAAAATATTTAAAATTTCATGTTTTCTTAAACATTTTGATGTCTAAAATGTGATAAGTCACAAAAAACTAATAGAGTATTTTGTGACTTTCATTAATAGTTGAAGGATATTTTGGAAGAATTCCCCTTAATTATATATTACAATTTTTATAAAATCTACTATCATTCTATACAACAAGAAGAGTGAATCTAAAATAATAATATACTCATATCAAATCGAAAAATCTATTGAGGGTTTAAACCAAAAAATTCTATTGTAAATTTGAACGGTAATTAGATACATAAATACATAGTACTATACTAAATTACGTTGTTCATTTTGTTAACCTTTTGAACTTTTTCTCCATAAATGAGAATATAATTCAATTAATTGATGATCTTGTTAAAAAAATACTACAAAGAATTAATAATATTATATCAACTAATCAATAACTATACCAATACTAGAGAGTAGAGATATAGAGAAAATGATTATAAGAACAAGAGAAATATATAAGAGCCTTCTCACTTTTTCATTTCCATTCCTACTTCATCTTTCATCTTAGTTTCTATTTATAGGCTTGAGAATTATTACTCTACAATGGAGGTTACATAATAATAACCTATAAATATGGAGAGTTATATAGGTTACATAGAGTAGTGGGGTTAAAGAGAATTGAATGAGATAAAATACATGGAGTAGTGGGAGTTATATTTAATGGACATCCAATGATAAATATTATTCATAATACTCCCCCTTGGATATCCATTTTATGGAATAATGCCTCGTTAAAACCTTTACTAGGAAAAATCTTGTGGGATAAAAACCTAGTGAAGGAAAAGACAATATCTTCCGAAAATGACACTGCCTCGTTAAAAACCTTACCAGGAAAAACTCAGTGGGATAAAAACCTTGGTTAAGGGAAAAAGAGTACAATGTACATTTACTCTCCCTATTTAGTACATCACTTGACATCTTTCAGTCACCATATTCCAATCTTGTAAATCAATTTTTCAAAAATTGAAGTCAGTAATGATTTAATGAATATATCTTCCAGATTGTCACTCGAGTGGATTTGTTGAACACAAACTTTACCATTCTTTTAAAAATCATGAGTAAAAAAAATATTTTGGTGGATATGTATTTTATTCTATCATATTTGATATATTCTTCCTTCAGTTGAGCAATGCATGCAGTATTATCTTCGAATAAATTAGTAGGAAATTTCTTATCTAAATATAAACAATATGATTCTCGAATGGGGTGAACCATTGATCTTAACAAAATACAGTCCCCACTTGCTTCATGAATTGCTAAGATTTCAGTATGATTAGAAGAAGTGATAGTTAAAATTTATTTCATAGAGCACCACGAGATAATTGTACCTCCATATGTGGATATATAATTAACTAGTTGCGACTAAGCATTATGTGGATCAGATAAATATCCAACATCAGCGTACCCTTTCATATTAGACTTGAGTGCTTTAGGATAATGAAGACCAATATCTTGTGTACCTTGAAGGTAGTAGACTAAGATACGATACTTCTTAACCAAGTAGTCTTCATTATTTTCACAAGTCCGAAAAAGGGTCTTTATGCACTATAAGTGATCTTACAACTATAGGTGTACTTAAAGGGTGTACTTATCTATATAAGATTGTTTAAGCACTTTAGTTATATATGTGGACTGATGCATACGATCTCAAGTGTTACTATCACTAATGTCTTAGTGGATATATCTTTCAAATTTAACTGATCGAACTTATTTGTACATCATTATTTATCTCTTGGGGAGTTCATGAATAGATACATTTGTCTTATCTCCTTTAGTATATCCTCGCACTTTGGAATCATCTAACAATTTAATTGGATTTTCATCTCAGAGGATATATATATATATAATATCTTGAATATAATATTTTATTCATACTGATTATGCACATTTTAGTCAGCAATTATAATTTCGTATTTCTTCAACATAAGTTATAGAAGTGGTTGTTATATTTGTCTATATACACAATCAATGCATGATGTAATTTGTATGGATCATAAAAATAATCAATATCTTATATATCTATCTCTACCAGAGTTGGATTATTTCTCAAAAATTTGAGATTATCATTTCAAGGATATATCAAATGATGAACTCAATATACATTTAAAGTCATTTGTCAGAGAAGAATCATAATGAACATCTACTTACATGAAACAAGTATATTCATGCACTAGATGTTCAAGATCATGGTACTTCAGGACCAAATGTATAAAGATCTTTGTCAATACCTAATGACTCAATAACCCGAAATAGTAATGATGTGTCATGTCCATGTAGAACATTTTCAGAATGTTTAATTTTTTAATCAAGAAAAAAGCTTGATTTTAGAAACCTTGATCATCATACATGCCTTTACTAATTCTTCAGAAATTTCATCGTATAATCCTTATCCATTTAGATGATACTTATTAGTAGAATAAGTGTAAGAACAAGCTTCGGGCGTAATTCGAAATTATAAATTATATTTTGTCCTTCTAAGATATCTGTCCAAATCAGAGTATATGTAAAAACTCTCATAATCTTGGCAAAAATATATTACACATTTGATTTGCAATTATTTGCAAATGTCCAATCTTCTGAACTTCTAGCTCACCTATTCTTGTGGGTAGATGATATTCTCCTATGATATTATTCTTTTATTACTAACTTTCTCCCCTTGAAGTGGAGCACACTAGTACATCAAAGTGATAATCAACAAATTGCATAGTAAAATGTCTCTTTTACAAAGCAATATATATTGCATGTATAATTTACGGAGGCGAGTAAATTCTTCCTCACACATGGAAATATGTGATCTTCTCACCATCATTTTAATGATGATTCACTGAGATAATTAAATTATGTTCTTCTAGAATGATTTACTTATATGCTTTATGTATATTAAGTCCATTAGGGATATCATGTTATCAAATGATAACATAAACAAATGTTTATCAAATGTCTCCGTGCGCTATTATAAAAGTAATCCTATTCTGCCCCTAGATATCTAAATAAGGCCAGGATTTTACAAAGAGTATTAAACAAGTCATAATCAGTACTTATGTCATAGTTCGCATATCATAAATATATATTCATAACTATCCTTCTGGGATTACACTACAGGTGTATAATTCTTCTAGGAATTATGTACAGTTCATGTATAGTTGTTAATTGCCGGACTAACTTTTATACTTCTCGTGCGAACTGTATATTTTCTTGATTCTGCAGACTTTGAAAACATTATTATAATTCAATTATGTGCATAACTACTATTGTACTTCTGCAATTCCATTCATTCATAATCCTGACCTAGTATGTGAGATCTCATAATATCACCATCTTTAGGTACCTGAATTTCTTCTAGAAATAATATATTTGTCATGTTTGGAAAATTCTTCTGGAATTTTATTTCCTCAGTTTTTAATATGACCATCTAAACATTTTCTCCTTTCATGTGCGAGGAATTTATATTCATAGAATCGACTTATCTACCATGTTCAATTGTGTCAAATACATCGATTGTGGTAGATTTTCCTTCAGGGACATCAAAATATATTAGGAACATTATTGATCGGATGTTGGACAAAGACATGTTTGGCTATATTCTTTTTAACTTCTAGTTCAAATATTATCAGAGACTCAAAGAATTAATAATTTCATCCTATTATATCTTTTCTTCTCTTAATGTTGGGAAGACATATTCCAAACAAAATATAAATCTCTCTCTTTGAGATTTGTACCCACTTTATATACTTGCATAATTTGTGTCTTTGGAAGAATTTAAAATATCAGCTCATTAAGACATTGTAAACTGTAGGTTATGATTCAACAATATACATACCACTATCTTATCGATGCATCGATTAGTAATTTTTTTTATTTATCCCAAAGTAACACATTCAACCCTAAAGTTATACTTGTGATAATTATAGAATAAATTGCATAAAAAATAAGTAGCACATGGAATTCATTGAATTAGGAAACTTCGGATTCGATAATATTTCATAAATTTCTTAACATTCTTCGTAGTTTAATGATCTGGGATTGTCAAACTGGTCATGCCAAATGACAAAAATACTATAACTAGTAAACTTTGGATTTACTGTTGCATATATTTCTATTGCAGTAATATGTGTATAATACAACCTCAAGGGATAAGAAGGTACATTCAATGCTGCCTTCAATGTTTGTCTCAATATGATATCCATTTCGACGGATCTTTAAAACTTAATAAATTCCCTTGAGACTTTGAAGAAAATAATGCATCTTCGGTGCAAAAATGTTTTCCTCTTGGCAGAATTACATTTACTCTTCCGGATCCTTCAATTAATTTTGTTCTACCAAAAGTAGTACCAGCATGGATTTCTTTCATTATGAGATAAGAAAAAATCCAAATGATGTTCTTTTTTCTTCTTCTTTAATATAATATGTGTAAGTATACAAGGAATATTAAAGGTAAAATTAATAAGAACATTATATTGAAAAACATTAAATAGAAAATTATTATATTTTAAAGTAGTAACATAATAATAAGCTACTCTTGGACATTTCTATCACTATACAAGTGACTACTATCACCTTCAGGGTGATTGACAAGAAAATCAACAAAATCTAAAGAACTAAAATAAGTAAAACCATTATGCATGTGACCACACTAAATCAACATCATTTCTAACAAAAATTAATCTCTATCTTCTTTTCTTTTTTCTTCATAGATAAATTCTTGATAGAGATTAATATCAAAATGTTTTGAGTACGAGACCAATGGTATTTCGTGCCATATAAATATGACTTATTCACATTTCCTTTTGTATCCATCCTTTTCATCAGTATTATCCCACTTCTTATCACTACTTTTCCACTTCTACTGGTTTGCGGTATTTTTACTTCTTCGATAGTTTCTCCACGTCCAAGTTTTACAAGGTTAGCAATAAATATAAAATAAACAACAATGGATATGAAATAATCGAATAAACTTACCCAACTTACTCAAAAGATGTCTTTCAATTAGCTAGAATTTTGTGATGATGATGTGTTATAAAAATACTACGAAGAATTAATAATATTTTTATCAAGTAATCAACAACTATATCAATACTATAGAGTAGAGATATAGAGAAAATGATTATAAGAAGAAGACAAATATGTAAGAGTCTTCTCGCTTCTTCTTTTTCATTCTTACTTCATCTTTCATCTTAGCCTCTATTTATAGATTTAAGGATTATTACTCGACAGTGGAGGTTACATAATAATAAGAGAGGTTATTTAGAGTAGTGAAAGTAAAGAGAGTTGAATGAGATAAAATATAGGAAATAGTGAGTGTTGTGTGTGATGAAATTCACTGCAAATTCTGGTTAGAAGATAAAAGACGGTAACTCCGTTAATCCCAAAAACCAATTCCGTTTCTCGTTGGAAGTGACCTAGCTGGATGTGCGCATTACGCCAACGGATTCTACAGCGATGGGTCGACTATATACATATATAATCAAGAACAAGTAAGTAAAAAAACAATTTTAACTCTTCTCTCGCCTCGTTTTCTCCTGGCTGCTCCTCCTGATTCATGTGCAAGTAGCTGCGCACGTCCTTTGCTGTTTCCAGTTCACATCAGGGTTTATCTACACATACGCATCAATTCTAGGGTTTTCTTCGCAAGATTTTCATATCAACTATCGCTACTGTTATCTTTCTAATTCCAAGAATTTGCTAATTTTCACATTTCGGCAGTTCCTTTTACGAAATTCATTGATTTCGGTGCTTGCAATTAAATAGTTAGTTGACAGAACAATGGCGGAGTGGCCACAGTTCTTTCAATCTGTAATCATTGGCTTAATCTTCTCTTTCCTTCTGGCGAAACTCTTTTCTATAATCTTTGCTTTCCGCGATGAAAATCTTCGAATCACTCGAGCTGATCCGGACGAAGGAGCTGAGTCGAAATCCTCCAAGATTGAATCTCCGGAAGTTGCCGGCTCGAAATCAAGGGTTCTGGAAGAGAAGGAACCGTTGATTGAACAAAAGGAGGAGGAGAATGCCAGCTTGTCCGGTGCTAACGGTAGTGATAGTGATAGTGATTGGGAAGGCGTAGAGAGCACTGAATTGGATGAGGCCTTCAGTGCTGCAACCGCGTTTGTGGCGGCTACTGCAGCGGATAAGTCATCTCATAAGGTTTCAAATGAACTGCAGTTGCAACTCTATGCTCTCTATAAGATCGCCACCGAGGGACCTTGCAGTACACCACAACCATCGGCGCTCAAAATGACAGCCCGTGCCAAGTGGTAATGCTACTTCTTGATTTTCTTCCTTCTTGTTGTTATTATCTCTCGATTTCCCATATTTCCACGTACGTCATTTACAGACTAGTATGATTGTTAGGTTAAATTAAATCTGGTGTTCAGAGATTGGTGAATTATGTAGTTGTGTGTGGCTGTTGTAGCTGGAAGGTCTGATCAAAGTTTCGGCTTTTCTTGATTGTTGCTAATGCTGACTGGAAATTGCGCTTGAGCTTGTACTAGCAAATCACCTTTATGTGGTCTAGAATTATGTTTCAATCTGGTATTTGAGATTTGATTGGGTATCTAAAAATTTCTGCACTCTTTTAGGTGTTTGACTTATATTGGATTATTGTGCATAGATATCTATTTCCACTTTTTTTTCTTAATGAACTATGGACCAGATTTCTTTGGCATAACTTCAAGAACCCGTTAGAATTGTCTAATACACTTTCTCTGCAAGGCTCCTTTTATAGTATTTTGTTCAATACAAACAATAGAATAAAAGATAAACCCTAAGGGAAAATTATTATAAAAGAAAGTGTAGTAATGAGTGTATTAAAAAGATGTTAAAGGATCTTGAGTATTCTAAAACCCACTTCATCAGTCTTTCTTTTCCTGCTTGAAGAAGCTGAGGATGAGGATCCCACCCATTCTATGGAAGAGACAGAGAAGAGGGTATAGTCCTTGTTCTTTTTTATGACAAACCATGGACATGTGAATTTGCTTTGTCCTAGGAGAATCTCTGTGGTTTTGGCGTTGCAGTCTTTCCAGTTCTGATGCTATATGCTCATAACAGAAAATGCAGGAAATGATATGACATGTGTGATATTGCTTCTATTTGAATGAACAGGCATGACTCCTTATCTTTTCAAGATAAAGGCAGTTGACTTTTCTTTGTGCAATTTGTTATTGCTCCCAGGGTTGAATATCTTGTTACTAATGAGCTCAAAATTGTGCATTCTCCATTTGCTAGGCAAGCATGGCAGAAATTAGGAGCTATGCCTCCTGAAGAAGCAATGCAGAAGTATATCGATATTGTCACTGAGTTATACCCTTCTTGGGCTACTGGTTCAGCTATTGTAAGAGTTTAAACTTAAAATTTTTACGCTATTGCAATTGTGGATTGTGATATTCATTATCCACATGTACTCTGACAGAAGAAGCAAGGGACAGAGACTACTGGTACTTCAAATGCAGAATCGAAAGGACCAATGGGACCTGTTTTCAGCACCTTTGTTTATGAGGATGAACCTGGAAATGATTTGTAAGGTTCCGAGATATATATATATATATATATGCCAGAGATTTTAGTTTCAAAATTTTGCTTTTGAGGACTATAATCAAGCTGCCTGGAATAAAGCACCGCCTATTGAGTATGACTTTTGTGATCATTGTACAACTCTTGAGTTTGTGTCGCTATGAACAGTGCACTTCCTAGCAACACAATTTTGTGTTCTGAATTTTGCCACTGTAGAATGTTGCTAGGGATGGTCTACACTTTTGGCCACATGATTACTGCTTCCTTAGCATTTTCTCTTCTACTGTTCAAAACAACTATTATGTTTAAAAAGAATTTGACAATGTCCATCAACATGTTAGATTATTATAATATGATCAGGAAGTATATTGGTGATTGTCCTTTTCCATGATAGGTTATTATGAGAATGATCAGAAGGTATGTTTATTTTTATTCTACAGTTCCGTAAAGTTACTATCTTTTTAGTATCATTAGCTTTCCATCCCTGTTAATACTTGTTGTGTTGTTAGATACACATCTTGGCTTCTAGGAATCAGTTACTGTCAAATGTGAGTTGATGACTTCCATTTCATGATTGATTAGCATTACAAGTGCCAATTACTGTGTTGGAAGCAATTGTTTTCTAGGTTCCTTCTGGGATCTTCTGGCCTGGGTTAGATTAACTTGTCTTGTCAGACTGTTTTCATGATCTTCTGTTTTTAAAAGTCTATAGTAATAGAGTTGATAAACTTCTTGGGGTTAGTATATTGGTGTATGAACCTGAAGGATCCAATAGTATAGCTGTTATACGTTGAATGTTTTATACAGTAAGGATTGTTAGGATTGTATATGTAATACGGTTCGAGCAGACTACTATAATTTGTTCTATTACATAGAAAAATCAGTTCATTTTAGAAGATATTCATGTTTAGATGTACATCTCTGTTTCTCACATGCAGCTTACTTAAAACCCCTTTCACTATGTTCCTGCAATTTGCAATATGTGGAAGATAATTCCTTCTCTGCCGAAAATAGGAAACTATATATTGAAGTTAATTTCCTTCTCTGCAGAAAATTGGATGCCTTACATGCTTTTGCAAGAGAGGGAGATGCAGAGAATTTGATCAAGTGCATCGAAAGTGGTGTTCCAGTAAATGTCAAGGGTAAGTCACTTTTGCTGATGTTAAACTTTTAATGCTTTAGTGTTTGAATGCACAAAGTAATAAATTGTCAAAGAGAATGATTACTTCTCTTAGAATTCCTTTACTGCCTAAATGGATGGGTATAGATACATGCTGTCAAAATCAATCTTAGCTAATCTGTATTTCTTTACATGAGTGAAGATCGAGACTGTCTCATGCTCTGTATTGGATGCTACCTGTAGTATATGATGCTGATCTTGTCTACTCTTAAAATCCAAAGCCTAAAGGTGGTGCAACTTGCTAACTTCGGGTGAAATAATTGCAGATAGTGAAGGGCGGACACCTCTACACTGGGCTGTAGACCGAGGTCATTTGGACATCACAAAATTGCTTATAAGCAGGAATGCTGAAGTAAATGTGAAGGTAAAAGAAATGTTTTACAAAGCAATTGTTTATAAACCGATGGCTTTCCAAATAAATTATTATACATATCTCCCACTTAGTAGATATTGAGAAAACAAAAAATGGATATCCCTGCATGGGGTCTGGTAGACAGTTGTTTGTGGACCTGGCAAACTTAGTGGCCTCGTGTTTTATGTTTCCACGTATTAACTCGTTATGAATTTGTTTCTTATGTCGATCCTGTGCTTTCGTACTAGGAAAAGAATGCCAATAAACCTTGTCAACCTCTGTAGCTACTTTTAGATAACAATGGTGGGGTCAAACACCAAGATGAGCATCTGTTGCTGTCTTTGCCACTACTGTTTCCAGCTTCTTATTAGATTCAAGTGACATTAAACTTGGCTCTTGTAAGTAATGACATGGTGGCGGTGGCAAATATTATCTTGTGAATTAGGCTTTCTAGTCCTATTTCAACCTTCTTACGTCGCTTCATTATTCCTTTAGCTGATAGCTTTTTGCTATTTATTTTGATCCTTTGTTGGGTGGGATGGTTTGGGAGCTGTTCATATTTCAGAATCCACTGTCTATGGGTGCATATTAAACGGTTATTGCTATTTTTTGAGCTGTTCCCCTTTCTCCTATACCTAGTTTCTCATATTTTTTTATGTTGATTTGTCTGCAGGACAATGAAGGTCAAACGCCGCTGCATTATGCTGCTGTTTGTGAGAGAGCAGAAATTGCTGAATTTCTAGTCAATCATAAAGCCGACTTGGAAATAAAAGACAATGAAGGCAGTTCTCCCGGTGATCTTTGCGAGTTAAACTGGCCTTGGATCCAGCCTGCAGCTAGTGCCATTAACTGATGATTTCTTTGGTCTTTCTGTTCCACTAATTCCCAGTTGAGAATCATGTACATGCTTTACATAATAATTGAGCAACTTTTAGATTTCATCAGCAAGTATATTCTCATTGCCTAGTTCCTTCTGTGCTTTATAGTTTCATTATCATTGAAACAATTGAATTTTAGGATTCTAAGTTGACCTATCTCTGTCTGGTACACGATGCTTTTGACATACATGCTTTTGTAATACAGAAATCTGCCCAATATGAAGCCACATATGTGGAGATTTTAGCAGAATTTTTGGCCCAACGCTGGACCATCTTCTGTTAAGGTGTTCTGGTATTTTGAAATTGCTCTCTCCGAATTGTTCTTTCTTTTGAGGAAATCCCTCGGATTTGTTTTTAATTAGCAGGCAATTCTCTTAGTTAATGAAAAACCTGGCAACTTTGCTGAAGCACTTGTATTGATATTACTTTTGAGAGAAACATGGCAGAAAGTTTTCGTTTGTTATTGTCTCTGAAAGCCCCTGTTATACTGTCTTGCGCTTGTAGAGTTACACTTCAAAGTTAGGGCTTAATTCGTGACCTCACATTAATAATAGTAGTCTGGTTATCAATGATGACTTTTCCATAATGCATTCATCCATTGCTTCTATACAAGTAATTCAAAAAATGAAACAAGATGGAAGGGCGAAACAGGGAAACATCATAATCCCGTCAGTTTTAATCCTTTCCATCCTATTCTACACTACACCCATTGTGTCATTTCAGACCAGAAGAATCTAGAAACGTACGCTATCCTACATTCCTTGTTGGAGACTACACAAAAAAAGAAGAATCTCTCTCTCTCTCTCTCTCTCCCTCTCTACAGCTCGTCGTGATCATCTTCTTCTTCAGCTGAGCCAGCACCACCTGGGGCTCCACCTGATCTCTGATACACAGCTGTGATAATTGGGTTGCAAACAGCCTCTACTTCCTTCAACTTTTCCTCATAGTCTTCCTTCTCAGCATTCTGATTCTCGTCCAACCATTCAAGTGCCTCCTTAGTTGCTGTTTCAATTTTCTCTTTCTCATCAGACTCCAATTTGTCTGCAAGCTTGTCCTTGTCGTTGATCTGGTTTCTCATGTTGTAAACATATGTCTCCAAGCTATTCCTGGCATCAATTCTCTCTTTAACCTTCTTGTCTTCCTCGGCAAATTCCTCAGCCTCTTTAACCATACGTTCAATCTCTTCTTGACTTAGACGACCCTTGTCATTGGTGATGGTAATCTTTTCCGACTTCCCTGATGCCTTGTCTTCAGCCTTAACATTCAGAATACCATTGGCATCAACCTCAAATGTAACTTCGATTTGAGGAGTTCCCCTGATAAAAGAGCACAGTTTTTGTCAGGCATAAGTCATAAGGTAAACTATCTAGTTGTTCATTGAGTAAGGGGAAAATCCTACCTTGGAGCTGGGGCTATTCCAGTTAAATCAAATTTTCCAAGTAGCCTGCAATCCTTTGTAAGACTACGCTCTCCCTCAAAAACCTGGGCCATCAGTAATTCAAATTTGAATAAATTCTATAGGGAAAAATATATATATATATATATATATCTATATATCCATACTAAAATTTAACAACTCTCCTATTCACAGTTGTAATGGAGATATAGTACCTGAATAGTGACTGTAGTTTGTTGGTCCTGGTAAGTAGTGAAGACTTGTGACTTCTTAGTTGGGATGACGGTGTTTCTAGGAATCAACTTTGTCATCACCCCACCAACAGTTTCAATACCCAGAGTGAGTGGAGCCACATCCAAAAGCAGAATATCTGAATCATACAGTAGCAAACGTTTTATGATTTAAATAATTAGTAAATTGCTTCAATGGGGTATGAAATTTCACCAGTATGTCAGGATTATTCTTCATGGGTCTGAAATGGATCAAGTGCAATTACCTTTGGTTTCCTCACCACCCTCGCCACTCAAAATCCCTCCTTGTACTGCAGCACCAAAAGCAACTGCCTCATCTGGGTTAACACCCTTACTGGGCTCTTTCCCATCAAAATAATCCTTAAGAAGTTGCTGAACCTTTGGAATCCTGGTGCTTCCACCAACAAGAACAATCTCATCAATCTGGTTTTTTTCCAGACCAGCATCCTCCATGGCCTTCTTAACAGGTCCCATAGTCTTTCTGAACAAATCGTTGTTCAGCTCTTCAAAGCGAGCCCTCGTAAGTGGTTCAGAGAAATCAACACCATCAAAGAGAGATTCAATCTCAACTCGGACTTGATGCTGGCTACTCAAAGCTCTCTTGGCACGCTCACATTCTCTCCTCAGCTTCCCAAGAGCTCTGTTATCCTTACTGATATCTTTGCCATGCTTCTTCTTGATGAGTTTAATAAAATATTCCATTACCCTCTGATCAAAATCCTCACCTGCAAGGAATTCACATTAAAGGAGGATGGTAAGTCAAAAGCAGGCTTTTCTGAGATAAAACTAAAAATTTAACAGAATGTGGAAGTAGAGAAATTAGACTTATGCGGTCAGATATACAGTTCTAACCTCCAAGGTGAGTGTCTCCATTGGTTGCTAGAACCTCAAACACACCATTGTCAATTGTCAAGATACTGACATCAAATGTTCCACCCCCAAGGTCAAAGACAAGAATGTTCTTCTCACCACCCTTTTTGTCCAAACCATAGGCAATTGCAGCAGCTGTAGGCTCATTAATAATTCTAGCAACATTCAATCCGGCAATCACACCAGCATCCTTTGTGGCTTGCCTCTGGGCATCATTAAAGTAAGCTGCAGAATTAAAAAAAAAAAAAGCATATTAGGAACTCAATATTGGTTCTATATGCCTACCTACATGTAAACTTAAAAGTGCTCGCCCATGAGTTTCACCCACCAGGAACCGTAACAACAGCATCTTTAATCTTCTTTCCAAGGTATGCTTCAGCAGTTTCCTTCATCTTTGTTAGAATCATAGCACTGATTTCTTCAGGACTAAAAACCTTTGTCTCGCCATCTTTAATCTGGACCTGTATATACGGTTTTCCATCCTTGTTTACGATTTTGTATGGCACAAGCTTCATGTCCCTCTGAACTTCTTTGTCCTCAAACCTATAAAGTGGCAAGACAAAGTTAAGAAGTCAGGATAACTACAACAAGAGATGGTATTGACTAGCATGGACATAAAATCTAGAAAGAGCCATGTATTACTTTCTTCCAATAAGCCTCTTGACATCAAAGATTGTCCTCTCAGCATTAACTGCTGCCTGGTTCTTTGCTGCCTCACCAATCAATCTCTCACTGTCAGTAAAGGCCACCCATGAAGGGGTGATGCGATTACCTTGGTCGTTTGCTATGATTTCAACATGCCCGTTTTTATAAACTCCAACACATGAATAAGTTGTCCCAAGATCTATCCCAATTACAGTGCCCAATTTTGAAGCCTCCTCTTTTGCGATAGAAAATGCAAAGAAACATCCTGTCCAAAAACAGCCACCATATTAGTTCACCTGCTTATCTACAATTCACAGAGAATCTACTTAATTTAGTTAAGCTGATATCTCTACTTTCCCATTCTCAAACAACTAGCAGTAGTTAAAAATAAATAGAAGTCTAGGATAAAAAGGTAAAATGTACGCCCCCATACGATGATCTATCCAAATGCTAAAAGTTTTAAAGCGGAACGGATGTATAATACAATTTGAAATATAAACTTACAGTATGAGAATAAGAAATGTGTTTTAGTATTCGAATCATGTTATGATAATATTTCGTTCTACTGAGAAAAATACAAAAAGAAGCTCACATCTATAACTCTATGAAAGAGAGAGATGCTGATAGAAAACTTGATTGAAGCTCACACCTTCTGATTTTTTTTTTTTCTCGGGAAGAAACATAAACTGAAGTACAAATCTCACCAAAAACATTGAAATTAGATCATCTCTCACACTTAAGTTCATGCAAACACGCATCTAACATACAGAGAGAGCAGATCTGAAAGCCAAATGCACAAACAAAGCAATGATTCGATCAATCATTGCTCGTCAAATGTAAACCTAAAAGAAAAGGAATGCTTAGTAGTATTCCATTTCAGGAATAGCAATTTACACCATCATTTCAACAAATTAAAATGTTAATGAAAAAATGCATAGCAGCATAAGCTTTACTGTGAACAATGCCCCACAACCTCACGATAACAACACAGAATTCTCATTCTACAACGCATGAATATACAACAGTCAGCATTTTCAGCTGGAAATCTCAGATAATCGAGCACAGTAATAAAAATACTTACCGAAGAAGACGATTCCAAAAACAATCAACGATGCCGGCCTCGTCCACGCACCAGCCATGAGCTGTGAGCTAAAGAATATCACTGGCCAACACGAGAAATAAATAGCAAATACCAGGTTTCTTCTTTGGCAATTGTGATGAAAAGAGTCTCTCTCTGTTTCTCTTTTGTGTTTGAAGAGTCTGAAGGAGAAGGGGGTTTATATAGCAACGGGGACTTCTACGGAAATGAGAAGCAAAGGAGTTGAAACTTTTGAAATTTTCACGAACGTAATGATATGTCATTCGTGATGACTTGGACCAATAGGATTTTAGGATGGCATGCTGGAACCAATCACATTCATTTTCTCGTTGGGATGATCTCAACCGTCTGTTCTCCAACACTTGGTTGTTCCTCAAACTTTATTTGAGGTGTCTTCAATCTGCGCCCTGCGTTTATTTTTTCTAGAAAGTTCATCAACCAGAAAAGAAAAAGAGAAAACATCTACCAAGAAAAAAAAAAAAAAGAGAAAAAATTAAACCACAAATAAATATAAAAAAGAAAATACCACGTTAAAAACAGAAAAAAATTGTTAATTTTACCGTATTTTCTTCTTATTTGGCACCACAGTTTTTATTTAATTATGTAATTTAAATTAGTGATGCAAATGTTAAATAAAATTTTTTGTAATACTTTATTCATAACATGTATTCAATATTTGGATCGTGAAGATTAAATTAGTTATCATAAATAATTGAAAATAAAAGAATAATTAATGGATTATTATAACATCTAGTTACATTAGATTTTGCTTTGTTTAGTAGAATATTGGGACATCCAAACTTCCTCTGCATATTTTACATGTTGTGAATCAAGATCTGCAACAGAAATCCTTGAAATAAATACATATTTTTTTTTTCATAAAACTTTATTTTTAAACTATTCTTAGTTGGTTTGAAATTTATTTTTTTACAAATAACTTCAAAACAAAAGTGTGCAAAGAAAATCAGAAAATTGTTTGACAAATTAAACAAAAATCAAAATACAGGAATAGCCTATCCCATCTAAAAATAAAGTCAGGGATGACACTTGAGGCTTAACTACCAATAATAACCACTTTAGTTATTCATCCGACATAAAAGGGAACAAAAAAATATATATAAATATATCTATATATATTGCAGTGGTCACCATGCATGCAATGCAGAGAGAGAGAGGCGATACATAGAATAGAATTGAGCAGGACAGAAAATGTCGAAGGCGGTGGTTGTAGCCACCGCCCTCGCCCTCGTCCTACTCATAATTCTCCCTAAACATTCGAATCGCAATCATAAGCATCGTAGCATAAGCAGACGTTTTGGCTCCAATTTTTATCCAATTATTTTTGACCCCATCGTTGCCAAAGCGGATAGAATGAAAGAGCAAAAGGCATCATCAAAATCCAAAGGATCTAAGGAACAGGACCATAAGAAATATTACAATAACGATGGGACCTTAAATATTCGTCTAAGATTGATGGTATTGTTTCCTTTTCTCGACGTAGATCCCCATGACGGAATGGTTGATTCAAAGGAGCTCGAAACTTGGCTTATGCAGCAAATCGTTGATAGATTGCATGACAGGACGCGAAGAGAATTGGAACTGCGAGACAAAGATGGTGATAGAGCCGTTTCTTTCCACGAATATCTCCCCCAGTTCACGGATGAAGATTTAGGTATGAAATTCTTGGCAAGCATGATAGATATTAATTGAGTTTATAATTGTTATAATATATATATGTATGTATGTTTCATCTTCCAAATGGAACAATAAGATACTTATTAATGAACAGGGCTCTAATGAAAACGAATATGGAACAGAGAGAAACGAGACCAAACATGGAGACGCTGGCTGGTGGATGGAACAATTCAAGAACGCTGATCTTGATACAAGTGGAGCCCTCAATTTATACGAGTTTAGAGAGTAAATTCAATATTATTTTTTATTTTCTTATAATAATCTAGTTTATTGCATGCATGTGTTCATGACATTTTGTTTCCATTTAATCGATCATATTCCCTACGCGCAGTTTCTTGCATCCAGAGGATAGTAGAAATGAACAGATTCAGAGATGGTTATTGAGGGAGAAAATTAGGTAAAACTGATAATGTATATATCAATAGTATTCCCCATTATTTATTTCTATCTATCTTACCATATTTCTTATACTTATTTTGCAGGTTGATGGATAAAGATAATGATCATAAGCTTAATTTCTTGGAATTTGAGAATGGGGCTTATAACACCTACAAGACTTACTTTGAATATGAATCTAGCGAACAACATCTACCTTCACCAACAGATGTATTCTTCAAGCTTGATATTGACAAGGACAGGTAATTTATTTGGTTTGCTCATATACATATATGGATATATATATATATATATAATAAAATTCGTATGATTTCAACTCAATAAGTTCGATAAATATTTACTTATATATTTGTGGAAAATGTGCTAAGCAGATTATTGAGAATCGAAGAATTAAAACCTATAATCCAATACATGTGTCCGGGAGAGCTTGTTTACTCCAAATATTACACTACCTATTTGATTAATGAGGTAATTTCCTTTTCCTCAATTCCCTGAATCCAAAATTAAATATTTAATTTACTAATAATATTGTATAGGAAATTAATACTCGAGTACTATTTTTATAAAAAAAAAAAAGAACTTAGCATGATATTATTAGATTTTCTTCCTTCAGGCTGACGATAACAGAGATGGAAAATTGAGCCTAGAAGAGATGATGAATCATGATCATATTTTTTACAATTCAGTTTTTGAAAACAGTAAATATCATGGTTACCACGATGAACTGTAATTATGTAAAAATATGAACAAATGTGCTGCTATAATATTACAAAATATAGTAGCGGGAAGGAAGAAAGTTGCAGGTCGCATGCAGTTCAATCTCCAGGTGAACAAGATGTGTTTACTATCAGAGATGGCTCGTAACCAGTGATGTAGGCAAATGTTTGTATTGTAAAATATATATATATATATATATATCTAGGATTTATGATTAATTGCTTTCACTCCCAACATGAGAGGGAATGAAATTTTCTTGTTTACGTTTGATTCCTTGTAAGTTTTTGTACCATTTATTAAATAGTTTAAAAAGTATCTTTACTTGATGCAATTTTATTTTATATATCTTATTTTAATTTTTATTTTATATATCTTATTTTTAATGTTTTCAATCCTAAAATAATATTATGCAAGTTTTTACCATCTTAAAATTAATTTTTTATTATTTTTTTCGTTCTCACTACTTATTTATTTTAGAATAATTGTGTATTCAACAAAATAAATTTAAAAAATTACTATGTTATTACAATATAAGTTCTCTCTCTTCATTTTTTTAATCATATTCTGAGGTATTACTCAAAATTTCTCGTTGATTAAGTTTAGAAAAACTATTACACCTAAAATTAAGAAAGAATACAACATCTCACTTCTCTTTTAATTAACCAAACATAATTTAACTTTATTCTCTTAATAACGAAACATAATTTAACTTTTATTCTCTTTGTGGTCTCAAGGAAGCCAATAATAACTTTACTATTGTTGCAATATTTTGTTTTCAATTTATCAACTCAAGATATTGTATATTAAAATATATTCTCATCTCACAAAGAACGTATATATCTTTTATGAGAAATATATATATTCAAACACAAAAATTTTATTTTAGGCTTTATTTCATATATCACAATCATTCACTTCTATGAAAATTCATATGAATTATTAAACAAAAACTCAATATCTAAATTACTTTTCACTTTAAATGAATCTTTCACACAATTTAAGAAAAGATACAAAATTTTTAAACTAAAAATTAATCCAAATGAAGTAGGCAAGTTTTTTCTTTTTGCACAAAAGTAACTAATAAGTTCCACTATGATATATTTTTTAAATTTCAATATATTTAACACTTGAATATAGTTTCCTGATTTTTTTATTCTTTAAAATAGACAATTTATTCTCCTTTTAATTGTATGTAGACAAACATACTGTCGTATTTTTTTTGGACTTTATAAATGCCACAAATATATTGGCGTCACAATAATTCTACAAATTAACTAGTATTTATTAATTGCTATAGGCAAGATTTGAACACGCAAAAACTCCCTTTCATCAACCATAAGTGCTTCAACTATTGCACTATATACACTTTTGTAGTAATTTCTCAACAAATTTTATTTATATTATATGTCAATAAACTAAAATTTCATTAATTTAATTATTTATAGAATATTTATTTAAATAACTTGTCTTTACTAAATAATAAAAAATAAAATTTTCACTCACACACTAAATTTAATATATTATAGAGATTTTTAGTAAAACATATGCAACTTTTCTATTTCTAGAATAATTTATGAGTTAATATTTTTTCACTTATTTCAATAATATAGTGATGCTATAAATTTCATAAATGTAGAAAATATTTTTGAAAAAACTATCAGTACTATAAGTATTTCAAATCTTTTAATAATTTTAAAACAGATCACAGCAACAAAATTGTTACACCAAATTTAAGACCAAATTTATGACGTACAAAGGTTGGTGCTCGAGGGGGCTCGAGATTCCCCAAGAATTTTGAAAAACTTTGAAGTTATATGTATTTTACATTCAAGCCTTCCCAAAAATTTTTTTCCAAAACTTATGCTACTTGACTTTTATTTAAAAAATAAATAAATAAATAAAAACACCTCAGCTTGACAAATCAGAAGAAAGGAAAACAAAAAAAACTCCCTCTCTCTTTCCTCGGCTCTCGGCTCTCTCTTCTCTCGGTGGTGACTATTGCGTATAGTGCGCGGTAGCAACAGTGGCGGCGCGGCGGGCCAACAGAGACAAATCAGTAGCTGCTATTCTTCGAACTTTGACGAAATTGGTAAGTTTTTTAATTAGATTTTAAAGATTAATTTAAGTACAAACATTTTTTTATTTTACAAAATTTACTTAACCCATTTCAAATTCTCAACCCTCTAAAGTAGAAAAAATTTTGATTTTGTTAATCAAAAAATTTCTAGGGTTTTTTTATAAAAATATGATTATTATTTCTTCTTTAGAAATTAACTAGTGAGATGTTAAATTTTAATCTACAGACTCAATCTGACAAATTTTTGCGTCCTTAAATCAAGATTTCAAAGGTAATTTTTGCTCTTGTTTTGTTTTGATTGTGTTCTTTAAACTAAAGAAAGAGGGTTTAATTGTTGAACTAAATATTGAAGTACTTTTAATTAATTGTTGTTTTGTTTTTGTCCTGGGTTTCATAAGTGAAAAGTTTTGAATTTAAGTTAAAATATTTAATTATTATATAGGATTTTACTATGAAAAAATATCTTTAAAAAGTGGAAGAAAAGTTGTAATCCGATTGAAAAAACATCATATAATAAAGGAAATGTTAATAACGAAGATCGTGGGAAAAAGCCTCAAGCAGGGATAGAGTTTTCGAATTTGACATTGTTTGTGATTCAGGATTGCATAAATCAATTGATTAGTTATCCTTATGAAATTAGATATGAAAAGAAGATGGTTTAGACGAAAAGTCACAAGTTTTTTAATTTAGTTTATCGAATAATAGAGTTGGCTTTAGTCTTGCGTGTTGCGACAGCTACTGTTGAAAGGTCTTTTTCTGCTATGAAAATGATTGAGAATGATTTACGCAATAGGATGGGAGATGAGTTTCTTAATGACAGTTTAGTTTGTTATGTTGAGCAAGAGATTTTTATGAGTATTGAAAATGAAGTGATCTTGCAGTGGTTTCATAATATGCAAACTCGAAGAATAAATTTGTCATGTTAACCATTCCTTTCATATGTAAAACCCTATTTTAGATCATATTTTTAATAGCGATTTCTTTTTCATTGTAAAAGTATTTGTATGAGTGTTATTTGTTTTTATGTTATTTTTCTAGTCATTCAAAATTAATTGCATCTCATATTAGAGGTCATCTTTTCTTTTGATCGTGCTCGATCAGTTATCTCAAGATTCTCAACGACTTTTGCGTTCATATCTTCCGTTTTGATAGAGATATTTATCCCGTGAGTGATAAGTAATCATTTTTCGTGAGTGATGGGCGATCACTCCTCATTGATAATGGGAGATTACTTATTTTTTTTCTATTTTATTTGCAAATTTGGAATTCTTAAGTGCCTTTTGTGCTTGGAATGCATTTATTTTATAGACAAAATTTTGTCAAAATTTTTAATGTTATTCCGCCCTCCTCCAACTCTTTCCTCCTGATTCCGCCACCGACGATATTCTCTTCCTTCTTTATATCTAAAATATTTTCTTTTTAATAAATTTGAAATGATATATGAACCTTAAGCAATTTTTTTGTTTAAAATAACTGATATTTTATATAAAACGATAATATTTATAATTAAAATAATACTTTAAGTTCTTCTAAATATTTTTCTATTTGAATAAATATTATACATCAACTTATTAAACTGTAAATTCAATGTGAAATTACAGCCATTATAGGACATTTTATTGAATTTTGATACTACCTATGGTGAAGCTTCAGTTGCACTGATAATCATGAGGGGCAGTTTATGACAATATGGAGGGCACAAGAAAATGTGTTGACGGCATATGCAGTAGAGGCATTCGCAGCACTCTTGGCCATCAGACTTGCGGAAAGTAGTCACTACCAAAATTACGGGTAATACAGATCGATATATCGGTTAGTAAAATTATATTACGAGTTATATACTATAGTAAAATTATATTACCAGTTACATACTATTGTTAGCCGGTAAAACTTTGGTTCGGAAATAAATTCTGACTTAATTTTGATTGATCGGAAAAAGTTACCAACTCAAATTTTAAAGTTACTGACTGATTAGTTGGTCGGTAACTTGAATTATGTAAATTAAGAAATTCAAAGTAAAAAGAAAGTTAGCAACCGAATTTTTGTTATTACCGACCAAATTTCGGTCATTAAAATTAATTTTTTTAAATAAAATATTTTTACTGCACTGATTTTCTGTTGGTAATCGGTTGGTAACTTTTTTTTAATTTTAAAAAAATAAATTAAATAAAATTTACCACCCGAATTTCGGTCGAAGTTCAATCGGTAAAATGCATAATTTTTTTAATGTTTTTTTATTTTTAATAATTCACCTGAAATTCACAAAAAAAACCCAACAAACATAGCTTCAACATTCAACAATAAAAGAGACCTCAAAACTTACAAATTCACAAAAACCAAAACTCAACGACAAATATAACATAATAACCAAAACACAATAACAAATATAACATAATAACCAAAACCTACAAATTCACAAAAACCAAAACTTAATAACATAATATACTTAAGAAAACCATAACAAATATTCTAAAATCTATAATAATTATTCTAACATTAACAAACATCTGAGAGGAGAGGGATGATCGCTTGAAGACTGAGGGTCATCCAAGGCAGCATCAGATGGGACGTCATCCATCGGGGAAAAAGAAAACAATCTACGAATTGGATCAGGCTGCACACCAACTTTCTTAGCAAAATTCTCTATGTAAGTGGAGAATTAGTCCTGAGCGTGCTCCATATAGCCCTGTCAACATCCCGGTTATCTACAGGGAACAGTCCTAGGAAGGTGCAAAAGACATAGAAGGCGTTGATAACGAGGAACTACCAGCCAGGCTCTCACTCGCGATGCTTGCAAACTGTGAGCCAAAACTATAAATGTGGCCTTTATTGATGCCCCAGCAGCCTCGAACATCAAAGCATTATCGCTGGGAGCCGGTAAGCAATCTCTGCAATCGCACTTTCGAATTTGCCTTTAGTTATAGGAATTTAGCCTACAAGTAAAATAATAAATGATTATTAAACATTTTGAGAATAATATGTAACATTTTAAGAATAACACTACTAAACATTACCCAAAACTCATCAGAATGCATATCGATTCATTGTCCCTTATTTTCTCCATTTCTTTGGCAATGGAGGTAGATGTAGAAATCCGATTATTTAAAATTTTTTGCCCATTTTTTTCTTATGAAAAATCAGCAAATATACGTATAAACAGGAGCAAGTCAAAAAAGAAAGCAAAGAAGAAGGAAAACAACCAAGATTTGCTTTCATAACAAATGTATGGGATTTGCTTGGTTTCAAAAGGAGAATGTGATAGAGTTGATTTTTGGTACAAATAAACGCGTTAAATTTCAATTATTAGTCCTTGATAATATTATTTGGGGTCAATAAAATCAACTCGGGAATCTAAATGTTCAGTGCGAAAAACTTCATTTCTTCCCTCCAACTTTCTCCCTCTAAACCAATTCTCTCTACCTTCTCTTTAACTCTAAACTCAAATCTTTCTTAAAATTTTCACTTTAATACAAATTAGAGATAGATATGGATGATTTTGAAGATTTCTTGCAAAAAATATCGATTTGGAGGTAAAAGAACACCAAAAATTAATTTTTCACAACTAACATAAGTTTCTCCCAAATGGGCGAAATTTCTTTCGCCAAACTTGGCAAAATGTTTTGAACAATTTCACCCAGGTTGGTGAAATTTCTTATAAAATTTTGCGCATCTAGGCAAAACTCATATCAGTTACAAATTTTTTTATTTTTTAAATGTTATTTTTATATTTTTTATAATTTTTTTAATTATATAAAATGAATTATTAATATATTTTAGTGTAACAGACTGACTTAGAGTACATTCGAAGAATTTTTAGAATCGAAAGAATATGTTGATCATAGGCATCTATTTTTCAGTTTATTTAATTCAAAAATAGAGTTGGTGGAATGGGCAAGAGAAACAATAATGAAAATGAATACATATTTGTGTATCACTCGATATTTGGCATCAAGAACTTCCGACTATCGACTGTATGTTACATTAGCTTGCGAGCGTGAAGATGTAAAGAAAACGAAAACAAAGTTGAGAGTTGATGATGATGAAGAAGAAGTTCCCATAAAAAGGCGGAGTCCTTATAGACTAAAAATTATGGTTGCCACTTTAAATTAAAAGGCGAGCAAATGGCCACGAATAAAGAGTGGCAATTATTCGTACACGATGAGAGGCATAACCATTCAATAGGTGTCTATCATCACGATCGCGCTCAGGCTGCAAGACTGACAAAGGAGCAACTGAAACTGACCGAGCAATTTAGGAAGAGTCATATGCCACCTTGTAATATGTTGCGATCTTTTCGAGAACAAAATCGAGATTGTGTTATGAGGTATGTTGCGTTACATTTAGTAGGTTATTATAATATTTTAAAATTGTGTAAATGATTTAATAATATAATTTATATGATTTATGTAGTGCCTATACTATATACAATGTCCCTATGAAGATGAAGAAGAAAAGGATATAGGGGCGCAATATGGTAGAGGAAGTGCTTTGTTATTAAGTGCTCAACAGGGTTATACAGTCTACTACAGAAACTGCGACGGGAGCAACGTATTTAGTGATATTATTGTTGCACACTCGACATCGATTCAAATGATGAGGACGTGGTTATATGTACTGATAATGACTATGACATATAAAATAAACAAGTAAGTTGTATTAATATATTCTATTAAGTGTAGATGTGAATATAAACCCTAAACAAACAATTAAATTGTATTAAATATATATTGATTGTTTAAGTTAAAATATTAATATTATTTTAAAGATAATCGTGATCGTTTAATTTATATTTATAGTAAATTAATAAACATTTATATTGATTTAGTTAATTTTATTACTACTTTATATTAGAGTAATTTTAATATCTTAGTATATACTTATTAAAGGCCCCTCTTTTAATAAATTCATTATTATTAATTTAATATTTTTAGATGTTAATATTAATCACCAGTAATTGTTATCATTTAATCCATATTTAAATTTAATTAGTTAAGTTTTAGGGGTTTTGCTTTAGCTTAATTTTAATATTTGAGTACATAAATAATTATGTATATATTTGTCTAATTCATATATATTACTTCATGTTTTATATTATTCAAATCTTTTACTATTACATGTATAAATTTTTAATATTGTATTATTTAACTTCATTCTTTATATTTTTAGATTATATAAATTATATTTCTTAATTATTTAATTTATATTATTTTATTATTGTTATTTATTTTTTAAATAATTTTATTATTTCCTTAATATTATTTTATTATTTTTTATTATTTTAAATTACTATTTAAAAAAGGTTGCATACTAATTAAAATTAAAATTATTATTCTTTATATTTTTTTTTATTAATTTAAATCACTATTAAATTATTATTATATTATTTTTAAATAATTTTATTATTTTATTTAGGGTTTAGGGTTTAGGGTTTAGGGTCCAGTGGTAGTCATCTATGTAAGAACCCAGGTTAGAAGGTCCAAATTTTTACAGGGGATCCAGATCCGTCAGCACAATTAACAAAAGATGAAACCGGGATCAACGCCTTAACACGCCTTCACAACAGCTTTAAACAGGCTAGCCCTCATCATTTAATAATTCTGGCCAGTTCCAGGTCTCCTAACCCAAATCTTGAATTCCTACATTAGACTATACAACCAGACAAAATAGGATCTTCACAACATAGTTACGATGATATATATGATTGCATAGTTTAACATGGAAAGATTTAGCCTGCCATTAGGCTAAATCTAATAATAATAGATTATAAAAACTTATAATAAGAAACTAAATAAGAAAACTTTTAAAACTTACCAGGGATAATGAAAGAGAAAACTTCAATCTTCTTTTATTTAAGAAATAAAATTTTTACAAGAGGAGAGGGAGAGTTTTCTAACTGATATCTAAGCTCTTAAGTCTGTGCCCTTTTGGATGAGTTTTCATCCCTTTTATAGACAGAGGAAGGGCCGGACTTCAGCTATTCTATCTATTCTATTTTACTTACGGATTTTAAATCCGAATAGTACTACTACTATTACATGTGGTCCCTATGAGAGTACAATAATTTCTATTACAATAATTTCTATTACAATGATTCTTTATGAGAATCTTTCCATAATTTGTCCTACTATCTCTTTATTTCTTTCCTTGCTTCAGCCTCCATTTCTTTGATCATTTGGTCAATATCTGCTTCCGAAATATCCTCCATATCAGGATCTTGAGATTCTCCAGCTAAGCAATCCTCATTAGAAGAGCCTGTCATGGACACATCTGTTTTATCATTATCGATCAAATTTTTGACCAAATCTTTCTTTAATTCCTCCATATATGAACGGATGAGATCTTCTTTCGTGATAACTTCTTTTTGCAATTTTAATTTTGTTGCAATGTGATGGAAAGGGCTTATTGATTTAATTTCGCCTTTTTCTTTCATCGTATGATATAAATCATTCTTCTGATGAATTTCATTCAAAATATTTTTTTTCATGAATTTCATTCGTGTCTGGGTTGATTTTAATTAATCTATCCCATAATCTGCTATGAGTAGTTCTCTAAAGACATGGTATATTTTGGTGAGTATAACCCACTTCCGGTGTCCATTTCCACACCCATGGTATGAAAAATTCAATAAAGAATAACATAGAGGCTATTTCATCTGAATATTGTTCTGAAGTGATATAATCAGCTATTTTTGGGGAAATATTAACCCATTCACCATATAATGGTTTAAACCTATCAGGGAGTATTTTCTCCGAGGTGCCATAAACATTCCACCATTGGATAAACCAATTTGGTATGGAATTGTTATAAACATCCCCACAAACCTTTATTAACCAGGTGTGCTTCCTATTAGGATTTTCATATAAAAATGCTTTATGAAAAGCGTCAATATAATCTCAATAATTATATTTAAATTTAGAGTCGGAAAATATAAATTCCTTCTCTTTAAGAGGAGATAATCCTCATTCTTCAACAGATATAATCTGTTTGATTATGATTTTGCTAAAATTATAAATATTAGCAACTTTAGTATTAGGATAAAAATGTGTGATGTCACACAAGCTAACTTTAAGTATATGCTCATTGTATGGTCTTTGTTTATATGATGTAACAGAATATGATGCTGTGTCTAGATACCGATTCATGAGTATCCAGGGATCATTTTTCCATTGGAGATCTTTATTATCTAAAAGAAATATAATTTCTTTGTGTGTATTTGTATGATATGAGGCCATATTATCCTCTTCTGATATAATTTGGGAGTATGATCCCGATGAGGAGGTTTCACCTTCCTGTTTTTTCTTATCAGCAATAAATTTTTTAAATTCCTCATATAATGAGGCATCCTTATCAGCAATGTTTTCAGCTATATTTTGAGAGGTATTACCTCTCCCGCGCCCACGAAAATGATTACCTCGTCCCCGCGGTATCATGCTGCAAAAATTCACGTGTTAGAAAATCAGGAAGACTATTTTCTTCTCCTTTTTTATAAATAATTTCAAAATCAAATGGGGCTAAATGAGCCTGCCATCTTGCAAACATTTGTTTAGAAACATCATGTTTAAAATCTTTATTAAACATAAATTTAGCTGCTTGGCTCAGTTTTAATTATAAACTTCTGATTATATAAGTCATCTTGAAATTTTAAAATACATTTTACTATTGCCAAAATTTCTTTAGCAATAGTGGCATAATTTTTCTGACTATCAGTCCATTTACCTGAATGATATCTAATTAATCTTTCTTGTTTATCATCAGGACAGATTTGTGTCAGGATACCACCATAACCTATATCAAAGGCATCTGTTTCAATAATTTTCTTCCAATTAGGATTAGCCAATATTAAACAAGGCAATATTTTTATTTTTTCTTTTATTTGCTGGACTATTTTAGTATGTTGGGCAGTCCAGGGTTTAGGATTCTTTTTTAATCTATCATATAAGATAGCTGTATCATAAGCTAAATTTTTATAGTATGGTAAAATATAATTTAAACTTCCTAAAAATCTCTGTAACTGAGATTTATCTAAGATTTCATCAGGAAATTTTGATGCAAAATCAATACTTCTATTAATAGGAATTATCTTTCCCTTGTCAATATTATGACCTAAAAATCTAATATTAGTTTGAAATAGAATCATTTTTGGTTTTGAAATAACTAAACCATTTTGTATTACTAATTTTTTAAATATATCGAGATGTTCAAAATGTTGTTGAACATTTTTAGAGAATATTAAAATATCGTCATCTATGTAAGCTAGTATGAATTCACTATAAGGAATAAAAATATCATTCATAATATTCTGAAATTCAAAAGGTGCATTTTTCAAACCAAAAGGCATAACTTTCCATTCAAAGTGTCCTATAGGAACATTAAAAGCTGTTTTATATTGGTCAGTTTCAGCAATCTGAATTTGCCAATATCCTGATTTTAAATCAAATTTTGAGAATATTATTGCTTCATATAATCTGTCTAACAAATCTTTCTTATTAGGAATTGGATGTCTAATCCATTTTAATCATTTATTCAAGGGTTTATAATTTATTACCAATCTTGGTACCCCTCTTTCTATCTCACTATGTTTATTAACATAAAAACCTGTACATGACCAAGGAGAGTTTGACTCTTTAATCAATTCTTTTCTTAATAAAGAAGTAATTTCTTCTTTGCATAATTCTAAATATTTAGAATTCATTTGACAAGGTCTTGCCTTTGTAGGTATATTATTTTCATCAAAATTATCAATGTAAGGAAGATTAACAATATGCTTTTTCCTATTCCAAAAAGCATTAGGATGTTCATTACAGATTTCTAGTGAAATATTATTTTGAATTTTCTGAATCTTATCCTGTAATTTAGGATTTTGTAAAATTTCTTCAATATTTAAAGAATTTATTTCATAATTAAGAAAATTAATTTGATTTTGTTTTCTTAAAATAAAATCTTTAATTTCATTAACAAATCGAGTATTTGGTTCAGTTATAAACTGAAAAGAAACCGGAGTTTTTTCATATGTGCCTATAATACAATCTGTACCAATATGAGTGATGAGAAAAATCTTTTTTATAAAAGGAGTGCCAAGTATAATTTGATTAGTTATATTTTTGGCTAACAAAAAGCTTTTAGGAATACAAATTTTATTATTGCAAATATATGCAAGTGGTAATTTGAAATTAATTTGCAATTTTTGACCACCTGCATGTCTTAGACTATAAGTGGTTTTGACAAAATATTTAGTTGGAATTATTCCTTCTTGTATAACACTAATATCTGCCCATGTATCTATTAATGCAGTTAATTCCATAATTTCATCATGATTTATTAATAATGTTACTTTCACATAAAATTTAAAAGATGTTATAATATCCAAAACAGATAAAAAATTTTGTTCTCCAATCTTATTAAGATTTTCAAAAGGATTTGGTGTTATTAAGGTAGTTTCTTTCTTAATTTCTAAATTAGAAATTCGAATATCTAAATTTTTATTAACTTGTTTTAACAATTTAATTTCATTCTTAAGCGTATTAATTTCTTCATATAAATCATTTATTGTACTAGGAGATTTTTGAGAATTATTATTCTTTTGTTTCATTATTTTATAAACTTCTGACATAGTATAAGGATTATTATTTACTATTAACTCTAATTCTTCTGTATTATTACTAGAAGAGGGAATATTATCTATTTGTTCAATTATTCTAGACCTTAATTTTTTATCTTTTATTAATTTCAAGAATTCTAGGATGTTATTATTACTCAAAATATTGATATCAAAATCTCTAAATTGAGATATTATTTTATAATAATTATCTTCATTATTATCCTTATCACGACTATTTTCCTTTCTACAAGGAATGCAACATGCGTTATCATCTGAAGTTTCAGAATGGTCAGTTGTCTGATAAATTTTTGAGTCTGAAGTAGTACCTTGACATTCATCAGATTCGATGAATAATTTTTCTAAAGAATCTTTTAATTCTTGACTAATATCCAAACTATTAATCTTTTTCTTCATTATACACTTATTAGCGTAATGTCCTATTCGCTTACATTTGTAACAGACAATATTATTTTTATCTTTTCTTCTTTCTAATCTATCAGATTTTCTTTTCAATTTTTTAGCTAATTTTTCTTGAGAGTATTTTCTCTTTTTCTTTTTAACATATATATATATATTATCTTTTCTATAATTATGTACTATTTTTTTCTCTGATGGTATTTCCATCCCAAATTGACTACAAAATTGGCCTAATTGCCTTCTTTCTATTAATCTTTGTCTCTTAATTTGTTGATTTAGTTTGATTTCATTGCATAAGGCTATACCTTCTTGTACACAAGTACCTATGAGGTTTCCATAAGTATAACTTTCATGAGGAATAGTCATTCTATCCTTCCTAAGAGTTTTCTTTACTCTTTCAGCAAATAAATTGGGTAGTCCATCTATAAATTTTGACTTCCAATGTGTACTATTACTCTATGGTAATTCCATAACCCTATTAAGAAAAGCATCTTTGTACCATGTAAAATCAAATAGTGTTTTACATCTTAAATTTTGTAATAAGGTACGAATATTTTCACTATTATCAGATATTCGTCCTGTGAAATGTTCTAATATGGTGACTTTTAGTGTATAAACTGAAGTTTCACTAATTTGGTTACCTTCTTGTTTTATACTTTGGAAGATTTCTTCTCTATCTTGTGAGGATAAATAATTATCCCACCAACCTTTTAGTTGTCCAGAAATCCTGTAACTATCATTTTTGCTATGTTACTATCACTATTACCAATTGTTTTACTTATGGTACTATACATTAACATTCTATGAGCCAGATTATAAATCTGTTTTTCTGTATAACCATCTAAATTCCATTCATAAATACATTTTCCATTGTAACTATTATTACCTATGTATTCTTGTTCTTCATGTAGAATATCTACAGGAGAAGGTCTATTATAATAATGTATCATTTGAGTTGGTCTATCAGCAAATTTATGTAATTTATTATATAACGGTTTTATAATCCTTAGTTTCTTCTAATTTGTCTGAGAATTCATTTTCTAAGGTATTAATGTTTAATTTTTTAAATTTATTATCTATTAGCATTTCAAGATCTGTCATAGTCTTTAATTTATAATTTTTTATTTCAGGAGGAGGTTGGTGTGTTGGGGTGGCTATAATCTGTTCTCCTAGAACATTTAAATAAATGTTTGTATAATTTTGCTGTTCTATTATCTGATTTATCTGTTTTACAGTTATAGTTAAGGTATCACCTTCAAATAATTTTGAAAATGCTGTAAAACTTACTATATTATTTTCCTTTTCCATATAAAAGGATTGTTGAGTAGGAAATATTCCTTTTATGATATTTCTTAAGACTTAAGAGCTTAGATATCAGTTAAAAAACTCTCCCTCTCCTCTTGTAAAAATTTTATTTCTTAAATAAAAGAAGATTGAAGTTTTCTCTTTCTTTATCCCTGGTAAGTTTTAAAAGCTTTCTTATTTTAATTTCTTCTTATAAGTTTTTATAATTTACTATTATTAGATTTAGCCTAATGGTAGGCTAAATCTCTCCATGTTAAACTATGCAATCATATATATCATCGTAACTATATTGTGAAGATCCTATTTTGTCTGGTTGAATAGTCTAATGTAGGAATTCAAGGTTTGGGTTAGGAGATCTGGAACTGGCCGCAATTATTAAAAGATGAGGGCTAGCCTGTTTTAAGCCGTTGTGAAGGCGTGTTAAGGCGTTGATCCCGGTTTCATCTTTTGTTAATTGTGCTGACGGATCTGGATCCCCTGTAAAAATTTGGACCTTCTAACCTGGGTTCTTACATGGATGACTACCACCGGACCTAATTTGGTATCAGAGCCATGTAGATATGTGATATATGTGATTCATAGTTTAACATGAATTCATTAAATTCAAATGAATTTATTAAGTAAAAATAAAAGAAAAATTAAAAATACTCATGAACAAGAAATGGATATTCCTGATAAGTTAGAAGAACTTAATAAGTGGACAATCCCTAGGATTGAATTAAAAATTGTATATCAGTTAGGTACTTTTGAAAAACTATGTTTAAAACAAGTAGTAAAAACTACTGAAGAATCAATCTCATTAGATGATGAGGAAACTGAAATCAAATTATTAAATTCACATGATATAAATCGTTATAAAGATTTATATAAATTTATCCATATTGGATTAGTGCAAATTGCATTCAAACCTTTAACATTAGAAGGTTTACCAGAAAGTTTTATTGCATGCTTAAGAGATGCAAGAAACCTTAATTGGAAACAATTGTGTGATTCAATCGAGTTTGGCACATGGCCCTGTTTATTTTAATGTTTATCCTAATCTTTCATTATCTTTAAGTGATATAAATATCCTTGATGCATTAACATTAAATGTTAAAACTCATGGATATAATTATGTTTCTGGATCAGAACTCATTTGTATATGTTATAGAATCTATTATAAACCATTATTTACATTAAATCCTAATTGTAAATTAATGGACAAACAAATAAATGAAACGGTTTTAATTGAAACAAATTTTAATAAATCTAAAATTTCTACTAGAAGAATTATAAAATGGGATGAAATCCCTATGCCTCAGCAATGGAAACTTGAAAGAACTGGTCATATCCAGTCTAAGACTGAGCATAATATTGATCATATTGAGCAAACTCTTGAAGGTATTGTTTATATACAGATGGATAATATTCCATCTAGATTGGGTCATATCCCCAGATCTTATTCTATTAGATCTGAACATTCTTTTATTTCACCTCTAATAGAGGAAAAGGATAATATTCCTTACAGAGTTTCTACTTCCCAAGTAAGTGAACGTGATGAGAATAATCATCATGTAGAAAAATTATTTAAAAATAAAGAAAATATTGTAAAAGGTGTTTATAATACTAAAGATGCGGAAATAACCGAATCTGAAATGAATTTTTCATTATGAATAAACCCAAGATTGATTTTAGCCCTGGATCTTTGGCCAGGCAAAAAGTTAAAACAGAATTTAATTTACCAAGATGGGAACCATTTAGAAAGTGGTTTTTCCCTAATTTTGATGAAAAATTAAGAAATCATATTTCGGATGAATTTTATAAATTTTTATCACATCATAATATTTTATTTCCTTTTGTTCCATGGTTTATGTCTAATTATATTGAGCCTTATATTTCTGTGCTAGAAAGAGATTATAAGCTTTTGAATGGAAATATCATAAAAGGAATATTTCCTCCTCAACAATCCTTATTAAATTATTATTATTATATTATTTTTAAATAATTTTATTATTTTATTTATATTATTTTATTATTTATTGTTATTATTAGTTGTTATGTGGATATTGCAATTATTATTTAAATTACCATTTAAAAGGGATTGCATCATATTTTTTAGATTATAATTATTCTTTATGTATTAATTTATTAGTTATTATTTATTTAAATCACTATTAAATTATTATTATTCTATTTAAATATCATTATTTACATTATTATTTAAAATTATTCATTAATCTTTTAAAATTAAGTACCTCATACTTTTATTAAATGTCTATTATTGTACGATTTTTTTTATTTAATACATAATGTACTTAATTAACCTAAACACTAAACCCAAAACCTACTATGACAATTTTTTTTTTAAATCATAAACTTAATTAATCTAAACATATAAATTAATGTTAAAATATAAACACGAATAATTGTAACACTTAGGCTCAAAAGAATTATCGATAATTTAAACTCAAATTATTCACGTAAAATATAATTCATAACTAAATTAAACAAATAATTATAAAATAAACAAGTTAAACAACTAATTGTATGGATTATAAACAAAAAAATTAAATAACATAAACAAATAGACATAAATTTAAAGATTTGTAAACGAAAAACTAAATAATATGAACAAATAAACATAATTTAAAACATTTATAAACACAAAACTAAATAACATAAACAAATGTAAATAAATTTTAAAAAAAAGGAAAATCGCCAAGCTGGCAAAATTTTATGAATAATTTCGCCAAGTTAGGCGAAATTTACTATAATTTTGGCACATTTTTTTGATCCGGTGCGTTTTCTTTTTAAATTTTAAACTGATAGACTTTCGAGATCGTGATAGGGATGAAGAATTCAGCCACCGCCTTCCTTTTGTTATCTTCCCTTTCAAAGTAGCAGAAGTCATGGGTGATCATTGGTGTGATATTTCGGGCGAAACCAATTTCGCAGAGCAGCTAGTGCCAGTATTGGAGTGCGGGATAGAAAGATTTCTAGAGGAGCACAATTTTAAAGTGGAAGTAGATCCAACCAAAATCTTTATAGACAAAGCTGATCATTAACTCTGTAAATAAATGAGTATAGATCGATATATTAATCTTTTTTTTAATTTTTATCGGTCAGATCTTCATAGATCTGAAATTGAATAAAGTGGAGTTAGAGATAATTAGTTTGGAGAGAGAAACTTAGTTGGAAAAAATGAAAATTTTTAAATTTTTTCGCTAAATTTTTATTTTCTCAAATTAATTTTATTAATCCCTATTATTTATTTATTATAATTATTATATGTGATTTATATATTTTTTTTCTTCTTGTAGATTAAAAAGAAAACAAAGTTTCTTAAATTGCAAAGGAAGCCAAGGAAATCTCATGGAGAGCCACGTCACCATGTGTTTTTCAAAGAATTTATATTTTTAAAAATCATAAATAGGATGAAGAAAAGAAGTGTAGTGGGCCTTGACTTCAAATTCTGTTCGGAGTTCATTGAGAGAGAGAGAGTGTGTGTGTTTTGGTTTCTACCATCTAAACCAATAGAGCCATGTTGCTAGTTAGGGAATGAGTCATGAGCGAGAAGAAAGAAAAAAGAAATACTAATGGTGAGTTTTGGTCTACGTGGAAGAGGAAATTGAATTTGTATGTCAATTCCTTTTTAAGATTTGTTTTTGTTCTCCAATTCTAACTCATTATAGAGCAATGATAGTCATATGTATATATAGCATCGACATAAGCGAATTAAGGGCCGCCGCCGAAGTAGTTGAGCAACAATAGAAGAAAATTATGTTATTCAAGAATTTAGTTATTTCTTTTCCTTTCATTATGAATTAATTTTCACTTTAGACTCTCCAAGAAACTCTAATTTTATTTTGGGATTATTTTATGTGATTACATGTCTTGAATCTTATTTGATTCGATTCAATTAATTCTTTGTGATTGTTTTTGTAAAATAATTATTTTTGTTATTTGATATTTTTATCTATTATGTCATAGAATTGAATAAGTCTTGCTAATTGTTAGATGAGTTATGTTATGTATTTAAACATAATATATTTCTTTAGTGAATAAAAACATGCAGCCTAGATCACCACATAAAAGTCTAATCTTTTCTTCTAAGTAAAATTAAATCAATGTTATATAGGTTAGTGGTGGATTCAAGGTTCTAAATCATCTCTTTTGGTTAAGCTCTAGTTAGTTTTTATTTGGTTATTTTATTTATTAGTTTTAATTAATTTAGGATACTTTTAGATAACAAAATTAAATTATTTTATTATAATTAATTTAGAAAGATAATAGTTTGGGTGGTTAAACCTTTCTCTGTAATTCGATACCCTTTTACTAGCTGTTTTACATTGTTCTTGTGCACTTGCAAGTATTGAGTTTAAAACTTAGTTAGAAAAATCCCGACTAGAATGTCCAACATTTCAACCTTTTCAAATTGTAAACACAAAATATAGAATCTAAAGTTAACGAAAGATTAATTTAACAATCAGCCTTATTCAAGAGGCAAGAGTTGATATTTCAAACTAGAGGAACAGGAAGTCCAATCAATTCTAGCATACCAACATGAGTTATACTAATAGTAACAAGACTTATAATAACTTATGAAAGAAACTAACATCATTCTATTAAAAAAAAATACCTAACATACATAATTCTAGCATGTTTTCAATGATGTAGCATATCTATTTAACATCAAACCAGTCAAACAATTCTAGCATACCAACATGAGTTATACTAGTAGTAACAAGAATTGATATATAACTAAGACTTATGTATATAATTAAGACTTTTTTTTGTATAAAACTAAGAGTTATAATAACTTTTTATATAATAAGATTTAAGCATGCTTACCCACTCAATAAATGACAAGGACCCACCAGTGTGTTTACCGAGCCTCTAGCCACCATGCCCCTCTGGCGATTCTTCTGAGCTATCTCTTGCTTCTTCTTGTACTTAGGGTCATCCCACTGCTTCACAAGATCAGCATAAAATTGTTCTGCCAGCCAATGAGGCCTTTGGCTGTCTTGCCGAATGTCATGCATCTTTGTCCTTAAATCGCTTGGATGCACATATATCATGTGCTGCTCGCATTTGTGCAACATATGCTAGGTCCCAACGAAAAATTTTTAGCAATTACAAGTCAAAAATTGAAAATACAAGTTAAATAACGTTGCGTACTTAAAATCTTAATTGAATGTTATTAGAACACTTACATAAAACTCTTCGAACCACATATCTTTATTGTTCGGAGGGACCCTTCCCATAGCTTTTGTAAGTACCAACGAAATGCTGTTGAATAATGGTGATCTTCGCACAGTTCAACTACTTAAAGAATCTATTATGCAAAAACCATTATATAACCTGTAAGAAAAAACGACAAACAACAAAAAATGAATTATCTATATCAAACATGTTCAATATCAGTTTTAACAAATGGGGGAAACTACTAAACTTGAGTAATAGGCAAGTGGACATATCATTGTAATAATTGAGCTACACCCGAGTTGTCGAATCTCAATGAACGGTAAAAGCTCAAGTAGTCGTCCTTTTTACTAATGTTCAGTCTAAAGAATGTTTTGAAAGTAATAACTAAAATACTAAAAATAAGTTTTATCAAATAATGTAAACAAAACAAAAAATCCAAGTATTTCAAAACTATTAAAACGAGAGTTTGGATGTTGGGATCCCCCTAATCCTTGTTCAATTGAAAAAACTTATAGAAAATGATGTTGAATTACCAAGTTGAGTCATCACAACTAGTCGGGCAATCCCTATCTCTACGCGGAAGCCACCCCACGCACTAATCTATAGAGGAGAATCTCTCCTCTCCCTAACTAATTATGAGTTCAATAATTAACAGGTGATTAAAGGACCTAAAAGTACAATTTTACATCTCTAATCTATTGCCCCAATTACCCCCAATTGGTTGCCCTAGAGTGTTCTTCCTTTTTCAATTCCCGAACACTCTTGCAATGAATTTCACTTTGTGGCAATTAAATTGCAACAAAACACAATTGGAAGACAATTCAAATGAAAACAAACATCAATTTCTATATATTAATCCAAGATCATAATAATCAAGAATTAAGGTTCAACCCTCATCCAAACATAAAGACCTAGCCACTAAACATTGTATTAAAACTAAAAATTAATGATTGAAATTTAGTAAAAAGAAAGCTTAGAACAAGATTGAAGCCGAAATCGCGATCCCGAACGTCGCCCGAGCTCGTCTCTCGAGTCGCCCAATTGAAGCCCTAAATTACGCCTTTGAATCTTCAATTCTTGATCTTTAAACCATCAAGTATAGTTTTTCTACTATTTTCCTACCTAATTGAGGTTGAATTTGGGGGAATTTTCTAATCTAGGTTCGCCCCTAATCTCCTCTCTAAGACCTAATGGAGAAACTCTCTATAATGAATGAAAAAATTACATTTAAAAACTGAGAAAACGCATTACTCTGCTACAGTCGGGACCTACCGCATACGGTAGGTCGAACCTTACTGTCTGCGATAGGGTTCTATCCTTTTTATTTTTCTTGTGACCGAGACCTACTGTCGACAGTAGAGGTAGCTTATCGTCGCCAATAGGCTTCTGTTCCTTCTTTGTTTTGCCTCCAGGACTTATCACTAACGGTAGGTTGGCTGACATTAGACAGTAGGTCTTCTTCATTTATGTCGTCGACTTTGTTTTTGTAGTTTTCACTCTGTTTTTTACCATTTTCAATCTTTTTTTGTCATTTTCTCTATTGGGAAGCACCTAAGACAAGAATAAAGGGTATTAGTCTAAAATATGCATTTTATATATTAAAAACATAGTAAAATAATGCAAATAACATACGTAAATGTACTACAAGATAACGAATATCAATGTTAGCTTTGACAAACAACAAAAAATGAATATTAGTTTCTATATGAAATGTTAGTTTCAAAAGTTAGTCCAATTTGCTACTACTCAACTTGTTTCAAAATCATTCAAATTTTATAAAATTTAAGATATTTCAAAAAGAATTCCAATCTTAACTTTCATATATAACATGTTAGTTTTACTTACCTGGCGAAACATGGCACTATAACTGTGCGAGCATCAAGCACAGACGAGGGGACTAAAGAAGACGAATGGTTGGAACCAGTTGAAGGAATCGAATATGGTAAGGCCGAAAATGAAGGCCACGTCATTGGCGGAGTAGAGGTAGATGCCACCAGAGAATTAGGGTCACTGGAGGAGTCGTCTTCTTTTTTTTTTTTTTTCCATGTACCATTGTATCTGTATTTAAAATATAAGAAGTAAAATTAGAATTTACTTAAACAAAGACACATTATAAATAAAATTACAACATAAGTTGAGCATACATAATATTATAAATAAAATTACATAAATTACATAATAACATTATATCATTATATATAAAAATATATATGAATCAAGCATACATAATATTTTAAATAGTGAACATACATAATACCATTTAAAAACAAACTTTATATTTTAAGTTTCAGAATTGGACTTCGATTGAAACTCGTCTTCTTCATTTGTTTCACCATTGGACTCCAATTTGACCTCATTTTCTTCTTCCTCATGTTCATCTTCAATGTTATTCCTCTCGCAAATGCCTACTCGTTCATAATCGCTCGATGAACGAGAGGTCCATTGTCTTCAATATCAACATCTATCATTGAAGTCTCAATAATATCAACACTTTCTTGAAATGGAATGTCGATAGGACATCTAAAACATGAGATCTTGATTCATTACAACCCACCAATCACTCTTTTGTCGTTTAGTCGTAAGGTATAGGATGTAAGACACTTGTTCAGTATATTGGGCTAAAATAGAAAGATCATACCCCCAGCATATATTTTTTTCATATGCAATTCCACAAGTTTATATTTATCATGAATCTTGAGACCTCTTTGTAAAGACGAATCAAACTAGTCCCACTTAAGAAGAATGATCTTCTGAATTGGTGTTCCTGATAATTCAACCTCCATGATCTCCTGTAAAATCCCATGATAGTCACATTTTACTCGTACACCACAATTATACATAAGACTCCCTGAATCTCGTTCTTGTGTAGAAACCTAAATTCGTTAACCCAATACCCATTATACGATTTCATAGATCTAGACACGCTCCATGATAAATTCTTAAGGCATTGGCTACTGATTGCATTCAGGGGATTTCGCATCTGAATAAAATAAATAGCTTTTATTTAGCTTATAAAAGTGTTAAAGATGAATTAAGATTCTATTATGACAATTGCCGACTTGAACTTACTTCTTTCCTAAAACACATTGAGAATCGCTCATTAATTCTCTTCTGTACGAGATCATCGGTTAAACTTGGACAACTCCTCCTCAATTCTGAAGTACTTCCTACAGATAATTGTAAGATTTTAAACATGTAATTAATGAACTTATCGATAGAATATGTAATTATTGATTAGCTTGTTATGTAATAATTAATTAAATTACTTACTCAATGTAAGGTTCCACTTCATCGCAATTCAATATAATGTAGTTCATTGCTTCCTGATAATCTTTGTCGTCCACGATTCTTGTCGTCATCTTACCATCTGCCCTTCCTTCTACATTGCAAATTGACATAACCAAGCTGAAAAACCTTGAGGAGGGGAGGGGGGGAGGGGGGGTGGAGTGAATAAGGTTTTTGGTGAATTTTTATAAAATCTTTTGTGTGATTAAAAGATAAACCTCCAATTTTGTTTTAAAAAGAATTCTAAAACTCTTTTTAATGAAATTCCAAACCAAACAAAATTTTATAGTTTTGGTAATCAAACAATAAACATAGAATTAAACTTTAAAGAATAAAGAGGCACAACAATTTATAGTGGTTCACTCTCTCAAAGAGCTTACATCTACTACCTTGAGTCAACACCCAAGGATTTTCCAAATCCAATATAATCAAAGTCTACAACAATCACAAGTTTGAGGATCACCCACCAAGGGTTTTGCAAGTAACCTCAATCCACAACACAGATACAATCAAAGGATAACTCAAGGAGTTTTTCAACACAAACTTTTGATATTAATAGACAAAGATATGAGTAAGGAACAATGTTACCAAGTGAGCTTGAGTAGGAAAGATACAATACAATTGAATACTTGTACAAACCCTTTTTACTTCTTCTTTGATAGATGATCAACAATGAAGCTCCAAGAAGATTTTTTGTGAGATAAAAGATGTTTGAAGAATGAACTTTGAAGCTCTTTAAATGTTCTTAAATGATCTCAATAAATTTTTCAACAGCCTCCTTGCATTTACTGCTGATCAAGAGCTCTATATATATAGGAAAGAAAAAAGTACCGTTACTGTCTGTGTAACGGTAATATTTTTAACAGTAAAAAAGAAAATCGGACGACTGGTTTCTAAAAACGAACGTCCGATTTCCTTGTTAAAGGAAAATCGGATGAGCACTTTCAAAAATAGGAAGACCGGTTTTGATACAATAAGAATCGGGTGACCCCCTATAAAAATCGGACGACCGATTTTAAAATAGGACGTTCAATTTTTCTTTTCCTTTAGGAAAATCGGATGACCGATTTTAAAATCAGATGACCTTTTTTTGAGAAAGATTTTACAGCCAGTTTTCCTTAACAACAAAATAGCTTTCCTTCATATTTCAAAAGCATGTATTCTTGATACTCTTTTAGAGATAAGAAAACTTTCACAGGCATCAAAAACTCCATCAAGAATACTTGAGGTTTTTTAAGGATAGTTTACAAAAAGAAATTCATCTAAGGAGTTTTACACTTGATCAACAATCAAAGATGAGAGTTAGGGAGTTTTACAAAATACCTTAGCATATCTCTAACTAAGAGACAAGTCTTCAAGGTCTTCAATGGCTTGATCTTTTCTCCTTCATTTTGCCTTTATCACTAAGATCTTTTGCTTCTAAGAGTGTAGCCTTTGTTAGTATATGCCCTAAGACCAATTGACTCACATTTATGATTTATGAAGCATGTGTTTTTTGAATTGTATTTTATGCTCTTAGTCATCAAGTATGTGACTTGATAGTAAAACCCCTATAGCTAATAAAATACTGTTCTTATTTGTCCCTAGTTTATTACATCTTTTAAACTAGTGTGAAGTTGATTGATGGTCAAGTTTTACTGATCATGAATATGTGATATAAAATCAATTAATAAATACATATTGAGAATATTGAATTGGACATGACCCAAAGTAAAGAAGAAATATTGCATGGGTTTAAGTTATAAGTATTTCTTCTCAGTTTTATATTTGGTGTCCTTTGACCTAATGTTTCTAATGTTTCTTGCATGGGGAGAAAATATGTTTTAACATAGTCAAACATCACTTTTAATTAGGTGATCAATATGACTATTGGTTGGCTTATTTTCTTGTCATGGCTTGAATATTGGAGATAGTGAAAGGGATTTGTCCCTCTCTTTTTAGAGAGAGATATCCATGGGCCCCTTGATAAGGAAGACTGGAAAATATGCATGGCCATGCTTAAATAAGTATTAATAAGGTGTTATTAATATTATTTGTTGAAACAGTGTGCCTGGTGATCAAGTAAATGGTTAATTAAGTTTTATAAGGATGACTTGGTCCATGCCTTATACTTAATTAGGATATCGTGTGACAAAATGACTAAATATTAAATCTGATGCTAGGTTATTATTACATTTACTTAACTTGGGTAAGCATAATGTCTTGCTAGAGGCCGCTTACGTTTTATGAATAAATGTCTATGACATTTTTCATTCACTGCCAACATTAAGTGAACCTACAGGGTCACACGCATAGACGATCTTGTGAGCATAATGTCCACGTTCAACGAATCTAGATTGTGTCCAGATTCGTTGAACGTGTACAAAAGGGGAATCAGATTCCATATTATATTTTCTGGTAAGTTATTAAGTAATTAATTTTATTTAATCGAATAAATGAAATTAATTACTTAATATTACTCATCCAACCGTTGGATGATTGTAGGAATAGACGGACGAGATTAAACTGTCATTAGATGACAGTTAGGGTTTTGGTTTTGATATTGACAGCTATAAAAGGTTATGTTAACCTTTTCTTTGGTGGTCGTCCTTTATCTGATTAAAGAAAACAAAAACCCTAAACCCTAGAATGACGATATAGTATCTAGCCTCCTCTCTCCGAAATACGATCGATTACCAGATAGTCAGGATCAGTTCTGAACAGTTTTCAGAACACAGAAGGGGCTAGCGTCCCGATCGCTTGCAGAGGAGTTCGTCGTGTGGATACCAGTAGAGGGCGAAGCGTACAAAGTAGCGCCTCCACAACGAACAATCAAAACATTGAGGTAATTTCCATCCAATCGGTTTTTCTAGTATGTGCAGATCCTGTTGGTGGATTTCCGTAAGTTTTATTTTATTTTGTTTTTTCCTACGGAGTCCAACAGCCTTGAGACTTCAAAGATGCTTCTTTTGTTCTATAGAGACTAAGCTTATAATCATCACACAAACATATGTTAATCATAATCAAAATCAAATGCAATAATGCCCTTAGGGCTAACACAAGCCTTGTACCTCAAGTGGATCACTTTCATCATTTCGTCCAACACCTCTTGCCTTGACTGGATACATGAGGTTCAAAGTAGTAGGTATAAAATGTGACAACCTTTTCAACCAAATAACCATTGCATATTCATCCCTGAACCCTAGCCCTATTCTTAATTTTTTTTCTTCAGATGGTTCAAGTACCTCTCGAATGGATACATCCATCTATACTGTATAGGACCACGTACCTTAGCCTCATACAATAAGTGAATAATTAAATGCTCCATCACATCAAAAAATGACAAAGGAAAAATCCTTTCTAACTTGCATAACAATACGGTAATATTACTCTCCAATTCACGCATGTGTGTCTCACTGAATTTACGAGAACACAAGTCCCTATAAAATAATCTCAAATCTGCCAAGGCATTCCAAACCTTGTTGGGAAGTATCTCTTTAAAATTAATAGGAATCGATCTTTCCATAAACACATGGCAACTAATCATGTCTTTTACAATATCGACTCCTTCAAATCGACATATCTGCTCAAGTTAGAGGCATATCATCCGGTAGTTTCAACTCTTTCACCCACTCAAGTACAGTTTTCCTTTGTTCTTTTGTTAAAGTGTAACACATGTTCGGTTTTTCAGAATCATTGAGATTTAGTTTAGGCCAATTACAATATCTTTTAACATCTTCCCTAGAATTCACGTTAACCTTTATCTTCTCTTTTACATCCATAATTGTGTTAAAAAAACTATCAAAGACATTCTTCTCGTTACGATTCAATGATATATCTATTTTTACCTCTTTAAATAATATCATTCCTATTGGTTTTTTAGTTTAGTTGCTTATAAAATAGACTTACTAAGCGTCGTTTCTTTTCTTATTGTTATAAGCACCTTCAGAGTGTAGAATTACCAAAAACTTGTCAAAACAAAGGTCTTTGGAGCAAAAAATAAAGAAAACAGAGAAGAACTAACAAAGAATTAAATACTGGAATATTATCACTATCCAGATTCAGATAGTGACTATCCGAGTTTGAATAGTAGCGTGCCATTTGAAAAAAATCCAACTCGAGACTCTTTAGATCCGGAAAGCTGGCTTTCTTGATCTGGTCATTTAGAGCATTTAAATGCAATTTTCTATAATTCCTTTTTTGTACTCTATTTCCTTTTCTCGTTTGTAATTTGATTATAAATCTTTTTAGGAAAGGATTTAGGGCAATTCTAGAGTAGGATTTGGAGAAATTTATCCTAAATAAACCTCATTAGCTAGGTTAATTTTGTAGCTTAGGTCTTAGTTTCATTATTCCATATTTTATAAGAAGATTAAAAGAGCCAATTCAGAGGCAATTTTGGAGTTTTTTCGGGCAACTTGGAAGACGAGCTCAAGCATTCACCGGAACCATGGAGTCTTTAATTTTTCTCCTAAACTCCCTAAACTCTTCATTTTCTATGAATTTATCTATGAATTTATATTTTAGAAACATGTTTAGCGGCTAATTCTTTTTTGTGTTTGAATGGGATGAACCTTAGAATACTTAGTTAATTTTTATATGAATTTCCTGTTTTGATATTAAATTCTTATTTTGTTGTTATTCAATTGTTGTGTTTGTTTACCGGTTTATTCGTAATTGATAATTTCGCAAGATTAATTGGAACTAGAAAAGGAAGATTAATCTAGGGCATTAATTGAATAATATAGGAATTGGTAATTGTGTAGAAATACTAATTACAGTTTTTGGATCACTAAAACCACTCCTAATCTATAATTTGTTCATAACCAGGTTAGGGTGAGAAGGGATTCTTCTTTAAATGGTTAAGTGAATAGGAGGGTCTTCACTTAGGAATAGGGATTATCCAACATTAGAGTGAGATCCAACCAACAAGTTTTAATAATTAATTACAACAATTTTCTAAATAAAACTAACTTAAGGTTCTAGTGGGATTCTGCCATTTAAACACTTTTTACAAATTCGTTTTAAAACCTTTTAATTGCTTTCTTAGTTGTTATTTGTCTTTTTAATTGTTTCTTAGTTTTAAAAATCGTTCAAAAAAGTTTTATTTAACTAAACAGTAGAGATGTAGTTAGTACTAGTTCTTGGCCGTCCCGAGAGTTTGACAATCCAGGGACTTTCCTTGTCTTATTACATCAATAGGTATGTTTGCCTAAAAGTAGAATTTTAATAAGATAATAACCACACAACACTAAGATTGTGACAAACTAGAAGAGTATGCCAATATAGAAGATCCCAAAAGATACTACGCCTTGTCCAATTGTGAAATTGTCCTATACCATCTTCCTTACCTATTTCCATTCCTATTTCTATTATCTTTGGAAAGTCATGAACTCTTTTCCAACACTGATCTCCAGTAAGACAAGGTGGCAGCAGAGAATGATCTTCTCCTCTATCCTTCCCTTCTTGAAAGCCCTCGACTCCTCCGAAAAGGATGATCAGAAGGAAAAAACAATGATAACAATCGAACCAAGATTGTTTTCCCCTCTTTGTAGTTTGAATTAACTTGTGTGTTCTATGCAATACGGACAAGCAAATTTACCCAAAGTACTCCAACCGGACAACATCCCTTACACTGAAAAGTCACTAACCGTCCAAAGAAGGGTAGCCTTCATATTGAAATTTTGTTTCTTCAAAGTATCGTACGTGTTAACTCCATGCAACCACAATTGATTCAACTTTCTATCAATGGCTGCAAGTAGACGTCCAATTTATGTTTCGGATTCTGAGGGCCCGGAATAATACATGTCACGAACATTACAGGATTCTTTAAGCACATCCAAAGAGGTAAGTTGTATGGCGTCACAATTACTGGCAAAGAAGAATATTGCTTTCCGAACATCCCAAACAGTGAGAACCCATTAGTACACAATCAAAGTCTCATATTCCTTGATTCGAATGCAAACTCAAGATGAGTGTTATTAAAGTATTTTCAAGCTTCTCCATCCCTAGGATGACTCATCATGTTCGTCTCAGGTGCACTTTTTTAGTGCCATCTCAGGTACGCTTTTTTAGTGCCATACAACCTCTGCAGTCTAGGTATTAATGGAATGTAGTACATCTTCTTGTACAAAATCTCTTTGCACTTTTTCTTATTTTTCTTTCTTCTCATTAACGTTCATGTCCATAAAACTTACACTGACGTCTTTGGGCATCATTTTTCCAATACAACATACATCCATTAACACATACATCAATCATTTGTACCGTCATATTGCAATCATCCACTACCTTATTGCCTTTGGGGAGTACATCCTTCAAGAGATATAATATTTTATCAAAGCACTTTTCAAACATGTTGTTCTCTGACTTAATGTTCAACAACCTCACATATCGCACAATTATGAATACTTTGTACGCCTTTCATACAACAGTGTATCAACATATTTCGTCATGTCATAAAATCATTGAGCCTCACGATTAGGTGCCTCCTCGTAATTCTAGTACGCAACATCGAGTTCAAAATATGGATTGGTCGCATCAAATATGCTCTCACGGTACGTGTTTCTGTTAATATTGATCCTACCACTACCTTCCCCAACATTCGATTGGTAACCCTACTATGGTTTGTCATGTGAACTCTAGTTATAGTAATCAGGTAAAAACCTATGCTTATAAAGATGCAACTTCATCTCATTCTCGACTAGATACTTTTTATTTTTGCACTTTTCGCGCGGGCACCGTAACTCATTAGCTTCACCAAGATTGTAATTAACGTACTAATGAACAAAATGCTTCACACCATTCACAAACTCACTACTTATCCTACAACTCCAGGTACAATTCTTCTATACATCCAACTACTATCCTCCTCCATAACTTCACAAAACAAAACATATTTATATAACAGTTTTTAAATGTGACACTTATTCCTTAAAAAGAGAGCAAATTTTCACTTTGTAGTCTGACAAGACTCTACTTTGAGGAATTTTAGAATTATTCCTCAAATGGGGTTCAATGTAAAGTGAGTTTCGTTCCTTATAAAGAAGAATAGTGATTTTCTTTCTCTACACTATAAAGTGATTCAATTCAAATATTTCCTACTTTTAATTTCTTTCTTCATAAAGTAAAATTTTTGTGTTTATGAAATATTAAGAGTTTTCTATCAAAATTTTTTAGAGATTAAGAGTTTAAGAGTCTTACATTTAAACTTATAGATTAATAGTTTAAAGAATTCTATAATAATTTGAGTGTTACATATATAAAGATCAAATAGTGAAAATTTTAAAGAATTCTCTAATCATTTATAATAACTTTTCAAAAATAATTAACCAAACTTAAGAGTTTTAAGAAATAAAGAGTTTAAAATTTAAAATTTGAAAAAAATTTTGACTGAGTTTCCCCTATAAAATGAACAATCCCTAGGCATAATAGCCACACAAGACACCAACCACATGAACAAAAACAAATCTAACAAATTTTTAAGAATCCAGACTCCCCCATAAAAGCAAATAATTATTGTTTTAAGAGTTCGGCTCCCCCATAAAGACAACAAGTTCTTTATAATAAAAACAAAAAAATTATATATTTAAGAGTCCGGACTCCCCCATAATAAAGACAAAGAAATAAAATGTAATTGCATAATAGTGACGTCGCTAAAACTAACCTAGCAAGTGCACTAGTTCAAGTATAGTATAATTAAGGTTGATCCCACAAGGATTTGTATCCAATTACTAATTATTACTATTTAACTCAATTCAAACCGACCGAACTTTAGTGAATGTTTAGTTAAAACTAATGAAAAACAACAAAGGAAATTAATGAGAAAAGGTTTAACTAAGGCTAATGATCTTATTAGTGAATTATTAATGTACATGTGTAATCTTTCTTACTAAACTAAATTTTACCTTTGATTAATGATGGAATTTCCTTAATTAGAACTAAGCCCAATCTTTCGGCACAAAGACCCTATATTTAATTAATAGCCTACTATATCTCTATGTAGATTAGTTAACTAAAAACACATTAAGATCTTTGGAATTTGGAGTTTTCACAATTTTTCCAAATTGACTCACATGAACCTCACCTAGAAATTACTACAATCTCTTGCCAATTTTACTAGATGTTATTATTACTTAGTTCCTACTCAATTTATCTCCACTAGGTCTCAAAACCAAGTATTAGATTATGCGAGAGATGGTCAGTCAATCACAAGCATTAAGATCGAGTAATAAGGATTAATCATGAAGAATATGGTAAAGAGAATTAATCAACACATAAATATTAATAAAAACATGCAATCTTCATATAAGCCCTAGTTAAAGAACTTTAGCCAAAAAAATCTATGAAAAGAAATAAAAACATATCCTTTAGAAATAAAAACAGTTTACAAAGAAAATCGTAAATAAAGAAAACAAGCCTTAAAGAGAGAACTTGAATCTATTGTCTTCAACCTCCTTATTCCCATCCTGATCTCCAAGTAATTATAGAAAACAAGAAATGAGGTTTTAGCCCTAACGGCTAAAACTCTAAACTAAAGAAAATAAAGAACTAACATAATTGAATAATGATTCTAAAAAACTCCCCAAAACTCATTCTAATGGCTAGAAAAGCCTTATTTATAGAGTTTTTAACCCTAGGAGAGTTAGGAAATTACGAAAATATGAAAAAGAAGTTTAATAGGACAAGAAATCAAGTTAAGAGGCATGAAATCAGACAAAAACCAAAGAAAATAAGGAAAAATCCTTGGAGAATCTCCTAGATTCAGCTGTTAAAATAAAGTCCACTGCCGGTCTTTTGTAATGTCTAGCATCGAACTTTCTCTATTTCACTTTTCTTCATTAAACGCTCAAAGTCCATCATTGGTCATCTGCATGTCTAACACCGATCTTCTTCTTTTCAGTCTTGACGTGTTGCTTTGCTCTTTTTGCTGGATAAATTGTCCATTATGCCCCTGATATCAAAATAACATTATAGTGAGTCTTTTAACAAGTTTATGCTCTAATATATATATATATATATATCCATTTTCTTCACAAATTCAAGTATAAAAGTGTATAAAATATAGATAAATCTATCATTTATTAGTAAGCGACACTCTAAGTCTTGAAAATATGCCTAAAATAAGGATACACAAAAACACAAGAACAAACTTAATTTAAAGATCAATCTATGTACTAGTACTCTTTCCTTTTTAACATATTGCTAAAAGATACTATATATTTTGTAATGTATTGTTAAGTCAAAACACAAAAATTAATATTTAGAAAATAGAGAAAAGTATTATGAAATGTATGGGAAGAGGAAATGCAAAAATGAGTATGCTAATATAAAAAATACGTGATAAATTTATAATATTCATGTAAGTGGCTAAGATAATACGTTATAGGTAATGCTTTATATGTATATAAATTCCTAACATATATACATGTTTTATTAATATTATTTTGTGTCTAAGAGAACATGATAGATTGATATTTTCACTAATTTTTTGGCTTAATTTGATATTTATTTTAATTAAATGCTAGTGAAAAATGAGCTTAATTAGAACAAATAACCTCCTTTATACCTTATTTACATTGTAGGGGCTCATGTGGAGACAAGGAGAAGTTGGAGGACCAAAATGTAAATAAAGAAAAATGAGTATTGTATCAAACCGGCACGAGGAAGTTCTCTCAATAGCGATCTTCATCAACCATGATCCGGTGTCGAATTCTCACAAAACTGGCGCCGAGTTTAATATTTCCCCTTCCAGATGGTTTCCGGTGCATCAATCTGCGGCCCGGCGTTTGTTCTAAATTGAGCTGACGCTGGATTTGTGTTTTTAGCACCGGAATCTCCTTGTCCAGAAATTTCCTTTTTTTTTTTTTTTCTTGTTAGAAATTGTTTGTTTTAGTAATTTTAGAGTTTTAGTAATTTATTTTTAAGGTTGTATTCTCTATTTAAATAGAGGAATTTAGAGTTTAGGAGATCATCTGGGACACAATATTTTACCTATCTTTTTATTGAAGACTCGAAAGACAGATTCGAGAGCGGCTCTCCACGCTTCTTCTAAACCCTCTTTTTATTTATTTGTTTAGTATGAGTAACTAAGTCTTTTTTTACTAAGACCTTCTTTGAAGATCAAAACTTTATGCAATGCTTTTATTTAATTAAAAATTTTATCTTTCATCTTGTTTTTGGTTAATTGTTATTATTTGTCTTAATGTCTGTGATTTTCTGGCCAATTATTGCATGTTCATAGATTGTTCTAGTGCCCGAGAGGTACAAGATATGATTGGATCAGGGTAATAATAACACATTGTAAAACTGACTAGAGATAAATTTGATTCTTTGTGCGGTTTCTAATAAGTAGGAAACAAAGTTAGGAAAGATCCACAGAGGTGTATCCGGTCTCGATTCTTAAAATCACGTAGAGATACGATCGATTTATTAACAAGGCTAGGAGCCTTACTATATGAGAGTGAGTCTAGCTTATTCACGGAAATTCTACCATTTACCAGATCAAGAGTCAACCAAGAATAAATCAACCATAAGCATAAAAAGAGTAGATTGGATTAGGGATGTCTTAGTTCGATTTTTAGTCATAAACTTTTTTTAAATGATTTTATTTTATCTTTAATATTCATTATTAGTCTTCTATAGTTTAATCAATCAACTTATGTTTGGCTTAAGTCTAGTCAAGTAGGTGATTTCTCCAGTTAGATAGCAATCCTCATGGGACGATATTTACTTACTACTTTATTACTTGTTAGATATTTATACACTTGCAGATTTCATATCAAATTTTTCCTTTTATATTATTTTCTTTCTTAAGTTATATAAAAATCTTCCCTTATTTTCGTAAAGAGTTTGTGCTAATTCTCAATTTTTATTGCTCTTTGGGATATATTTTTTTGATTTGGAAGAGATTGATGTATATTGTGAAAAGAAGTATAAAAGGAACACCATGACTAAATTGTTGAAAAAAAAGTGATTGAAGAAAAAGAGAAAGAAAAGCAAGAAAAAATATAGTGCAAGAAAGTTTATAGGTCATGGTGAAAAAGGTAAAATAAATGCCAAGAAAAAAAAAGAAAAATAAAAAAATGGCATATATGAAAGAACGACTCGAATCATTTGTACCACTTTGTGTATCACATGCTAATTTTGGTATATTTATTAATAAAACCTATTAAATAAAAGATAAATCTAAAGGAAAATGATAAACCATAAGGAAAAAATATATTATAAATGGAAGTGATATAGAGAGTAGTACACAAAAGTGGTACAGACGATTCTTGACCGTGAAAGAAAAAATAAGGAAAAGAAGTATTATAAAGTGGTTTGGTTGACAAAGTTGTTATTGGAAAAAGATTTGAAGCAAAAGCAAAATTAGAAAGTTTGTTGTAGTTCGTATGATTTTTGCAAGCTCTCTCTTTCTTTGATTTTGAATCCTTATCCTTCGTTTGTTAACCGATACCCTAGTCTTACATTACAAGCTTAAAAGTCTTACCTGACCTAAGTTGAGTTTTGGAAGCCTCTATTGGTGGAGAGATGGTATGAAGAGTAAGCTTATGGAACGATCGTTTTTCAAACTTAATCTTCTTTGTATGACTTGGAAACTTTGTTTAGTATTTATTTTTATACTTTCTAATGGTGATAATCACACTTACACAAAGTCTTGTTTTGAGTTATAGAGGATAATTGAATACTTGCTTTGTTATATCAATTTTGAAGATTGTTGGAAGAATGTTCTATTTTGAAGAGTTTGACATTTTTGATGCAGAATGTGTAATTTGAATTATTCTCTACCTGTCTAAGTTTCTTTGCTTGAGGAAAGCAACATCTAAGTGTGGGGAGTTGATAGATTGATATTTTCACTAGTTTTTGGCTTAATTTGATATTTATTTTAATTAAATTCTAGTGAAAATTGAGCTTAATTAGAACAAATAACCTCCTTCATACTTAATTTAAATTGTAGAGGCTCAATGGAGAAAAAGAGAAGTTGGAGGACTAAAATGTAAATAAAGAAAAAAGAATATTCTATCAAACCAATGCGAAGAAGTTTTCTCAGTAGAGCAGATCTTCATCAACCACGATCTGGTGCTAGATTCTCAAAAAATCGACGCCAAGTTTAATATTTCCCGTTCCAAACAGTTTCCGGTGCATCAATCCGCGGCCCGGTGTTTGTTATTGAGTTCGCGCCGGATTTATGTTTTCGGCACTGAATCTCTTAGTCCAGAAAACTTCCTTTTAATTTTTTTAATTTTTATTTTTCTTTTTGGAAATGGTTTGTTTAGTAATTTTAGAGTTTTAATAATTTCTTTTTCCAGTTTTAGAAATTCCTTTCTATGACACAATATTTTGCCTATCTTTTTACCGAAAACTTGGAAGACAGATTCGGGGGCGGCTCTCCAAGCTTTTTCTAAACCCTTTATTTATTTAGTATGAGCAATTAATATTTTGCCTAGTTTTTTGGGCTACAAATTAAATTTTTCAAAAATTAAAGTTTTTGCATTTATTTTATTATATTATTTTTTATTAAATTAATTTACTTCTAACAACATTCTCAAATCATCAGCAAATAAAGTTTATTATTATCTCATTTTTAAAATTAAAATTTTCGGATTTATCTTTTCCTTTTCTTTTTTCTGAATTTTGAAAATTAAAATTTTAGGATTTATGTTTTTAATATATTTAAAAAATATCATATTCTTCCAGGTGCAAATTAAATTTTTCAGAAATTAATATTTTTGCATTTATTTTATTATATTAATTTTGAGGGCCGATAAATCTAACTCGGGAATATGAATGTATAGCGCGAAAAAAATTATTATTTTCCCTCATCTTTCTCCCTCTCTAACTTCTCTCTACTCCTTCTCCACTCTAAAACTAAAATATTTAACATGGAACTTGAATTGGAGGTAGATATAGATCATTACGAAGAATTTGTAAATATTAATTTAGATGTAAGAAAAGTAAAAAAAAAAAAAATTTCAAAACTGGGTTGGGATCACCCAGACGGACGACCCAAACATGGGCGGATCGCCCAGACGGGCGACCAGCACACATCCGGGTCGCCGGCCCGGGCGACCGGCTCACGTCCGGTTGGCCAGCTCGGGCGATCCGAGTTTTTTTTTTTTTTAGGTAGAAAGAATATTTGTAGGTATTTGGAAAACTTGAAACATAATAACTCTGCGATCGGATGTCCGTTTCACGCGTATGACCACTTGTTTTGATGGTTCTCTTAAAGAGGAACGCAACGGCATCGTCAAAAAAGTGATCCGGACGCGTTTCGGGGCAAAAAATTTGTTTCATATAGTCGAAAACTTTGACGGGGCATAACTTTGCGCTCGGACATCCGATTAAGGCGATTCTTGTGGGCATTTCGGTTATTTTTTCGAGACCTACGCGTTGTAAACAATCCTAACAGTTTCCCACTGACTGTTTTGACAAAAACCTCCTGTTTTTGTTTTAATTTACGTTTTTTTAATTTTTTTAATATTTTCTCTCTTGTTAACTAAAAACTTACGCCATCAATTTGAAAATTAAATATAGGAACAGTCTTCTTTTTGCTCTAATTAAAAATTCAAATGATTGAAGTTGGTAAATATTGGAATTCTTTTTGCACGCAAATTTTTTGCTCCGAAATACGTCCAGATCACTTTTTTAACGATACCGTTGCGTTTATCTTTACGAGAACCATCAAAACGAGTGGTCATATGCGTGAAATGGACATCCAATCACAAAGTTATTCATGTTTAAAGTTTTCCAAATACCTACAAAAATTCTTTCTTTCTTCAAAAAAAACCTCGGATCGCTCGGGCTGGCGACCCCGATGTGTGCTGGTCGCTCATCTGGGTGATCCGCCCATGTTCGGGACGCCTGTCCGGGCGATCCGAGCCCAGTTTTGAATTTTTTTTTTTTTAAAACTTTTCTTGCATCTAAATTGATATTTTCTTCTACAAATTCTTCGTAATGATCTATATCTACCTCCAATACGAGTTCAATGTTAAAGATTTTAGTTTTAGAGTGGAGAAGGAGTAGAGAGAAGTTAGAGAGAAACTGTGTAGAGAGAGAAAGATGAGGGAAAATAATGATTTTTTTCGCGCTATACATTCATATTCCCGAGTTAGGTTTATTATGCCCCTTAATTTTATTAGATTAACTTGTTTCTTGAGGGTTCTCAAATCATCATAAATAAAATTTAATTATCAAATTAAAACTTTTTAATTATCATTATCAAAATAAAACTCTTTAAGTATTATATAGTCAAATTCATTATTATATCTTTTTTAATTTAATTTTTCAGATTTATTTTTACATTTTATTTTTTCTGAATTTCAAAAATTAAAATTTTCAAATTTATCTGCAAATTAAATTTTTGAAAATTAAAATTTTCATATTTATTTTATTATATTAATTTTTTATTAGATTAACTTTTTTCTTATAGGTTTTTCAAATCATCTGTAAATAAAGTTTTATTATCAAATTAAAACCCTTCAATTATAATTATCAAATTAAAACTTTTTAATTATTATTCATATTAAATTCATTATTATCTCTTATTTTAAAATTACTTTTTTTGGATTTTATTTTTGCATTTTTTTAATTTTAGAAATTAAAAATTCATATTTTTATTTTTAATATATTTAAAATAATATTTTAGTTTTTCGGTTTCAAATTAAAATTTTCAAAATTAAAGTTTTTGAATTTATTTTATAGATATTTTTTTATTAAATTAGCTCACTTCTTGCACATTCTCAAATCATCAGTAAATAAAATTTTATTATCAAATTAAAAAACTCTTCAATTATCATTATCAAATTAAAACTATTTATTTATTATCTATATCAAATTCATTATTATTTATTTTTTTATAATATAATAGAAAAAAAAAGAAGGTGTCCACGTAGACGCTAGGTGACGAAAGTGTATCACGTCAGATTTCTTTATTTTCATATATATATATATATATAGATGTGCAGCAAAATTATTATATACATTATAAAATATTTTTATTTATCAAAAAGAATAAAAATATATGTTGGTAGGTATTTCTAAAACATTTAATAGATGTGGTTAAACATGGAATTTTTTCCCCTTAAAAGAAAAGATAATTTTCTGAAAAAATTATATGATAAAAAATATGTTTGACAATAATCTCCACTTTATATTAGTTAAAAAAAAAAGGAAAGAGAAAATGTTATATTTTGTTTCTAAAACTTAAACTTTGACATGACATGATATGCAAAGTTTTGTTTTTTATCGATATGATCTATTAATAATTTACAAAAATTGAATTACATTTTTTTTCTTTACTGTAAAATTCTTAATGTCCATAAAGAAAAGTATTAGTTTCATAAATTGTTTAAGAACGTAATAATAGAAAAAAACTTTAAAGGTTACACTACAAAATTTTTTTTCACAAAAAAATATTTTTAAATAATATATTCTATCAAAACTTAAATTTTAAGGACTAAATGCTATTTGCCTAATAAAAAAAACAAATGACGACAATAACGACTGTTATTTCAATTTTCAAAACATCTTTATATCCGCGCTCCTTTCTCATAGGGTTTTCATCCGAGCTCCTCCTTTCTGAGTCTCTCTCATAGGGTTTTTCCGACGGACGCCGCTTTTGTTCGACCTGAGAGTGTGCTCTTTACCTTTCTCAACTTACCACTCAATCGTTCAGGTAATTATTATTTTCACTTGATTACTGTTCATTAATTTTTTGCTGCTGCCAATTGAAAATTGTTTGCTTGGTTGCAAATTACTGTTTGCTTTACAAATATTTTGCTTATTTTCTGTTGGAAACTGATTGAATGTGCATTTTGCTACTGCTTTATCCTCTGTTACATAGTGAGTATCCAGAGTATGTTTTTAATAGTTTGGTGGTGTTGAATCGGGCTATCGAACTTGGGAATCATGGTCCCGAGCCAATGATGCTGCTGTTGGGTTGAGTATTCGATATATGTGTTAGTTAGCCGAATTATATACTTTTGGTCACCCTTTATCTTCTGTGAGTTATAATTTCTTTAATTCCCTTTGTCATAAGTCTTGGAGCTATTCTTGTTACTTTTTGTTGGGGGTGTAAAGCTCAAGCTGGACTCAGACACTTTTTTAATCAACTCAAAGAGTGTATTAATTTTGGTTCGAGCTCGAGTGTTTGTGTTGACTCGAATTCAATTTTTTAAACATATTATATATATTAATTAAAATAAAGTAAAAAAAATTATATATTTTGACTCTGATAGATACTTGGTCAACAACGAACTCTAACCGAGCCGCTTGGCTCATTTATACCCCTACTTTTTGTATCAAAGTGGTGCTTCACACTTTTGTTTATCTCATATCTTTCAAATAAAAGTATTTGTGCTTGTTTGGTTATTAAGTTTTGTGCGATTTACAAGGACTTGTTCTCTTTCTGTGGTATGTATTATATCCTATTTGATCAATCAACTCAGTTTTAGAAAGATATTTTGTCCATTGCATTTTTCCTCATTCTGCATGCAAATGCATAGAATAGGAAATGTTGAAATGGCACATAAATATACTGTATACGGCAGCCCTGAGAATCCAAAGTAATAAGATCTCTTTTTAATTGCCGGGTCCAATAGTTGGCCTTCATCCAACAAAACTTCATTAAAGTTGCCACATATGTTCTCCTTTTACCCCTCCTTCATTGCAGGGGAATTTCTTGTTGTGCTTCTGTGCTTTCTTCCATTGCTTGAGGAAAAAGATGCTGCATTCTCATTTGTGTTTCTCAATGGATTAGATTGTTTAATTTGACGATTGATCATTCTCATCTAGAAATCATCCTTCTCGTGTTATATACCTTAATCCCTTAAACTCACAGAAATCAAGCTATACTAATATTATTATTACTATTTTTTGGTTGGAAAGATATAGTACGACAATGGAAGTTACCCAGGTTCTTCTAAATGCACAGTCGGTTGACTCAACTGTTAGGAAACATGCAGAAGATACACTCAGACAATTTCAGGAACAAAACCTTCCTGTTTTCTTGCTTTCTCTTTCTGGGGAGCTTGCTCATGAGGACAAGCCAGTGGATAGCCGTAAGTTAGCTGGTTTGGTTCTCAAGAATGCATTGGATGCCAAGGAACAACATAGGAAGCACGAGCTCATCCAACAGTGGCTAGCACTAGATGTTTCTGTGAGATCCCAGATCAAGGCATGCTTGCTACAAACATTGTCCTCCCCTGTGGCTGATGCTTATTCTACGGCTTCACAAGTAATTGCAAAGGTTGCAGGCATTGAGTTGCCACAAAAGCAGTGGCATGAGCTGATAGGTTCACTCCTCTCTAATATTCATCAGGCCCATGTTCATTTGAAGCAAGCTACCCTGGAAACATTGGGATATTTGTGTGAAGAAGTTTCTCCAGACGTTGTAGACCAGGATCAAGTAAACAAGATATTGACAGCTGTAGTGCAGGGCATGAGCGCAAATGAGCGGAACAATGATGTCCGGCTTGCTGCGATTCGAGCCTTGTACAATGCGCTTGGCTTTGCAGAAGCAAATTTTTCAAATGATATGGAGCGTGATTATATTATGAGAGTAGTGTGTGATTCTACTTTATCCCCTGATTTGAAAATTCGGCAGGCTGCGTTTGAGTGTTTGGTCTCAATTGCTTCGATATATTATGAGAGGTTAGCTCCGTACATTCAGGAGATATTCAAGATTACTGCTAAAACCATTAAGGAAGATGAGGAGCCTGTTGCTCTGCAAGCAATTGAGTTCTGGAGTTCAATATGTGATGAGGAGATAGATATTTTAGAAGAATATGGCGGTGAATTTACTGCAGACTCTAGTGTTGCATGCTATTATTTCATCAAGCAGGCTCTTCCTGCTCTTGTTCCTTTGTTGTTAGAGACACTTCTTAAGCAAGAAGAAGATCAGGATCAGGATGAGGTTGCTTGGAATCTTGCTATGGCTGGGGGTACCTGTCTTGGTTTGGTTGCACGGACAGTGGGGGATGACATTGTCCCACTTGTCATGCCTTTTATAGAAGAGAACATAACAAAGCCTGATTGGAGACAAAGAGAAGCTGCTACATATGCCTTTGGTTCCATTCTGGAAGGTCCGGCACCTGATAAGTTAATTACTCTTGTCAATGTTGCTCTAAATTTCATGCTCACTGCTCTTACGACGGACCCAAATAGCCACGTGAAGGATACAACAGCATGGACTCTGGGTAGGATGTTTGAATTTCTTCATGGATCAACAGTGGATACCCCAATTATAACACCAGCAAATTGTCAGCAGATTATTACTGTTCTCATCCAGAGTATGAATGATGTTCCAAATGTTGCAGAAAAGGCCTGTGGTGCCCTATATTTCCTTGCCCAGGGTTATGAGTATGTGGATTTACAATCTCCCATTACTCCATACTTCCAGGAAATTGTCAAGTCCCTTCTCACTGTCACAGACAGAGAAGATGCTGGGGAATCAAGGCTGAGAATGGCTGCTTATGAGACTCTAAATGAAATGGTGCGGTGTTCCACTGACGAGACGGCCCCAATGGTGTTGCAGTTGATTCCAATTGTTATGACAAAGCTTCATCAAACGCTGGAGGCCCAAACTCTTTCATCTGATGAAAGAGAAAAGCAGAGTGAGTTACAAGGCCTTCTTTGTGGATGCTTACAGGTCATTATTCAAAAAGTTGGTGCGTCAGAGCCAGCCAAGTATGGGTTCATGCAGTTCTCTGATCGGATCATGAATCTCTTTCTTTGTGTTTTTGATTGCCGAAGTGCAACTGTTCACGAAGAAGCAATGCTTGCCATTGGAGCTCTCGCCTGTGCTACCGGTCCAGATTTTGGGAAATATTTGCCTGCACTTTACAAATACTTGGAAATGGGTCTTCAGAATTTTGAGGAGTACCAGGTCTGTGCTATCACAGTTGGTGTTATTGGTGATATATCTAGGGCACTGGAGGATAAGATCTTACCTTATTGTGATGGAATAATGACCCAGCTTCTCAGAGCGCTATCTAGTAATCAGTTGCATCGCTCTGTGAAACCTCCTATTTTCTCATGCTTTGGTGACATAGCTTTGGCAATAGGAGAGAATTTTGAAAAGTATGTCATGTATGCCATGCCTATGCTGCAAAGTGCTGCTGAACTATCTTTCCGCACATCAGGGGCTGATGATGAAATGGTAGAATACACCAACATTTTGAGGAATGGAATCTTAGAGGCGTATTCTGGGATATTCCAGGGTTTCAAGAACTCTCCTAAAACCCAGCTTTTAATTCCCTATGCACCGCATATTCTGCAGTTTCTGGATAGCATTTACATGGAGAAAGACATGTCAGTGCTTCCTCTGTTCTTGCAATTTCGTTTTTGGTTCCTTTTACGTGCTGTTTCTCTCATCTTTTGTTTTGGTCATTTTTCTTTTAATGCAGGGATGATGTGGTGATGAAGACTGCTATCGGAGTCCTGGGAGATCTTGCAGATTCTCTGGGAAGGAATGCAGCTTCTTTGATTCAACAATCTCTTTCCTGCAAGGACTTTCTAAATGAATGCTTGTCCTCAGATGATCATTTGATTAAGGAATCTGCTGAGTGGGCCAAGATGGCAATCTCTCGTGCCATATCTGTCTGACTCTGGATCCGGTTTGTACATAATTTTTTTAATTTTTGGAAGTTCCTGCATGCATATGGACATGTCTATTTGGGGTCCCGGGTTGTATTCAATACAATTGGGTCATTGGCATTTTTAGACAGTAGAAGCAACTGATCGATCTTCAGGTTGTGACTAAGTTTTGCATCAGCAGCATTGCGGGGTTCTTTCATTTTTACATTGAGGAGAGTCTGCAATGGTTGCCTTTTAGGGTGAAGGTTCTGGGGAAGAAGAGTGTTCCAATGCTATGATGGAGTTAGGATAGATGTTGCTTTGACAATCGGAATGGATATATGAGGGTGCAGTGGATCATTTGTAGTTTTTATAGGTTTCTTTGGCATTGTAACAGAAATACCTGACATTGTCCAGGTGCTGTTGTTCCTTGGGAGGGAGCTTTTGAGGTGTTGGAAATCAAAAGCAGAAAATTTTGGTTCATATACATTTTGTAGCAAACCCACCCAATGCCATGGCTGCTCTGACTGACTTCCATATTTATATTCTTAAACATTTCCTTTTTTCCTTTTGTCTTGTGTCTGTCTGTCCGTCCAGATATTGCATTGGTCTCTGTGTTTATCAAGTGGATTGCATTTGCATACTACAATATGGTTTTTACTTTGGAGGAACCATATGTTCTGGGGACCTTTTGTTATTGAAAAAAAAAACAGTAGCTGTTCAATATTCTTCTTCAAACTCCCGGGGGGGAAAAAATAGGATAGGATTAGCCCCTCCCGCCACCAGTTGATTTGGTTGAGGCTACTCTATGTATTTGCCAATTGACAGCAAAGCCAATGTAATTGTAGCTTTTCCTAAACTCTTGAGTTGAGTTGAGTTGAACAGATGACAACTCTCCACCCAGCCTTTCAATGATATTAGCAACCAGAAGTTAAAATAAAAGATAGGTGACACGCAATTTCTTTTTCTTTAATATTTAAATGCCGATTCGAACTGGATGTTTCGTTTGGACTAAGAATGAGAAAAAAATTATAATTATAATTTAAGAATAATAGATAGAAAAATTATTTATAAATAATCATGAATTATTTTATTTTTCTTATAATTATGAATTTTTGTTTAGGGATTATTTTATTTTTCTATTTATAGGTACAAACTTGATTTTATCTTTTTTAACTATGAATTATTATTTTTTTTTTAAAAATAACTGTGAAGTAACTCTCAAATATAACAATTTATTAAAAATAATTTATGGTTATATTTGAAAGGTAAAAAATAATCATGGCTATTTTAAAAAAAAGATAGATCATGACTAAGTTTGTGACTATAAATAAAAAATAAAAAATAGTTCATTATTAGAAAAAGACAAAATAAAGATTCATGATTATAAATATAAAAGTTAAAATAGTTCAAGGTTAATTATAACTAATGTTTTTAAGTTATACAAGTAATATGATTCTTATTAATTAAAGAAATCAATAATTAGTAAAATAAAAGAGGGATGAAGAAAAAAAGAGTTTTTAACTTTTTATAATAATGTTGAGAATATATATTATTGAATTTTTTTTTAAATTAGTGAAAATCAATTTCTTTATAATATAAAATTTCTTATATTCATTAAATTTATTAAACATTTATAAAATTCATTAAATTTGAATTACTAAAAATATACTCCTATCTATTGTTTTAATGAATAAACTAAAAATATATCTACATTATTGTGTGCCGGTGATACTCCAATGAAAGAAAAGAATGAAACAGCTTCTGGTGGGGCCACTCCAAGTCGACACTTATAAAAATATTCACAATAGACGAGCAGCTGCAGAAGCCAATAATTTCTCGTCCAAGTCCTTTTTTTTAATTATTATTTTTAAATGAATTTTCCGTCCAAGTCTTTACTAACAAATACTTTTTAGAAAATAATTATTCTATTTTTATTTCGCTAAATATATAATTATCCTATTTATTATAGTTATTTAGAACATGTAACATTATTTCAGGTCCATCTTTACACCGGCGCTCCTCTCTCTCTCTCTCTCTCTCTCTCATTCTTTCTTTATTTCTTTCTTTCTTCCTCTCTGTCTGTCTCTCTCATAGGGTTTCGGACGCGCCGCTTTTGTTCGATCTGTGAAGAGTGTGCTCTCTATCTTACTCAAGTAGAACTCAGTTCTTCAGGTGATTTTTCTGTGAAATTCTTTTCATTAATCCGCTTTTGTTTTTTGTTCTCATGGATTTAGACTAGGGTTTTCTTTTAATTTCTCCAATGCTCGATCTGTGTTTTCTTCAATTTATTTAAATAATCTAATCTCTGATGTTTCAATGACTGTTTGGTATAGTTAAAATTAGAATTTTGATCTATTAATAGACATCTTTTTTCTTGCGTTTTAATGAATGTTTACTTAAGTGACGTTCATTATTTTGCAATCGAATGATCAAAGTTACCAATTTTTTATGATTAAAGTGCGTAAATTTGTCAGATCGGTGAGCTTTTATGCTTGTTGTTTTCAGAAGTTAAGTCTTCGAGTTCGACTCTATTAGTTGGACTAAGGTGAATATTTGATTTAGCGAAGGATCGCATTGAGTTGCCTGGCCGATTATTATTATTTTTTTTTTTTTGGAAATTTGTTTGCTGCCTTTGTTGACTAGTGTTTGTGTTGCCGAAGCTTCACTTATTTGTGTTGATTGTCTTTGTCATCTGATTGAGTTTGTTTTCCGCTACTGCTTTGCGTATGCTCTGTTACATATTGAATATCCAATATCTATATTTTAATACTTGGGGGGGGGGTTTGAGGGGGTGGAAGTCATGGTCCATTATGATGATTGATATTGAGTCGAGTATTCAGTATATGTCTTAATTAACAGAAGTAAGCTAATGGTCATCATGGATATTCTGTGAGTTATATGATGTTTCCTTCAGTATAAGCCTTGGAGGTTATTTCGTTATCTTTCACAGTGCTTCTTGATTTGTGGGTACATGATATCTTTTTGTATTCAAAGTATTTATGCTTGTTTGGATATTAAGCTTGTTTTATTTGTTTGAAATTTTGATTCTAAAAGGATTCTCTTGTCCGTTGCACCTTTTTCTCCCTAAGCTGCTCTTAATAAAAGAGGCAATGTTGAATTGACACTTAAAATATGCTATATATGAAGGGCCTGAGAATCCAGAATGAATAAACTTTATTAAATCCCTGGACATAACATTTTGTATTCATCCAATAATACTTTGTTTAATCACTTATGTTGTTGTTTTACCACTCTTTGTTTGAAGGGATGTCTTTCGTAGTGTCCATTTTCTGTGTCTCAGCCATTGCTTGGGATATTTTGTCAGTACACTTTTTTCTGTGCCTCTGTCCATTCCTCAAGGATATATAGGGTGTATACTTTCCTATTGTCTTTTCCATTGCTTGAGGATGTATGGGGTGTCTTCTCCTGATTATGTGCATCGAGTAAGATTGCTTCTTTGGATGGTTTGTCATTGTTTTTACTTCTAGAAATCATCCTTCTCATTTTATTTATTTTTCCCTTAAAAATGTACAAGGAATCAAGCAATCCTAATACTTCTTTTTTTTTTTGGGTGTCTGGACAGAGATAGTGTGGCAATGGAAGTTACTCAGGTTCTCCTAAATGCGCAATCAGTTGACTCAACTGTGCGGAAACATGCAGAAGATACACTCAGGCAGTTTCAGGAGCAAAATCTTCCTGCTTTCTTGCTTTCTCTTTCTGGAGAGCTTGCTGGCGAGGACAAGCCAGTGGATAGCCGTAAGTTAGCTGGTTTGGTCCTCAAGAATGCCTTGGACGCTAAGGAACAACATAGAAAATATGAGCTTGTTCAAAGATGGTTAGCACTAGATGTTGCTGTAAAATCTCAGATCAAGGCATGCTTGCTACAAACATTGTCCTCTCTTGTGGCTGATGCTCGTTCTACTGCTTCACAAGTAATTGCAAAGGTTGCTGGCATTGAGCTGCCCCAAAAGCAGTGGCCCGAGTTGATAGGTTCACTACTATCTAATATTCATCAGGTCCCAGCTCACGTGAAGCAAGCCACTTTAGAAACTTTGGGATATTTGTGTGAAGAAGTTTCTCCAGACGTTGTAGACCAGGATCAAGTAAACAAAATATTGACAGCTGTAGTTCAGGGAATGAACGCAAATGAGGGGAACAATGATGTTAGGCTTGCTGCAACCCGTGCCTTGTACAACGCCCTTGGCTTTGCACAAGCGAATTTTTCAAATGATATGGAGCGTGATTATATTATGAGAGTTGTGTGCGAGGCTACTTTATCCCCTGATGTGAAAATCCGGCAGGCTGCTTTTGAGTGTTTAGTCTCCATTTCTTCGACATACTATGAGAAATTATCTCAGTATATCCAGGATATATTCAACATTACTGCAAAGGCTGTTAGGGAAGATGAGGAGCCTGTTGCTCTACAAGCAATTGAATTCTGGAGTTCAATTTGTGATGAGGAGATAGATATTTTAGAAGAATATGGTGGTGAATTTACTGCAGACTCTGATGTCCCATGCTATTATTTCATCAAGCAGGCTCTTCCTGCTCTTGTTCCTATGCTATTAGAGACACTTCTTAAGCAAGAAGAAGATCAGGATCAGGATGAGGGTGCTTGGAATCTTGCTATGGCTGGAGGTACCTGTCTTGGTTTGGTTGCCCGAACAGTGGGGGATGACATTGTCCCACTTGTCATGCCTTTTATAGAAGAAAACATAACAAAGCCTGATTGGAGACAGAGGGAAGCTGCCACATATGCCTTTGGTTCCATTCTGGAAGGTCCTTCTCCAGATAAGTTAACTCCTATTGTCAATGTTGCCCTCAATTTTATGCTCACTGCTCTTACAACAGACCCGAATAGCCATGTGAAGGATACAACAGCGTGGACTCTGGGTAGAATATTTGAATTTCTTCATGGATCGACAGTAGAGACTCCAATTATCACGCCCGCAAACTGTCAGCAGATTATTACTGTACTCCTTCAAAGCATGAGTGATGCTCCAAATGTGGCTGAAAAGGCCTGTGGTGCCCTTTATTTCCTTGCCCAGGGTTATGAGGACGTGGGTTCATCATCTCCCATTACACCTTATTTCCAGGAAATTGTCAAGTCCCTTCTCGCCGTCACTGACCGGGAAGATGCTGGGGAGTCACGTCTTAGAACTGCTGCTTATGAGACTCTGAATGAAGTGGTGAGGTGTTCCACTGATGAAACAGCGCCAATGGTGTTGCAGTTGATTCCAATTGTTATGACGAAGCTTCATCAGACACTGGAGGCCCAAAGGCTGTCATCTGATGAAAGAGAGAGGCAGAATGAGTTACAAGGTCTCCTTTGCGGATGCTTACAGGTCATCATTCAGAAACTTAGTGCTACAGAGCCTACAAAGTATGCCTTCATGCAGTTTTCTGATCAGATCATGAATCTCTTCCTCCGTGTGTTTGCTTGCCGAAACGCAACTGTCCATGAAGAAGCAATGCTTGCCATTGGTGCTCTTGCATATGCTACTGGTCCGGATTTTGCAAAGTACATGTCTGAACTTTACAAGTACTTAGAAATGGGTCTTCAGAATTTTGAGGAGTACCAAGTCTGTGCGGTAACAGTTGGTGTTGTAGGTGATATATGTAGGGCAATTGAGGATAAGATCCTACCTTATTGCGACGGAATAATGACCCGGCTTCTTCAAGACCTTTCTAGTAATCAGTTGCATCGCTCTGTGAAACCTCCTATATTTTCGTGCTTTGGTGACATAGCTTTGGCAATTGGAGAGAATTTTGAGAAGTATTTGATGTATGCCATGCCTATGTTGCAAAGTGCCGCTGAATTATCTTCCCGCACATCGGCTGCTGATGACGAAATGATAGAATACACTAACCTCTTGAGGAATGGAATATTAGAGGCTTATTCTGGAATATTCCAGGGATTTAAGAACTCACCTAAAACCCAGCTTTTAATTCCTTATGCACCGCATATTTTGCAGTTTCTGGATAGCATTTACATGGAGAAGGACATGTGAGTGCTCCCTGTGTTAATTCTCGCAAACTTGTTTATTCGCTGCTTCTCTTAATCTTATTCTTATGTTACTCTATTGCAGGGACGATGTGGTGATGAAGACTGCTATTGGGGTCCTGGGAGATCTTGCGGATACACTGGGAAGTAATGCAGGTTCTTTGATTCAGCAGTCTCTTTCATGCAAGGACTTTTTAAATGAATGCTTGTCGTCAGATGATCATTTGATTAAGGAATCTGCTGAGTGGGCCAAGATGGCCATCACTCGTGCCATTTCTGTTTGAGGCTGCTTCTGCGATACATAATTTTTTTCTTTTTAGAAGTCCCTGCATGCATATGGTTGTGTCGAGTCCGGTCCGGGATTGCATTCATCATATCGGGTCATTGGCATTTTCGGACAACAGAAGCCACCTAACTTCAGGTTGTCACTAACTTATGCATCAGCACCATGTTGTCGGGTTCTTTCGTTTTGCCATTGGGGGGAGTCCACAGTGATTGCTCTACAGGACTGGGCGAAGGTTCTCCTGAAGAAGCATCTTCAGGACTGGGGATTTGATTGGAGATGTTGCTATGACACTCGGAATGGACGTATAAAGCTGCTGATTTGCTATGTTTTATTGGTCTCCTTCACATTGTACCAGAAATACCTGACATTATCCAGGTGCTGTCATTCCTCCAAGCTATTGAGGTGTTGGGATCTTGAAGTGCAAAGTTTTGGTTCATGGCATTTTTAAGCCGCCCCATGGCCTCTCTGACTTCACATATATTCATATTCATAACATTTCATTTTTCCTTTGGTCCGGTGTCAGTCCACATATTGCATTGGTCTGAGTCATCTGTCTTGTTTGTCAAGTCGGATTGCATACCCTCTCATTCATTTTTTTTTTTTTTGGGTTAACAAAATATACCTTCAGGGGTGGTCTTTATCCAAATGTTTTAGGACATTTTAGTTGCATCAATCATCTTGCATTTTTTTTTTCTTTTTAAATCAAAAAGCGGTAGCAGTCGGTTTAAGATTAAAAATACCATGCATCCATGAAATCTTGGTGCTTCCTGTTTCTTTCTTTTGTAATTCAGGTTTTGGGAGAACATGTTTGGTATGTAAAATGAAGTTTTAGTTAGTGGAGATATCAAATGTCACAAATTGTGTCAGTTCTGATGAGAAGGATGGAGAGAGGTAGGATGGAGGCATGTTTGTGTTGTTGCCTCTCGTACTTGCATATTTTTGTGCTACAATTGAGTTGTTGAATTATATGTCTCTTGTATTATGTTATGTATATTTTTCAACAAATATTTTGTTGTAAATTTTCTTTAGAAGTTCCTAAGCTTTTCTCCCTGTTATGATGTTTTGGTCATTTTCCTCTTCTATTCTAGTTTGTGCAAAAGGAGTCTCATCTCTGTTAACTTTATTAATGTGCATTGTATCTGTTAAAAGTGAAATATCTAAACATAGCATCTCTAGTTAAACTGCTGATGAGTACCTTGCAGAGTCACGAAGCTCAAGCTAGAACCATTTGGGGGGGGGGAGGGGGGGTGAAAAGGAAGACAAGGTTTTGGTTGTTTGACCCTATTTTGATGCATAATCATTACCAACATTCAGTTTCCCAACAATAGATGAGTACTAATACTACTGCTACTACTTTGAACTTGGGGTTGTGGGGTTGGGGGGTTGTCTTAATGAATGATTAAGACAGAATTAGTTTACCAAAAGTAAAAAAGTCTCCTTGTCTTTGCTTTTGGTAATGCTGTTGCTGCTTTCCTTCCACTAAAGGTGACTACAATATTTCAATCCTAAATAAAAATTCCTTGGCATTGATTTCATATGTGGGTAGGTCATTGTCCATTTATGTCTCCTCCCAATTGATTTTTCTCCACAACCCCCAGCCCCCGGCCGGTGAAGAAAGCCTAACACTTAGCAGCACCACTGCCTCCTCTTTATTCTGCTGTTTGCTACCACGGAGAAGTCGATTTAGTAGCCAAATGCTTTTAATTCTCCCCAGATATTTAGATCCTGTTCACCTTTACATATTTAAATCCTCTTCATTTTTACATTTAAAACTAAATGACGTGATGAGACATAATTTACGTTGTGATTTACCTCTCTTTCTCTTTACTTGTCTGCTTTCACTATAACTGAAATTGGTTTGTATATACATATTCAAAAGTATGCCATGTATTTACTATTTACCAGTGCTACATATAAAGTGTGAATGACAATATCATTTAGAGAGAAAGTGAACCTTGGAACCACTCCAAATTTGCGACCGTTTTTCTGTTGCAATTCTGCCATTTTTTTTAGTGAGTGTTTTTAATACGTTATTACGTATAAAAATTTAACTTGTGATATTATATAATAATTAATTAATTAATTGTTGGATCACTTACCAACTAACTTAAGCTGCTAAAATTAAAGTAATGAACCGGTACGTTGCATCGGGAGGAGTTGGTGGTGGCACAGGCTCAAGCACCAGGACGACAGGCTTCATGGTCTTTGCTATCATGAAAACAAAAGCAGACTAATAAGGCATTATATATATTAAAAAAAGGGGTGGGGGGTTGATAATGAATTAGAGAGTTATATGTCACTATGTTTCATATTGGTACTAAAGAAAAGCAGATTGACTTATTAAAAGGCGCGTATATATATATATATATATATATATATATCGAGGACAGCAAAGCAAAACAGAGCCAATTTAAGTCTGAAAATGGAAGACTTTGGGGAGAGCCATGCAAAAGAAGTGATGATCGATCATCAAAATAAGTGGGCACATCCATACATATATATATATATATATATATGTATATATACTGTTTGTTGTTGCCTCCTTTGTGTGATTTTGATGGGGCAAATAGTAGGCAGTTGACTTGTTGGTATGTGGAAGGAATTGTGTATGGATATCATCATCATCATCATTGTATATCTTGTTTTTTTGGTGGGGAAAGGGACCATAGTGCACCATTTCTATACCCTATAGCTCTTGAGTCGATATGTTTCACGCACAGTTCCTGGAGCCAAATTCATGGCTCAACACTACTAAAATTATTAACAATATTTTTGTTATGCCACAATAAAATATTCTAAGATTATTATAAATACTTAAACTCATGTATTTTATGTTTTGCGTTTACAAATTTGAGAGAGTAATTCATGGCTTGATAATATGCAATAGTGAAATTATAAATGTGAGGATGGAGAAACAAATTTTGTACTATGTAATTTTACTTATCTCTCAAAAAAAAAAAAAAAAAAGCATATATAAATCAAACAAAATTTGCTATACATTGCCATGGAGGCTGCCCTCGATTTTACTTTGAAACATAATTAAAATACATCCCTGTTTAGAAAATTTTTTATGAGATAGGGTCAACAGACTATTCTGAGCAAAAAGTGATTCTACCTCTGATAACATTTATAATTATTACTTGATAATTATATTTTGCTATACCAAAATAAATATTTCAAGAATATTTATAAAATTGAGGAACACATAATAGTTATTTGAGGGGTATGCTATGATGATAATTGGAGTGATATTGGTGTGGGCGTAGGGTTGGGTTTGAGCAAGTATAAAAGGGGAGGTGGCGAGTCGGGCCTTGTCATCCTATGATATACACAGAAAAGAGAGCAGAGCGATCAGAGAGCTGCCATGCATCTTAGGATCAACACTTTGATTCTCATCTTCATTCTTGGCCTTCTTTCTCTAGGTAACCTACCTGCTCTAATTGTTCAGGCACATTGGTTTTTTTGTTTTACTCCTCATACTCATCATAATTAATTAATGCAAAATCCTGATTTTTCTTGCCTCTCTCTCTCTCTCTCTCTCTCTCTCCCCAATTCACAGCAATGGTCCAAGGCTTCGGCAATACTGGTGCAACTCCCATACACTCACTTCACAAGGTACAGATAGACACGCCTTTTCCTTCAGTTTTGTACCACACGTCACATTTAGAAGACACTTATAGAGATACAATCCAAGTTCAAGATATTAATAAAATAGGCTATGTGATTATTTGATTTGAATAATTTATATCCTCATTTAATAAATAATTGGATCCATGGTAAAATTTTCCTTGGCATTTTAATTAGGTGTATAGAAAACACCTATCTTTATCATCTAAACCCATAAATAATATATATATATATATGAGTTAATTACATTATTCCCTTTTAGAATTTTGCAAACTATAATTTTATTCCTTTATTTTGTACAAATTACAAATATATGCTTATCGTTTATATTTTCATAACTAATTAACCCTTACTACTAATTTTTAATTAAAAAAAGTTATTAAAAAATAATAATTTTGCGGTAAAAAGCTTAAAATATTTCTAAAATATCATATTGTGAGTACACTTCTTAGTTGTTATTATACATTAAGACAATAGTATCATTTATTAAAGAAATTAGATTAATAAAAAAATTTTAGCAAAGATATTATGGCTTAACATATGGTAGTAAATAAGAATTAGACACCCGAAATCAATATTTTAAAAAAAATTTAAACTTTTTGCAACTAGATCGTTATTTTCTAATAATATTTTTTACTAACTAGTTATGAATATATAAACATATAGATGTATTTATAATATATATATATATATAAAATAGAAGGATAAAATAGTATTTGGACAAATTTTGAGGGGAAAAAGGTAATTAACCCTAATATATACCTATAATGATCTATGTTCTACACCATCCGACACGAGAGAGAGAGAGAGAGAGAGAGAGAGAGAGAGAGAGAGAGAGAGAGAGAGAGAGAGAGAGAGAGAGAGAGAGAGAGAGAGAGAGAGACAATCGACCCCAAAAGCTCAGCTAAAACAGTTGTTTGTTTTTTTTGGTATATTGTTGTTGTGAAGGAGAAAGAGAAGGAGAAGGAGGAAGATATTGGAGGAGATGATGGGATGATGAAGAACAAAAATAGGAAGCTGATGATGATAATTGAACCTGAGGCTGTGTTGGATTATGACTACGCCGGACCAAATTCAAGGCACGATCCCAGAGGAGGAGGAGGAGGAAAGAGGCCTGGTAACGCAGCTGGTGGCCGCTATCCCTAACCAACCACTTCATTTCATATAATGATAACAATAACTGCCTGCATGCATGCCTGCCTCCCTCCTTAGTTTCTCCATCAGTTTGGGTCTTAATTAAGACAAGAGATGATCGCCATCACTGCACTTATTATCAATATATCAATCACTCACTTTTGGTCTTTTAATACCAATATATAATGATATCGATCAACTGCTTTTATCTGAATTTTGTTCGCAAATTGTATGAATGAATTATTAAGTACCACTTCGGAGTAAATGTGTGCAATACCATATGCTGCTACAGCTTCTCTCTCCCTCTCTCTCACCATATATAGCTTTCTTAACAGTGCTGCCATTTTGGATATGACCAAAATAAAAATTTATACATGATGATGATGATGATGGCCAAATTTTTGAAGGGTTTTCCTCACTCGTGGATTACTACGCATACCATGGCTCAGAAGAGCAGCAGTAGCAACCAAACTGCTATTTTCAAAAGCTTTAATTTTATTTTATTTCAAAAACTCCACCCACAACCAACATTTAATAAAGCTTTAAAATATGGAGAAAGGAAAATATCAATGATATTTTTGTCCTTACTTTCTTGAAATTAAACAATAGGCTATAAACTTTTATTAAAATTGCTAAAAAATGACACAATTAAATAATAATTTAATCTATTTTCTTTTATAGTCAAACAATTCAATCGTTTTTATAATTTTATTTTAAAGCCAGATAATATAGGATAAAGGTATAACTATTTATAGAGTATTCATAACGGGATGAATTAACTTTATTGCTCACATACTTAATCATCCATTGAATTCTACATTTTGATTACTACTATTTAAAAGTGCAGTCCTTAATGTTCAACCACATAATCAGGTGTGCACTGCACATCCTTGTGAAACTTGATTATTTATGCCTAACAATTATAGTATTTATCTTTTTTCTTTTTTAAATACTACAAAGATTAGAAATATTATGTTAAAAAATCAACAACTATACTTAATAAAGAGAGTAGAAATCTAATAAAAATGATTATAAGAATATGACAAATATATAGTAATCTACAACTATATCAATACTAGAGAATAGAGATATAGAGGAAATGATTATAAGAACCAGACAAATATGGACGAGGGTTCTCACTTCTTCTTTTTCATTCATCATTTCATCTTTCACTTTAACATCTGTTTATAGGCTTAAGCGGGAGCAGAGTTAGACATGTACTTCTCAGGGGACCAAAATTTAAATACAAAAATTTAGAATATTATTTAATTATAAATTAATATTTTTTACACTTAATAACTTAAGTTTTATTAATTTAGGAGGGTCATAATAGAAAAATATACTAATTTTTACACAATAAACACAATCCTATATTGCATATAAGGCATAAAAAAAATGAGGGGGACAACGGCTCTCCCTGGCCCAAATGTAGCTCAACTGATGGGTTTAAGGATCATTACACAATATTATAGGTTACATGACCTACAAATATAATAGATCTATTATAAAAAGAAGGTTTTATAGGTTACATGATAATGAGAATAAAGATAGTTGAATGAGGGGTAACAAATGTGAAGTGAGAGGTACATGCATGGATCCACTATTTAATAATTCATAATACTCCCCTTTGGATGTCCATTTTATGGAATAATGCCTCGTTAAAACTTTACTAGAAAAATCCAATGGAATAAAAATCTAGTGAAAAAAAAAGAGTACATCTTCTGAATATGACACTGCCTCGTTAAAAACCTTACTAGGAAAAACCCAGTGAGATAAAAATATTGGTTAAAGGAAAAAAAGTACAGTGTATATTTACTCCCTATGTTGAGCACATCACTTGACATCTTTTAACCATCCATATTCCAAGCTTGTAAACCAATTTTTCAAAAGTTGAAGTCAATAATGATTTTTAGTGAACAAATATGGCAATTATCACTTGAGTGGATTTGTTTGCTACTGCAGCTAAGGGAGCTTTTACTACTTTTTGAAGATCATGTGTAAAGAAGAATTTTGGTGATATGTGTTTTTTTTTTATCACCTCTGATATATCCTTCTTTCAATTGAGCAAATATGCAGTACTATTTTCGAACAAGATAATAGGAATTTTTTTTATTCAAATTTACATAGTATGATCCTTGAATGTGATGAACCATATCTTAACCGACATTCACACTTACTTCATGTATTGCTAAGATTTCCGCTTGATTGGAAGAAGTGGCAATTAAAGTTTGTTTCATAGAGCGCTACAAGATAGCTGCACCTCCACATGTGAATAAATAACCTATTTGCCACCAAACATTATATGGATCGAAGAAATATCCAATATCAACATGCCCTGTCAAATCATACTTGAGTGTTTTTTGTTAATAAAGACCCATAACTATTGTACCTTACAGATAGAAGAATATATATTTAGTAACATTCCAATGCCTTCGAGTAGGTGAAGAACTATATCTTGCTAGTAAATTTACAGCAAATGATATATCAGGGTGTGTGTGATTTGCGAGAATCCCCAATAGCACTAAGATGTGCTACTTTTATACAAAGTAGTTTTTCATCATTTTTACAAGGCCAGAAAGGATCTTTTATGCACATCAAGTGATCTTACGATCATAAGTGTGAAGGTGTGTTTTGTCCATATAAAATCTTTTAAGCACCTCAATTATAAAATCTTTTAAGTACCTTAGTTGTATATGTGGACTGATGCAAGAAGATTCCATCTTCTAAGTGTTCAATTTATAAACTTAGACAAAATTTTGTCTTTCCAACATTTTTTATTTCAAATTCTTGCTTCAAACAAATAACAACTTTTTCAACTTCTTCAAGAGTTCCGATGATATTTAGATTATCAACATAAATTACAATTATAGCAAACTCAGATATGAATCTCTAATGCAAATGCATGTACAAATAGGATCATTCATAACCTTCCTTTATCACAAAGATAGCTATGCCACATTCGTCCAGCTTGTTTTAAGCGTACAAAAATTTATACAATTTAATTGAATATAGTTCTCAAGAATTGGGATTATGTCTCTTAGGCAATTGAAATCCTCTGGGGATTTTCATGTAAATATCATTATCAAGTGAGCCATATAAATAAGTTGTTATGACATCTATAAGACGCATTTCAAGTTGTTCATTTGTTGCCAGATTTAGTAAATAATGAAATGTTGTTGCATCCATCACATGAGAATACGTCTCCTCATAGTGAATACCCGGTCTCTAGGAAAAATCTTGTGCGTTAAATCGTGCTTTATATCACACGATTTTATTTTTCTCATTTCTTTTTTACACAAATACGCATTCACAACTTATCGGTTGCACATTTTAAGGTGTGCATATTACTCGTTCAAAAACTTTACATTTTGCCAGTGAATCTAGTTATGCTTGAATTGCGTCTTTCTATTTTGTCCAATCATTCCTATGTCTGCGTTTATCTACAAACATTTGTTCGTGATCCTCGTTATCATTCATGATATTAACTGCTGTAGCATAGATAAATTTTCGATTAATGTTAATTGTTGATTCGTTCCGTTTTCCCCAATCATGCATAGTTAATTGAGATCTCATTATTATTTTTAGGTACCTGAACTTCTTCTACTGGAAGTTTATTATCTGTCATGTCATGTTAGAAAAATCTTCTGCAATTTTTAGTTTTTATCTTTGGAACCGATGGGTCTACCACTTTTTATATGTGCCTTTAATTCAGTGGTAGGTCTTTCAAGGACATCTATTGGAATTGGAGCATTAATAGCTGATATATGTGACTTAGTCATATGTTTCGGATCAATAAAAGCATCTGTCAATTTATTTGCTAAATGTTGCAAATGAATTATCTTTTGAACTTCCAATTCACATTGCCTAGCACGAGGATCAAGATGAGATAATGATAATTCATACTAATTTATTATTCTGAATTGGTTATTTTTTTCCCCTAATGTCGAGAAAACTGCTTCGTCAAAATGACAATCAGCAAAATGAGCACTAAGAAAATCTCCAGTTTTCGGTGCAAGGTATTTTATAATTGATGGAGATTCAAATCAAACATATATTCCCAACCTCATTTGAGGTCTCATCTTTGTGTGTAGTGGTGGAGCAATTGAAACATAGATCGAACGTCTAAAAATTCTAAGATGGGAAGATTTTGCTTCTGACCAAAAAACCAATTGTTGGGAAGAGTATTTATGATAATTCATTGGCCTTATGTGAATTAATGTAGTTGCATGCAAAACATGTCCTCAATGGGATAGCGAGAGTTTAGTTCTCATAAGCAATAGTCTTACAATTAATTGAATCCGTTTAATAAATGATTCTTTCATATCATTTTGTGTCTGAACATAGATTATAGGATGTTCAACTTTTATCCTAATAGACATACAATAATCATTAAAAGATTGGGATGTAAATTCACCAACATTATCAAGATGAATTATCTTGATAGAATTATTTGGAAAATGTGCTCGTAACCGAATTATCTCCTTGAGTAACTTCGCAAACGCCAGGTTGCGAGTAACAAGCATACATGTAACCATCTCGTTGATGCATCAATTAAAATTATAAAACATCGAAATGGTCCACAAGATGGGTCAATAGGCCCACAAATATCACCATGCATGCGCAAATAGATTTGGTACAAATTTTTATTGGTGATCAATGGCGGAACCAAGACAGAAAATTTGGAGGGGCTGATTAACATTAAAAATTTTATCAAAATTTTGTCTATAAAATAGATGCATTCCAAGTACAAAAATATTCAAAACTGGAGGGTTTTAATTGTAAAAAATCAAAATTCTTAAAGTTTTTTTTTCGGGGCCCGAGCCCTAATGTAGTTCCGTCACTGTTGGTGATGGCCTTATAATCAATTTGCCTTGAGAACTAGCAGTACACGAGAATTCATTGGATTGAAGAATATTCTGGCTCTTCAAGAAATGCCCTCATGAATTCTCTGCTATCCTTTGCATCATTATAGAACTAAGATGGTCCAACCAGTCATGCCAAAAGACAAAGTCACTAAAACTAATAAACTTCGGATTTGTTGTTGTATAAATTTCTACTGCAGTAATATGTATGTAATATAACTCGAAGGAATATGAAAGTAATTTTTCTAATACAGTTTTATTCTCAAAAACCATTCTTGTAATGTATAAGTATTCAACAGATCCACTATTCCTGTATCGGTTCAGGAATTTGGTGCCTTTTCACCAGCGCTTAGTAGAAGGGCATGAAAGAGTCTCAAAGCCTTTTTCGGACAAGATGGATATAATGTTTTAGCATACGTTCCGGGTCCCATCCCTGTCAATAGTGAGGAATTCTTGACGGTATCGAGCCGGAAGAACCTGTTCTTCCTGAATATCTTGATTGAAGGCCAAAGAATTTCCCGTCGCTACCATATAGTATTCATCTTCTCAATTATGTAAAAATTGGAAGAAATAGGAAAAGCCCAGCTATCGGAATCGAACCGATGACCATCGCATTACAAATGCGATCTCTAACATTAAATTTACTATTTGTCTCAATATGATATCAATTTCGGCGGATATCTTTAAAACTTAACAAATTTCTTTGAGACTTTGAAAAAAATAATGCCTCTTCAATACGAAAATTCGTTCCTCATGGCAAAATTAGATTTGCTCTTTCGGAGCTTTCAATTAATTTTGTACTACTAGAAATAGTACTAACATGTAGAGTTGTAAACAAGTTTAAACTCTCTGAGTACTCTCAGGCCCAGAACTATACCCTTATAGTAAAATTTGGACCCAAACCGAGACTCATACATTCTAGGTATAAAATTTATAAACCCAAACACGACCCTACAGGATGCAAGATAGGGTCCCATATGACATTTTTTCTATTTTTTTTCCTGTTAAACAAAAATATATAAAACAATGTTATGATTAACATAATTTCTTCAAGATATTATTTGTTGAATAAAATGTAAATCCAATAAAAAACAAAAGTTTATGGGTTCTGATTTCATTAGAAAATGAACACAAAAGGTAAAACTCACCAGAGTTCACAGGCAAAACTTAACGGATAAATAGTAAAGAGAAGTTTCATTATTGAAAAATCAACTTCTTGGTCTGTCACAGAATTCATATCACAGACGGTCGCTAGTATCACCATTTTCCCCTTCAAATCCAAATGAACCCTGCAGAAATTTCAAGATTCAGTAGAGCAGCAAAATCAGTCAAACAATGGGTAGGCTCAGAGCAAAGACGGATTATGAAAGCCTCAGAAATGAACGCATTTCGGAAAACAAGGTTAATTTCTTCTCCTTTTATATAGAAAGATTTGGGCTTTGTTTTGTTATAGCAATTACTGATGCAAATTCTATTTTTTGGTGATTTTTTATTTATTTATTTTTTTACGTGGAGAAGTCGATTAGCTTTTTTGGGACTTCAAAAAACCATATCAGAACTTCGTTCAATCACTTTATCTGCAAAATCCGCAAAAACACGATGTCAGAAAGTATACGAAAGTTGATTATTCTTCCAATTCTTTGCGCCGTTCGAATCGTTTGAAGGGGAAATCAGAACCAAAATTTGAAAAGTTTGTACAGACAGACGGCGGCGGCAAGAAACGGGTGGTATTGCAGTTGCAGACAGACGGCAGCGGTGACGCCAGATGAGCTGAAGGAGATGAGTGAGGGGAGAGAATCTCAGAGAGTAGAGGACTGGGTTTGGAAGAGTGAAGGTTAGTGTAGTAAAGATATATGTTAAAAATTTATAAATTATATATTAATATAATACATAATATAATAGATAAAAATATATATTATTATTTTATTAATATAGGTATACGGATCTGAGTATCATCATACTCTGTCCATATCTATATAACAGAATTAATAGGGATACGGATACAGATCCGCAGTTATAAAATTTAAACTTTACCGGCTAAAAACAAGTATAGACCCACGCGAGTACGGATAAGACCCGTTTTATTTACAGCTCTGCGTTTCTTTATTATAAGATAGAAAAATATGTCTTATCTTAAATATGAAGTGTGGTGTTTCGTTATCTGCCTGACATATTCTTTTGTCATTGACTACTGAAAGGTCTATTTTTTTCAAAAGAAATAAAATTTCCAATTTTTTTTCTCTTTGATATATTATTTATAGTACAGGAATATTAAAGGTAAATGCTAATAAGAACATTTTATTGAAAAATATTAAATAGAAATTTATTACATTAAAGTAAAAATATAATAAATAAAATTACTCTTGGACAATTTCATCATAATACAATTTATTAGTATCACCTTCAAAGGTGATTGACAAAAAAATCAGCAACATCTAAATAAGTAAAAACATTTAGACCATCGTCCATGTTACCACACTCAAAACCAACATCTTTACTTGCATCATTACTTTACAAAATTTGTCTCTATCCTATTTCTTCTTTCTCCAATGATTCTTGATAGATATTGGCAAGGTGTTTCGGCGTACAACAATTACGAGACTAATGGTCTTTCATGCCACAACAATAACATTTGTTATCATCTTTCTTTTTATTTCCATCTTTCTCGTTACTAGTTTCCCACTTCTGATGGTTAGTAGCATTTTTATTGTGAGTCTATGACCATCACAACCATCAAAATGGGTTCGACCATGTTCGTGTCCACAACTATGATCACGACCTCGATTATTAAATTGAGCAACTGTTGCATTTGCTTCAGGAAAAGCAACACCACTTAGACAGAACTCATAATATCTCAATAAAAATTTATTATTTTGTTCAACAACAAGAAGGTATGAAATCAGTTAAAAATATTTCTTGAAATTCCTTTTTATAGTATTGCTGCTGCAGGAGCACATTTGATGCGTGAAAAGTGGAGAATGTTTCCTCCAATAAATCATCATCAGTTACGTTTTCACCACATAATTGTAGTTGAGAACTAATTCAAAATTACTGAATTTTACGCATTTACTCCTTTAAAATCTTGCAAATGTAAATGCATCCAATCATAACGAATTCTTGACAAAATAACCGATCATACATTTCCTTCAAACTTATCCTTATGACAAATGGATCTTTAACCTTCCAATACTCCGTTTTCAATTCTTCGTAAGGTGGTGATGGATATAAATCATTGTTTTAGCCTTTTCTTGGCCTGTGGCTTACTTTCTTCTTTGATGGTTTCTCCAAGTAAATTTGCATCTACATGAATTGCAGCATCTTGTACCCATGATAAATAATTCTTTCTAGTAACGTCAAGAGCTACAAACTCAAGTTTTGCAAGGTTAGCCATAAATATAAAACAAAGAAATGAATTTACCCAACTCACCTAAAAACATGTCTTTCAATTGGCTAGACCTTCATGCTGATAAATGTTATAAAAATACTGCAAAGATTGGTAATATTATATCAAGTAATCAACAATTATACTAATATTTGAAAGTAGAGATATAGAAAAAATGATTATAGAAACAAGACAAATATGGAAGTCTTCTCATTTCTTCTTTTTCATTCATCATTTTCATCTTTCACCTTAACATCTTTTATGGACTTAAAAGATGATTACAACACATTGTAGAATGAAGGTAAAGAGTGGAATGAGAAGTAACAAATATGAGGTGAGAGTTATATGCATGATGGACGTCTACTATTTTAATAATTCATAATATTTTTAAGTAAACACTTGTATCTATCTTTTTAAAATCATGGTGGCACGTAGCAAAAGTGGGCATTCATACTTACTACCTCTGTGTCATAAATTAAAAAAACATAAAATTAATGTATTTTTTACAATAAGATACCTACTATAATCCTTTATTAATTTTAGTAAACTCCATCTTTCAAGAATTTATATTTAAATTTTGAAAATTGCTAAGCAATGATGCATTAATTAAGCAAAAATATTTTTGAAAAAAAAAATTTATAAAAAGAACTTAACCTTATATTATAAAACTCTAAATATAACAATTTAACCTTATATTATAAAAAAGAGGTAATATCATATTCTAACATTTGCATGTAAGAAAAAGCACGAAATTCGGAATTATCAAAACTTCAAGATCATAGATTACTTCTAAAGAGATAAATTTGGTTAAAAAGTGAGGGTACATTTAGGTTTTTGGCATAAAACCAATTTCTTCTTCTTTTGTCATTGTTGTCAGATTCAATGTTCCTTCTTCCACTCAAAAAAGCATTGTTATTTTCATGAGAATACATCTTCTACAAAGTAAAGTAGTGTGTGTATATATATATATATATATATATATCTACTTCCACTGGTAATATATACAGTAGAAACTTCATCAATGAGATTCAAGGTTGAAGTAGAGATGACATCCATATTCCAAATGAAACCATTCCAATGGTAAACAAAGCTTGTCCAAACTCAAATACAACATTCTCCTGCCGGATAGGCAGATTAGACCAATCTGTCCGCCTGCAAATAGAAAAAGGCATTATAAGCTGCAAATGGAGAAACCACAAGAATCACACCTACAGTACCATAGTGGACATCTCAACAAAACTAATCAGCCTCCTCCACCACCCCCACCAAAGGACAGTACCAAAAACACTTGACCCCATTCATAAGTAATAATACTCACTCCTTGTTTTATATTAAGTCACATCAACTAACTTGTTAATATCTTGGATATTATCAACTTCTTGTTACTTTTCACTTGTGTCAAAGTCTTACTAGCTAAGAGGAGCATATCATAATAATTTGACAGTGGTTTTAGCAACCTTGTTCGTAACAGATGGAAAACACATCTGGAAAGGCAGAAAGTTGATTGAATATAAAAAGCAGAGGGTAAAATAACAAGCAGTTTGAACTGTGAATTTTTTCGAAGAGCAAGCGGTAGAGTGAGGCTCTTTAAGTAGTTATTATGAGTCTCTTTAATATTAGGCATTACTGCTGTCCACCAGTCACTACTACAATTCTCATGACTTATAGTCTTTAACCAATTTGTGTGAAGCTTTAAAAGGCAGAAAATCAACCCCCATTCGTTCATCTCCAATTCAGATTAAACAATTAGTAGTAAAATGATTATATAGGCACAAAAGGTTCATAGCTTATGTTTTTCTCAGCTCCAGAACGATTTTCATCATTTTAAAGGCATCATGAATTAACATTATAACTCAAACTGCTCGTGTAAGGAAAACATGAAAAATATCATACCCTAAATCTGCAATGACAATGCTGATGTTATCTTGTGATCGTTGGTCCTGTAACAAGAAGTAAAGTTGTTGGATGAGGAAAAAAAAAAAAAGATTAAATTCAGCATACACAAAAGGAGAATTATGGTTGCCAGTTATTACCAGCGCTTTCTGAGCAAGAGCTTCGCAAGCTATCTGTTAATCACACAAAAGAGGTTAGGTGGTGCAGCCATACACATTACTACGAAAGCCACAAACTATTCGTTACCTGAACATCTCCATGTTGTCTTAGTTGATTTCTAACAAAATCAACTACATCTGAGCTGAAACATAGGAAGAGTTTCAATGAGAGGTTGCCACAAAAGAGAAGTTGTCCAAGAAAATCATTTAATTAAACTTCAAATGCTGATCGTTTTAACACATAACCTGCTGATGTAATCCCACAAGCCATCAGAAGCTAATATTAAAAATTCTGCATCTTTTCCAAGAAATACTTGTGAAACATCGGGAGTTGCGGAAACCAAGTCTCCCTTGAACTGAATCCTGGCATAGAAAACCAAATGCTTTTGCATCAGAACAGCTTAGTCTCAAAACTATGTTTATTCTGTCTAAATTGTTTAATTCATGAGAACCCTAGGGCTGACTTCCTCACATATGGCTTGGATGTTACGATCAGTTATTATAAGACATTCCAAAGTTTATTTTTGGTCAGCAATAGTTAGAACCTACAAGATGGATCACTTAGGGAATTATACGTGACTTTTTTCTTTTTTTTTTTTTTTTGGGTAAAGAAAGGAGTTTATTCATTGCTAAAGGTTCGGTTACAGTTATATGTGACTGACAATTTCTTTGTTTGCCTGAAATGGGTATTCATTTCAAAAAAAAAATTTATCGATTTCCCAGTCCCCAAGTAGGAAGGCAACTTGGATTTTGTAAGCTACACGGCTACAGCCCCTTTTTACCATATATCAGAAAGATGAAATTGAAATTAGTTTTAAAAGCACAAGAAAGAGTTAATCAATGTATAGCACAAAAACAGCTTGAAGGCATGTGTTCCCATGTAAAGTAGAATATAGATGATGCAGGGAGATTAAGCCCTCCAGATGAAACAAATAGAAGATATGGTAGTGAGGGCATAACCAACCTAGAGACGAACTTTTCAGTCCACCTGCCTTCTTCAATTCCCTTCTCTAGCATCCTTTATATGAGCACATTGGAATATCATTAGAGGATTCATACCATACAGGAGCTCGTATAGGGGGAGGGGGAAAATGCATTTTGGTTGGAGCAAATTATCTGGATGAGACTAGTACATACTCATATTTCTTGGTCTTGAACCTCATGTCACCAAAAGCACGTGATACAGCAATATCCCCACAAATTCTGCCATTTACTATCTGCAGATCACGTGAAACAATTTCAATTCTTGCTACTAGATCTCTAGAGACTAAGGGTCCTGAGGTTTAATAACTAGAGTGAAGTTTTAATACCAACATTGTAAAAAAGAACAGCTTTAGGATTACTAATAAGGCCAGTTATTTCAGGAGCAATAGTGAATCAGAAAGAAAAGATTCCTTTCATGTCTAGTCACCTATCTCAATATCTTTGATAGTTTATTCTATTTTAAGAAAATAAACCGAAAATAAGCAGTGTTATTAGTTTGAGAAGAATATCAATTATCAGACTTAAGAGTATCCCCAACCAAACCGTGCCTATGCCTTCTAGACAATAATTGCTAAAAATATCAAATCAGTAGATCTTCAAAAAGGGATTTTGCCTGTGAAACCAGCAATCTAATTTAGTCAGTTCAATCAATATATTTTCTTGATAGTTTTTCTATTTGAACTTTCGGAAATAAACATTTTATTTTAGTATCAGCAGTCCTAGCATATGATAATGACAATCCATGTTATCGATAGACCAAGCAACTACTTAGAGATCCTAATCATAAGTCAGGCAACAAATGCACATATTCTAATTCAAGGACAGTACTTTTAGAGCAGATGATTTAAAAAAAAATGAAGATAAGTATTTAAACTGAGAACAGGAAACACACCCATCCACCTGCTTCTCTGATTCGCCTGATTTCATGCAGAGATGCTTTATTACTTCCATAAGGTCTATGGGAATTGGTCAATGCTTGTGGTTTTCCAGAACGAGACAGAATCTACATCAAAGAAGTAGCAAATGAAGAGCAGGGAAACCGGAATCTTCCAACTGTCTTTTCATCGAAACACAGATAGGACAGAATATATAAAAGATCATAATAATTCAGGATTGCCGGGATTAACAATATACCAAACATGAGTCACCAACATGAGAGATGAAAAGCATGTCATTTCCAACCAAAAAAACAGTGGCTGTCGTGCCAGATTCGACTTCCTCCCCACTGGTCTCAAGCCTTTACAAAATGAAACAGCATCTAAACCTTCAATACAATCATATAGAATATAAAATCATATTGAGACTACTAGAATGTCCAGTGTGCGCAAATCGATTTGGCAGCACTCAAAATTTCGCAAATGAACCAATTAAATTACCAGCTCAAAAGTTTAGCATCAGCACTCTTGAAAGCCTCTTCCAGTGCCTTCTTAACTGTATCCAGGTCCTTCCCATTCAATAGAACCCCTCCTTGTAAAGCTGCAACACATTCTTTGTACAGCTCGTTCCTATAGCCATGATGAAGTTTAGATATATAACAAGAAGAAAATCCTTTACCTATCATTCATCCCCATATATCACATGGTAATTTGCATTCAACCACAGAGGAGCAACCAAAGGGCACGCTGGCAAATTGTTTACTTTACAAGTATTTATTTTCTTTTAGGTCTGTTAAACATTTTTTCTTCGAGGCCACCTCCGAACATTTTGAAAAATTTCCTTACACAGGTACTCACCTCCCGAAGTTAGCTTCCATCTAGGCGACTACACCACAAAACTTCTGACTTTTTCTTCAAATTCACCCTAAGCATTTTGAAAATTTTCCTTATATATATTCTCACTTTCAGTCCCATTTATGAAACTACACCACAAGAACTTCTGATTCCTATACTAAAACTCTTTGAAAAGTATTTTTTTCCTTTAGATTTTCTTTGACAAGAATTAAGAACAGAAGGAAGATTACGCCATAAAACTAGCCCCAAATATGTATCCATCACCATATTGACAAACCTGAGAAATTTGACAGAAGAGAAGCCGGCATGGCCATCAAAAACAGCTGCAAAGGAGAATCCATCAAGATCATCCTCAGATTGAACAATAATAAGATCATCCTCCATTTCTTCACGGACACCTTGCAATTGGGTTGAACCCCATTTAATACTGGAAACGCCGGACAAAGAAGAAGGTGCATCAATTGCTATTGCAGAACAACAAGTCCCTCCTCTTCCCCCTTTAACTCTAATACTAGTATTTTTGGAAGTTTTGTTATAGCCGCCATAGTTGCAGTAAACTCTGCTCAGTAAAAACCTCTGTAGCTGCGGACTAGACAAGGCGGCCATGGAAGGAAGTCAATTAATGATGTCTGAACAGAACAGAGACAAAGCCTTAATTGTTACCGATAGTTAAAAGGAGGAAATGGTTTCCCAAGGCTCTCGTGCTGTGGTGTGGGATGGGAAGGAATCGATTGGTTCTGATTGTAGACGAGAATAAGAGGCTCTTAACTAATTTAACAGATTAGATTTCAGATTCTGTACACATGGCAAAATACCATTGATTTGCTCAAGGGTTTAATTTCGCTCTCTGGACTTTGACCCAAATATGAAACTCAAGGCCCATGATCTCTTTCAACTCACCTATTCTATAATATAGGCCCAAACCTTAAAAGTCTTTTCCGAATATATGTATCAAGCCCATGTCAACAACGGCCCAATATATAATCTCTTTTCGGATCTTTATTAATAAACATTTTCTACCTTGGCCATTAAAATTATAATTTCATCTATCTATTTAAATTTCAAATATATATTTTTAGGTATAATTACATGTGAATCATTATTATTTATATTTTATACAATCACCAATTTCAATATAAAAAATTTATCATAAAATAACTTTATGACAAGAAATTTAAAATCTCCTCAAAATATTATTTCATTAGTCGAATTCTTAACACTATCATTATGTTAAAACCATAATATCCGTTCTATGTTTTTTTTTTTTTTTTTTGCAAATCTATTTTTATATAATGAATAATATTATTATTTTAATATATAATACTAAACACAAAATAACTCTAGGTTCAAACTACATCTCCCTCCCCCAATGTATTAAAACAAAAAAGAATTCACAAATCACAAAATACAAAAAGAAAATTGACTCAAAGTATCACTAGAGAATCTTTGGCTGTGTTTCTCTCATTCATGATTCAACCCCTAAACTTTATCTTTCACTTGTGAACCATTTTATACCGTCTCCTCCATACCATTGTATCACTTCATATATAAGATTTGAACATATGAAAAACTTATTAAGAGTAGAATAGTCTCTACAAACTCCTTTCATGTGTGCCAATCAAAACCAAATTACATGTGAAGTGATGAAATGGCATGAGGAGGCATAAAAATTATTGAAGTGGCAAAAAGAGTGAAAAATAAACAACCTCTTAAGTGGCCTTTTCAGTCAATTTTCCTTCTGTAAAATAGAAAACTGAGTCTATCAATCCCAAAAGAACAATGCAAAATAATCAACTTCATTCCTGGACATCTTCACTTAATAATTACATTTATCCAGAAATCAAATTATCTGTACAAGAAATAACTCAAAATCTTGTCTTTACATAGCAATACCATTTCCAAACCCAATACAAGATTTCTAATTATAAGTTCATATATCTTCTCGTAAACAAACAATTTCACTTTTAGGAAACCAGAGGGAAAAATCTCAATGCAAACTAGTCAAAACACAAGCATTAAATAAAGAGAACCATGGCCTCATTCCAACAGGATAAACCATAAAAGCCTTTTGGATATAGCAAAACAAGGGGATGAAGCAACTACAAGACCAGAGCCTGCATGGATAGAATGTTCAACTTCAGCTCATGATATTACCAACATAGACAAGAGGGGATCAGGCTTTTGTTATGCAAAAATATCAACAAACTCTGCCAATCAAGAGCCGCTCATCTACTACTGACAAGCTTCCCCAATAAGCTGATGAAATGGAAAGAATTTGAAGAAACAACACAAGTACACAGAAGGGAGGAAATCCTAATAAGGATTTGAGGTGGGAGAACAGATTACTTCCTCAATCGTGTCTTAATTGAAAGACACTCTCTGTTTTGCTTATTCAAGTATTTTGGCTCTTTGGTTCCCGAGGTCCTGCAACCCTCTTTCACCCTTGGAGAAGCTCGACTGAAATAATCCATGCAATTAAGAACCAATCATGAGGAATCCGAACCCTCAAGGATTTCAGCTGAAGACAACCTGTGACTAAGCAGCTGTTGACCCAACTACCAAAGAGATGATCAAGCTGCTTGATGTATTTTTCTACCTAAGGCTCCCAATTAATAAAATGTCTCTAATTACTTATGCCTACAGCCAAGGTCACTGTCAATTAGGTTTCGCTTGTCCATTCTCTCAGTCATTTACTGGCATCAAAGAATTCATAGCATGACTCTAGACCTTTAGATGCTCTGATAAGGGAAACTTGCCAATATTCAAGATTGCAATTTTTTAAAACCATATTACTAAATATCCATGTTACAAACGCTGTAACAAGTTGGTATACCCAGACAAGCTAAAACTCACAGATAGCTTTCTTACTGGAAAAGATCCAGAAATATACAACAGATTGGATAAAATCAGTTATCCCTTCACTTTTGGTTGATGCTTAATGGTATAGTTCCTATCCCACACTCCCCCCTTTCTGTCTTTGCACCAATGAATGCATGGCAATGCTATTAACGGGATTCTGGTAAGGGAACTTGCCAATACTCATGATCTCCACCCCCACCCCCCAAAAAAATAAATAATAAAAAATCCACCTTTCTCTCTAAGGAAACTTCAGAATGGCAAATGTGTGTACCAATAACAAAGATTTCCAACTTCTATGGTTCCCAAGCTTTGTGTGTGTGTGTGTGTGAGAGAGAGAGAGAGAGAGCACAATATGCAACAAAACCAAACTAATCAAGAAAGTTAACAACAAAATGTATGGACAAAGTTAACTGCAGTGAAGACACTACAACCACTAAAACCTTGAAGCCAGCTTAAGAGTAAGCAAACATCATTTAGAAACATAGAGACAAGCAACTCCAGAAAGCAATAACTGAATTTGCCAATCTCATTGTTACAAAATCATATATAATGACATTCTACTATAAAGCCCACAAAAACAGTATTCACCATGTCCTCCAAATCTAGAAGTAAAAATATAACATCACTGGAGCCAATTAAAGGTCTGAGGTGAAAAACTTGAGTACATTTTTTTAACAGGCTTTTTCAGCAGCCACCCCTCGAATAACGGGAACCCACACGACTCAAGCCAGCCCTACATAGCACCCACTCGGCAATAAAGAAATTCATGAAATTGCCCGCATCAAATTCATCTCTTATTGTTATAGATCTCCCGATTCAAGAAGTCCTACACAAAAGCGTTGTTCGACAATTTAGTTTTCTTCTATTAACCGCTGCGATCATGTGACAGAACCTAATGGTCATAAACAGTAAAGGGTCAAGCGTATGAATATAGTAGGTGTCACCTGTAACTGCGTAACTCAACGTTTCCCACGATGCCCGCCACCTGACCTTGCACCAGGATAGCGAGCAAATTGGAGCCTTAAACGGACAGAATCACGGTCGTGCTCATCGAATTTATAACCTGCAAGATTGAGTTTCACTTTTTTACCCCACGAGGCTATGGTTGCTTTAGTGACAACTGAGGAATATCAGACCTCTCATTGTCTTTGCAACGTCAACACAAGAACACACTCGAAGATAAAGCGCATTCAGACTAATTAACCACTTCAAGACTCCACTTTGGGTTGAACATAAAGGATGAGGAAGCCGAAACTCCAGTCAATGATATACTCTTTGCTAAAAGTGCAATCAATTTCATGGTGTGGGTGCATGCTTAAGAACATGAAGTTAGATTTCTCTAGCAAACAGATCCAAGTAGCAACGCCAATTCCCTCAGTACTCACTCCTTTTTTCTACATGTCATGGTTAACTTTATAACATGAAGACAAACAATAATCAAAATGTACTGCACTACCGATTGACGAATTGCAGCTGCAGGTATGAGAAGCCAATTGATTCGCATATCGTCAAGTTTGAATTAATAAAAAGGAACAAGTTAAATAGAAAGACTAAAGCTTCAAATTCTGAACGTAAAAGAGTTCCATTCACTCTTCAACTAGCGAGCCAAGGAAAAAGGAAAGAAATCTATCACTCACTCCAACCCTAAAGATTACAGCACCGTTGTTAAGACAGATGGTCTCGAATTCTGAAGCTCCACTTGCTTCCCTAGTCCCTCTCTGATACGACAAGCAAAAGAAACACTTTGTGATACCCATATGCAACTTACACTAAAACCTGTTCCTTTTCTAAACTACTTCTACACCACCACCATGGGTAGCAGCATTTAGTAGACAGCCTGATCAACACCCCCCCACACCCCTTTACAATATGAAGTATACATGTAAAACTTGGGGCATTTCCAACCACTTGCCATTTTAAGTAATTAGAAATTCAGTAACATAATGGTGGAGCACAATAATATACTGGTGTCCCTTAAATTAAGAAAATAAACAATTGTAATACTCTACTCAATCTAACAAGCTTCTGTTGACTTCTTGACTAGTTTAAGATATGTGTACCCAGAATGAGTATTATTAGACACATAAAACTAACGATTCCACTAGTAACAGTATAATACTATTTTACCTTTTATTTTTCTATTGGGATTAGGAAATGTTAAAAGCATGCACATCTCACCTTGTAAGGCATCCATCGCTGTAGCAGCATGTGCTGGACTCACAAAATCAACAAAACAAAGAACCAAGGGATCACCTCCAGCCTGCACAAGTTGAAAGGTACAGAGTTCATAAACATATCCAGAATGGCACAAGGAAATCACCAACAAATTCCTTTTTATCCTTTGCTTAATTATTATTTTTTTTTAAATTAAAAAAATTGTGATCTTTAACTTCAAAAAAAGATTGAACTCTTACATGTCTTGATTCTTTGGTTACAAGCCTTACTTCTTTGTAGCCTACGAATGGGCGAAATATATCTGTGAACGAGATTAAGGGAACCAAAGCCACAAAGGAAAAAGGAGAAAAATAACATTAATTAGCATGTCAGAAAAGGATACGAGACACTTCTCTGCGTGTACAATTCGAAGGCAAGCCCTCCACAAACAGTGTACTGGACGCATCAGGAGGAAGAGGAATTTCAGATCGTCCTCCGCCGCTACCAGAGCCTATTCCCATGGTTCGACTTTTTGAAACTATGACAGGATCAGATCCACCAAGCCCCAGAACACGGGGGTCATCAACCGGAAGCCCACCGCTCATTGATCTAGCAGACTCGCTTCCAGAATAAGTTGACATTTGCTGTTCAATAATGGTATATTAGATACAAACAGATCTCTATCAGTGAAAATTACCTAACTTGGGATTCCAAACTAGGGTTAAATAGAATTCAATACCGAGCTGCGCAAGTAGCGGTCGTATGATGCTCCGATGGGGTCAGTATCTCTGATGACACGTGCTGCTCTTTCATCTTCACGAGCATAATAGTTTGACAGGTCATGTCCACTTGGAACATCTGCACCATTGCAAAAGATCCCCAAATTAGTTACTACTGGAGTCTGACTCAACTTAATACATCCACTTAAGAATTACGGGAGTTAAAGGTAAAATAAATATAAGATGTAGAGATATATCCTTAAGTGTCAAATGCAGTACCTCGGAGAACAACTAAAAAGCAGCCAAAATCAAGAATTAATCTATTTCCTCAGTCCCCTTTTTTACAAAAGAAGTGGAAAAACAGATGTTTTTTACCACTTATAAGCGCTAGCTAACCAGAAATGACATGGATTAATGAGGGAGCTTCCTGATCAGACAATATACATTGACTCCACAGTTTCAATTCTGAATTAATGGAATGCAAAAAGCCCTAACCAAACCAGGAACCAAGTATATAGATCTATTGAAAATTTTCTCAGAGCCATTGCCTTCTTTTATATGATAGAAATCAGGGGAAAATAATAATTTATGATGCTCTCGCGTAGTATGAAGAATCTAAGGCCAACAAAGCGGTGGAATTAAAATCCCTAGCAACCCATCTCCCGTTTCATGGCCAATCCGAAAAACAAGTCGAATTTCTTTCATAAAGAACCTAACTTCATACGATACATCAGACGCAAGAAGAAAACATGTTCCTAATCTTAAGAAAGATATGGAAATAATCAAAATTTTGGTACCGAATTCGGGGCGAGGTCGTTTGGCGACCGGAATTGGAAGAGCCGCAGCAGCAGCTGCCTGCTGCCGGCTATCACCGTATCTCCAGTAAGCGTCCGCCATTATTCTGTTTATAAACTAATAAAAGAAAACAACAGCGGCCCTCGATTGCTTGAATTCCTAGTATAAATGATGTTGTCTTTAAATTAAAGAAGAAATCGGAGAGTGCGGACAAGTCCCAGGGCTTCTTCGCTTCCCGCTATGAATTACCGTGCGAGACCAATTATCTCTGACCGCCCTCCTCTCCTCTTTTTTTTTTTGTTTATTTCTAGTTTTCCTCTTTTCTTTTCTTTTCTATTCCTCGCGAAATTATGAATATCTTTTTATCTCTATTTTTATTCTTATTTCACCCGCGTTGATTTATTAACCCTTAGTTTCTTTTCTCAATAAAAACAAAATTCTGTTGAAAAATATACTCCAAAAAACAAGATTGTGCTCTTAAAGAAATAGAAGTAATATCTTTCTAGTTTGATGGTTATTTTCTAAGTGTCTCGAGCTCATAATCTCTCACTTAGTATGTGAGGTTTAGTAATTCAAGTGAGGAGATTGTGCCATCAAACCATGCACCTGTCTTGTCCTTTTCATTTTTTTTTACTTATCACATCTTGATATCATACTATTTTAAAAAATACAAAAAATTTTAAATGTTTTTTTGTTGTGTACACTATAATGCCGTTCAAACTTTTCTCTATCATTATTATTATTTATACTATTTTTTATGTTATAAGAATAAAAAGATGCTAAACTTTGTTATTAATGGAAAAGTATAATAGAAAAAAATTCATTAAATATTGTAGTTGAACTACAATGTGACAAGTAAGAAAAAAAGACTAAATGTTATTTTTGATCTCCCAACATATTTACCTTGTTCAGTGTGCAAGTTGAAGAAAAGTTTGTATGGACGGAAATAGGTACCAAGACAGTGGTATAAGAAATTTTGCCTCCTGAATGCTTGACCACATCAGATGACATGTTGATTGTTAGCCATGATTCTAGCAATGTTGACAGGTTTAAAAAGAAGAGCTTAGAAAGTCCTTTGCAATGAAGAACTTGGGACCGGCTAGATAGATTCTTGGAATAAAAATCTCTTGAGACAAACAATTTTTTTTTTCTCAACTAATTTACAAGGAACCTTTTTGGTCCATTTGGACAACTTCTGTTAATTTTCACCGATGATCAACATTTCTCTCCGATTATATTAAAATAAAAAACGTAGAAAATAAAAATTCACACAACTAAAACTCTTTCTTTTAATTGAATTATGTGAATTTCTATTTTTACCCTTTTTAAATTTAATATAACTGGAGTGAAATCGTTGGCCATAGTCAAAGTTACCGAAATTCGTCCAAAATGACCAAAAAAATTGCATGGAAATTAGTTGAGAACCAAAAAAGATAAAAATATTTGTTAGGCACCAACTCTGAACAAGATAAATGTTTTAGGAATTAAAAACAAAATTTACTAAAAAAAAACAGAAATTTCCACAATATGACAAATAAAAAAATAAACAAAGAGTATTTACATTTAAGAAAACAATGGATGCGTTAAAAAAAATTAAGAAAAAAAAAAACAAAACCTTGATTGGCACAACACATGTTATCTGAATTCTTTTGCTACTGAAAAGTCTCGCTCGAAACAAGAGAGAGAGAGAGAGAGAGAGAGAGAGAGAGAGAGAGAGGCCCACATGGGTATAGCTCAACTGGTTATGGGACTGTAGAGTTGGTATCAAGAGTCAAAGTTTACATCCTTCATCTGGACATCGAACAATCTGCTGAGGACGAGAAATTTCGCCTTTTGGTACCGAAAGAGACAGAATCATCTAGTATAAGTACAATGGCATTTTACTCATTAAATCACATTCATGCACAATAAAGTCAAGTGTTTTTTTTTTTTTTGTGGAAATCGAAATTAGCACTAGCGACGGAAGCTGCGCGATGCGCAAGATTTGAAAAATGATCCCATTTTTTAAATATAATCTTTGATAACATGTAATTGTAAAATATTTAAGCAAAAAGAATTTAATGCTTTTTGTGAAGTTATGCATAGAAAAAATGATTTGAATAATCATGTAGGTAACTTTATAATTGATTATTATACTAATTGTTGATGTATAAAAAAATGTTTAGAGTGATATAGATATGATACTAATTAAGGTAAGGAGGTATGACATTTTATAAGAGGTCTTGAACCATTTCAGTGAAGGAAACAATGAAAATTATAGAAAATTCTCGAAACAAAAAATTTATCTCACCACAAGTCTGAATTTTCTTTGTGGGGAAAGAATTGAAGACCATAGCAAAAACAGAACTCAATTCAAAGATTAAATCTTTTTCATTATTTACATCTGAAGTACTAAATTCCACTCGTGCTATTATAGCGTGCAATATCAACGCATCTCAAACTAAACATACACATGACTCTAATTTCATCAAAGAAACTATAAAAAACGTAGAAAATGTGACAAAACCAAACCAACCTCACTAGATAAGGTTATGAAAAGTGGCCTAACCATGTTATCCTTGTCGTTCCAACATTGGAGTCTCAGACTACCTAGAGATTTGGTTCTCTGTGTCAGATAATACTATTATTTACTTTTGAGGATGTTTCTGTCCGACTAATGACTTGATTTGGTGACTACTAATAGATAACCTATATAAGCACTTTATATAGAGGCACAAAGTCAAGCATCTTATATACTTTATTGGATACATAGATCCATCTATTTAAATCTCTCATCTTACTGTTTAAGCTAGGTACAGAAGATAAAACGAACCGTAAAAAAGCCATTCCCTTTGGAATCTAAAAATATAGATAGAAAATAAAAAACAGATCACTTCTTTCAAATATCATCATTCAATGAGCATACATAAAAAAGTAAACTTCTTTATTCTATGGATAATTTCTCTACCAGCTAAAACATTAATTTATATAATATCGTATAAGTCATATAGCATGCAAGTCAAAACTTGTGTGTCATTTTTATTCATAACGATAATGAATATTAAGTAACTACCATGTTTGTTGGCAACAAAAATGTTTTCTATGTGCATCAACAAAAGTCTGAAACACAATATAACTCGTTAAAAGCTTTCAAATACATATATTTTTTAAAGAAGAGGTTTACCAAAAACTTCATAGTTCCAAGAAACAAATTTTTTTTAGCAACCCCTAAAAAGAAGTACCTTGGAATTCTTTGAATTCCTAGAATGAGCATAAGCAATTTAAAGACTTTCCTGCACATGAACACAATGGCGAGTAAAAGAAGATCTAGACATTTTTTTCTTTTAAGAAAACATTAGTAATAAACACAAAAAAAGTAAATCAACAAACCTCTTTCTTTTTTCTCTTCTAGTTTAGTAGCTTCCAAAAAGCTTTAGTGGACTTTCTATCTCACCTTGCACCACCACCTTATGGATCTTACAATTGGTCTCAATATCCTCCATTCCGAAATAATATACAGACATTTAATTTTCTAATACAATAACAAGCCAACCCACCAAGAAACAAAAGAACAACTAAATTAACCATTTCTCTAAGTTCTAATTTCTACAAGTTACAAAATAAACGAAGAAACTAAAACATTTAAATCACATAGAAATATGACTTCTAAGTAATTATAACCAAAGAAATAATACTACATAAAATGTAATGAGAAGTGAAAATAGAGAAAAAAAACAGAACCCTAAAAAATGTAAATTAGAACCAGACATAGAACTCATTAAACCAACTCTGATTTTCTTCCACATTTTCAGAAATATCCAACAATTGAATGAAACAAACAAAAGAATCCACACCAAGATACATATATCGAAGAAATAAGAGCACAAAAAATGAGAAAAATAAATATAAACAAATCAAAACATGCATTTACAAAGGCCTTGAGAAAATAAACATCTTAAGGCAATAGGTAGTAAGGTATTTTAGCATGATGTGTGTAATTGAAAAGGCCAAATGGTGCAATGAACGTGTGACACATCGTGCACAAATTTAAGATGCATATTTCAGACAAATTAAAAAATTTGATATCATTTATGCATATAGTTTGCATGAAAATGTAATTATGTTAGCCTTACCTATATTACACATAACATTTCCCAATATAGGTTGCAAAAGAGTTGATCAAAAGCTCGTAGAAGAGGTAGTTACAACAGAGAAGAATAAGACTTGAAAACCTCTTACTACATATTTTTAGCTTTTTAATTTTTTAGACATCCTAATGCATGATTTTATAATGCTTAATAGTGATTGAAATGCATTTTTATGGTATTAATACATGATTTAATAATTCTTAACTGTGATTGACATGCATTTTTTAATAAAGAAAAAATATACATATTAATTACTTACCTAATTAATCATGTATTAATATTACCTACATAGTAATACATGTAGAAGTTTTTTTAGCCTATTTTAGACATTAGAAAATTTGGGGGAAAATAATCAAATACGCATCAGAAAAAACAATCACTACTACTTCAAGTAAAAATTTGGGAAAAGATACAACTTCTTAAGACTAACTTATTAGTACATCTCTTTTCCATAATAAATGAAGATTGTTCACTTTAAACTACAATTAGTTATAATGTTTTATTAGAAGTGCAGTAGATGCAGAAAGAAGTAAACGAATTTTGAAGAAAATTTACTACTTTAACTTAGTAATTTAGGTAGCAGTGGGACAACAAATTTGTAAAGTTCATAAAGCATTTCTTATATTCTTGGCTTTTGCATTTGAGCTTATAAATTGTTTTTCCAAGTGATTAGACAATATTAATTTTGATCGGCAAAATTTTTAATTCTTGAAATACCTTTAATAAAGTTAAAAGGCTAATTTTTTTCCTTTAGAGTCAGAGAAAGAATAAAAACACCTTCTTAAACAAAACCCATAAATCACAAACCCTGATTCTTAGAGATGTAGAGAGATACATGCATATGAGAGACAAAGAACAACAGTAGCACTTGACAACTGCAAAATCCACTTCCAGAGCTTCAAAGTGATTAAATTGGTTGTTCACCGGTGATGAATATCAAGCTGTCACGTGTTCAATCCTGCAAGACCGAAAAATGTAGCTTTCAGGGAACTGATGGAGATCTATTTCCTAAAGGCACTTTGATGCTTAAGTCAATCTTAGGTCGACAAAGGGATTTATTAAGAGGTAATTAATAGCATTTAATACTTGATAAGCATGAATAGTAATCAAGAGAAGATTGACCTTTTATCTCCAGCCACTTGTTGGAATGATGTTCTCATTTTTAGATATGGAATTGCTGAAGATGACCCGAATTCTTTTGGATGATCGGGTCTTCGACTTGCTCTTACTCCTTTATCCCTTGTGTAGGCCTTGGCTAGATTCGTATTAGGTCCCCACTCAAGCCCACTCACTTCTCTTGGGCTTTCCAACTCCATGGGCTGCTATGTATATGGCCCAAGCATCCATAATCCATCATTTGCCCCTCCTAAAAGTGGGCGACAGTCCCTTTGAAGTGACATGACGTTTTACTTCCTCGATACGTATCTTTTTACCTCGAGGGTCATGCACTGCTTCACTCTTTTAAAAGGGGTGATTGTCCCATTTATTTTTCACTTTTTTACTAACTTTTTTTCCTCCCACATTTTTTTCTCGTTTAATACGTTTGTATCATCCCGAATTCTATTCCTTGGTTGTTTGCTACATTCCTATTGTCCCGATCTCTTCTATGCCGTCTTTTCAAAACCCTGGCCCAACTTGAACCCCCACAGGTTCATCTGATACCTCCAATACAATTACGGTTATTTCTACTTGTTGAGAAATGGGTCTAGTATATTCCCTTTCTTTTCTCAACGTTATCTTTCCCCTTCCTGAAGCATCTTGGGTATAGGACGGGCACATTGCTCCCGATTCTAAGTATGAAGAATTTTCTGCATGTGATCCTAGTAACGATGTAGAACCAAAAGCTGCTGATCATGCTAGCTCCATTACTCATCAAAATCTTGAAGAATTTAGGTCCATCTATAATATTCATAGGGATTATGAGCTAATTCGCCCTCCTAATCAGGAACAGGTTAATACTCTTCCTTCCGGGTGCTTCACTATGTATGAAGAACATCTGAAGATGGGTATTCTCCTCCCACTTCCTGAATTAGTGGTGGATATATTGCACTTCTAGAACATGTCCTTAACCTTAGGCCAAATCCATCATCTTTTCTCCAGGCAACTGATTGGTTTTATAATTATATGTCGGGCTTTGGGTATTGCAACATATATTACTTTGTTCCTACGTTATTTCCGTATACGAGTGGCCGAGATGAACTTTGGGCGGTTCACCTGCGTTGCTAAGTTTGATAAAGGCTTATTTACTTCTAAGCCAACTTCTATCCTATCTTGGAAAAAGTGTTTTTTTTTTTTGTTCGGCCTCCTACTTTATCCTTTAAATGTCCTCGGACCTACATACATCTCTTCCCATTCCCGAGCCTAAAATCCCTACTACTTTACGTCCTTATTGTGCTATAGTTGATTACTATCCTCTCGGCCTTCAGATCCGGTAAAGCTAGTCTTGCCCATTGTTGGAACAGTGCGATCTATACGGGGCTCCCATCAATTGAGCAGATATATTGTGGAGTTCCATTATAGTCATTTCTTCTCTTCTCCCTTTTCTTCTTTTTATTATATGCATAATGCCTATTTATGATAAACACTTTGTGCGACACTCTTGTAGGTGAAAAATATATGCTTACTTTTGGCTGTTGGGCTTTCTTCAGAGACAGCTGTTGTTCTTGCGGCTCCATCCCCTGTACCTGCTACTCCTACAGGTTCCTCAACTCAATCGACAACACGAGGGCCCAAGAGGATCTTTGCGGCCACACACGATACTAGTAAGGCCTCTCTCCCTTATGTCTAGTAGCTTTACTTTGTTCTCTACCTTTCATAATACTAACTCTAGGGATTCTTATGTGACCGCCAACATGCTCTACACTTACTCAGGTAAATCCGTGAGGAGGCTACAAGAGAATCTATTACACTTGTCCAATAATTCTGATAAAGATTATACTTTTTTAGAAGATGACGTGGATGAGGGGTTGCTACCAGGGTAGACCTCAATCACAAGAACTCCCACCAAAGGCGAGCTAAAGGCTTGAATCCTCTTGAGTCCACTGGTACTCGAATAGTTCTAAGCATAGTGGAGGCATTGCCCTTAACTAAAAATCTGCTGCCTAGGCTACTGTTGTCGTTGGGCCCTCTTCTCAGGCTAGCCTTGAGGCTACTGGGGTTCATATATTTAATATAAATGAGGGGAGAGTTGAGACCTTCTCTTTTGGGATGGGACTAGTGGCCTTTTTCGGGAATACCATCGTGGATCAGTACCTCGCGCCCGAGCTAGTAACTACCTGCGACGATCCACCCTCGTATTACCCTAAATGGAATGTGAACGGAATGTGAATATTAATGACCGGGTTTCCAATCCGTGGCAGCCTTAGAAATATTGATGAGACTCTATTTCCTCCTGATGGTGCTTTCGCCAGGCAATGTAACTTCAGGGACTTGACGCAAAACTTTGCTAGTTCACTTATGAATGTAACTTCTCAGGACTTGTCAAAGGCAAGCTAAAGACTTGAATCCTCTTGAGTCCACTAGTATTCGAATAGTTCTACACTCTATGGGGACATTGCCCTTGACTAGAAATGTGCCTACCCAGGCCACTACTGTTGTTGGGCTCTCTTCTTAGGCTAACCTTGAGGCTAATGGGGTTCATATGTTGGTCACAGATGAGGGGAGAGTTGAGACTATTTCTTTCGAGGTTAGGCCAGTGGCCTCTTACGGGAACACCATCGTGGATCAGTATCTCATGCCCAAGCTAGTGACTACCGGTGATCCACCTCAATAGCCCTGAATAGAATGTGAATATTAATGACCGGGTTGCCAATCACGTGGAAGCCTTAGAAATATTGATGAGACTCTATTTCCCCGTGATGGTGCTTTTTCACCAGGCAATGTAACTTTAGGAACTTGATGCAAACCTTTGCTAGTTCACTTATGTAGGTATCTTCTCGGGACTCTCCTTGTATTCTTAGATAATACTATGAGGGTAAGAACTATAAATCGGGCAGAGTGTTCTATGGATGGGGTTGCGCTCATTGCAGATAGCTATTTCACACTGATACGACTCGCCTTCAACAAGAAATTATACAACTGAAATAGCTGTGGGCGGAGCTGATAACATCAAAAACTATTGTCATGAGGGAATGCGAAGAGAAATAAAAGAGGATCCAGGTTTTTGAATCTCAACTATGGGAGAAAGAACCTTTGGAGGCAGATATGCGAGCTCGTCTCGAGGCGTCAGATTTAGAGCAATCTAAGTCGGTATCCAGCCTGGAAACCAAGATGAATAAGATGGCTCGTACTGCTGAGTGTATTCCCTTCTTGGAGTCCCAAATGGCATTTGTGAGGGCAGAGGCATAAATGGTTCTGAATCAAGCCCAAGAGGTTACTCGTCTTGTCGATATGGCCTTTACTTGCCACAAGGAACTTTTGCCCACCTTGATGTAAGGAATATGCAAGTAGTTTATACAAACTGTCTATATGCGACAATTATTTTTCTGCTAGTCTATACTCATGATATGGGATATCATTTGAAACCTAGTCAGGAATGCATGGCAGCAGCATCCCGATTACACTTTTGATGTCGAGACTCTAAGGCTATATATATACACTAGAAGACCCCAATTTCAGACACCCATGGCCGGTTGGGCAAGAGACAGAGGATTTCACAAGCCCATTACATTACTAATATCCCAACGCCGGGGGCAGATATAATGCTACGAAAGGATTTTGCCGTTCGAGAAGTAGCGACATATCTGCCAAAATTTGGTGCTCTCCCGACTCCTCCCTATTTCCTGGACCCTATTGACGATCCCCTCTTTTCCTTGGTAGTTTTCGGAGTTAATGCTATCATTGAGTAATGTACAACAGTAACAATGCCCCAAGTGGTACTTGATAAAGAGAGGCAAGTGGTCGTCCCCATCACAGAGGGCGATCTCTCGAACGCGATCCCTATACAGGAAGACTCTTTTGTAGCTGGTTAGAAGAAGTATGTTGTGTTGTAAAATATGTTAAATTTTGGGATATTTAGATTTTATCATAATGTATCTTCGTTGTTTTGCTATTATTTTGATTTGCATGTTGGTTTCTTGTAATATTAAATAAAATGTTAGTTAGCAAAGAGCTAAGATGTGCTACCATTAAGTGTCTAATGAGAGCTAGCTTAGTAAAAGACGGACCAGTCTTCCTTATACATGCATGCCCATTCAGGTCAATCCGTATTTGGGGGTGGGAAAATCTCAGTCCCAAAAGTTACGGCTGATCCCGTGATGGCATGTTCAGCCATTATCACATATGGGATGAACGGAGAAGAGCGTGGGTGTAAGTCTGAGCCTTGTGATGCCTAACATGAATAGGCTATACGGGGGCTCGTAATGAATGTAACTTTTCGTGCAAAGAGCGTATTTATTATATATTCACCAAACGGCACATTAATCAGTTAATGATGATGCATTCAAGAAAAATGGCTTTTGTTTTTTATGTGACCTTTCATTTATCCTTGAGACCTGTAAATAAATGTCAAAAACTCAGAGATGAATACTCGCAGAACACACTAACCATGCCCGTTCAGGGCAATCCATATTGGGGGGACATCCAGGTCCCATAGGTTGCGGTCCCGTGAAGGCAAGTTCAGCCATTATCACATATAAAATGAATGGAGAAGTGCACGAGTATAAGCCTGAGCCTTGCGATGGTGAACATGAGTAGGTTGTACGAGGGTTCTTAATGAATGCATCTTTCTGTGCAAAAAGTATATTTATTATATATTCACCAAACGGCACATCAGTCAGTTAATGAAGATGCATTCAAGACAAATAGTTTCTATTTCCGAGGTGACCTTTCATTTATCCTGATGGAGACCTATAAATAGGTGTCAAAAACTCAAAGATGAATACCAACAGAACATACTGATCATGGCGAATGCTCCTACAAACACGAATGGTATACTTTTCGTATTTGCAGGTGCGTTATCGGCTGGCATACCAAAGGCTGTTCTGGGTCCACCATCCTCAAATACATGCTAATGTGTTATACACGATTACCTACCGATTTATTGTTCCCCAAGCAAGAATTGACCATTCTTGGCCCGTTTTCCGAGTACTTTACTTTATTCTCAAGAAACCAGCTATTATCTAGTTGCCCCTAGTTATGAGGCCGGCTAGCGGTATCGAGACTTCAAGTCATATATATATATATATAACTGAACAGTTTCGGGGATGGCACGCAATGCCTACCATTGGTGGCCTCCCTTGGGTACTTGTTTGACTCCTCCGATGCAGACAAATGATTACTTCTAGTTTCTTTAGAGTAATTATCTATGTCTTTATAATAGCTGTGGGAGGCCTTTTGTTCATAATCCATATCTAATATATATAATTAGGAATGATGCGATATTTGCAAGAAGTCGATTTTTTCATTTCAATAAAACCTAGTACAATACTCTCCCGTATTCATTAAAAGACAAAAAAGGGTTAAAATAACTATATAAATAAAAGACCTATTACAGGTAATATTTCCATAAGTTTGTGTCATTCCAAGTCTTTGCAAGGCGTATACTCTCCTTGTTAGCCAAAACATATGCTTCGTTCCCGTCTACTTTTAAAACTCAGTAAGGGTCTTCCCAGGTTACATCCAATTATTGTCTGGGTTCTTGCCTGCTATTGATTCTTTCTTAACATCTAGTCCCCTTGGATTCCGGAAGGTTTAAAATGGGAATTGTAGCAACATACAATAGCTTTCTGATAATGTCATCTTTTCAAGTAGTTACCGTTCTCAAGTCATTAATAAGCAAGAGATTTTCCCATAAGAGTCTTCCGTTTTCTTCCAAGAAAAATCCTAGGTTTTTGTCACTCTAAAAGTATTAATGATTTTACCTCGAAATAAATGTGAAAGGGGCATTCCGGTATGACTATAGTAGGCTAGGCAGCTCCTCAACCCAGTTTCCTTTTGCATCGTCTAACCTCTTTTTGATTCCTTGAAGTACTATACAATTTGTGACTTCAGCCAAACCTTTAGTTGTGGGTACGCCACAGATGAAAATCATTACTCTATCCCGAGCTCCGCAGAAAATTCCTTAAAACTCTTAGCATCAAACTGCTTTCCATTGTCGGTTATTAAGACCTCAGGAATCCCGTACCGGCAAATGATATCCTCCTAAAAAAGAAAACTTGCACCTTCTTTGATGTGATGCTATTCAATGCTTTGACTTCTATCCATCTCGTGAAATAATCTATGGCTACAGTTAAATACTCGTTTCCTCCCTTTACTTTATGAAACGACCCGAAGAGGTCCATACCCCATTGATCGAATGGGATTGGAGATGACAAGCTGTGATACTCATTCTAAGCGACATGATGATCTTTGCCATGAATCTGGCTTTAATGACATGTGTGTACCATGTCCTTAGCATCGTCTCACATACTGGGCCAAAAATACCTATATTGTATAACTTTTCTAACCAATGCATTTACCCCAATGTGAGCCCCGCACATACCAAGATGGACTTCTTTAAAAACATAAGAGCCTTCTTCCTGAGATATACACTTCAACAACGACCAATGACTCGTGGTTCAATATAGTTCTCCCTGTATCATGACGTATCGAGCCACTGTGGTACGGATCTTTCTAACTGCAATCGGGTCTTCTAACAAAGAGCCATTTAAAATACACTGCTTAAGAGGAGGCATCCAATTATTTTCTGTTTCTGTATAGAGTACATCCCTATGAATGCTTTTCTGAGTTAAGGGTTCTAGCCAAATCCCGAGTATCTACTCCCCGAGATTGCCTTTAACAGTTTATCCGCCTTTTGATTGTTTCACCTATCGATCCTCTCGAGCCAAGTAGCTTTTAACTGAGCTACTAAACTTTTTGCAATTGCATAGTACCACTTTATGTTCTCTTCCTTGGCTTCAAAGGATCTGGTAACATGCCCGATGACAATTTTAGAATCACCCCGGATGATGATCTGTTCTATGTTCATGGTTGCGGCCATCCGTAACCCAGCTAAGCGCGCCTCACTTGAATCCATTGTTACTTACAGAAAAAGTGTATATTAACACATAAGAAAATTCCATCCAATCCGGGTTATGTAGCACAAATCCCCCTCATTTATTCTTCTTTTCTGTGGAACCGTCCACATACAACACCCATGCTTTTCGGGGATCCAACTCATGTATACTAGCTCCAGGTTCTATGGCACTTAACGAAGTGTTCTCTACTACAAAATCTACTAGCTTAAGTTTTCATAGTACGTCGGAGCTAGAATTCAACTTGGTATTCGCTTAATTCCAGAACCAATTTGGTCATACGTCCTGTGAGATCTGGCTAACCTGTTGAAGAGGCACATTAGTTAGCAATGTCATGGGATGTGCTTGAAAATATGTCTTGAGCTTTCTGGTCAACACCACGAGATTAAATGTATATTTTTCCAATGGGCTATCTCGCATTTCTGCCCAGGCTAGAACATGACTAACGTAATACACGGGCATCATTTTCTTATCTCTCAGGGCAAGAATGTCAGAGCTAACAACGAATTTGTTGACTACTAAATACATAAATAATATCTCTCCCTCTATGGGGCTAACCAGTAGAGCGAGATGACTGAAATACTCTTTGAGGTGGTAAAAGACAAGCTAGTATTCGACAGTCCACTCAAAAGTAGTATCTCTTTTCAACAATTGATAAAAGGGAAGACTCTTTTCCCCTATCTTTGCTAGGAATCTACCAAGGTACGCCATGTATCCCGAAAACCGCTATATCTCTTTCACACTTCTCGGGAGTGTCATCTATTGTACCGCTCAAATATTTTTGGTCTTTGCCTCAATACCTCGTTTAGATATAATAAAGCCTAGACATTTTCTATTGGTACCCCAAATATACACTATTTTGGGGTTTAACCGCATCCCGAATCGTCGTATTTTCTCAAAGTCTCCTTCATGTCCTGGGGTAGCATTTCGGTCTATTTGGATTTCAAAATGATATCATCCACATATACCTCAATGTTCCTACCGATCTAATCACCAAAAACATCATTCACCATATGCTAGAATTCAGCTTGTGTATTCTTCAACCCAAAAAGCATTTGTGTATAGCAAAAGATACCAACATATGTAATAAAGGCTGTTTTTTCCATGTCCTCAGGTGCCATAGGTATTTTATGGTATCCCTTGTACTTATCCTGGAAACAAAGAACTTCATGGCTACCGCATCTACCACCTAATCAATTTCGTGGCAATAGAAACGACTTTTGGTGATAGCCTTGTAGAGGTTTGTGTAATCAATACACATTTGCCATTCGCCATTAGGTTTTGGCACCACTATTGGGTTTGCTACTCATATAGGGTAATTAATCTGTTTAATTATTCCTGCTTGCAACAGTTCTTACAAGTTGTATCGGATGACCTATTAAGACTATTGGGCGAACATTTTCTTCTGGATAACAGGTGGAGCCCTATGCGGGGATACCTAATCTATGAACCGCTATTGCTAGAATTCGTAGACAAAAACATAATAAAAAACTATGAAAACCACCAATAGAATCCGCATATACCAGAAAAACTAATTGGAGAGAAAATTACCTCAATGTTTTCGATGTCGCTAGGTGTGGAGACACTGTTGTTTATGCTTCGCCCTATACCAGTATCCATGCGACGACCTACTCTATAAGCGAACGGGTTGCTAGCCCCTCAGCATTCTGAAAACTATTCCGAACGAACCCTAACTATTAGGTAATGCTTCAGAATTTGAGAGAGAGAGAGAGAGAGGCAAGACATAATTCTTGCCGTTCTAGGGTTAAAGGCTCTCCTTTTTATCAGAGAAAAAAACTGCTGCGGAAAGGTTAAACATAACCTTTTATAGCTGTCCACATTAGAATTCTAATTGTCATCTAATGACAGTTTAATCTCGTCTATCTATTCCTATAATCATCCAACGGTTAGATGAATATTATTAAGTAATTAATTTCATTTATTTGATAAATAAATAAATTAGTTACTTATTTAACTTACCAAATATATACAACACGGAATCTGATCACCTTTTATGTACGCTCAATGAATCTGGACACGATCTAGATTCATTGAACCTGGACATCGTGCTCACAAGATCGTCTATGCGTGTGACCCTATAGGTTCACTTAACATTGGTAGTGAATAAAAATGTCCTAGACATTTATCCACAAAACATAATGGCCTCTAGCAAGACATTATGCTTACCCAAGTTAAGTAAAAGATATGATAACCTAATATCAGCTTTAATATTTAGTCATTTTGTCACATGATATCCTAATTAAGTATAAAGAATGACCGGGTCATCCTTACAAAACTTAATTAACCATTTACTTGATCACCAGGCAGACTGTTCTGACAAATAATATTAATAACACCTTATTATTACTTATTTGAGCATGGCCTTGCGTATTTTTCCAATCTTCCTTATCAAGGGGCCCATGGATATCTCTCTCTAATAATAGAGGGACAAATCCCTTTCACTATCTCTATTATTCAAGCCATGACAAGAAAATAGCCAAACCAATAGTCATAATAATCACCTGAATAAAAAGGATGTTTGACTGTGTCAAAACATATTTTCTCCCCATGCAAGAAGCATTAGAAATATTAGGTCAAAAGACACGAAATATAAAATTGAGAAGAAATACTTATGACCTAAACCCATGCAATATTTCTTCTTCACTTTGGGTCATGTCCAATACAATATTCTCAATATGTATTTATGGATTGATTTTATATCTCATATTTTCATGATCAGTAAAACTTGATTATAATCAACTTCATACTAGTTTAATAATACAAGATGTAATAAAACTAGCGACAAACAAGAATAGTATTTTATTAGCAAGAAGGGTTTTACTATCAAGTCATATACTTGATGACCAAGAACATATAATACAATTCAAAATACATGCCTCATAAATCATAAATGTAAGTCAATTGGTCTAGGGCATATACTAACAGCTATCAGATGATATGGTTCCCTAAATCATTGGGAGACCAAGAGAATATATCCTGGAATTCGATAAGAATATCTTGTACTACTGCTAGGACATTCTCTAGTAAGCCCTTTCCGACCCGTATTTGACGATCCGAGTGATCATGATCTATTCCAAATAACTCATACTTGGGGCTGTGATATGTGCTTAATTATCTATATTTATATATGTTAATTTCATCATTTTACGGTGTTTTTAATATGTAAAAATGCATAGTTTAGACTAATACCCTTTATTCTTGTCTTAAGTACTTTTAAAAAGGGAAAACGACGAAAGGAAATAGAAAACTGAGCGAAAACAATGAAAACAGAGCCAATAACATCAACGGAGCTGACCTACCACCGACGGTAGGTCCTGAGGCCATAAGTAATTCCAAGACAGAATGCTACCGGCAACGGTAGGCTACCCTTACCGTTAACGGTAGGTCCTAATGTCGAGAAGAAATTTTTGGATAAAACCCTATCGCGGATGGTAGGGCCCGACCTACTTGCGCAATAGGTTCTAACTGGAGCAGTTTTAGTGTATTTTTAACTCAGTTTTGATTTAAATTCTCCCCTATAAATAGTGAATTTTGTCATTAAGGTATAGGAGAGTAGTTAGTAGATAATTAGGGGCAGAGTTAGGTTAGCAAATTCTTTAATTTTTATATTCAATTAGTTAGTTAAACATTAGAATTTCAGTAATTTAGTTCTTAGAGATCAAGAATTCAAGATCTAATTTCAAGATTTGATATTGAATTTCCTTACTTTGTTATTGAATTTAATGTTGAATTTCAGTTTTATGACAATGGATAGTGAGTAATTCTTTATGTTTGGATGAGGATTGAACCCTAGTTCTTGTTTATAATGATTTTGGTTTGATTTATTGATTTCGATGTTTGTTTTTAATTAAGTTGTTCTCAAATTGTGCTTGTTTTCAATTTAATTATCGCGAGATTAGATTATTCGCAAGAATGCTTGGAATTGAAAAAGGAAGAGTATTCTAAGGCAACCAATTGGGGATTAATTGGGGCAATTGACTAGAAATACGATTTTACACTTTTAGGTCCTTTAGATCACCTAAATTTGCTGCACTCATAGTTTGTTAGGGAGAAAAGAGATTTTCCTCTAAGGGTCAGTGAGTAGAGTGACTTTTGCCTAGAGATAGGGATTACCCCATTAGTAGTGATGACCAAACTTAATTAATTTAACATCATTTTCATTAAAGTTTTCCAATTGAATTAGTAACAAGGATTACGAGGATTCCAGCATCCAAGCTCTTCTTTTATAAGTTTTTAAACCTTAACTTTAGTGCTTGTTTTCTTTAGTTGTTAAACCGTTTGTCAGTTTTTAGTTTAGTTCTTTCAAACTAACTTTTCTTAGACTAAGCATTAGAGACGCGATTATTATTTAAGCCTTTACCGTCCTCGAGAAAGTTGACACTCAGGTATAAAGTATTTACTACAATGATAGGTCCACTTGTCTGTTGCTTAGTTAGTAATCATTTGCTTGTTTTTAAAGCGTAAACATCAAGAATTTGGCACCATTGTCGAGGACGAAAACTTAAGAAAAGTCATTTATTTAGTGATTTGGTCATATTTGTTCTTATTGTTTCGATTGTTTGCCTCGTTCATTATTCTCGTTTTCTTGGGTGTTCGTGGGTTGAACATTGGGAATTCGGCTTATTACTTTTGGAACCTGTGTGTATTGCTTATCTAATTATTTATTTCAGGTTTTGAAGAATAAGATATGGACGCCAATGATACCATGGAAGCCCGACTAGCTGCAATGTTAGAACAAAGGATAGAGAACATGGTTATTAAACCCCAACACATTTATCATCAGCAGGTCATGTTTCAAAAAAACTATCAGGGATACAACACGTATCCTAATCATCACAGTTTCATGGTGGAAGAGTCAACCAAGTGCTACTTTGAAAGGTAAAAATTAAAGGAGACAACAATAGCCTCCCTGTTTTCAAAATAGAAGTTTCAATCAATATTCATCGTACAATCCCGTTCCATCAACACATCCATTATCCCCATCACCTAGCTTGGAAGATTTCATTTTGAAATACGTCAACTCAGTAAATGCCAGGGTAAAGACCATGGAAGTAGTCCAAAGAAGCAAAACCGACTCCCTCCATAATATGGAGAGTCAAATCGGGAAATCAACAAGGATGATCACTGAAAGCCTGCCTAGTAATTTACTGGGTAACACGAGGGATAAATCAAATGAGGACGCAAAGGTGGTCACCTTGAGAAACAAAAAAGAACTAGTACAAACGTCTTCCACAGTTGTGGAAGAAAAGGGGACTGCTCAAGTACAAGAGGAGTCTACTTCTCTTAAGGAAAAAGAAGTTCGGCAACAAGAAATAGAAAGAGGAAGTCATCTCCTCTGCTATACAGACCTCCTATCCCATTCCGAAGAAAATTATTGAAGGCAAAACAGGATGAACAATATGGTATGTTTCTGGAAATCTTTAAACAATTATATATTAACTTACTTTTGGTTGATGTTCTAATACAGATGCCTAAGTACGCAAAGTTCCTGAAGGAACCTATCCCTAGAAATAAGAGGTTGGAGGACATCTCTTCGGTACTGATAAATGAAGAATGCTTAGCAAGTCTCAATCCCAGTCAAAAGCTTCTGGAGAAACTAAATGATCTAGAGAGTTTTAAAATTCCTTGTACTCTAGGTGGTATAACTGTTTCTAGGGCTTTAACTGATTTAGGTGCTAGTATAAATCTTATACCTTATGATTTCTTTAAAAAATTCGGAGTGGGAGAACTAAAACCTACTAGGATGAGTATTCAATTTGCGGATAGCTCCACTACGTATTTTAGAGGTATTATAGAGGATGTGCTAGTGAAAGTAGGGGACTTGGTGTTCCCAATTGATTTTGTAATTATGGATATGAGTGGGGACATTAAAGTCCCGCTTATTTTGGTGATCCTTTCCTCGTCACTGCTAAGGCTCTAATCGATGTGGAGGAGGGAAAATTGACCCTTAGTTTAGGGGAAGAGAAAGTGATATTAAGACTTCCCGATGCCATTCGTAGGTCTAGGAATTATGATGATACTTGCTTTATGATAGACTTTATTGATCCTTATATTTCTACTCACGTGCAGGAATTTCTCCAAGAAGATTCTCTAGTGATAGCTTTGCAACAGGATTCCCAAGGCAAAATGGATTTTGAGGAGATTTGGGTTTTGACTGAGAAATTAGATGAATCAGAGAAGGAGAAGACTACTACTATACAAGAGGATGTAAAGGTACCCCCAAAACCTTCTCTTAAGACCTCATTCGAAGAACCTCCAGAACTAGAGCTAAAACAATTGCCAAATCACTTGGAGTATGCTTTCCTTGGTGAAAAGTCAACATTCTCAATCATCATCTCCTCCAAGTTGAGTCGACCCCAAAAACGAGCATTGCTGCAGACTTTGCAAAAATATAAGAAAGCTATTGCTTGGAAGATAGCAAACATACAAGGTATAAGTCCGTCCTTCTGCACCCATAAGATTCGATTGGAGGAGTATTCTAAGCCTGTGATTCAACCTCAAAGGAGACTGAATCCGAACATGCAAGAAATTGTGAAGAATGAGGTAATCAAACTCTTACATGCTGGAATCATATATCCTATCTCAGATAATATCTGGGTAAGCCTGGTATAAGTGGTACCAAAAAAAGGTAGAATGACATTAGTGGCAAACGAGAAGAATGAACTAACCCCGACAAGGATAAATACTGGATGGAGGGTGTGGATAGACTATAGAAAAGTGAAGGCAACTCGAAAGGATCACTTCCTCCTCCTATTCTTTGATCAAATGCTAGAACGATTAGCATACCATCTATTCTATTGCTTCCTTGACGGATTCTCTGGTACTTACAGATTCCCATTACCCCAGAAGACCAGGAGAAAACAACATTCACTTGCCCATATGGTACATTCGCATACAGACGTATGCTTTTCGGTTTATGTAATGCTCCTATTACTTTTAAACGTTGCATAATTGCTATTTTTGAGGGGTTAGTAGGAGATATTATTGAAGTCTTTATGGATGATTTTTCTATCTTTGGGAATTCTTTTGATGCTTGCTTATCTAATCTAGAAAAAGTTTTAAAAGGATGTGAGGAAACTCACCTTGTTTTAAATTGGGAAAAATGCCATTTTATGTTTCAAGAAGCGAGAGTTCTAGATCATAAAATTTATGAGGATAGCGATTATAAGCGTATGAGAACCCGAACTTATACGAGGAAAAGATGAAGAGATGGCATGATAGACACTTGGTCAAAAAGGAATCCAAAGAAGGAGATTTCGTGCTCCTCTACAGCTTCCATCTTCGCCTCTTTCCTAGGAAGCTTAAATCACGGTGGTCGGGTCTGTTCACCGTAAACAAAGTTTTTCCTTACAGCACCATAAAGGTAACACACCCTTCATAAGGCATATTTAAAGTAAACAGCCATTGCCTTAAACAATATTTCGGTGAGGACGTGGGAAACATTCCGAAAGAGTCTCTCATCCTTCCAAACGAGTAAGATTTCCCATGACACAATGTTTTAATTTATGATTGTATCATTATTTCCCCTGTTTTTATCCCTATTTTAGTTTAATTCTTTTAACCATTTGTTGTTGGTATTGTAAAAGTTCCTTAAGAAAGTTATTGGCGTCATCTTATACATGGTAAGTATCATTAGATCGTTCAGGAATGGAACGGGGTTGAATTACACCCAACAAAGTACTCTCCAGCAGGACCGACAAAACCCTACCGTAGACAGTAAGATACTCTACCACCGATGGTAGGGTCACTTTTGGAGATCATCTGTCCAGGAAAAAGCCTATCAGCGGTGGTAGGTTCGACGAAGTTTTTCACCTGGGAAGGATAGAAGCTTACCGCGGACAGTAGGTCCTGAGGCCATAAGTGATTCCAAGACAGAAAGCTACTGAAGATAGTAGGCTACCCTTACCGTTGACCGTAGGCCCCGATGTCAAGAAAAAAATTTTTAACAGAACCCTATCATGGACGATAGGGCCCAGCCTACTGTGCACGGTAGGTTCCAGTTGAAGTAGTTTTAGTCTTTTTTAACTCAGTTTTGACATAAATTCTCCCCTATAAATAGTAAATTTCCCCATTAGGGTAGGGAAGAGCAATTAAGAGTAGTTAGTAGACAATTAGGGGTAGATTTAGATTAGAGAATTCTTCCAATTTTACATTCAGTTAGTTGCATAAACATTAGAATTTCAGTAATTTAGTTCTTGGAGATCAAGAATTGAAGATCCAATTTCAAGATTTCGAGCTTCAATTGGGCAACTCGAGAGACGAGTTGGGGAGACGTTTAAGACTTCGATCGCAGCTTAAATTTTACTCCTAAGCGTTCTTTTCCTTACTTTGCTATTGAATTAATGTTGAATTTTAGTTTTATGATAATGAATAGTGAGTGATTCTTTATGTTTGGATAAGGATTAAACCCTAGTTCTCGTTTACAATGATTTTGGTTTGGTTTACTGATTTCGATGTTTGTTTTTAATTAAGTTGTTCTCCAATTGTGCTTATTTGCAATTCAACTGTTGCGAGATTAGATTATTCGCAAGAATGCTTGGAATTGAAAAAGGAATAGTGCCCTAGAGCAACTAATTGGGGATTAATTGGGCAATTGACTAGAGATATAATTTTTCACTTCTAGGTCCTTTAGATCACCTAAATTTAGGTACTCATAATTTGTTAGAGAGAAAAGAGATTTTTTTGTAAGGGTTGGTAAGTATGGTGGCTTTCGCCTAGAGATAGGGATTGCCCGATTAGTAGTGATGACCCAACTTAATTAATTCAACATCATTTTCGTTAAAGTTTTCTAATTGAATTAGTAGCAAGGATTAGGGAGATTCCACCATCCAAACTTTGCTTTTATAATTTTTTAAACTTTAACTTTAGTGCTTGTTTTCTTTAGTTGTTAAACAGTTTTTTCAGTTTTTAGTTTAATTCTTTCAAACCAACTTTTCTTAGACTAAACATTAGAGACACGATTAGTACTTAAGCCTTTACTGTCCTCAGGAGATTCAACACTTAGGTATAACTTGTTTACTATAACGATAGATCTACTTGCTTGTTGCTTAGTTTAGTAATCATTCCTTTGTTTTTAAAACGTAAACATCAGGCTGCAACTTACGATTCCGGTCCTCCTTTATCCTTAACTATTCCTCAGCTGCCATTTGCTCCACTTCAGCTTGAGCAGCTATATAACATTCCTTATCCGCTAGTCGATCTCCCCGTATGGGAAAGAGCTTGTAGTCGTGCGCATTCCAACGTTAGTGAATATGTGGAAACTGTAGCTTTCATCTGGCTGAGGTAGGTCTACCAAGAAGTCTATTATACGATGATGGAGTGTCAACAACCAAGAACTCTATATTCCACATGGACCCATGAACTTTGATAGAGAGCTCAATAATTCTGGTTGAGTTAATAGTTCGCCCGGTGAAACATATTAAGGCACCTGGCATGGTCTGATTTTATCTTCAGAGATTCCCATTGCATGACTGCGTCGCGAAACAATATATTTGCAGCACTTCCTGTATCCACCAATATTCGCCTGATCGTGCATTCTTCGTCTTAGGCTTGTTTGTTCCACCCACCAGAGAACATTGCTCAGGACATTAATTATCTTTGTTTTTGGCTGCTTATCTCCTGGAGAATCTTTGCTGATAGCATACCTTCGGTTATTCCTCCTCTTATTATCCTGTCTTCTATCTGCACAACGGGCGATAAACTCCTTCAAATATCTCTACCTTGTAGCATGTTCAATTCCTTTCCTCAACTCAATACACTGATCCGTATCATGGCCATTATCTCGATAAAAATCACAGTACTTGGTTTGATTGCACCTTTCCGGGTGGGATGTCATCTTCGGCGCTGGCTTTTAATATTCCTAGTGATTCCACTAGATGAATCTCTGTAAGGGATATTTTTAGTATAGTGTATCTATCTTGGTGCTCAAATGACCCTCGCCCCCAATTTTGCAAGTATGGCTTAGAAGTAAGGAAGGTTAAACGATCCCATAGTGGTTGCCAACGCAACTTCAGACGGAATGGACGCTTATTTTTTCCTTCTGTTGTGCCATACTCTAAGTGGTCCCACTTACTTTGCACATTTATCTCCCCTTAATAAATTAATGAACATCATCCAAAAGATCATCCATAGAATGCAAGCATTTTGTGGCCAGAATCTTCGTGAGAGAGAGAGAGAGAGAGGGAGTGATATGTCTATTTTACCCTCTTAAGCATTATCGTTTTTATCAGTTTTTGTGCTTAGTTGTTAATTAAATGAGCTTATTGATCCTGTTTCTTCTTTTATTGATTATATGTGACTTCGGATGAAGATATGTTGAAAATAGCTAAAACGAAGGACTTTGAAGCGAAAAATGAAGAGAACGGAGAAAAATAGAACAAGATGAAAGAAGCTGGAACAAAACTACTATTTGGTTCCGGATAGTACGTAGCTATTTCAAGAAAGATTTTCTAGAGGCTTTACGGATCTGGGAAGCTGGACTTTCCTGATTTAAAAAGTCGTGGCAGGGACTAAAATGTAATTTTCAGAGCTTTCGTTTTTGTACTCAATTTTATTTCCCTTTTGTAATTTGATTCAAAACCTTTTTAGAAGGGTTTAGAGTAATTATAGAGTAGGATTTGCATATTTTTATCCTATATATACCTTATTAGATACATTAGTTTGATCAGCTAGGGTTTTAGTTTCAGTTCCAATTTTTGTAAAGAAGATTAGAAGACCCAATTCAGGTTCAATTTGGGGAGTTTTCTCAAGCGACTCGAGAGACGAGTTTGGACAATCGGCTGGACCATGGAGTCTTTGTTATCTTTCTTAAGCTCCCTAAACTCTTTCTTCTATATGAATTTGTCTATAGATTTATATGTTAGAAACATGCTCAGTGGCTAATTTTATTTGTGTTTGAATGGGGATGAACCCTAGGATACTTGGTTATTTTTATATGAATTTCATGTTTTGATTATTTAATTCTTGTTTGGTTGTTATTCAATTGTTGTGATTGTTTACCTATTTTTGCGAGATTGGTAATTTAGCAAGATTAATTAGAATTGAAAAAAAAGAAGGTTAATCCAGGGCATTAATTGAATAATAGGAATTGGTAATTCAGTAGACATACTAATTACGATTCTTAGATCATTAATTAATCACTATAATCTATAATTCATTCACAGGTTAGGTTTAGAAGACATTATTCTCTAAATGGTTAGTTTGAATAGGAGGGTATTTACCTGGACATAGGGGTTTAACCAGTTTTTGAGTGAGATCCAACCAACGATTTTTAATAATTAATTACAACGATTTTCTAATTAACATTAACTTAAGGTTCTAGGGAGATTCTATCGTTTAACATGCTTTTTCCTAACTTGTTTTAAGACCTTATTTGTTTTCTTAAATGTTAATAGTTTCTTTATTTTTAAACATCTTTTCAAATCTTTTTATTTAATTAAACAATAGAGACGTAGTAAATACAGTGCTTGCCCGTCCCGAGAGTTCGACAATCCGGGAACGTTCCTCACCTTATTATACCGATAGGTACGCTTGCCTAAAAGTGGAATTTTATTAGGATAAAAACCACACATCAGGGAGCATAACCACTGAGATTCGATACTTTCATGGCTTTCTTATTGAACCGCTCCATGTAAGCTTGCTCTGTTTCATACTGTTGCTGACATACAGTGAGCAGGTGATAAGAAGCGAGGACAATTTCTCGTTGTGTAGCAAAATGATGTCTGAACTTCTCCACCAGTTCTTGAAATCCCGAGATAGACCGGGGGGCTAGCAATGCTAGCCAGGATAGAGCAAAATCTCGCAAAGAGCTGGGAAATAGCTGACAAAGCTCAACGTCAGAGGCGTTACGAATCATCATAAGGGCGAGAAAATGCTACAAGTGCTTATCCATGTCTATGGTACCATCGTATCTATCAAATCTCAAGGTGTTAAGTTTATCATATATTTGGGCTTGTTGATACTCATCGAATAATGGACTGTGTTCCACATAATTCCAGTTATCACCACGTGAAGGTGTTGAGCCCGGAAATCATCCATGATGGCTTGCATTTTCATTTTAGTAGGTGTGGAAATTATCTGGAGTGCCGATATTGTAGGCTCCTCCCCGCTTACTTGTAGTGTTTTTATCCCAATGAAGGACATTATAAAGGCCTTTTGTTGAGAATTAAATGGGACATCTGGCATCTCCCCACCCGTAATGGCAGCTATTTGCTCTAGGGCGATAGGATGATTATCTTGTCGCGAAGAACTATCATCTTGCAATTCCTCATAGAAAGCATTTCCATCTTTTATAGTTGCCATAAATCTTTAATTTCTTGGGTCCTCAAAAGACAGAATCAAATATACACGATAGACGTCAGTTGATGAATATCAAGCTGCCACATGTCCAATCCTACAAGACCGAAGGGGTAGCTATTAGGGAACCGAATCAAGCAATATGGATCTATAGCCTAAAGGCACTCTGTCTTGGGTCCACAAAGGGGTTAATTAAGAGGCAATTAATAGCATTCAATACCCCCTCTGCTTTTTTTTTAACCTATCATATTGTGTGAATTCACGTGTTTTTTTACTTGTCACGTTGAAAACAATGCAATTTTAACCAAAATCTTCTCATTATATCCTTTCAACATGTCAACCTCTTTATAATCCATATGTCATGGAAAAGTATAATTACTCCTTCCCAATAATTTTTACCAATTTTCAATATATATTCTAACCGTCATTCATTATTCCTCACAAGTTTCAAATTAAATTTTGAATTTTTTCAATGTCAATAAATTATGTGAGAGAAATGCTAATTTCATCTAATATACACAAAGAATTTCTCTAATTTCGTATTTTCTAGTATGTATGATGTCTTAAATGTACCAAGTAAAAAAAATGAGGGAGTAATTGATATTGCATAAATAGTAATCAAGGAGAGAGGGCCATTTTATCTCTAGCCACTTGTTGGAATGATGTTCTCGTTTTTCGATGTGAGATTGCTGAAGATGACCCAATCTTCTAGGTGGTTGGGTCTTCGACCTGCCTTTACTCATTCAGCCCTTGTGTAGGCCTTAACTAGATCCGCATTGGGTCCCCGCTCAAGTCCACTCTCTTGTCCTAGGCCGTCCAACTCCTTGGGCTGCTACATGTGTATGGCCCGTATCTTTCATAATCCATCAACCAATCTTGGGCCTTTAAGTTCCTCCTCCTCCCATGTTTCTCTATCTATTCCCAAACATCTCAAAATTGTTCTGAAAGAATCAAGAACAAAAATCAAACATGACAGAAAGAAAGAAAAAGGAGAGGAAAAGTAGAGAATCGAAATCTTACAAAAAAAAAAAAAAAAGAAAAACAAAAAAGAAAAGAGGAGAAAAGTGAGCTAGATTCCATAGTTTGTGAATCTAATTTTTTTTTTTCAACTGCTCTCTCTGCTCCTGCATTACACTTTGTTAAAGAGATGTTTTTCACATTACTAAGATGGATGTATCTTCTTGTCCAACTGTGCAAAACCTACTTCATCAACAAAGAAGAAATAGAGAAGAAAGAAAAATTAGAAATTTTATGCTTCTTTTCAGAGTCTTCCATAAAACTCAAGACACCTTTGACAGAAGTGAGTTTTGTTTTTTCTCACATTTTCGCATTTCACTTCTTAGCACAGTCTTTCTCATTCTCTTTGAAATTCTTCTGTTTTTGAAAAGATTCATAACAAAATCGATTATCTCATTTTTTAATTAAAAAAAAACAAAGTCGGTTAAAAGCTTGGAGAGAGCGACGGAAGATAGAATCTTGGGAACAGTGTTGATGGAGGAAGAAGAAAAAAATATAAAGGAAACATAAGAGATTTGCATAGAGAAGAGAACAAAGGGATGAAAGAGATAGAGGTTCTCTCGAACTCTTGAAGTTTTTGCTCTAAGATTTGGGAAATCTGACCCAAAAAATGCCTTACTAACCTCTTTTCTCATCAACTATTGGATTAACAAAACCTATAGCCTAGATCAATCCTGTTTTACACCAAAAAGGGGAGATGTAGTTAAATCTCAAACATCCAAAAAAATAAAATAAAATAATGAACAGTTAGAATCCATCCTGTCATGGTACACTTGACATTTAGTATATCATTTTAGATAACCAACCAAAGACAAGAAGGAATACACAAGAAGAGTGAAGTGCTCTGCCTACAAAAAGTAAATGAAAAAACTCTATGACAATTTTGTGCCGGTAAGAGTATGAATACTATCCACTAAGATTGGATTTTAAAAAGGAGTCGATAAATGTCACACGAGAAAATGAAATTCACACTCGAAAATTTTCAAATTTCATTTTTTTCCATCCAACTCTCTCTCTCTCTCTCTCTCTCTCTCTCTCTCTCTCTCTCTCTACATTCCAATAATTCCAAGCCAAGATCTACTCAAATTCATCATTTAAAAATCTAAAAAAATGTTAGTCCATTGTTTTTATACTCGTTTATTACATTTTAATCGAAAAACATAAAAAAATAAGGTCGGATCTTGATGCGCCAACCACTAGCGCCCCAGACGGTTTCGTGCACCAATACCTAGCTCACCAACCCATTTTTTGTGCCATTGGCTAGCACACCAAGTGGACTAGTGCACCAAGAGCTTCTTTTTTTAATTTTGTGCATTTTTGCATCAATGTATTCTTGTACAAAAACTTCAAAATTATCTATTTTTAACTTCAACACATTCAATAATCTTCAAGATTTTCTAGGGAAAATGTAGAGAAATTATTTGGGAGGAGAGGGAAAAAAATAAAATTTGAAATTTTCGTGTGTGAATTTCGTATTCCCGCATGACCCAAAAAATCCAATCATACATGTAAAAAATATCCATATTTTTCATTATTAAATCCAAACATACATGAACAAAATCAGGAAAACAACTTAGCAGATAGAATCCTCAGTAAAAAGTTCCTTCTGAACACATAACAAAAAACCGTTACCATCATGTTGTAATGATATATGAACATCTCACTAGAGCTCTTCCCTCAGATAACCAGGACCAGGCTTGAATGGATCAGATTCCATGTATGCTTCGGGACGATAAAACCCAGCATCATTCATTCGATTGCTCAGAACATGAAGAATGGCCTTTTTTCCACCGTATTCATCCCGGTTATTCTCAACATATTCTTTTGCCTCAGCAGCAACCTCATTCACAAACTCAAACCGATTATCTTCTGACAATAACAGTTTCTCAATATCCATAGTCAAGAGCTTTCCCCCTTCTCGTATCTTCCTCACCTGCTCTTCAAGAAAAGGGAATCTCTCCAATCTGTATTCCAATGTTTCATCCTTCTTCTTTGGGTTCTAATAAAAAAATATATATATATATATATTTCAAAGGAAATAATGTATGTTACTAATCTGTGAAAATCAGTGCAGGAGATTCAGTCAATATAAAAAATAAGATAATGTGGCGATGATTTTTTAGTATTTGGAAGTCTCAGTAAAAGGCAACCTGCACTTAGCATATAACCAGGCATAATTCAGTTTACAAGAACCAGTTCACGGACAAATAACAGCAGTAGCAACGGATCATTGATTCATTTGAGCATAGCCAAACTTCCATGGTGATTCCAACTATATGACACACCGCAACAGTTTCAACTTAGACAAGCCAGACATGTCTAATCTAGGAGTACATCCCTAGTCCCCCGCCCCACACGGCTGCACCACCATTGACTCTATAGTAAATCTGCCGAATGAAAGGGAGAAATGGACAACCTCTATGATACCTAATCTCATAATAAATTGTTCAAACAAGTGGAAACAGCAGTACTTAAGAAAGATGTGTTATTCGTTTCAAGAAACAGTTCGTTTCAAAAAATGTGTAAATAACTAAAGCTCATATTAGGTCGGCAATAGTATCAGATCCACCATGGTTGGAACCAGAACTATATACTACAACTATCTTCTACTTTTGAGTCTCAATCTGAAGAGTATTTCCACAGCCTCCTTTTTTGCGAAGAGATAAAAAGATTAAAACTTTGTACTGTTAGCTTCACTTCCAATGTCAAATGTAAGTGATAAAAACCAACCTATCGAGCGGAATTCAGCTAATACTATTATGTATTCTACAATACCATGCACTTTTTACGAGACTGACAGAAACATTTTTAGAAAATGAAAATTAGCCGAAAAAGGATGTCGTCTTTAGGCCAGTTACCTCCAAGTTGTTTATGTTCTTTAAAAATAAGCCCTTGGATAATTCAAACAAAATCAAATATAGAAATCCCGTTCTCCATATCATTTCAGACACTATTTAACAATCCTATTGAACTTGACTCGCTAGGTTTAGTTAGTCCTACCAGAACTCTGTAAATAATTTCTCGCAACAAAAAAGCCTTCAATGAATCTAAGAATTTAACTATAAATTCCTCCACTTGAAATTCTAAATGCACATAATTAGCAAAACTGCTTCAACTATTAATAAGAAAAACAGGAAAAAAAAAGGATAAAATGCCTGTAGGCCAAGTAATACTGAAAATATTTCTTTCCCAAACAAGAAAAATATGCCAACAAATTCATTGTATAAAGAAATTTTAAAATAAAAATACATCGTCAATAGATTGGTACCAATTTCCTTCGCCTCCATACTCGTCTACGGCCACTGCCCTCACTTTTCGAGTTGAATTTGCGTTGTGCCTGTACATTAAAAGACAAAGTGAACATAAGAAATAAAAACACTTTAATCAGCTCTACAGCCGGGAAAAACAGGAGAAAATTCCAAGGAATGCTATAAAGAAACAACTTTTACTTGGGACCTAACGGCGATATCCAAACGCCCAGGGTTTATTTGAGGTTTTACTTCAATTCTCTGCATAAAAATCAATCACCATGGATTTCAAAGCTAAAAAATGAGAATTTCTGGAAAAATATAAACCATCTATTCGATAGCTCTTGAAAGTAAAGTATTTTACAGGTGAAAAGAAGTGTAGAGATGATGATAAGGCAGCCATTGTAGATTCTTTGCCGTCTGTTGTAGTTACAGTAATGAACATTTTCGGTCATAGGTAGGCATAATATTTATTTGCAATTTACAGATGGCCATATCATCTTTCTAAAATTACGTATTCCCCTATACTTCTTTTTTTTTTGGTCCGAAAATTACATATGTTCCCCTATTCTTTCTCCTATTTTTTTTTTTTTTTCTGAATAAGAATTTCATCCATCGGTATGAAATAGGTTCGGGTCATTACAACTAAAAAAAATTATTAAACTTTTTCTCTAATACAGAGAAAGAGAAAAGTTAAGAAATTATGACAACTATACAAATAATTACATAAAGTAACAATATAAAACTACACGTTAAGTGATGGCCAAAATATACTAATATTATAATCTTCTTTGCGTAATCTTCTTCTATTCTTTCTTTTGTTTATTTTGCCCCTTTAAATTTTCACGGACAATTTCACATATGACTTTTGAATTTAATATTACTTTTAGTGAAATAATTATTTTAAATTTATTTTGTATTATTTACATTAAAATAAAATATTGTAACAGAATTTTAAAAATAATTGATAGTAGATGAAGGGATCAATAAAGGCAACTCAGAAATCTATAAGGATAATTCGAAAAAATTTTAAAAATTTCATTTTCACCTAAAAACTTTCTCTCTTTAAAAAAAATTCTCTAAACACTCTCTAGGACTCTTCACTTCAACCTCAGATCTAGGAAGATCCGACCGTCAAAATAAAAAATAAAAAAAAGAAGGGCTAGTTCTTCAATCTATTCTCATTTATTTACAATTTTATCGGTTTATATCATAAAATATGCCTTTAATCTGATAAAAATCGCACTTTTAAATTGGTATTTTTTTCTGCCGAAAGAGGGCACTTTCACCCAGACCAACGAAAGTCCTCGTCCTTGAGGACTTCAAACGAAAGGTCAGCCGTTCTTTTGCTGGCTCGGACAAAAGTTCACCTGGAATTTCTCTAGCCCTGGCGAAAGTACATTGAAAATTTTTTGATTTTTTTAATTATATATTTTATTTTTTTGTTCATAAATGATTATTTGAATTATTAATTAATTTTGTATATGTAAAATGGGTGTGACTAGTTGTTTAAAATGTTTTACGTGATAATTTTTATTGTTAATATGATAATGAATTATGTTTTTGTGAACAATATGAAATGAATTATTGTTAGTGAGAAGATATAAAATAACAAAAATGAAATAATAAATCCCGGTAAGGTCAATAATAAAGTAATAATAAATGTTATTTCAAATGTTATTTAATTTTGTCTATGTACATTAATTTTGTCTATTTAATTTTGAAAAAACTTTGTTAATTAAAGGATAAACCTCCAATTTTGTTTGAAAGAGAATTCTAACACTCTTTTTAATAAAATTCCAAGCCAAACAAAACTTTGTGGTTAAGACAGATAAGTAAGAAGCTTAGAAAGAAATGCACAAAGATTTATAGTGGTTCACTCTCTCAAAGAGTTACATCCACTACCTTGAGTCAACACCCAAGGATTTTCCAAATCCACTATAAACACAATATACACCAAATACAAATTTGAGGATCACCCTACAAGGGGTTTGCACACAAACCTCAATTCACAACACAATGTAAATCAAAAGATTACCCAATGGGTTTTTCAACACAAACCTTTGATATCAATAAGAGAAAGAGATAAGTTTAAGAACAATGTTACCAATTTGAGGTTGAGAAATAGAAGGTACAACTCAATGGAATATTTCTACAAGCTCCTCCTTTCTTCTTTTTTGATGATGATCAATAATGAAGCTCAAGGAGATGTTTGTTTGGGATTGAAAGTGTTTGAAATACATGTGCTTTGAAGCTCTTTAAAAGTCTTAAATGATCTCAAAAAATATTTCACCAAACTTCTTGCTTTTTGGGTGATAAAAAAAGTCTATATATATTTTCTTTAAAAAGTGATCGTTGCACTCTGTGAAACGGTAATAATTTTTTACAGTAAACAGGAATCGGACGACCGGTTCTTAAACAGAAAGATTCGGACTTGTCCTGCAAGAAATTGGACGGCCGATTTTTTCTAAGAATAGAAAAAATCGGACGACCGGTTCTAAAATCGGATGGCTGATCTTTTTTTTAGATTTTACAGCCAGTTTTTTTAAGACAAAAGCTTTCCTTTTAATTTCAAAAACATGTATTCTTGATACTTATTTTAGATATAAGAATAACCTTTCAAAAGCATCAAAACCTCAATCAAAAATACTTAGATTTCAAGAAAAGTTTATATTGAGAAAATCATAAATGGAGCTTCATATATGATCAATAACCAAAGAGTAAGATTAGGGAGTTTTACAAAGAAATACCTTATCACACCCTAATGTAGACAAGGTCTTCAATGTCTTCAATGACTTGATCTTGGAATGGCTTGGTCTTTTCTCCTTCATTTTGCCTTCATCAGCAAGATCTTTTGCTTTTAGAGAATGTAGGCTTGAGACTTCAAAAGTGCTCCTTTTATTCTATTAAAGGTTAGCTAAATTCTCACACAAACATATGTTAATCATAATCAAAATCATAAGTAATAATGCCCTTAGGGCTAACATGTTTAATAAGAAAATGTGTTATGTAATTGCTCAACTATTTGAATTTTAATTTGAATTCATCGTTATTCTTGGCCTTAGGTTTAGGGTTTAAGAGATAAGATCGAATAATATATAAATTAATAAGTATTACTAAAGAACATTAGTGATGATTAATAATAGTATGAAAGAAATAGTGGAAATAAAATAACATATCTCGATAATAAATAATAAAATAATAATAGATGTTAAAGTAAATGTTCAAATATATGATGAACAGCTATTAATGAGTTTAAATATATAATACATGGTTCGTCCAAGCGGACATAGAGGCGATGATGATCTTGGTTCTGTCACAGACAAGATCGGTAGAGTTTATGGTCACACTGTTGCATCTTCATCTAGAGGTACTAGGGGGCGACATAGTACCTCCGACCTTCCTACTACTTCTACCCCTCTCGCACTTGGTTTCCATCATGGTACAGGTGCACCCAGGTCTTCTGCCCAACCACCCACCGTACCATTTAGATCTCGACCTACCCTTCAACCATATCTATCACACAACCCTGTGCCATATGACGCATATGGATCTGCACATTCACATTCACACACCCCCAGGCACAGTATATGAACCCTACTTATATGCTCCCACTATACGACCTTGCATACCATATAGATTTGCAGCCTAGGAGCCTATACTAGAGTTTAATGGTCAGCCGAGGTAGATAAGGGTAGAGTTTTTTTATCAGATGGTTGGCGTCGCCTCTCAAGATTCTTCATGCAGCACACATGGGTATTCTCATGCTGATCTTGGTATTTCATCCTCTAAGCCTTACATAGGGAGGCTTGCAGATAGGGTTTGTGAGGGTTTTTAGGGCTTTGAGGGTGATAGGAGGCTTGGCGAGGAGCATGACGGGGTCCGATCCCTACATATTGAGGGAGGGGCGGATGAGGGAGGTGGTCGTCTAGGGTGATCTGGGTTTGGCTCTCACTGGTGGTTTAAGGTTTAATGCAGCGGAGTTTCACGATGTTGCCACTAGCTCCCAGACTTCACTGTCATCCAGTGTCAGAGCTGCCTGCTATATACAGTATATCTTGGGTAGCTCACTGTTCAGTGATAAGAGTGGCAACATAGTTCCTGCCAGACTTTGGCCACTGCTGCAGGATGTGAGTTCTGTTGGGAATTTTGAATGGGCTGCTGACACGCTTGCGTATCTATACAGGAATCTGGGGCAGGCATCACGTGTTGATGCAAAGGAGCTTGCTGGGTGCTGGTCACTACTGGAGGTATGTGTTTTAAATATAACGTGTTTTATGTTTATGTTTATATTTTTCATATTTATATTATTTATATTTATTTTTTAAATATTATGTTATATTTTATGTAATTAGTTTTCATATTTATGTTATAGGGTTTTATATTTATATTTTACATTTATATTTTATATTTTAGGCGTGGATATATCTGTACTTTTCCATGTTTGCACCCGCGGTTAGACCGGGTACTGAAGCTTGCAAGCCTTACATCCTGCAGTATCCCATGTTGGGTTGTAAGAATGAAAATAAACTGTTTGACATTCGGCTGAGACTGGATTTGATGACAGCTTATGAGGTTAGATGGACACCGTACAGGACTCAAGAGATTCGGGCTTACTGGGTTTCCACGTGACACGGGTTCATTGCATTCTTTGACTGCGTCAAGCCGTATATGCCTGACAGGGTTTTGAGATAGTTTGGGTTTAGGCAGTGTATTCCCGCCCACCCTATCTAACCTCAGGAGGCACGCATGCTGCCAAACAACAAGATGTACGTGTTAAGGAATACTTTTGTGGAGGCACTATGGCTCGAGGCACCTTCGCATTTATTGACAGAGTCATGGACTAGTGTTGACAGAGTCATGGACTAGTGTTCCGTCTATTCCACCGAGTTCCTATATGGATGATTACATGGACTGGTTCCTCACCCGCAGTCACCCAAGGATACAGAATCCCAAAATGCAACACTTGAGATGTCCAAGCCTAGCAAAATTTATGCGCAAATGGATTCAACCATGTGCTAAACAGATAATCTAGAAAGTCTGGCCTACTTTGCCACCTACTCTTCAACACTTCCAACTTTCTCTGATATTCCTACTCATCAATTTCATTTATTAATTTGTTCCACAAGCCATTCACGAACCGTTGTGCCACCTCTTCGTCTTTAACCATCTCTGTCAACTTTGCCAACACATTCTAATCAATGTGTTTTCTACATAACATATGATATGAATTTTTGAATACATCATCAATCACCGGCATTAGTCCGCTTTCCCTGTCGGTAAGAATATCTAGTGGCTCACCTTCATTAAGAATTGAACCTTGCCCATTTGACATAGCAGATGTAACATATAAGTGCTTGATATTTTGAAGAACCCATCTGTATGTCGTAGCCTGTTCATTGCACATAAAAGCTGTTGCCACTGTGAAGTTCTTTCCTATCAGAGTCATCTCTACAGCTTCCAATAGTGGCATATTGTACCTTAATTAAAAAATAAAGGGGAAAATTATGATTAACATTGGCAACGATTTTAAACGGACTTCAAAATATTTTTAACTATTTATTAAAAAAATTATTAAAAAGTAATGATCCACTAGAGTGTTTAATAAATTTAAACGTTTATGCGGATGAATTAATAAAGATATTTAATAATACAATGATCCACTAGAGTACTTACTTGTTTGTTTTATACGTGGTATCCATTATCAGTACATATAGCTACGTTCTAATCATTGCAATCGATGTTGGGTGTGCAACGACAATATCACTAAGTATGTTGCTCTCCGCACGGTTTCTATAGAAGATTGTGTAACCCCTTTATGCACTTAGACAGAGAACTTCCTCTACCGTATTTCTTCTCTGCATCCGGTTCTTCTTAATCTTCACAACAACATTGTAAATTTTATGAGCACTACATACATCAAAAAATTCTTTTTATTAATGGAAGAAAAACAAATCTAAAATATTTTAATAAAGTTCTAAAATAATTCTCTTCTAACTTATCTAACTGCATAACAAACATCTTGTTCTCGAAAAAATCGTAAGATATTACGATGCGGCACATGACTCTTCCTGAACTGTTCAGTTTGTTGCAACTAGCACTATCAAATGGGCTAAACCGGACCGGACTGGACCGCATCAAGCTTGCACCTAAAAGGTTCGGTCCGGGCTCATTTTTGCGAGCCAAAATTGTAGGAATCCATATCCGTCCACACCAAGCCCGTGGGTAAATGGGCCAGCCCACAGGCTTGGCCAAAAAAATTAAAAAGAAAAAAAGATAATTTTCAAATTTGGTCCCCTAATTATAGTATATTTATATTAAAACACCTAAATACCAAAAAAACTTAAATATTAGTCTAAAATTCAAATATTACAAACCTAAATAAACTATAAACTTATAAACATACATAATAACATTAGAAATAAACAAGATAATAAATAATTCCAAAGCATAAACCGAAATAATTCATACCGAATAATTCCCAAAACATAAACCGAAATAAGATAATAACAATTAATCTCCAACAAGAACAAGTACTCAATAATTACCCAACAATCATACAAGAATAAACATTTCATAGTATTTATTCTTCAACATCATCTTCATCATTTTCGTCTTCGGAAACATTCAACAATTTTGAATCCGCTTTAGAAGACAATGATTCATTTAACATCGATTCAATCATTTCTTCATCATCATTACCTGTAAAAACACAAAGTAAACAAAATAGTTAGTAAATAATAATTATAAATTAAATATAAATGAATAAAATTTTTACTTATCTTAATCTCAGGAGGAATGAAACCATGGAACCAGTTACGTGCACATATTAAATCTTGTACATGTCGGGGAAGAAGACAACTCCTATACTTGTTAAGAACTCGAGCACCAATACTGCATGCTCAAAATATCAAAAGCCATTAAAGCTAATTAGGAAACCTATATGCATTTATCTTTCCAAAGTGTCAAAATGTCTAATCTTGCAAAATGACTCCATTCAAAATGTGGGTCCTCCACGTAAATCTCCAATTGAGATTTCCCACTAGTTTTAACAACTTTCCTAGAAAGTGACATAAAGTCCTAAGAAAACAAGTACACAAATAAAATAGTCAAAAATTAAGTGGCATATGTTTAGGAGATAATATTTAAAGTTTAAAGCATTTGTTTTAAAAAATAAGAAACTTATAATAATATCATCGGTATCTCCACTTCTTTGTGATCTAGTAGCTTGAGCTTGTGATTGTGACAAAGTACTTGATGTTTTTGAATATTGTGAAAACAACATATGAAAATGTTTTTTGAGAAGATCCATCTTCTCAGAAACAGTAATTGGATCAAGCGCTTCATAACATGCCTTCACCACTCTTAATTTCACTCTAGGATAAAAAACTGCCCCAAGTGCAAGAATGACACTGTAGTCCTTCCAATACTTATCAAACTTAATCTTCATCCGCAAGACTATGTCTTTTATGATATCATCTGAATGATCCATATACTTTACCAACATGGTTTCGATTTTCCAAACTTGCTCAAAATACAAGTTAGAAGTTGGATAAGAAGAACCAGAGATCAACTTAGTCATTTCATAAAAAGGACGGAGAAAATCACACATCTTTTGAGCCCCTGACCAATCTTCTTGCGAGACAATACTTGTAATTCCTATCACTTAAAGCAAGACTAGAAAATGCAAGTCGATATTTTAAAGCACCTTCAAGCATTATAAAAGTAGAATTCCATCGGGTAGAAACATTCAATCTCAAATGAACCCACATTTCTAGTCCCACTTGCGTAATACATTCTTCAAAAACTTTCATTCTCCCCTCTGAGCCCTTAACATACTTGATACTCTCTCTAATCTTAGACAAAGCCTCACTAGCTACTTTTAGACCTTCTTACACAATCAAATTCAAGATGTGTGTTGAGCAACGAATATGAAAAAATTCACCATTGCACAACAAACTATTTTGCAAACAAAGTTGTTCACGCAAAATATCTTGCATATTATCATTGGAAGAAGCATTATCCAAGGTTATAGAAAATATTTTTTTATCAATCACCCACTCTTTTAACAAATTATAAACTTTTCTAGACAATTCAACCCCTGAATGTGGGGGTGGAAAATCAGAAAAAAGCAAGTATGCAACTATTCATTTTCCATGTAGCATCAACAAAGTGAGCAATCAGACAAATATAACCTTCGGATGTGCAAGCAGTCCAAACATCGGAATTGAGGCATATACGACTAGGAACATCGGCTAAAGTTTGTTTCAAGCAATTTTTCTTATTTGTATAAACTTTCCACGCATCTGATGCAGCTGTGTCCCTTGATGTGTTTCACATCGAGATTGAGATAGGTGAAAATATCTCTAATCCCTTCGTACTCAACAAATGAGAAAGGAAGATCATGCTTTATGATTGCCAAAGCTATTTTTTCATGAAGAATCTTTTGAGAAATTTTTCTTTTTCTTGCCTTCCCGATAGTATTATCTATAATCATATCACCCATATCCTGAAATTTAGCCCTTACAGGAAGACAATTATCTATATGATGCTTAAGGGTAGATGTCCCATATTTATTCCCCCCCCTGTAATATACACTTTCTTACAACCAAGACACTCAGCTCTCGGCTTACCATCTTTCTCACCTATGCTCCTAGCATATGTCCATACATCTAAACTTTTAGATTTTTTGACCTTTTTTGAAGATTGAGATTGCGCAGCAATTGATTCATCATCATCAACATTTTTATCCATTTTCTGCAGTATTTCAATTCACAATCACATTCACATAGCGAACAGTACACAAACACAATCACATAAATATTAAAACATAACATAATGCCCATGTAAAACATTGAGACACACCATGTAGCTGCATGACATCTTTTATATTTATATTGTAACTACATAAGGCCCTCTTTTTATCTAGAAAGTTGCAGTAATGATTCAGATCAGAATGCATGACAATGATTCAGAGATGTTTTTGTAGTTAGCATTGTTCTTTATATTTTAACTACATTAGGCCCTCTTTTGGAACTTTTGACACTGCTAACTGTAGTAAATTGGTTCAAGTCAGTTTTATTTTACTCAAAATGCATGACAATGATTCAGAGATGTTCAAAAGTTCCAAAAGAGTTGGTCCTTTTTGCTGATTCAGAGATGAAGAAAATGCTTGGAAATGGATTAGGGAATACTAAATGTTTTGCTAAATGCGAGGTACTGATACAGTGATATGAGTATGACATTCACGGGTTGGTTGGTCCTGAATCCTGATAGTGATTCAGGCACTATATATATGCTGGAAGTTCTTTCTATGTGCCAAAAATGTATAATTATTCACCTAAATTCTCTCTAAACCACCCAAATCCCCAATTTTGTTAACTATTGTTAGTAGAATAGCAATGTACAAAAATAAACTGTAGCAATAAAAAATTTCAGCAATAAATTATAAACCATAAAAACCCATTGCAGCAGTAAACCAGAAAAACCCATAAACAGTTTAAAGCTGCAGGAACAAACTGAGATTTTGTCTAAATTACAGACAAACTAAAACACAAACGGCATAAATTCAAAAATAGGGACAAACAAATACGAACAAACTCAAAAGAACCAAATTAGAAAAAAAACCATCTGTAACTCTTACTTACCCGAGTCTGACTTGTTGTTTCCGGAGAGTGCGCGTGCAAAGGTGCAGTGGGTAGGTGCGGTGTGTGGCGTCTGTGCTGCTGTAGAGCCGCGTAGTGGACCAGTAGTGCGGAGCAAAGCTGCGGGAGGTGTCGATTGTTCTTGGAGAGTTTGGAGACTGGCGGCCAATGGGTGAGGGCGGCGGCGTGAGGTGAGGGTCGTTGGTTGCGGCTGGCTGCTGTCTGATGAGGATTGAGGAAGAAGAAGTCGAAGATTGAAGAAGAATGAGAGAGCCGAGAGATGAGAAGAAGAAAGAATGAGAGTACTGAGACTGAAAGTGAGAGAGGTAGAAAGCAGATTTTCAGAGAGTATAGGGTTTAGAAAAACATAATTTTCATTTAATTCCCTAAGAAAATAAATAACTTAAATTAGGTCCTAAAATAATTCATATATAAATAACTTAAATTCGGTCCTCAAATAGGGCCAGCCCGCGAACCAGACCGTAAAAATTCGCATAAAAAACGGTCTGGTCTGGTCCGGGCTTATTTTTTACAGGCCTAAATTTTAAAAACCATATCCTTCCATATCGTGGACGGTCTGGGCCAACCCGCGAGCTTGAGCCCGTTTTGACAGTGCTAGTTGCAACTACTCCTCTGTAAGTCTTGCAGCCTGAGCATGACAGTGATGGTAAACAACTATTTTATGGTTCTGCATCCCATTGTGTACGAACAATTGCCAATCTTCGTTTGTTGCCATATGCTCTCCCTTTAGTTTAAACGGGCACCTACATTTTTTGGTCCCATAAGGTTCCCTCCTTTTTATTGAAATTTCTTCTTCCTCATCGTCAACTATTGGTTTCGTATATTTTTTAACTGCACCTCCGCGCTCGCAAGCAAATGTGACATAGGGTCGACGGTCAGCTGTTCTTGATCTCTGATACCGATTTATGATTAAATATGTCTTGGCTTTCATTGCAGTTTATTTTGCCCAATCGACCAACTCATCTTTCGAACTAAAAATTCGGTTTGTTGTGAATAACTGTCCAAGATCAATATATTCTTCCGGTTCTAAAAATTCTTTAAACGAATTTGGATCTTCATCAGCCTGTTAATGTAAAATGAAAATATTAGCAATACAAAAAAAGTTAAAAAGAAATTCATCAACCAAAAAAAAAAAAATTTTTTTCCAAGAGCACTTTCGCCCATGTAGACGAAAAAACACTGAAACTTTCGCCTGTCTGGGCGAAAGTATCAAAGAACTTTCATCTAGATGGGCGAAAGTGTCTCAGAATTTTCGCCCATCCGGATTTTCGCCCATTTGGACGAAAGTGAACCAGAAATTGAAAAAAAAAATTCAATCGATTTTCTTACCTTAAAACCAACATTTTCTTATAAGAAGTCTTCAAAGGAATCCATACATTAGTCTAATTTAGGTTTAATGTTCAAAGTTTGAGTTTTTTTAAGAGAGTTTAGAGAGAAAGTTTGTAGAGAGATAAAGTGAAATGTTTAAAATGAAATTTTTTCGAGTTATCCTTATAGATTCTCGAGTTGCCTTTATTAACCCCCGTAGATGAATGGAGATGAAATGGCAAAAGAGAAGTAGTAAAATAAATTTTTTTACATCATTTTGATATTGAAACAATATCTTATTAGATTAGTAGCTTTCTTTTTCAGGAAAAATAAACTTATATATTATTAATGCCAAAAGAAATAGGATAAGCTACATCATGAGAATATTGCATTTCAATTTCATAACGTCATAATGAAGAACAATACTAGCCAAAATGTGGATGATTCAGTTACATGTCCAGTATTAGTATACATGAGAAAACTCAACAGAATACCTCCCTATACAATGAAGAAAATCAAAGGCTATAGCTCCCAAAACTGAAAGATCAAAGATGGCAAGACTGCCATGAAACTCCTTATTTGTTTAGGATCCCCTCATTGAGAAGGGACCCAAAGGGAATCCCCCTCAATTCAAACTTTTCCTTTCAGCTCGAGAAAAGCCCCAAAAAGCCATATCGCGCAGTTTGGCCCAAACTTCAGGACAAAAGGAGATAGATTGAATACTGAAATCGTGCGCGTTCATTTGATCTTGATCCTTGTGAAGCGAAAGGGAATCTTCAATATTTCAATATATCCTTCAATAATACCTGGTAGTGCTTGGTAGTTCAATATAGTTCACTACATAATACTAAGTACAAGGTATTGAGCTAGCAAAGGGATTCTTTGGCAATTTCTATAATCATACATATGCTGTCTTTCTCATTAGAAAATGCCACATTCGTGTTGACTTTTAAACATCTAATATTTTGTAGCATTCATCTATATGTGAGGAGGATATTGAGGGGTTCACAGGGAGTGGAGGGAGAGCCTATTGCTTTGGATTGAGAGAATATTACGTCAGATGTAAGGCATTCACAAAAGTAGCTTCTTCAAATGAGCATAAGCCTTTATGTCAAACTTTATTCATGGTGTTATTTAACCGATTGCAGTTAGTAAATAAGGAAACCTCTTGCTTTTTAAATCGTCTGGTCACAAAGCACATTAGGTCTTTGAATTAAGAGTATTCAACTTGATATATTTGTTCCCAAGGTAATTATTCTCAAACATTTCTACAAAGATACAATACAAAAGTATATGTCTATCATCATCTAAAAAGTATCTACCATTCAAAATATCACCTTTTCATTAGATTTATATTTCAGTTTTTTGCTCAATTTGAATAGTGATTTAATTTAAACTTTTATTCTTTTCTTATTGATGGTTTGTGAAAGAAAATATAAGGTCCACAATGAAGAAAAAAAAAGAAAAAAACTCCGTTTTTCAATCCTAGTCCCCTTGTTATGAAATGACTTTTTAATGGATGTCCACAAAACATAAAATAGAATTTACTAAAGGATAAATATGTATTATCATATTTGTAGATAAAAGATGACTAGGTGACTAGTCACTACCCTAGTCATCATCCTATCTTTATTAAGTGATTGATTTTGCTTATCTCCTCTCATTAATAGTGTGCCCAAGCTCTATAAATAGAATACCAACACCATTGAATGGAGCAGTTAGAAAAAATGTTAATAATATTATAAAGTTTAGTCTTGTGTTCTATTTTTCACTTTTAGTTCTTTTATATTAGTTTTAGATAATCATTTTTACTTTCACTCCATCAAAATAATATTTATAATATGTTATCAGTAAGAGACTTAGACATCGGGTTTAGTGACTGCCGCTGCCAGACGTAGAGGAGAGAGGGAGAGGAGAAAGAAGGAAGTGAGGGGGGAGAGAGAGAGAGAGAGAGAGAGAGAGAGAGAGAGAGAGAATATCCCAATAATTTTTCATTAAAACCCCACAAATCTTTCTCATTTTTATCCAAACCCTACATTCAGCATTCTTCTCACTTTTTCCATCCACTCTTTTACAAAAAAAATGAGCGAAGAACCTGATTGACACAAAAGCTATATTTCCAAGGATTCTTTATAGAAAATTTAAATTCCAGGAACCAGCTTGAGACAAACCATATTTCCAGGAATGAAGGTAGGGCATAATATTTATTTGCAATTTACAGATGGCCATATAATCTTTCTAAAATTTTGTATCTTTCCCTATACTTTTTTTTTTTTTTTTGTCTGAAAAATTACGTATATTCCCACTATTATTTCTTTTGTTTATTTTGCGCATTTGGATTTTCACAGAGAATTTCACATATGACTTTTGAATTTTGATATCGCTTTAGTGAAATTATTATTTTGATTTTATTTCATTTTAGTTACTTTTTTAAAAGAGTGATATACTATTTTAAAAATAATTGATAATTGATTAATAGAGATGAAATGACAAAAGGTAAGTACTAAAATAATTGTTTTACTACTTTAATGTTAATTTTTATGGTAAAAAATGCATAATTTTGATATTGAGATTAATGTATACTGAGCCACCTCGTGTCCAAGATCTGGAAGAGCAACACCTAACAATCAGGAACCAACGGGATCTATTCTCCAAAGGCACTCTAATGCTTAAGTTAATATTAGGCTCAAAAACCAATGTCGAGAAATGATAGAAAGCAATGATTGCTCAATATTGCATGAATTATAAATAAGGAGAGAGGGACTTTTTATATGAAACCATCAATATAGACTGAGCTATTTGTTTGTAATGTGGGATTTCTGTCCACAACCCGAGCTTTGCGGGTAGATTGGGTCATGCGCCCCGACCCAACCCAGATTGGTATTGATACCACCTTCGCACGCTTTGGACTGAGCCACAAAGAGAGACCCACTTCAGTCTAGACTTGGGGTCCAAACTTCAGACCCTATCATTTGCCCCCTCCTTCTCTTGGAAGGCGTGTTAGCCTATGAGTTGTCATGTCGCTTCATTTCCTATTCAGCATCGCGTCTTATCATTTGGGGAGCTGTGCCCTACCTTGAACTATTTAAAGAGGCTTAAATATCATTCTTAGTTTTCACTTTCACTTTTTACTCCCTACTCAGTCTTTTTCCTTAACTCCTTACCCTGCTTCCCGAATCACTTTGGCGTTTCCTCTAGTAGCACAGGTACCTTCATGGCCTTCTAATGATGTCCTCAAACAATCCCAATTATGGCCACACCCCTTCAGGATCATCCGGTACCAATCCTAACGCATGTAACATTACTATTACCCCTTGTGATACCGGTCTTTTGTACTATTTTCCCCCCTTAGATATTACCTTCCCGCTCCCAAATGAAGCCTGGATCTCTGACAGGCATAATATTCCTGAACAATTCGCCTGCAAATTCCCAGAACGAGATACTTCAAAGGACTCAATTTCATACGCTGCTAGCCACTTTTAGCTCCATTATCGAGCAAGACCTTACTGCCTTCCGATCATTATACAAGATCCCGGTAAGTTATGAGCTGATCCACCCATGTAGAATGGAGCGAGCTAATGCTCTCCTCTTGGGTCCTTTAGTATGTATGAAGAGAACCTAAAATCCGGTATCTGTCTTCCTCTTCATGAGCTGATAACTAACATCTTGCATTTCTAAAATTTGACTCTAGCTCAATTCCATACTATTCTTGCCGAACAACTAGTCTAGTTTTTTATCATTTGTCGTGCCTTAGGTATCCCAACCAAACAACCATTTTCAGGCAACACTTTTGTATCCGGGTAATCGACACCAACTCGGGTTGGTTTTCCTATGCTGCCAAACTTGGTAAAGGGCTATTCAACGGGAAGCCCACATCTCTCAAAAGTTGGAAAGACCGATTTTTCTTCGTACATGCTTTCGTGCTGCCCTCTAAATGCACTTGGACCCCTCATAAAGTCCTCCTTATTCAGAACCCAAAATAACTGATGAACTTCACCCATACTGTACTCTCCTTGGCCAGTATCCCCTTTTCTTCGTATATAGGAGAGCTGGTCTCACACTCTATTGGAGCACTGTGGTTTGTACGAGCAACCAATTAATAGAGCAGCCTCACATTAGTATTCTTGGCGTCTTCATTTGCTCTCTCTATCAGTGTTTTTTAAGTCCATACTGATTCATAATTTGTACAGTATTGTAAGGAACGAGTTTATATGCTATCTGCTCGCGGTGCATCTTGCTTAAGGGCAGTATCTTAAAGGAGCACGGTCGTCTCAATTTGCTCCCATCACAATATTGGTCCTTCTGTTTCCCCTATTCTCCTGACTGCTCCCTCACCTTTGGCCCCGAAATCTCAGGGTCCAAACGCATCTTCTCAGCAGCCCATAAGGCAAGTAAAGCATTTAGAATTACTTAACCTTGGATTTTATCACGTACAATATGTTCTCCTATTTGCTTATTTACTTGAGTAGCTTTCTTTCTTTTTTTTCCTAACAAAAATTATATATTATGAATGTAAAAAAGTGATAGAACCAGCTACATTAGAAGGAAATCTGTATCTCAATTCCATAATAAAATTATAATGAAGAGCAATGCTAGTTAAAATATGGCCGGTCAATTACCTGTCCAATGTATAAGAGAAAACTTAGCAAAATACCTATCTACATAGAGAATAAAATCAGAGGCGAAAGCTTCCAAAATTGAAAGATGAAAGACATTTCGAACAAGTCTGTTGGTAGCAATAAATGCATCACTTTCAACAACTATTTTGTTAGCCAAAGAGGAATCTTCAATATATCCTTAATTAATACTCAACCTAGTTCACCGTAGTTCACTGCATAATTGCCATGAGGTATTATCATCGCTAGTAAAGGGATTTATTGATAGTTTCTTATATTGTTTTTCTCATTACAAAAGCCACATATGCGTTAAGTTTCAAACATCTAGCACCGATGGCTTCCATCTACGAGATGAGGAAACTAAGGGGTCCATAGGCGGTGGAAGGAGAGCCAATTAGGTGAGATTGAGAAACTTTTTGGTCAAATGTAAGATATTCATAACAATAGTTTTGTTAAAAAAGCATAAATTTTCTTGTTGAATTTTATTTCATTGCGTATCAAATTACCCAATTGCAATTAACAAATAAGACACCCTCCTCCTTTTCAAAGCCTTATGTGATATAGAGCATCATGTCTTCGAAGTTAAGACATACATGCTATCCAAGTTGGTCGACCACGTTCCCTTTACAATGCTGCAAATAAATTTCAAAATATAAGAAATTATATATGTTTTTATTTTTTCTAATATTATATATATAAAATTATATAATCATGCCCATAGTACTTTTGAGAAAAAGATGTGAACGTTTTTAGAGGCAAACTTATTCTAAAATAATCAAAATGAATCATCCACTATAATTTAAGAATAAAATATTTAAATTAAAATTAATGGATCAAGACGGATAAATCTAATTTGTTTACGACTCAATAGGAAAATCTTTCGCATCGATCTAACGCTACATATTTATTGAGAAAAAATGTTAGACGGAAAGTGTACGGTGAAAATAATTTTCTTCCGACTTTAAAATGAGTTCTCGTCCTAAGACACTCTTTCTTTCCTGGAAACAGCAGTAGCCAATACTATTTCACTCTAATCACAGATGATCTCCACTTTGAAAATTTCTCATTACTAGGATTAGATTTCGATTTTACTCCTGATTTTCGGGATCAGATTTTTCCCGGTAACATTCGGAAGGACAAGAGAAGAAATCTACTTCTTTTAACAGCATTCTTTGTGAATGAATTGCTTATATACGAATACGACTCTGAAAAAACCCTAGATTTGAAATTTTGGTAATAGATCGATTACGTTCATCGAAATGATACCCAGGGCTAGACAACGTTATCATTCGCATTCTTCTCATGGCAGTCACCCTTATCACAATAAGGATTACCATCGGCGTTCCGCCGTCCGGAAACCTTTTGACTCTTCTGTCATGGTAACCACGACATTCAAGATTCTTTGCCACGATGCCCGGGCTGGGGGAGTGATTGGAAAGTCGGGAAGCATAATAAACGCCATTAGGCAACATACCGGTGCGCGGATTAATGTACATGACTTGATTCCTGGAGACCATGAACATGTGATTGAGATTTCCGATACACGGAAGAGGGATCCTGAAGGTCGCATGCCTGCATTTTCTCCAGCTCAGGAGGCATTGCTCTTGATACATGATAGAATTTTAGGAAGTGATGGCGGTAGTAGTGGAAGAGGATATATGGACATTGGAATTGAGGATGACGAATACGACTTGAGGAGAGGAGGTGGAAATCATTACAATAACAATAATAATGCTAATCGGGTGGTGACAAGGCTGGTGGTTTCAAGAGTACATATCGGGAGCCTGCTGGGGAGAGGAGGGAAGATAATTGAGCAAATGAGGATTAAAACAAAATCTCAGATCAGAGTTTTAACAAGGGACCATATTTTGCCGCGGTGTGTTGCAATGTCGGAGGAAATTGTTCAGGTTTTCTTGTTCCTAATTATTTACTTTCGGCTTTGAACTATTAAAAATTTCAATGTGGGTTGCTGCTGGAATTGTTGGAGACTTGGAGTTTCTGGTATTTTGGAGTTTATTGCTATCATCTAAGTTGATTCCGGAACCTGCCTTCAGAGTTCAAAAGACTTAAAGAAATCAATGATTCTCTAGGATTTGAGTATTAAATTTCTTAAACAGCTATTTTAAAACTGTTCAGGAGTTGACTGATTAGTTATTACTGCATTACAAGCTCAATTCAGTATCAATCAGAGTAGAACGATCCCTAATTTTGGACTTTATTAGTTTTATTACAGATTGAGCTGAATGGTCTGTCTCTAGAAATTGTCCAAGCAGGCCCTGCTTAGATGGTACAACACTGAGACTTGTTAAAAACGAACTAAAGAAAAGTATACCAACTGTCACATTGTGCACATGGAACTATCTACTTGCATAGCTCGGCTTGTGCTGTAGAACCACTTGAAATAGAGGAAACAGCAGATTCTCTTTTGTGAGGTTCTTGATATGATACTTAACAGCAGCAGCCAGCCCAAAACTAGTGTCTCTTTTCTTTGATTATGCTCTTTATCTCCAGATAAGTCTAGTAAGATGCGAGATTGACTCAAGAAATGTGAATATGTCTTTGAATCTCTTTCAGAAAACCTGATTATGTCACATATGTTACTGCATAAACCACCCTCTTTGTCATGTCTTAGAAATTGGTATAATCTACAGACATGCAGCTGTTATCAGATTTTCTGTTTTGTGTTTTTTCCAGGGGTGGGGGCTTAGTTAATTAACTCTATCAATTAGTGACATGCATGAATTAATATCCACCACAGGATAGAAAACGCTATTTGTTGATAGAATTTCCTACCTGCCACTGGTTTGCTTAACTGATCTCTTTTAATAGGTGGTTGGTGATGCAGATGCTGTGAAAGATGCTGTTGAAATTATATCCTTGAGATTGAGGGAAAGCCAACACCGCGATCGTAGTCCTTTCCCTGAGCAATTTCTTCCCCTGGATGATGATTTTATACCTCAGAGAAGCAAGAAAAGGAGCTCAGCCTCTATGGACGGGGATATATATGGATCAAGGTTGTCCACCCATTTGACTAGTGAAAGGAGCAACTACTATTCCTCGCGCTCTGGTCATGCTATTGAATCTAGCACAGCTCCTCTCCCTGAAAATTTGGAAGACTACTATGAAGAACTCGTGTTTAGAATCCTTTGCCCAGTGAACAAGATTAATGTCATTGTTGGAGAGTCAGATGGCATCATGGAGCTGCTTCAAAATGATATTGGTGTTGATGTTAAAGTTACTGATCATATAGCTGGTGCAGACGAGCAGATTATTATCATTTCCTCTGTTGAGGTTTTCCCTTTGTCCTTCTCATTGTAGGATCCAGTGCTACTTTACCTCACTCTTGTAGTGTTTACTTCTTGGAGAACAAAGTTGGTACAACTAAACTAGCTTCCTGGGCTCGTCAAATTTTATTCCAGCTGTATACGTTAATGCTCAATTGAGTTGATTGATAAATAAGCTTATTCTTTTTCTTTTCATAACCTTTTTTTCCTCCCATTTGATATTTTGAAGGTTTTGAAACTATCTGACTTTGCGTGGTGCTTTAGGGTCCTGACAATGAACTGTTCCCTGCTCAAGAAGCTTTGCTGCATATTCAGACCCGTATTGTTGATCTTGTCCCAGAAAAGGAAAACATTATCACCACTAGATTGCTTGTGCAGTCAGATGAAATTGGGTGCTTAGGTGGAAGAGATGGATTGTCAACTGAATCGAGGAAATTAAATGGTGTAAACATTCAGATTTTGCCTAGGGAAGAACTTCCAATATGTGCTTCAGAGTCTGATGAGATAGTGCAGGTGTGACTTTTACTCTTATGAATGCGCGGAACTTTATTGATTAAATTCATGGGGTTATGTCTGATCTCTCAAGAACCCGTGTGGAGATCAGAAGACACTGGAGATATATTGTGATGGGAATAGGCTTTGGTACATGACCAGTATGCCCTTAGGTCAATTCTTAAAAAAGAATGACCCCACAATATCAACCACTAACCCAACAAAAATATGTCATCACTCTCCTTCCCATATTAGAGAGTTAATATTTTTGGGACCAGAAAAATGGTTTCTGTAATGTCTCACTGATTTGTTTTAGATGGTGAGACTTGAAATGGTTCATTCTCTTTATTTTTGCTTCTTCATGAAAACTATTGTTGCTTTGCATTTTAAATGCCTGAAAATTGCTTCTTTCAGAACAAATAAACAAATTTCAGCGACATAGTCTAGGAAATTTTATATATTACAGATATATATATATATATATATATTAACAAGATAGTTTTATATGTACAGATTGTAGGGGAGATTAAAGCAGCCCGGGAAGCTCTTATTGAGGTGACTTCTAGGCTAAGGAGTTTTACATATGGGGAGTTCATTCCTGAGGAATCACCCCAGCTTCCTGCATCAGCTCCAAGCCCCACGAGGAGTGATGCAAGACCAGAAGTAAATTCCATCCAGAACTCAATTCCACCTCAGAAAACTTCTGGAAATGATTCAGCCACATCAAGCCATTCACCTGATGTATTGCCTCCTCCAAAGGTATACAGGAAACACCTTTTTAACCTTTTGTTTTCACTGATACTGGCATTTGCTGAAAATTTTCGCATTCACTCCTTTGATTTGAACTCCAGTGATGGGGTTGAGGGACTTAGACTCTGGTTTTATCAGTATCCCTATAGCCTACTGTTTTCTTTCTTTTCTCCCCCTCCTTGCCTTCAATTGGTTCTCCTAATTTTTATTATTTTTTGTTTGTAATCTCTATCCTTCAAGTCTCGTCCCTGATACTTTACCCAAATTATATCCCTATTTTCATAATAGAAGATCATTGACTTGTTTCTAGGATACTTGGGCTTCTGGTGGTGAAGCAATGAAGCAAAATGAAAATGAAAGTAATGAATATTCAAGAAATGGTTTGCATAGGTACTGGATATAAGTTTCTCTGTTCCATCTCTATTTCCTGTTTGAAAGCAGGGCCTGCACTGAAAGTTGATAATTTATATTGACTGGGCCTTCATGCTTCTTGTTACCAGAATCTCTGCACCATTGGTCACTAGAAGTACCATAGAAGTATCCATACCACCACATGCAGCCACCAAGCTCATAACCAAATCTAGAAACAAACTCATCCAGATCAGTGAGGTAGTTATTGTTTTTAAATTATCACATTTTCTGCTCTCCTATTTGGCAGAGAGGAGCAATAAATGTTTTTTTTTACTTGATTTTATGACTAATAGTTGTCAGGAGCCAATGTTAAGCTGATTGAAGATCGGCCAGAAGAAACAGAAAAGATTATTCAGATATCAGGTACTCCAGAGCAAGTTGAGAGGGCTCAGAGCTTGCTTCAAGGATTTATTTTGAGCAGTAAGTCTATCTTTCAGCCTGCCAACGCATGAAATTTCATGCTAATCTCCTGATAATTTGGTTCTTTTCAATCAATGGTTCTTATGATGGATTGATTAATTATACTTTTTTCAGTTGAGGAGGACAGCTCCTGATCTGCCACAAAGAATTTCGAGGTCTAACTAGTGCACTTAAGGAGCTGCTAAGTAGCAATTTTGTTATCCATCTTCCAACTACCCTAATAGCTATAAAGGAGTGGAGTTTATTTCTTTTTATTGTGTTTGACCATAAATTTAGTTTTGAACTGATGTTCAAGCTTGGGCTAGCTAATCAATGTAATTACTTAGGCTCAACTTTGGATTGTTTTTAGTTTCTCTAATGTGTGTGTGTGTGTTTTTTTTTTCTTGGAAGTTCGTAGTAAATTGTTTGGGAATGGAGTTTTGAGTCCAAAGTAGAAAATTATTGGGAAAGCAACAGATAGAAAATTGAAAATGCCATACTACTTATTTGAATTTATCGGTTTCTTAGTATATTTTATCAATAAAATTTACTAAATAAAATATAATATTTAAAAAATATATATTATAAAAATTCGTTTTTAAGATTATTCTTTATGAAAAAAAGCCAAGCAGAACATAAAAGAATTGAAGTGCCAGGACCTTTGTGGTTCGGATCGTTCAGAGCCTTTTTGGTTTGGATCGTTCAAATAATGGTACACAAGAAAGCGTGATCCGTGTGGAGAGTCTGGTACAAGGCCGAGGGCAATTTGAGCCGAGTGCCTAAGAGTACGTGATAATTTTATCTTGGGCCTAAAACATGGACATGTCCATTGCTATTTCCATAATATGGGTCTAGAAGAGCAAACCGAGTCATGAACAAAAGGACCAACTCAGGTTTTTGATCTATTGGGCTTTGCTTTTTACGTAAAATTCCGCAAATGGCCCTCTATTTATTCAGCCCAAGGAAAAAAAAAAAAAAAAAGAAAAGGAGAAATGCATAGAAGTTAGAACAGAGAGAGTCAGAGGGGTGCGCCTGAAGAAGGCAGGCAGTTGAGGCCAAACTGGGAAAGAGAAAAACCCCGATAAAATCTTGAGACTAGAGAGTTCTTCAAGCGGGTGTGCTGCTTGCAATTTGCAAATGGCTACTTCACTTCTAATTTACCCATCAGCTTCTTCTTCTTCTTGTCTCAGTAGCTTCTTCTGCTGCAGGTACGAACCGGATAGACAGTTGAATTATTTGTTTGTGACTATTCTGAGCTCTGAACAAATTTGTCTTGCATTATTCTTTTTTTTTTTTTTCCCGGTGTAGATGTAGATGCTGTTAGTCTTTATCATTCGTGTGGTCGAGAAGCTTACTGCAATCCTAGTTTATTTTATTTCCTTCTTTATTATTATTATTTTTTTTTTTTGGCGGGGGTTTAAATGATTTATTTTTTTAGTTTCCAATATGCTAGTGGTTTTTTTTGGGCAGATTTTCCTTGTTTTTTTGTGTATTATTCTAACCTAAGTTTTACTGTTGTTTGGCTATCTTCTTGAAAATGTAAATTTAATTAGTTGGAGATCAGCAATCCAAAGGTTGTTTTAGCATAGAGGCTTAGTTGAGGAGGGCCCATATTTTGCTGTGTTCAGTTGGATTATGTTTGCTGCGTTATGTGTACTTATTAAGTCATGAATAGCAGAATATATATTTAGAACTTTCACCTTTTGGATGGCGATAGTGTTGGCGAGAAGAGTATTGGAGTATGAGTGAACATTTCTGCTCTTTCATGGGTTAAATTTGTTTCAGTTCTATATTTCTAATTAGTTAGAGAATATTATCTAATGATTCAGACTACTAAAAGTATGTATGCAAGGTGTTAGGTTAATGCGTCAGAATTCCTCTGGGATACAATGATCATTTCTATATCCATCTAGGAGCAACATTATTTGTTTATTTTTGGCGGAACCTCATTCCCCACTTGATTACCAGATTTGTCTTTGCTTCTCCTTTTACAATCTGTTCCATTGTTCTAACTTTTTTTCCTTCTCTATGTCCTCAATTTGTTGTTTCTGGTAAAAGCTATTACTTCTTTGAAGAAGCCTCAGTTCGATATTGTTTCTTGGTCATCTACATCTTTTAATTAATTTTTCAGGATGAATCAAGTACATTTAAACACTCGTATTGGTCAGTTTCAGAGAGGTGTCATGTCTGTGGTTCATTTTCCATGCCAAAACTGCAATACTAAGTCCAACAGGGTGCTTCCTGGAGCCTCTTCTGGTCGTCGATTGAAGAGATTGTTAGCCACAGCTGGTGCACTAGAAGTGCATGGAGAGAAACAAGCTGCTATGCCTGGTCCCGGAAAATCTCAAGGGTACAAATTCGTTAAGATTATAAGCTTTCTCAGCTTAAGCTGATCATATTGACTTTGCAGATTTAATTAGCTGGAAAGATTTACTTCATCTAGTTGCTGTCATTTACTTTAGCTGATCCATCTCTTGACCTTGACGTAATTGAGCATCTGCCTTCTAACACTTTTGAAGTTTCACACCAGTATATATCCTCCTTCATGACTTTATGGTAAATGGTAATTGACAGCTCAATGATTATCCACAGAGGGATCATCTGGAGCTGTAATATAAAAGATTTTGCAGAATTATTGAAGAAAATAGCTGCTCATCTGTTACTTGTTATCATCACTTGATGCAACTTGTTGCACATTCTTTCATTTCTGTGCGATTTACCAGGTTTTAGGGTTCTATCCAATTTTAGCATAAACTCACTGACTTATGTGTGATTTTGTTGGACTTTCGTGAGATTTATTACTGAATTTATATGGTGTTTACAGGCAATTCTGGGGAATTGCCACAGATTAATTAACTCTTGCTGGCTTTCTGTATGGTTTCTTTTGTATTGTGGAGGTATCTCACTTGCATAATGACATTCAATTCAGTGTTATATTCATTTTGACATTTGTATTGTTACCAGGTTGAACATTTTGAGTGATGACTCATCAAACGGTCTTGACAGAATCAACAATCTTAAAAGCCAACTGGATAATTTATTCCACGAAGTCAAAGATTTGATGAGATTGGGGAAAGAAAATGATGCTAAAGATTTACTTCAGGCAAATTATGAAGCTGTCAAAGAACAAGTTGATGCAGGTGCCAGAGGCATAGAAGAAGCTGCCATTCTTGATGTAATAGCGTTGGGGTATATGGCTCTAGGGGACACGAGAGTCGTTGGTTCCCTCTTGGATGTGGTTAGTAAATTTGGGACAAAAAGAATAACTTGATTAATTCTTTTTAAATATTGTGATTCTTAATAGAACCATATGCTTCACATTGCTGATAAGGATGGAACTTAATGACAGAAAAGTTTAGATGAAAATTTGATGAATGTTTGTAGTATACTTGTTTCAAGATGGTGTGAGATGATATTCAATTATCATCACCTCTCCTTTCTCCCCCTCCGTCCAACATTTTAAACCACAATCCTAGCACTTTGACTTCCGGGGTTTATTTCTTTTCCTGCTGCTTATTGAATGTTGATATGGCTGAACTGGACATTCTTAATCGTTGTATGATATTATGAATCCTTGTATCTTTCTCTTGAAAAACTTGCCATACCATGAAGGATAAATTCTGTCTCCTTCCGTTGGTCAATTTTAGTAGCCCAGTTTGATGTAGCTTACTGACGTTTACTGAGGACATTCAGTTTTTTAATCTTGTTATATTTTTTTGTGGTTTTTCCTTGTCAGTTAAACACAATTGTAACTGGCTTGAAGGAGAATGAACCTCTTCTGGATTCAATACTCACACATATGGGGAATATGCATGAAAAGTTGGAGAACTTTGTTATGGCTATCAATTTGTACAAGAGAGCGATTAGTATTATGGAGATAAAATATGGTGAGTTTCTCCACAATTTATTATTATTATTATTTTTGTACATCAGGATGCTATCACTGTCTATTGGCTCAACACTAGAAGGGTGTGTACTGGGTGGTTTTTGCTAGTGTGCGAAGCCAGCCATGTTCTATTTATGAGAGTACATTATGATTTTTATGAAAGTAAGCAAGTCACGAGATGATTTCTCTAGTGTACCCATTTAGAGTAATGTATTTAAAAAACTATCAGTAAAATGGATGAGTTGATTTTTGAATTTCTAGCCACTTATTTTAATCCAACTTATGCCTTCAATTCAAATTGACCTCTGCCACTGTTCTACGGCAACCCATTTTAATACAAAATTTTTTTTTCAGGGGATAGGAGTTGTTTTCTTACAACACCATTATTAGGGATGGGAAAAGTTCTGGGCTCTACAGGAAAAGCCGCTGAGGCAATTGATGCATACAAACGAGTCATTATGATATGGGAACTGAGCAAGGGCACTGAAAGCAAAGAATTGGCACTACCTTTATTTTCACTTGGCAATCTTCTATTGAAGGAAGGGAGGGCATCTGAAGCTGAAGACCTCTTTAACAGGTTTTCTTTCTGCTTTCTATGCTCTTGGATTGCCTATAGGTTGTGATCTGGATTAATGACTGATATTTTCTTTGCTTTTTCTTGATTAGAATTCTGAACATGTATATGAAGTTGTATGGAGAAAGAGATGGAAGGGTAGGAACAGTTATGTGTTCCCTAGCACAAGTAAAATGTGCAAAAGGTGAATATGTTCTTAGTACCCTATTATACATCCTGCTTTCACAGAAAGATGCTTTTTCGTCCTGATTTAATCTTTTCGTTGAAATTATCCTTTTTGATAAATGTAATTGAAGTTAATATTGACATTCTTGGTTAGAGGAGAAGAAAAACTGGGGAAAAGGAAGGGTGAATGATTCTCTTAGGTGGAAATTTTGCATAAAAGTGAGATTGTGCTGATGCCGCCAAATTGTTTGACATTTTTGCGATAGGTGTTTTAAGTTACTATGCTTCTGAAATGCTTTCACCCTTTTTCCTTAACATATTTGGTTCAAACACATTTTTCACAGGCAGCGTGGATGAAGCTATTTATCTATATAGCAATGCTCTTAGAACATTCAAGGACTCTAATTTCATGGCATTAGATGATGTAGTGATGGAGAAGTTGAGAATAGAGTTGGCTGAGTTACTACATGCTGTAGGGAGGTAAAGGGGATGTGTCCTCCATGATGTGGTACTTTTCTGTTAGTGAATTTCAAATACTGGGAAAAATTTACATCATATGGTTGTTATTATGTCATTGCTGTTTTTTTTTATCAATTATTTGGTTTATTTACTTCTGAATATTATTGACTCTGAAGTAAAGCTTTCTGCTTTACTCTTTTCTGGTCATTGATTTGGATTGAACCAAAATAACAATGGCATTGGTCCAACAGTAGTGGAAGTGGAATATTTATCTGATTAATGGATAATGAAGTAATAGAGCAAGCTAGAACTCAACATAATGAGGTTGTTTAGTTATGTCCATGTGAGATTGGTTGGCTTACATGCACTGTTAACTTATTTTTCAGTTTCTTATTGGATCCCAGTTTCTGTTGCATTGAATTTTTTAAAATTTTTATTGCATGTACCAGATTTGAAGAAGGGAGAGCTCTTATTGGGGAATGCTTGTTGATCACTGAGAAATACAAAGGGAAAGACCACGAAAGCTGTGTTACCCATCTTGTGAATCTTGCTACTTCCTATTCACGGTCCAAGAATTTTGCTGAAGCTGAACGACTGTTGAGGAGAAGTTTGCAGATTATGATGAAGAAAGCACCTCCTGATGATCCGCTGATCAGCTATCCCATGTTGCATCTGGCAGTTGCCTTGTACAATCTAAATCGGGATGATGAAGCTGAAAAATTAGCTTTGGAAGTTTTACGTATACGTGAAATAGCATTCGGGAATGAATCTCCACTAGTTGGTAAGCGACTTCTGTCCTTCTAGTAGGTTATACTCTTTCATCTCGTATTTACCCGGGAGGATTTGAGGCAACCTCTGTTTCGAAATTTTTGTAGCGCTGCTCATTATCTTATTTTTATTTTTGTCTTTCCTTTCCTCCCTGATATAGATCCTGTACTGCAGGTGAGGCTCTTGATTGTTTGGTCTCTATTCGGATACAATTAGGAGAGGATGATAAAGAGATATTGAAGATGCTGAAGAGGATATTGGAGATTCAAGAGTTAACGTTTGGCCCTGATAGCAAGGAGGTGGTTGAGACGCTGAAAAAGATTGTACATTGCTTGGACAAATTAGGGATGAGAATAGAGAAGTTACCTCTGGAAAGAAGGTTGTCTAAACTCAGAAGCAAATACAAAGAGATGGTTGAGTATTGATATTGTACCCTTTTCTGAGTTCCTTCAAACGAGATTGGTCCAAGGTGTGCAGCAAATTTTTGGTGTTAGTCAAGGTAATAGAGCTAAATATCCAACTTTGTTCAGTTTAGTTTTGAGGTTGTGGTTGAGCAATATACTTACCTGGTGATAGATGAATAGAATTTCTATCAGTTGGTAGCCATCTTCATTTTCGTGAAGTGATTCAACACAAATATTAATTTGAGCAGTCCACATCCTAGTACAAGTTCATGGAGCTGCACATTTTTCATTCCGTCATCTTAACGTAATTGTAGACCGTTTATTTATTTATTTATCATATGTGGAATCTCAATGTAATGAATGAAACGTGCACATCTATTAGGTCCTAAGATTCTAACCTTTTTTCTTTATTGTCTTAGGCAGAACATTTTAGTGCGTTTGTGCATCCTAGTGATCTAAACCATTTTGTACGTTGTCACTCTTGTTCTTTTTTCTTCTGTCAGTGACAGGGAGAGAATAAGATGAAGAGCAGCTGATAATCTGATGGTCAATTGCATGGCACAGAAGAATTGAACATCACAATACTTACGGGAAGAAATCACAAATGCAGTAGTTGACCTCGCTTATGCTACCGGTGCAAGTAAAGATCCTTGATTGGATAAAACTCTTTTCTTCATGATGCATAGGATCTAAGCTTAGTTCTAATAGAGTAGAGTTTGGAATATATTTGCACCGTTAGTTACAAAGCTCTGAATCTTACAGCCGATTAACAGCTTAAGTTGATGTAATCTCTCTGATAGTCTTGAAAAAGAGATAAAAACAGGTTAAACATGATCGTTTACAACATCAAGGAATAGGGAAGTAGGACGCAGTTGTTTTATGTATAGTGGTTTTTTTTTAAGTGAATATTGGTTATAACAATCTGGGTTTGTTTTTTATTCTGCAGTATTGGTTGGTTATCCTGTATGAAAACCTTAATGAGACAGAAACATTTGATGCATTCTTTTGCAAAACAAAAAGAAAACCAAGTTTTTCAGGTATTCATTTTGTAGTTGTAGTGGTGGATGTGGAATAATCTAATAATCTAGAAGAACAAATGAGGCCTTTTTTTCTTGGACTTGGGAAGTTCGACAGATGCTTTTCGTTTCCTAAATTGTGCTAATAATCCAAATAAAAAAAGGATATGTTGTAAACTAGTAGATATGTTTCCTTATGATGACAAAACGAATCCCCACTTATCATGAAACAATCATCGTCATCCTTGCACTGCACCCACCACATTCACATTTTTCCCATTCTTGTCGACTCAATCTATATCTCTGCTATTCTTGTTGTTTTTTTATTTTTTATTTTTTTTTATCAAGGGATTATTTTGCCTGCCCTCCCCTCCCCCACTTTTTGAAGAAGGTGTTTGTTTTAGGCAATTTTTCAAATCAAATGAAAAGATAAATCTTATGTAATTAATTTTTATTAGAATAGAATTTTGAATCTTGATAATGAGTAAAAAGATTTATTATTTATCACCATATCAATTCTTAACCATTTTACTTGTGTAGTCACTACTTATTTATAAGTGTGCACTCAATAAAACTTTATTTTATATAATAATAATCTATAGTATATCACATGAGAAGATAAATATATTTTATGTGATAGAGTTATGTTTAATAAAGTTTGAATCCTAAAAGCAACACTCCTACAAAGGTTTTAAATACATGACTAATCTCCCCGATATTTGCATAGGAAAAACATGGCCTTCACTATCATGCAAACTTATCATATGCTTATGAAAAAGTAATCTATTTTCTTTTATCAAAATATAATTTATTGGTTGTCATTTATAAAAACAGCTCCTTCATATAAGTTGAAAGGAAAATAAGCAGAATTAGCTGCAAAATTCAGTTAAGAATTTGTCATTTTCACGTTGAATGGTTTCGAAATTTGTCTAATGGGGTAGTACTCTTATATTTTTATTTTATTTATTACGTTAATGGAGTTATATTTTTGTTCCTTAACTGGCTATGTTTTCCGAGTTTGAAACACAAGTGAATATTTATAAAAACATCCTATATTTTTAGTAAATTGTTAATTCAGTACCTAAACTTTTAATTCAATAAATAAGTACTCAAAAGGATTTCGTAAAAACAAAATTAATAGTATTTGAAAAAAATTAACGATTTATTTTGACAATCAAGTACTCAAATTAGAGTTCTGTAAAAAAATAACGGGTTGAACCATGATTTTGGTACTTAATTGTTAAATTAAAAGTTTCTTAACAGTTATTTTTTTTACGAAACCCTAAATTTGGTACTTATTTGTCAAATTAAAAGTTTAGGTACTGAATTGACAATACATTAAAAGTGTGGTGTTTTTTAAAATAACCCTAAATCATATTAAATATGAAAACCTAATACAAATTGTTAAATCATAAGAAAACTTATATATTAAATTGAAAAACTAATCTATAATTAACGTATGGCTCAATGAGTAAATATTTTAACATATCCATAAATGGAAAATCAGTTACACGAAAGTAGAATATCCGAGGATGTCGAAGGCATCCGAAGGAATGGAACTGAGTAGAATATTTTAGTTTTGAAAGTTATAAGAAAACATAGGGAGTGAAAAAAATACTTTATTATCTTAGTGATAATTTACCTTTTATTAATTAATAATTTTTTGCTCAATTTTGATCCAATAATTATGTGCTTATTAGATCTTTAAATGGAAATTTGTTTGTTGTGGTTTAAGAGTGTAAATAATAATATTTGTGTTTTGTGTTTGTAATTCATACCCTCCAAAAAAAAAAAGTCTCGATGAAATATATATTTTAAGTTTACTATTTTCATATTAGTCATTAGATCATCAAAGCACCATCAAGGTTTAGTAATTCTTGGTAGAGTTAATACTATCATAGCTCATTTGATTCTAAATTTTATTAACATGTCTAACAACTGCTTTCCCGATAAAAGATACATGGGTTTTTTTCTGGGTTGGGCCCAGTTAAAATTATTGGGTAATTTTTTTTATTCGACTCTGGCCATAACACACGATGGTTGTGTGTTATCTGTAATGATAAAACACAACCATTGTGCGTTATCAGTTAATCACGAAATTAGGCTTATGTGGCAGATAACGCACAATGGATGTGCATTATGATTAAGCGATAACGCATAATCATTGTGTGTTATCAGCCACGTAATTATTTTTTAAAAATTTTTTTTGTATTTTTTAATTTTTTAATAATTTTTTGATTTTTTTAATTTATTTTATTTTTTTAATGAACATTTTTTTTGTTTTTAATCAAAATTTCTTTTGGGAGAACTTATAATTGTATAAATTTTTTTTAGTATTTTGTTTAATGAATTGTTTTTTTTTTTAATGAAAATTTGTTTTGGAAAAACTTATAATTGTATAATTTTTTTTAAAAAATTGTATTTATTATATTTAACTTATTTGTGATATTTATATAATTTTTCTTGGAAAATATATTTACATTTTAACTATTTGAAGAAGTATACTAAAGAAACTATAAAAATTTAGAGTTTTATTACATCTATTTCAAGAAAATGTCAAACTTATACATTGCTCGGTTCAGAGTTATTATAATTTTTCCTATTATGTCCCGGCATGCGACATCTACCACATCTTGGGGGAGAATCCGGATTTCTATAATCCATTTTCCCCTGAAATCGCTTGCCCTATTTCCTATCCCGTTCATTTTTCATGTTTGGAGGATAGAATGTCAAATTAAAAGGGACATCCCTCCAAAAGTTCTCACTCAAGACCGGATGAAAATTCGCTTGGTAAGTTCTTCTGTACGTTTGTCGCGAATATATCTCCAGCACATAATTATATGTTCTTGATCCATTTTCTCTACACACTGCAAGAACATGAGAACAAGGTAATGTATATGTTTGCCATTTTCCGCAATTACAAAATTTATTATTTAGCCGCAATGTATAGACATTGTTGCCCGTACCAGAAACCTGGATTGGAGATCTGACCATGTATATTCCCTCTTGCGGATTGTAAGTTGTAACTTTGTATTCTCTTGATTTCAGTTCAATCCGCAAGAACTTGTCAAAAATTCGAGTTGGAAATGGATGCACACAATTTTCTGCCTCTTCACGGTGTTGGTGAAAGTACTTTACTAGTTTGTTGAATATTAGTTCAACCAGAGCTTTTAAAGGTAGAACCCTAGCTTTCTTCAACACACTATTAAGTGCTTCGGAAATGTTGGTTATCATGATACCATGTCTGTGACCGCCATCATGCAACAATATCCATTTCTTTGCGTCCAACTTCATCAAGTAAATGTAAGCATCAACATTTCTTTCTTGAATCTCTTTCATTATATGGGCAAATTTCCATTGTTTTGTTTCTATTCCGACCTGCCACATCAAGCTTTTTAGATTTGTATTTTTAAAAGTCTTGTTGAAATTTGCTCGAATGTGGCGTAAGCAAAACCGGTGAACTACAAATGGTGGTTGCCACAAAGGTTGACTTTGAATAGCAGAAAAAAATACCTTTGTGACGATAAAAAATTAGGCATACGTGCGATCTTTGACTACGTATTCTCGCAAGTTTTTAAGGAACCAATTCCAACTCTCGGAGGATTCCTTATCAACAATTGTAAAAGCAAGTGGGAACAAGTAATTATTTGCATCCCACGTACTTGCAATTAACAGCACGCCCTTATATGGTCCCCTTAAGTGTGTTCCATCCACAGAAATCACCTGCCGGCAATATGGAAATCCGTCTATACATGGCGAGAAACACCAGAAAACAAACTTGAAAACATAATTAGGGGGACTGCTTGTTCTGTGATGCAAAAATTCATATATACAATTCCCGGATTTATATCCTGTACAGCTTGTAAGTATTTAGGTAGAATACTGAAGGTTGTATCCCAGCTACCAAAAACCCTCTCGATGGCAAATTTTCGAGCATACCATGCCTGCTTGTAAGTACAGCCAGTTTGAAACATTACCTGTACTTCTTGAATGATGTTCGAAACAGGTATCTCAAGATCGTTGGCAACTAGGTTTGATATAGACATTGATATAAATTTTGAAAACAAGTTTCTATGTTTGTTTTGTTCAATCTGTACAAGGCATGTGTGTTCCTTGACGAATCTGGTTATTTCCCACCGACTGTGCATGGCTTTCTTTTTTATACGGATATACCATGAACAGTAATTATCGTCACTGTGATGGTAACATCTTGCAGTCCATGTATCAATCTTACTTTTCAAAACTCGGTACTCATGCCCTACACTAACAGAGTACTTACGAACCGCACTTACTGCCTGCACTTTGTCAACGAATCTCATGCCTAACTGTATGTCAGTCATAGAGTCGTTCCAATCGGGTAATCGGACGGTACCAAATTCTATAATATCATCTATAGGAGAACCCGAGCCCATATCTAGGAATGCTCCAGAATGTGTGTAGTCATACCTAGCATTGCTGAACTATTGGCTGCTCTCCCATTGTTGCACTATGTTTTCGGTGACCGGGTTGACAGCATTTTCAGGATTCAGGGGAGGATGGAACTCTCCTTCTTCCAGGTCATTGTCATCATCCGATTCAGATTGACTAGAAACGGCATTATCTCCGTCTAACCCGTCAACCTCATCATCATCATTGTTTACGGTATTGTACAACATAGACGGTTCATCAGAAACCATATGTGTTACGGCCGTAATATGTTCCGGCAAAGTTGTTGTGTTTCTGTCGTGTGTACTTGGAATATTTTGTTGTTCGATAGGCTCGAATTCAACAAGAATATAAATTCCTTCCTTCGATAGGTCGGCCGGAATAGTCCATAAATACCGCATTTCTTCATCATTGTTAATGCTATATAGATTAAAGTAAAACATACGATGCATCTCGTAGTACGAAGGCACCCTCATCGTCATTCGAACATTCCAGAGATTGGGATCCATATCTCGATATTTCAATATTTTTTTTACTAGTTCCGCATGTGAAATAATTCGGTTCATTGGCAATGTCAAACTTTTTCGAATTGTTCCTGTAAAATAAGGACCATATGCATCCCTTGCAATTTCAGAATCCCAAAATAGCTGTACTCTAACAGGGCTGATTGCTTCCATTTCAAAATTATTTAACTGTAATGGTTCAGGAATTGAAAAAGAATGGTTGGAATGTTAAGGGAGGTAAGTTTGATATGGTTTATGTGTTTAGTAGATGTAGAGAAAGATGAATGAATGTATCTCTTTATAAGGATACAATGGTTTAGGGAGCAGAGAATGGATTGTCAATGGAAAGAGGGAAAAGTAATTGGAGGGATGAATTATTGTCCTTTAATGAGCTGGGTTCACGGGATGAGCTATTTTGACGTCCTTGCAACCAAATTATTGTCATAGAAAAGATCTGTGGCTGAGCTGTAGATGAATTATTGTACTTGAAAAGAGTTGGGAAAGAGGAAAAGAGGAGGTGACAAGAGCTGGGGAAAGACGAAAAGAGGAGGAGTGGACGAATTATTGTACTGGGAAGAGGAAAAGAGGAGGTGACAAGTGAGGATAACGCACAATTGTTGTGTGTCATCCTCAAAGATAACGCACAACCGTTGTGCGTTATCCTCAGTGATTTATTTTTTTTAGAATTTTTTTTCCTGGTAATTTTTTTTCCTTTTACAAATTGACCCTTTTTTTTTTTGAATTTTTTTTCCTGGGTAAATTTTTTCCTTTTACAAATTGACCCTTTTTATTTTTTTTAGAAATTTTCTTTTTCCTGGGTAAATTTTTTTTCCTTTTACAACCCCCTTTTTTTTTCTAAGCAAACTTTTTTCTTTTACATATTTACCTCTTTTTTTTCCCCCCTTTTTAATCTAATTAAAATATTTGTTAAAATTCTTAGTATTAAATCAAAATATTTCAATAGTTAAGATACATAAAACAAAAAAATCAATAATATAGACAACAGTTGAGTACTTTATATAGAAATTTAAATTACATATAAACTGACAATGAAAACTAGAAAACAATAATTACAGCTAAGGCCAGTCGGATGACGTGAACCGCACAGTCTTCTTACCAACACGATGCCCGAAGCTGAGAGGCTGAACACCATCCATGTCATCCTACCGCTCCTCTTTGTCAGACGAAAATGCCTGAGATATAGGCTGATGTGGCGTTGATGAACCGGCTGTGCCCAGAGGAGGTGGTGCCCGAAATCTGGAAAGCCCGTAGGCTGTAGAATGCGTTGATTGAAATGATGCAAATCCTAAACCGGGCGCGAGAGGCATCTGCGACGTCCCGAATCCACTAGGGTGTGGCTGGGAAGCTGGCGTCAAACCCAAACTAAAAGAAGGCATATCTAGGTTCGGGTTGTCAAATGGGTCGTCATACGGTTGACCACTACCAGATCCCTCACCCCTCTCAACCACTGCTGGGCCGGGGTCGACATGTTCGTGCCTTTGTGGAGCAGGAGGAGGGCGTCCACCTCCTGCTCCATGCCTAGGATGTCTCCGAGCACCTCGGTCCGGTACGTGCTCTGGGGGACGGCGACGCGACGGCTGTACAGGAAACTTCTCCTGGATATCGTGCTGTAAAAGAGTGCATCCCAAAGTGCCCCCGATGGAGACCATACACCGCCAGATAATCGTCAGCACTTTCTTCATAACCGCGACCATCTGTAAAGGAGATGAAGATGGCTCCCAAATCGCCACTGAAGTCATATCATCCACCTCTTGCAACATGGAAATCTAAAAAAAAAAAGAATTTAACAAATTAATTAATTAATTAATTAAAACGTTAGAATTCAACATAAATAACTGAAATGCATAAGAACTTACCATCATCCGTCTATCCACCCGGCTGGCTGATATCCATGCAAATGGGCATTACGGTTAGCTGGATTGCCGATGTTAACCCGTGTGATACCCCTATACCATCTGATGTACTCATCACTGGGGTATGACAATGTCGCAGCAGCTACAGCAGGACCATCCCTAACACGAAGTCGCCACTGGTTCCAGGCATCGAGATGGATAGCATGCTGTGTAACCCAGGATGTGTTATCATTCCCTCTTAGCTGGATCCGGTGCAGGTCCAAAAGAGTATCAACTGCATCTAGACCATCTGAGCCCGTGCGAACTGTCGCATCACACGCCTGGGATAGTGGTACTCCACTATCTCGTAACATATGAGCGGGACCTCTGCCCGCCACAAGTCAGATGGAACCAGAGGACGGTAATAATAAGGGAGCCACATAAACTGTCATGTCAAAATTTAAAATCAATAAAAATGTAAGTACGTAAAAAAACACAATTAATTACAAATATTACAAGCTATTGTAAAGCGAACCTGATCAGATGGCATAAAATCTAACTGATCTCTGTACATAACCAGAATGTGCATAGGCTACAGTCAAATGTTGTGCACCATATTGCGCTAAGAGGAGCAAGAGGGTCGGCTTGAATCTCCATCATCAGCTGAGGCCGCAATGTAGGTTGACCACGCCCAAATCTGAACTAACACTAAGGTCCCCCCAATCTGTCGTGCACCTCCCAAAGCCGTCGTACACAACGGCCTATACAAAAACCCAAGAACGCAGCTACCCCAGCTATATGTCCTAATAGCATCAAAATCCTCTAATAAACTGAGGTAGCGCACGTGAACCAAATTTCCGGAGGAGTCGGAAAGCATGTGTCCACCAATGAGTAAGAAAATAAATCCACGAGCGTGCAGAATTAGATCATCATCCATCTCTGAACCGGTGAACGCTCTCAAGATCCATGCTTCCAATGGTTCCATCTTCACCTTGTATCCGGAAAAGTGGCTGCGAGACAACCGCACACCAAGTAGTCTCTCGATAAGATCTATCCAGTACTGTTTCGGTTTTACACTCCAGCTAGGGCCGGTAACGGCCATACCGTCTATCCCTAAACTCCACAGTGCCTGTACATCCTGCAAAGTTATTGACACTTTACCACACGTCAGGTGAAATGTGTGAGTCTCCGGTCTCTACCGCTCTACCAATGATGTAATAAGTGTGTGGTCCAACCCAATGTAACCACATCTAAAGACTCCCCCAACCCGGTCCTATCAATAATCTCCACCAATCTACGAGGAGCCATATTGTAGCACTGGAATAAGTTCCGTCCAAAACGTCTACACTGAAGGTCAGTATAACACGTCTCGCGATCCTTACTCCAGATCAAACCGGATCTGTACTCGTGCTGTCTGGATAAGACATTAGGTACAATGGGCCCCGGATGCACGTGTGCTGGCACTTCTTCCATCTACATTAATTATATTTTCATATAGTGTCAATATCTATATGTTAAAATTAAAAAGTTTTAAACATATTCTAAATAAATAGGGATGCAAAATTTAGGGATGTTTAAATAAATAAGATTTGAAAGTTTTTAAGGTTTACTGTTACGTACTATACATGGTTTTATCGAATAAATGTTTAAAATATTCAAATTTTCATTTTTTTAAGGGTTTCCTATTAAAAAGTTTACAGTTTCATTTTTTATTATCTAAAATATTAAGATTTTAATGCAAGAGGGATTACTGTTACAACGTTGACAATTTCATGGTTTAATATTTCAAAAATCAATTTTAAGAGTTTTTAAAGTTTTTATAATGTACCCTGTAGAATTTTAATATTATGATTTTGGTTGTTTAAGGTTTACTGTTAAAAAGTTTATAGTTTTACAGTTTATTGTTTGATGTAAATTTTTGGATTTTGATAATATATTTTTACATTTTCTTGTATTTAAAGTTTAGAATTTTTAAGTCTTTTAAGTTTACTTATAGTATATTTTATAGGTAAGCATTTTACTACTTCATAAATTCACTATTATGGTTTTACAGTTTAAATAAAAATATTAATTACTAAACTATAAATTTCCAAGTACCAGTTCCCATATTTTCTACTCAAAAATTTATACGAAATATTCAAAATAATTATCTAAGTAATTAAGAAATTTTCAAATAATCATAAAGTAAGGTAAAAAATTCAACCCTAATTATCTAAATATATAAATTCATGAAAATAATTCATCACACTAAGATCACTTTTTAAATGCAAAAAATAATTATAAACATACAATTATCAAATTTGTGCCAAAATTTATTCATAACAACAATTTAAAACATAAACCCTAAACCCCACTTTCACCCAAAAAAAAAAAAATGAATGTAAAATTTTGGATTTTAATAATAGATTTTTAAGTTTTGTACGTTTACAATAGTTTTAAAAATTTTACGTTTTTTTCAAGGTTAATTATTATATATTTTATAAGTAAGTATTTTACTACTTCGTTAATTCACTCTAACGGTTTTAGAGTTTAAATCAAAGTATTAGTTCCTAAACTATTAATTTCCAAGTATCGGTTCTATTGTTAAATTTCCGACTCATAGGTTCCTATATTTTCTAACATGCAAAATAATTATCTAAATAATTAAAAATATTTTCAAATAATCATAAAGCAAGGTAAGAAATTAAACCGAATTATCCAAATAAATTCATGAAAATAATACAACACCCTAATATCACTTTTTAAATGCAAAAAAAAAAAAAAAAATTATATAAATCCAAACCCCACTTTCAAAAAAAAAAAAATAACAATTAATGTAAAATTTTGGATTTTAATAATAGATTATTAAGTTTTGTATTATTTAAATTTTACAATTTTTAAGTTACAAAAAAAAAAAAGTTTCCATATTTTCTACTGTTTAAAAAAATAAAAAATAAAAATACCGAATTACAGTTTCCCATATTTTCTAACATGCAAATTAATTATCTAAATAATTAAAAATATCGAATTACAGGTTCCCATATTTTCTACTCAATAATTTATACGAAATATGCAAAATAATTATCTAAATAATTAAAAAAAATTCTAATAATCATAAAGTAAGGTAAGAAATTAAACATAATTATCCAAATAAATTCATGAAAAATAATACATCACCCTAATATCACTTTTTAAATTCAAAAACAATTATATACATAAAATTATCAAATTTGTACAAATTTATTAAAAATAACATTTTAAACATAAATCCAAAATCCAATTCTACAAAAAATAAATTAATTCAAATTAATAAATAAAATTCATAAAAAAGATTAACAAACAACAAATAACGAAATAATTACACTTAATAAATAATACACAAAAAAATTTTAAATAACTAAAAACTTACTGAAAATTTAAAATGCAGCTTTAGTCTACCGTTTTTTTCCACTCCAAATCTTTAATAACCTTCGTACTCCAAAGAAAGTCTCCAAGATTAACTAATTTTTAATTGTAAATTTCAAAATAAAATACACATTTATTAGGAGAAGAGAAGTAAAAGCATAATAATAAGAAATAAAAAAAATAAAAGGAAGAGTAAAATAATTTACCTAGCAGTTGGCGGAGGCGGTTGCAAAAAAATTTCTAAAGGAGAAGGATGAAAAAAGGAAGAAGAATGAGTTGGGGAAGGCTAAAAAAATGAAGAAGAATGAAGGAGGAAAGATGGAGAAGAGGTTGCTGGAGAAAAAGACAGTAGGAAGAAATAATGGGGAAGAATAAATAAGTTGGGAAAATAAACGGGGAGGAAGGGGGCGGCGGTTGGGAAAATAAGCTAGGGTTTTTTTTATAACATGATAACGCACAGTTACTATGCGTTATCAAGCTTAATAACGCATAATGATTGTACATTATTAAGCTTGATAACGCACAGTCATTGTGCGTTATCTACAAGTCAGCGCCAAGTAGGATCAACGTCAGTTTTTACGCGATTAGCGCGGTGATTAGGGATAACGCACAACGAATCGCTGTGCATTATGGCCAGAGTCGGAAGAAAAAAAAAATTGGCCACTTCAGTACCCAATAATTTTAACAGGGCCCAACCCAGAAAAAACCAGATACATGTTTAATTCAAAAGCACAAGTATTGCTTTTGGATGAGTCTCTCATTGTGTCTAACGGAAAAAAAATGCGTCCTTTCCTCGAATTTTTTTGAAAGGACATTATCCTCAATTTTAGATTATATGTTTTTATTTGGATTATTATTTATATATTTCATACCAAATAGATGCTAGGAAAAGTTTTTTTTTTATAAAATGTGTGAAACAGTTTGATGAATCTTGATGAGGTAAAAAAAAATTATTAGAAGGTTATGTTGATGTACGTTTATCTATATCTTTAAGCATTTGAATTTAATAAGAATTGAAAGTTCAAATTATTTAAAAGGAGATTTTTATATTTCTAAATCAATCAAAGAAACACATTTTTCCTCTCACAAAAAGATTTATCAGATTAAAGTACGAGATAAATATTTATCAATTATAAAATTATATTAAAATAAAAGCTAAAAATTCTTATATATCTAATACAACAATCAAATTATAATGTTGTATATCAAAAATCGTGCAATCAGTACTTTGTTATAATTTTGAGAAACACATAATATTCCATTTTTTAAACAAGAAAAAAATTTTTAATTAAAAATAATAAAAAGATTCCTTAAAAAATGATCGTAATACATAGGTAGTATATTAGTCTTTTTTATTTGTTTGTTGTTCGTAATTAATATACATATGAGTTTATTAAAATAATCCCATGTAAATAAAAAAGAATAGAAAAATGAATATTAAAGAAAAAGGGTATAAGAAAAAATGTAAAAAATTGAATAGGATTTTTATTTGCTAAATAAAAAATTAGATATGATTCATTAATACTTCTCATTTACTATTTAAAAAATAAAGTAAAAATTTGTAACTAATATCCTTCAATCTCCCACTCCTCCCAAAAAAAAAAAAAAACTCATTTTTGCCTCCCCAAAATTCTTTCTCCTACTCTTAGAAATTAGGCAACAATTATTAACTAATATTTCTTCCCACTTGTGACCTGCCCCTCTAGCACTTCATCTTCCTCCACCCAAAAAGAAGAAAAAAACTAAAAAACTGTAATGCTCTATTAAAAAATAATGTAATGAGGTACAAAAGTTACATAATTATCTAATTGGTCTATATCAAAGCAAACATAATATATATATATATATATTAGAAATCTACATGTTTATATTACTTCTTCAACTATTTTATACTTTTCAAAAACATTTATCACGAAAGAAAAAATAGAAAACTTATTCAACCATTGTATAATCTTATACATCACAACTATTTCCCATAAAAAATGAATTACACAATTAGTCTCACTAAGATTGTTGCTTCATTTTTTAAAAACACGTTTTAAATACAAAGGAAAATAGATACCAATAAATTGAAATATATATGAATAAAAAGATAAAATTATTGATTGTCAATGAATATTAATGAGTAATTATTCAAATTGAACCCAAACAATCTCATTAAAAAAACATGGTCATAAAGCCATTAAGACACCATATTTTAAAAAATAATAATTTTTATTTATATCAAGTTTATAAATGAAAAGAGAAAAAAATAGAATTATATTGAATTCCTAAGAAAAATTGAAAAACAAAGGTTTCCAGAGAAAATTAATTGTTATAGCAAGATTATAATTACTATTTTGTGCACAAAAAAAAAAAAAAAAAAAGATTACAATTACTATTAAATTGAAAAGAAAAAAAAAGAAGTGGCATATTTGAACAACTTGCAATGGCATACACATTTTTGCTAATATGGAGATTAAATATAATTACAAAAAAAAGTTACTTTCTTATGCAAAGTTTAAAATTAGGTTCAACGTAGTATAGTTTCGCATTCATAGAAAATCTTTGCTTACATCTGGTCATTATTTGAAGTGACAAATTTACACATAAATAGAGTTGGTAAAGGATAACTGTACATTTAGCCAAAAAATTAAAAATACCTTATTTTTTTTATCATATGTTAAAAGGAAAAAATACATTCATAAACGAATTCGCATCATACTTATAAATATTAAATCTAAAAATCAATAAAATTTAAAAGGACATACAAAAATATATTTTGATTAACTTATTAGCCTCAACTCAAGTATTTGCAACATAAAAATTCAACAATAATAATCTCATAAGGAAAGAAAACAAAAATTGATAGATAGTCAAGAAATACACAAAAAATACTTGATCTATACAAATACATCTCCTCAGAATCAAATGTTAAAAGGAAACAAATAAATTCATTAAAGACTTTACAAAAAAAAGTCATATAATACTTTTTTAAAAAACCAGATAATATTAAAAGAATGACATACCCAAATATATTTTGATATATTCATTAGCTTCAACTTTGCAACTAAAAGTTTAACAAAGATAATCTCATTAAAAAAAGTTTAGTAATCATAATTAGATATATTATAATTTAACCCAAAATACACAAAAATATTTTATCATTAAACTGATAGTAGGTCACAAAAATCTAAAAGATAATTCCAAATACCTTAAAATTTTTAAAACTGCCTTACCACTAAATAATAGAGATAGCATCCATTGTCAACCAAAATTAAATCCCTTTCTTTTATTTATTATATCTCTTATATTATTTTTAAAATATTTACTCCAAATAATAAGGAGAGTATTAGATATAGTTCATTTATTATTATCTCATATATTATTTTTTATTTTTGCATGGAAAAAAAAGAGAAGGTGTTCCACTTTGTGTGTATATATATATATTTTCTTGCCAATATTTGGGATTATTATTTAATACATTTAAAAAATTATATGTAGTTTTTCTGCTACAAATTAAGATTTTCGAAAATTAAAACTTTCGAATTTATTTTATTAGATTAATTTATTTCTTTCAAAATTCTTAAATCATCAGCAAATACAATTTTATTATTAAATTAAAACTATCAATTATCATTACGAAATTAAACTCTTTAATTATGATGTATATTAAATTTAATATTATATCTTTTTTAAGTTAAATTTTTTCAAATTTATTTTCACTTTTTTTTTTTCTGAATTTTGGAAATTAAAAATTTTGAATTTATTTTTTAATATATTTAAATAATATTGTAGTTTTTCGATTGTAAATTAATTTTTTTTGAAAATTAAAGTTTTCGAATTTATTGAATCAAATTTTTATTAAATTAACTTGTTTCTTGTAAGATTATCAAATCATCATCTAATAAAATTTTATTATCAAATTAAAACTCTTTAATTATTATTTATATCAAATTATTATGCATTTTTTATTTTTATATAAAAAGAAAAAATGAGAAAGTATCTATGTGAACACCGAATAGTAAAAGTAAATCATGTAGGATTTCTTTGTTTTCATATATATATATATATATTACAATTTAAAAATGTTTATATTATCAAATTAATATTAGTATTAATAGTTAGATTAATTATTCTAAATTTTAAATTATAAACAAATTAAAGTTTAAAATTTATTATTATCCATTATGAAAATAGTTAATTTGTTTTATATTAATTTTATGGCACTAAGTATAACTTATTTTACTATATACTCCCTTCGACTTTTCGATTCTTTTAGGTGTATGAATTTTATCTTAATTTTTATAAAATTAAATTATTTACAAAAAATATAATAAATTAAGATGAAATTTTATATTAAAAACGCACTTACTCTATGAAGTTGTTCATCATGGTTCATAAGAACACGCCAGATATGAAGGAAGACCTTTTCTTCCCATGTTTCCTCCTCCTATCTTCCCCTCCGCTCCCAAGTACCACCACTCCTTAAAGTTACCCCAAAAAAAAAAAAAATTCATTTTGGTTTTAAAAATTAGACTAATTTCACATATTTGGTTCCACAAGTTATTTTTCAATTACCCTTTTATTTTTTATTTGTCACATTTTATTAATTTCTAAATTTATTTTTATTTATCATACTGAAATTTTAAGACATATTTAATAAATTTTTTTCTATTATCTATTCACATTGATAATAAAATTTTAATATAATTTTATTATTCTAACATAGAAACTAAAAGAATAATAAAAATGACTATTTATTTTTAAAAAGTAAAAGAAATAAAAATATGTTATAAATAAAATATGATTTATGAATATTTTCAACTGATAATAATATTTAAAATAAATCTATCTTTACGTCTAAATAAATAATAAAATTTTAATCATATCTTAAATATAATAAAATGTTTTCTTCCATTTCCTAAATATATCTGTGTCCCAAAGCTTATAAATAAAACCTCTCACCTTTATGTTATAATTAGACCTAGAAATCAATAAAAGTATTTTCCTTTTATATAAATTTTTTAGGGGAAAAAGAAGGATTTTATGGAAGGAAGCATGGTAATAGCGTTTTGATTTTGACTTGAGCTCTGAGGCAGCAACAGCCGACCTTCCTACTCAGCCACCCTTACCACTCCTTATCTGCCACGTGTTCTCACGCCCCGCCAAATAAAAAAAAATGTGTTAAAGAACCAAAAACAAAAACTAGCATGACTTTTATCTATATTTATTTTTATATTTCCTTTTCATACTCCCTTCTGGATTCCCTTCTGGATTTATATGAATTCATCTCTCCACGTTCTCTCTCTCTCTCTCTTCATCCTTCGCCTGCTCTCTCTCTTCTTCTTTCTTCGCCACTTGAATTCAACGAAATATGCCTTTCTGTAATGTTAGTGCCTTACAGAAGGGCGTGGACGCAGCTGCTGTAGATAATGGGATTAAGATTTTTTACCAAACCTACGGACGTGGCCCGATCAAAGTGCTTATGATAATAGGTAACCAATGAGCTTGCTCGCCAAAATTGCTTATCTGAATTGGGTTTTCCATTGAGTTTCGTGGGCCGATGATTGTTTTCTGGATTGTCGTTCAGGATTGGCTGGAACTCATGATTCATGGGAACCTCAAATCAGGGCGCTTGCCGGAACCGTTATCCCCAACAATGAGCAATCGACGCCCGGTGATCGGAACTCTGATATTCTGGACAATGAGGGCCGCGGTATTGAGGTTTGTGCCCTCGACAATCGTGGAATGGGTCGGAGCTCCGTGCCGACCAAAAAGTCAGCTTATACGTGAGTCCTTGGTTTTACAATTCCATCGTCAATTTCAATCACAGGACTTTTGCATATGAATATTAATCACAGAGCTTAACCAAACACATAAATTGCACAAATTGGGGATTATGTACAGGAATTAAGTGTTCTTTAAATCTGATTATTAAATCTTTAAATAGGATGTGATTCAATAACTAGGGTTCTATCTTTTCTTCGCGTCACAATTGGTTGCTGAGAAAGCGCGTTGAAAAGCTTCCTATATTTTCTTTTTTATTTTTTGTGGTGGCTGTATGATCTCCTCCACATGGAGCTTTTGGGATCAGTAAACTAATATGGGCTCTTTTGATATTTTATGAGTCATTGGAATATGAAAAAATGCTCCACCAAAGGACAGAAAGGAAAAGAAACATGCAAAGTAATTAAGAATCAAGTAAACGTGATTGTGGTGTTGCCTTTTCAGCTGCCAACTAATGTTCAATGTTGTAATTGACAGAACAACGATAATGGCGAAAGATGCAATAGCTGTAATGGATCACTTAGGTTGGAGTAAAGCACACATCTTTGGACATTCCATGGGTGAGTGAAGTGTATTAATTTATTAACGCTCTTTGTATAATAGGTTTTATATTTGACAAAAAGTGCATTTTTTTCCTTTTGCAGTTGTGAAAGTTAAATACTGAGAGTGAAAAAGAAAAAACTTCTCAAACTTAAAAACCATCCAATACATTGCAGCTCTTCTGCCTTTTTGTTGACTTGGTTCCCTCTAGTTTTACTTCAATATTTGGTTACTTTGACACATAATTTTCTCAATATTTGGACAGTGTTTCATTTTTTAAAGTTCAATACAATTTTTTCTGTTTAGTTCCCACATCTGTTTTTAAACTATTTAACTTTGTAAAGTGAAGACGGAAAACTCAAAAACAAACTCTTTCCCAACCGTATGAATAGTATGCTTTGTATTCTTATGGCAATCAAAACTGACCTACTGGTCAAAGATGTACAAAGTTCAATTTGACTTGCTTATTTTCAAGTTTTTGACAATTTTTCATGAAAACTAGTGTATTCAATGATGACTGGCAAACGACTGTTTTTGCTCTAGTGTAATAGCATTGCATCTTAACTATTTTCATTGTGCTGCAATATAGTGTTTGAAATTTATCTGACTCGAGTTCATTTTGCAGGTGGCATGATTGCTTGTAAATTGGCTGCAATGGTCCCGGATAGAGTTTGTTCTCTAGCTTTACTAAATGTAACAGGTGGAGGTTATGAATGTTTCCCAAAGGTAACGTACAGTTCAAATGTGATATTTGTTTTCTAAATATTATGTTTATTATGTTGAACTCGAATTTTAGCTGGACCCTTCAACATCTCTTCCTTGAATAGAATTGTGTCATGAGATAAGCTATTGATCTCATGAGCTGGATGAACTAAATACATGAACTTCCAGAGCCATAGGGGATTTTGCTGTAATAGTTAGATTTGCTTGCCATTCTGCTTATCTCTGTTATAGTTATGCTTTGAACTTGCAGCATGAGATTGTAGAATGTTGAATTTGCATCCGCATGGAGATTATGGAATGTTAAACCCAAAAATTTGATGATATAAGAGCCATATTTGATTGATTCTTCTCTCCTCTTTGCAGATTGATCGCCAGACTTTATCAGTGGCAATTCGTTTTCTGAAGGCCAAAACTCCTCAACAAAGGGCAGCTGTTGATTTGGACACACATTACTCACAGGTCAATGATGTTTCCCGATTTTTTGTTTTATCTTTCCAAGACAAAGTTTGAAAGCCGACGGATATTTGTGCTGTTCTTTTATGACAAATAATCTTGGTAGACAAACCTGTGGCTCTTAATTTTATTTCCAATAGAAATTTCCAATTTAGTCGGATATAGCACTGAATATATTCCTTCTAGGCATATAAGATGCAGAAAAGTAGCCTACCAACTGATGAATTCGTCATTAATGTAACTGATGAACTTTATATAACTTTGCAGGAATATCTTGAGGAGTATGTTGGGACAAAGACCAGAAGAGAGATCTTATATCAAGTAAGGAATATTAGGCCAATTAACTTATGGTAGCATAAAGCTTAGGGTTTAAAATTGACTTGTACCTTGCAAAATTAGAGATTTGACAACGCCGAATTTAAGACAAAAATTCAACTAGTTGGGAGGCTGTAGGATCATTACTCCCTAGCTTTTGTTTACCTGTATGTTCTTCATTGATATGCTCATTTGTTTAAACTTGGCAGGAATATGTAAAAAACATATCGGCAACTGGAATGCAGTCAAACTATGGATTTGAAGGTCAAATTAATGCATGTTGGACACACAAGATTACACAAGCAGATATTGAAACAATCCGCAAAGCTGGGTTCCTCGTTTCTGTTATTCATGGAAGGTATCTACTTTTATAAGTATTAGAATTTCTCCAATTACATTTTGAAGCCAGAAAATTTATGAAGAGACTGAGCTAAGCAGAAGTTTCAATTGTGTAGGCATGATATTATTGCTCAGTTATGCCATGCAAGGCGGATTGCTGAAAAATTATATCCTTCCGCTAGAATGGTAGACCTTCATGGGGGGCATCTTGTCAGTCACGAGAGAACTGAAGAGGTACATTCTACGCTTTCAATATGCATGCAGATTATTGTGAATTAGAGATGAATAGAGAATGATTTTGGCTACACAATTCAATTGTCATATTTGAGCTAAAAGGGATAAATAATTGTTAGATTAGTCACTTGGGAAACTCTGGGAAAAGATAGAATAGTCTTGTTGCAGATTGATGTGCTGCTATAAGGTGAATGAATTGCCATTGTCATAGATTAATCGGGAACACGATTGAGATAAGGCAGTTGTTAGGTAGCTCATATATTACCTAAAATATTACATATTAGGGCCTTCTACGGTTTTATGAAGTTGCTCATGGTATTATTTATATTTTGGGGAGCATGACTTCCAAAATCGTAACATCCTTTGTAACACTTTTTGTAACATTCATAATATAGAGTATTTTATTAATAAAACTTACTAAACAAACAATAAACACTAAAAGAAAAAGGTAAATTCTAAGGGAGGAAAATATTTTAAAAAAGGAATGATACAAAATGCTCCTTTTAGAAGAAAGCCTAGTTTGCATAACCTCATGTCTTAGTTCATGAAAGTCAATATTGTACTTCGTAAAACTTTTATTAAGCATGTAAGTGAAGATAAGGTATCAGAACTGGATATGTACCTTTCAATCTGTAACTGTGGTCAGTGTTTTGGTTAAGATCTTCTGCCCTTACCACAGTTCTGTACTTGCTGCTACTAAATTTTTTAACATTTAGTTTCAGAATCTTGTCTCTACCGAGTATAACATTAATCAATGAATGCAGGTAAATGCTGCTCTTCTCGAGTTGATTGAAGCATCAAAGAAAAATATAAGCCCATGCGAATGGACAAACTTGGCCAAGGAAAGCCCTGGTAAGTACCGCACATTCTTTTTAATTAATTGCCTTTCCTTCCTCATTTAGAAGTCATTCACCTTATTCTTGAGAATAGAGGCATAATAGAAGACGCTGAAACCTTATGTGCTAAATCAGGTCATGGGATCTTGCTCATATCTTATCATAGATGAACCAGTTTCTTCAGAGCTGGTTTAGGCAACAATTGAAACTTTTTCTAAACATAGTGGTCTTCCAAGATGGTTGTGAAACACTGAAAAGTCTAATGATTCCAAGGTTTAGGATTCCTGTTCTTCGCAATCATAGCCTATAATTACATTGGTGATCTACTGAGTGGATAATATTTTGATGCCCCTAAAACTCTATTTCGGATTACATGTTCCCTTATATTTTTAAATTTGAAGTTTACGAGTGATATCCAATTTATTTTTCTTGGGATTTAAGAGTTGCATTGTGCTTATAGCGATGATGTTTATTTTCAGGGTGGATTTCTATTTGGATAGCACGTAGCAGAACAAAACCAGAGGGAGTAAGCAGCAGTTTGAGTTTCAAGGATGACTTCTTAGCAAAGCTACAAGTGTTCCTAGTATACTTTATTGGTCTCTTTTCAGTAACAATCGAGTATACGAGAAGATCTATAAGAAGTTTGAGACCTGTCAAAGTAGGAGCTACGCAGGCATAAACCAGGAGAGGCGAAACCTGTCTTCTGGTAATCTGAAGTTGCCTTTATAATGCTGACTTTGATGGTGGGTGACAAAAACTTAACGTTCCTTCTCTTTGCAGGGGATTTTTTTTTTTAATTTATGACCTCCCAGAAATATGCTTCATCTTTGATACAAGCAACTACCACAGTTTATTCTCAAGGTGTATCTAAGGAAGTGTACAAGGAAATATATGGTCCTAAAGGCAGTTTCTCTGCATTTTTTGAACTCAATGCATAGAAGGAGGCCAAAAATGAGAACGATAGTAAAAGACAAATATGTATGGGAGACGGTATATAAAAAGGAACGTCTCCAATCTTTCTGCCTTGCTAATTTTCATGTCAAAGGCAGAAAAATTTCAACTTTGAATATCACTTGTCCTACGTATTCCCCTTGTTAATTTTTAATAGAATCATGAACAACAGAGATCTATCTACAATGAAATAAAGGAAATTCACAATCACTTCTCATTTTTTTTTCCAATTCATGTTGAAAGGATTATACCATACAGCTTTGCTTAAGCTTGAGGATATATATATATATATATATATATTTTTGGGCTGTGGGGATGGTTTTTAAAGGCCAGAGCAGTTAAAATGCTGACAAAACATCCATATAAGGGGTTAAAATTGTTGTGAAAATGATCCTAAAACATCAAACGATGTAATGTAAAAACAAAGCATACCAACTACTCTTTTGAGGGATCATTATAAGTAGTACTAGTGAAGCAGGTGAAGTAGTCCATATATATATATATAGAGAGAGAGAGAGAGAGAGAGAGAGAGAGAGAGAGAGAATTTGTACTTGTTGCATACCTTCTTCATATGGATCAACTGGTTAATTTCCCCACCCCCCCAGTTTCTTGTTCAAATTTCAGAATATCTTGAGAAGAACAAAACCGGCGGCGGCTGGCGGCGTGCAGACGCAGACAAAAGAAGATCAACAATTGGGGAGGGGAGCCATCATAAGCATCATCAGGGATGTTGGAGATGGAAGAGTCCAGTCCAGTAATGCTGTGACAGGGCAGGCAGTCAGCTGGGATTATATTTATGTAGTGGCGTGGGCAAGAATGTAATATACTGTAAGAATATTCTAATATACCATCTCAATCCTCCTCAACCAATCAAGGCTGTTCAAGAAAAGAAAGAAAAGAAAAATATCCCTAAAAAGAAAAAGAAAAAAAAAGGAAGGCAAAATTATCAAAACATATATTTATTTTAATATATTATTTTATTAATAAAATTTATCTAATATATTTTTTTTTTAAAAATAAAGTCTAAGAAAAAAATTATTACGAAATATATTATAGGAAATGTTTCAAAATTATCTCGAATGAAAAAGTATATTTTAGAGAAAAATGGAAAAAAGCTTGTCCATTTTCTTAAAAAATAAAAATTCAGTTCGTATTTTTTTTTGGGTATCGATAAATTACATGTTCAAATATAAAATTTTTACGCGCGTAAAAATTTCATTTTCATCAAAACAATTGCTCCCTTTATCTTCTTTCTCTCTAATTTTTCTCTATACCCAAAGACTTCAAATGATTATCTGCTCAAATTTAACCGTTAAAAATCAGGAAAAAAGTTAGTATATCGTCATATACTCGTTTATTGATATTTTCATCAGTTTAAAAATTAAAAAAATGCACTAGAGTCGAAAAACCAAGTATTGGCAAGGCAAAGCCTGGCTAGGTACTCGATGCTCACGCTAAGGCTCTTTTTTTTATTTTTAAAAAATTTTTTAATTATTAATGTTATATAGATTGTTATCTTAATTATTTTAAATGTATCGTATGCCATTATATTAATTTTTTTTATTTAATTTCACATTGCGATGTGTATATGTTTATTAAACTTGTTAATGCCCTAATTAATTGTTTATATAATTTGAAAAACCTTAGAAGGGGGAGGGGGAGGGGTAAATAAGGTTTTTGGCTAATAAAACACTTTTAAACAATTTTAAAAAATTAAAACTTACGATTTTGTTTGAAGAAGAATTTAATAACTCTTTTTAATAAAATTTTTAACCAAACAAAATCACTTTCAAGATCAAGAATTATACAATAAACATAAAAATGAAATATAAGTCACAAAGAGAAGAGACAAGATATTTATAGTGGTTCCTTCTTTCAAAGAGCTACATCTACTACCTTGAGCCTCAACTTAAGGATTTCACAAATTCACTATTTATAAAGAGTTTACACAATACACAATGAGGATCACCCTTCAAAGGTTTTACACCAAAACCTAAAAAATTACACAACAAAACAATATAATAATTATCAAAAGAGCATCCAAAGGGTTTTTTGTAAACCTTTGATCATAATAGAAAAGTGACGAGTAAGGAACAATGTTACCAAATGAGCTTGAGAAGGGAAAGATATAACACAATTGAATTATTTTATAAGCTCATCTTTTCTCTTTCTTTGAGTGATGATTAAAAAGAAGCTCCAAGAATATTTTTCCTTTTTGTTTTTGTGAAATAAAGATGTTATGAAGAATGTATTTTAAAGCTCTTTAAATGTTCTTAAATGATCTCCAATTTGTTTTCAACTTTTTAGAATTTATTGTTGATTGAAAAAAAACCTCTATTTATAAGTGAAGGAAAAAGTAGCAATTACTTTCTGTAACGGTTAAATTTTTAATAGTAAAAATAAAAAATCGGACGACCGGTTTCTAAAAATGGACGTATGATTTCCTTGTAAAAAGAAAATATGATTAGTCCTTTTTAAAATAGGAAGATCGATCTTTATTTTAACAGAAAGAATCGAATGACCCTTTTTAAAAACGGACGACCGATTTTTCTATAGCTTGAAATAATGGACGATCGATTTTTCTATAACTTGAAAAATCAGACGACCAATTTTAAAATAGGACGACCGATTTTAAAATTAGATGTCCCTTTTTTTTTTAGAAAGATTTGACAACCAATTTTCCTTAAAAACAAATAGAACTTTCCTTCACATATCAAAAACATGTATTCTTAATACTCTTTAAAATAAGTAAACATTCAAGAGCATCAAATACTCCATCAAGAATACTTAGGGTTTTCAAGTATAGTTCGTAAAAAAATTTTCATCCAAGGAGCTTACATACTTGATCAAAAATCAAAGATAAAAGTTAGGGAGTTTTACAAAATACCTTAGTATATCTCTAACTAAACTTTGTCTTTAAGGCATCCATCTTGATCACTTCATCTTCATCAATTCTTATTGGCTTGAGTGATCTTTTGCTTTTTATGCAGAACACCCCTGAGACTTCTCTTGTGCAACTTTTGTTCTTCTATATAAAATTTTATCTACTTAACACAAAGTACAAGTTAATCATAATCAAAACATTATGAATATACCCTTAGGGCTTACATAATTCATATTATGTTTAGTTTAATATATTAATTTATAGTATGTTACTAGTTAATTTTTATGATTACTCTACAATGATTATGAATTATTTAATTATTAAATATTAGGGATTAAATAAAAATTAAAGATGAAATAATAATAAAATAATAATATTTAATTAATAATATTTAAATAATAATTTCAATGATTCGGTTTAATAATTTAATTTAATGTAATTTATTTAACTAATTATAGTTAATAATAAAAATATAATAATAATTAAAATAGTATATTAAAATTGAACTTATTTATTAATTTTTACTTAGGGATTAACTAATATTTAAATATTAATTTTTAAATAATAATTGTAATAATTTAAATGAATGTAATTTAATTAAGTTAATAATATATTATAATAATACAAAATATTATGATAACTAAAATATATTAAAATTTAATATAATTGATTATTTAATTTATTAAAATTGATTAGTTTCCTTTTTAAAATATAAATAATAATAAAATTATAATAATAATTTAAACTAATATAATAATTTAATAATAAAATAATAATTATTTATGATTATTTTAAAATTCGTTTAGATGGATAGTGAGCAGCAAAGATGTCGGAGAGACAATAATTTAGGGCATGTTGTGGAGATGAGCGGTTATCTTCACGGTCATACTGTCACAACTTCATTCCGATTGAGGGGTAGGCATAGCACGTCTGATATACCTACTACTCCTGCCCCTGTTGGTCCTGAGATGTATCACATTGAGGCACCAGCGTATCTAGTCCAACCTCCTCCTATTCCGAGTAGGGTTCGTGTACCTCACGACCCTAATATATCACTGTTATAGCAGCCATCTGCACAACCTCATTCTTACCGCCCAACCTTATCTTCCTATGACCCGTATGACTAGGACACATCTAGTCACTCTAGTTATTACGACCCCACGCACAACAGCCAGTTATTACTGGTACTGATTGTAAAGATGCACAGTTGAATTTATGATTCGTAGATGATATTTTATTAGGATTTCTAGCAGTTTTCTTGCACGATGACCAACACTTGGATTGATATAGTAACTCCGGACAGATGTCTCCTATACACTAGTGTTGGGGGATACTGATGGGGATGAGGGTGGTGAGAAGATAGTTCAGGTAGAGGGTGATGGTATAGATATTTAGGGAGAGGATAAGGAGGAGCATAAGGAGGACGAGGGAGAGGAGGACATGGATTTGAGGGGTGGGAAGACGATTGCTAAGATTCCTCCATCAGCATCGGTGAGTAGGCTTGGCAGGCGGAAAGGAGTTAGGTTTATAGGAGATATAACAAAAGGTTAGTCAGGGAGTCCTGGCCTACAACAGCCGGTAAGTCTTTTTTATCAGGCCGACGTGTTGAACCAAAAATTGTTGAGGCTTCTAGTACTGGAAAGAAGAAGACAAAAAAGATTGATGATGATTCTTGGCCACAGAGAGGACTTGCTGCGGGAGCTCCATAGGATCTAAAGATCATACCTTCATATGGCGGACACGTCACCTCTACCATATGGCGTGGGGAGGTAAATTTTGCAAATTGTTTTCTAGTATTTCATTTTATTATGTATTAATTAATTAAATGTACTTTTTCTATGTATTGGTTGAATTTATTTTATTCTATTTGTGTAGTTTTTATTATTATCATATATACAGGAGCACCTTACGTTGAAGTTACGTGGTCCATATGTAGTCTTGCATATTCCAGCATGGGCACATCGCCCTTTTGAGCGCCTTGTTGTGAGGTGGCAACCAGACATCAACTCATTCAACATACCCTTTGGTGACCATCGCCTTATATGATTTGGAGATGAAACTTGGCATACCTGCATATGGTGATGCTATTGCCACCGAGATACCACAGGTGCAACTCATCGCGCTAGTAAACTGGGACCTTGGCATCAATCTCATCAGTAAAGGTGATTCTCAGCGTTGGATTCCATAGAAAGCTATTTCAATTGCTGGTGATGATCCTCGGCTTCCCAGGATATCAGAGCACCCTGTTACATTCTTTCCGTAGTTGGGAATTCTATCTTCATTGACAAGAGCGACTTGAACGTAATTCCTTACAATCTATGACCTTTAGCGAAGAATCTTCGAAAGTGCAACAGTATGGCATGGGGTGCTGCTGTGTTGGCGTGGTTATATAGGAATCTTAGTCAGGCACCACGTACCGAAGCGAGAGACTTAAGGGGATATTTCTCATAGTTAGAGATATGCATCCTGATTTATTTACTTACGCTTTGAGTTTTTTGAATTGTTGTGTATTATATTTATATGATATTTATGTTGTAAGTATGGATATAACTCTATCTTCCCATGTTTGCACCACTAGTGTGACCTGGTGCAATTTCCCACAGTCTGTGTATCTAGTAGTTTGATCTATCGGGGATGAAACGTGACAGTTCTGTATTAGACTATCGGTTGTGATTGCATACCATGGCTACATAAAAAGTTCGGTGGACACTGTACATGGCTTAGGAGATACAAGGTGTACGATTTTCCACATACCACAGCACATTAGCCTTCTTTGATACTGTGGAGCAGTATATGTCAGAGAGATGCCTATGATAGTTTGGTCGGTTATAGGGCATTCCCATCCCCTGTATAATTCCACTGCACAAACATCGTCGACCGGCTAGTACTAAGTTCAGGTACATCATAGAGCACTCTTCTGGACTGGCCTTCTGGGATGATGCGATGAGCCACTGTATAAACCTTGAGCATATAAGACAACTTGCGATGCCCCCGTTCGCTTGTATGCCTCGTTACGTAGAGTGGTATCTAGTTAGACTCACCATCGGATATAGAGTCCCGATAGACTTTCTCCTAGTTGATTTCCTGGCACATGCTTACATTCTACCTATTGTGGTCCTTGATGCATTAGCTCCCTATATTGATGATGATGATCCTGATGATGTGTACTAAGGATGTGAAATACAGAGAGATGACTCGAATTATACGTATGTATCAACAGATTCATATTTAGATTTCTTATGTATTATTCTCCTTTATTATGTGTTTTGTATTTCTTATTATGTATGTATTTTTCTTTGGATTAGTTATATATTTTTCTATATTATTACATTTGTTCATTATAACGCTCGAATTTTCTTGATTATGTTTTTTAAGGTCCGCTTGATATTAAGTGTGTTTTGAAAAAATAAATAAATTACAACAACAAATAAGAATAAAAATTTTCATAAGTACCAAAGGTAAGTATGACCTTAATCAATTACATATCTTTGGGGAGGATTTGCTAAAGCGTAATATGCTCTACAATAGAATTCTTGCCATTCTGTGAAATGAGACTCTAAAGGATCACACAAATTCTTGATATTACACTGACACCAATACTCTCACTGTAGATATATATGTGGCAATGCAAAGTTGTTTTTCATGTTTAGTTGTAAAAAAAATAAAGATATTATTTCACGTGGGATATTTAATTTATAAATTAAAAAAATAGTTATTTCACGTAAAATTTATTGAAAACGATTTTTCTTTTAGCTTTTCCAAAAGGAGATGATCAAATTCATTCTTTTTGCAAAAGTCTTTAGACTCATCCTTCCGTACTTTTTGTTACTTTGGTGGTTTCCTACTTTGCGTTTACTTGGGAAGGTACTTTCTTGGCTCCATTTCTTGACTTTCTGGATGGAATGCTTTCTGCCATGGAAAGATTTCCTCTTTCCGTCGGAGACGATGCAATAAAATGTTCACGATCTGACAAGTGCCAATAACAATCGTGTTTTGCACCTGCTCCTGCGCTGAATAGAATGACAAAATCGTACTACAATCCCGGTTGGTAATAAGGATGACACATAAAGTATAAGTATTCAGAGCGATGATGAGATGGTTAGTACATCCATCCAGCATTTCCAAGATGCGTGTCCAACCCAATACGTACAAGCGTCGAGAACCTTGTAGTACCTGGGACTACCACCAAAGAAATTGATATACAACTCTTGTTTATCATGCAAATCATTCCACATTCCATTACACACATCAACCCATTGATTTCCATTGTCATGTAAGAAGTATGACATCACTCTTGTAAGTCCCAAAGTAGTCCAAGAGGGGGGTGAATAGGTATTCCAATAGAAAATTTAAAAAACTATCTCTTTCAACGTTTTAGTAAACTATTTTGACTTGAAATATCAGAAGAGAAACTAAAAGAACATGTAATTTTTTTAGCCATTATCTTGACTACAAAATTATAATCTCACCAAAATAGAAATAAAAACTGAAGGTAAAAGGCAAAAACTAAGGACCACCAGAGATTTTTATAGTGGTTCAACTTAACGCCTACATCCACTTTCCTCAAGATCAAAATCTCAAGGGTTCCAGTAAAACACTATCAATCAAGGTGAGAGAACCTTTATAGAACAACTAGTTTTATCCTAGTATAGCAATTAATCATTTCTCTATTCCCAAGAGAAACAAGACTACAAGTTTTGTCTTGGATCTTGTAAAACCATACTCAAGTTTTTCTCTAGGAACTTGAAAACCGAAAGAGTATATAAAGATAAATTTTAAACTAATAGAACACTAAACAAAATACATCTTCAAACTGATCTAATCTTTCTCTTAAAAATTAGTTTTCATAAACTTCTATCTCAGGTGTACAAAAGCTTTTGACACTCTCTCTTTGCAGTGAAAACTCTTATCTGAATGCATACTTGTTTCTTCTTGAATTGTTCTTTAAATACTTTTCATCCTTCTCCTCTCTCTTGTTTTTAGCCTTCCATGCAATTTCCCCCTTATCAAATTTGTTGCTATCTTTGCCATTTCTGCACAGACACATACATATACAAAAGTTAATAGTACAATATTTAGCTAAAACAAGAAAACAATACTAAGGAACCACTGAATAATCTTGCTAAGTGTCCAATCCTTGATTCCCGAGCTACAGTACTGAGCCTCTCATTATATGAAAAACAGAGGACTATTAAAAAACAAAGGACTTATGAGCAAAAAATGAAGAAAAACGGAGAAAAAACACAAAATGAAGAGAAGATGGAAATATGCACTATCCGAATCTGTAAAGTGTTGATGCATTTTAAGAAATATGTCCAAACAGCATTATGCAATGTTTAGAAGTTTTCATTTTTGTACTCTAATTTTTTTCCTTTTGTAATTTGATTTGAAACCTTTTTAGGAAATGATTAGGGTGATTTTAGCCGCAAAACTCTTCATTTAAACTCTTCATTAGCTAGATTATTAGAGAGCTTAGGTCTTAGTCTCAGTTTTATATTCTTGTAAGAAGACCCGTTTCAGGAGATTATTCAAGTAAATCGAAAGACGAGCTAGAGCCATTGTTGAGATTGTGGATCTTCAATCTTTTCTCCTAAGCTCCTTAAACTTATTCTTTTATATGAATTCGTCTATGAGTTTATATGTTAGAATAATGTTTAGCGGCTAATTTATTTTGTATTTAAATGGGGATGAACCCTAGAACACTTTGCTAATATTTTATACGAATTTCTTGTTTTAATTATCTAATTCTTGTTTGGTTGTTATTCAATTATTGTGATTGTTTACTGCTTTTCGCGAGATTCGTAATTTTGCGAGGTTAATTAGAACTGGAAAAAGGAAGGTTAACCTAGGGCTTAATTGAATAATAAGAATTGGTAATTGAGAAAGAATATTAACTACAGTTCTTAGATCATTAATCAATCATTGTAATCTATATTCATTCATAATCGGGTTAGGGTGAGAAGGAATTATTCTCTAAACAGTTAAGTGAATTGGAGGGTCTTCGCCTAGGAATAGGGATTATCCAACATTTCATGAATGATATCGGACCAACAAGTTTCATTAATTAATTACAAGATTTTTTAAATAAAATCAACTTAGGGTTTTAAGGGGATTCTACCATTTAAATACTCTTTTCCAAACTTGATAGTTAAAACCTTTAATTTTTTCGTAGTTTAATTATCTTTTAATTGTTTCTTAGTTTAAATATCTTTTCAAAATGTTTTATTTAATTAAACAGTAGAGGCGTAGTTAGTAGTAGTGCTTGTCCGTCCCAAGAGTTCGACAATTCGGGGACTTTCTTTGCTATATTATACCGATAGGTACGCTTGCCTAAAAGTAAAATTTTAATAGGATAGTAACCACACATCACTCAAGCATATGAAATTAGACCTTCTAGATTCGAGGGCATAACAGTATGTAAGATTTGGTTGGCAACTCGACGCATCTCTATAATCTGTAATAAAAATAAACTACAAAACGTATTATATTTAAACTAATATTGAAAAACAACAATATATACAATTTCTAGACATTAAAAACATATATATACAATATTTCAACTAATATTTAACAATATACATATACCAGGACATTATGTATTTCTTTTTTTTTTTTGTTTAATCATTTTATTAGTGATAAATAACCTACCCAAAAAAAAAAAAAAAAGCATCAAAGTAACTAAACCCTTCATAAAAAAAAAGTAACCAAACCCCGAACAACATAAGTATTAAAAAAAAAAAAAAGCAATTACAAACCTCAGATGGTGGCCTTTTAGAGAACAAATAAAAAATACCTGCAAGATCCCGCAATTGATACTCAAGGTCACTCTCTTGAGCGGATTGCTATCCTCCTATTCCTGGTACCACTTTATTTCGAGCGACGTCCATAAAAAGTGATCATCATCTAACTTTAAAGGAATGTATATCTGGTATCGTTTGAGAAACTCACATGAACAATGGAGCATGTGTGAAGTTCTAATCAAGTGTCCGCACAAATTCTCTGGATCAGCGAAGATCTTCGGGTCTCTCTGTATCTTATATTTAATAATCTTTAGTGCCAAATGACTTACATTAATGTAGCTGAACTATCATTGAATTACTCTTGTCTTTTTATTTCTCCTTCAATCGGGAATGTTCAAGTGTGGTCTTAATCTCAGCAATTTGTCCCTCAATCAAAGAATCTATCTTGAGGAAATTGTATCTAAATTGTCGTTGCATGTTTAGAGCCATATCTTCAACAATGTATGTTCGCTCTGGGCCCAGTTCATGGTCTCTGACTTGAAATGCAAAAACCTACCTGTTCAAACTCTCCTAAACTTATGGGGACACATATTTAATCATTCATCATCAAACAAGTATCCCAAGGACCACTGCATTTTATACCATTCAATTTTTTTAATCTCTTATTATAATCTTGCTCATTATAATTTCCATCTTTTCCAATTTTCGTAGTTAACTTTCCAACGATATTGTGATCAATGTGTCTCTACACGGCATATGGTAAGATTGATTGAAGACCATAGAGATCACTGGTATCAGACGTGGCTCTTTATCAGTTATAACCACTTTTGGCTCGGGCATTTCAAAATATAATTTCTTAAGTTGTTGAGCACCCAGTCATAGGTTTCAGATTTTTCATTCCGTATGAATGCATTAGCTATGTTGAAATTCTTGCAAGAGGAGTCATCCAGTTAGCCTCAAGGAACAACATATTGTACTTGAGTAATATAATATACATTTAATAATAAGTAAAACATATTATAAATTAAATATATAATTAAACCAAAAATACGATACCAATGAAAATAATATATAAAAAATCAACTAACATACTAACAAAAAATAACTAAACCAATAATTAACATAAGAACGTTTATATATTTAATTTAAATTAAAAATACGATACCAATTAAAACAGTACATAAGCGGTTATAACTGACTGATAAGAGGGGTGTTTTCTTTTATGGTTCATATTTCGAATTGGATATTGAGCACCTAGTAACTGGGCGTACAATAAGCGATTTGATTACTTATTTTCTGGTTGCTATCTTGATATGATATTGATCTATTCTTTCAGTCGAGCCGCAGGAAAATCAACTAACATACTAACAGAAAAATAACTAAAGCAATAACTAACATAAGAACATACATATATTATACGAATATACATAATTTATTAAAGAAACTTACTTGTTCATTTTGTACGTTGTGTCCATTATCAGTACAAAAGGCCATGTCTTCATCATCTGAATGGATATCGAGTATGCAACAATGATATTACTAAGGATGTTGCTTTCTTCACAGTTTCTCCAATACGACGTATATCCTCGCTTCTTATATAGACAAAGTACTTCTTCTACCATATTGTGTCCCTCCATCCTCTTCTTCTCCATCTTGATACGGACATTATATATAGTTTGTTTACTGCAAAAATACTACAAAGTTAATAAATTGCAAAAATCATATAAGATTATATGAATCTTAAATAATTAAGCTAAACAATATAACAGTACAGCACAATCCGGATTATTTTATCGTAAATTCGTCATAATATAACGAGGAGCGACTTGACACCTATTAAATTCCTCAGTGAGCTTTAGTTGGTCCTCCATCAACCTTGCCCCTGAGCGTGTCTGTGAGGATATGCACCTAGTTGATGGTTGTGTCTCCCATCTTTTACATATAATTTTCACGCATCTCCAATGGTCATTTGCTCGCCTTTCAATTGAAATAAGCAATTACACATCTTAGTTTCACACGCACCCCTATGCTTTACCAGAACTTCTTCTTCTTCGTTATCATCGTCTACTCTTACTTTCTTTTTCCTTCCTTCCCCATGTTCGAAGCAAGAGTAATATACGATTGACGATCAACTGTTCTTTTTTACTTTTACTGAGTAATAATAACATATGTATTTAATTTTATTCGCTCTCTCTCTTACCCACTAAACCAACTCCTTTTTTGAACCAAATAATTGATTTGTTCAAACAAATAACTATGCTCCACACACTCCTCCTCCATTTATATAAATTTCACAAACGTTTCAGGATTTACATCTTCCTGTTATATGATAATATTATGACTATATTAAGAAAATAATATTACGTTTCAGGACTTTATTAATTGAACTTTTTAACTTAATACCATTATTAATTACTATTTATTATTTTTTTATTATTTAATTATAAAACTGCGGTTCTTATTATTCATTTATTATTAATTTATTAAATTATTATTTATTTTAACTTTATATTTTATTACTTAAGCATAAATTAAATAATCACAAATTTTTACATTATTGTTATATTTTTTAGTTATTAAATTATATTTTTAAATTTTAATAATTATTATATTTTTAATTATTAAATTATATTTTAAAATTTTAATAACTATATTTTTTAATTATTAAATTAAATTATGAAGCTAAATTATTCAAAATAATATTTTAAAATTATTAATTAATTTTTATTATTATTTAATCTCTAAGAAACTTAATACCATGTTAAGTTATTGTAATTGTAAAAATTAACCACTAACATAATCAAACAATTATATAATTAAAATTAAACATTTAATTATTAACTAAACAAATTTATGAAGCTAAATTATTCAAAATAATATTTTAAAATTATTAATTAATTTTTATTATTATTATTTAATCTCTCAGAAACTTAATACCATGTTAAGTTATTGTAATTGTAAAAATTAACCAATAACATAATCAAACAATTATATAATTAAAATTAAACATTTAATTATCAACTAAACAAATTAAACCTAATATATATAGATGTATTAGTATAAACAACTCAAATTATAATATTAAACTAAAAATTAACATAATGGTATATACTAAAATATATATTAGAAACAATTGGCATTAATAATTAAAAAATTTTAAAAAAAAAGGTCAAAAATTCAAAAAAATACACCATGTGGACAGTTGAGCCATGCGCTGGTGCGAGTAGGGTAATCCCACACCAAGACTTGGTGTGAGGATACCCTTACTCGCGCAAAGACGTGGCTTAAGTGTATATATGGTGTATTTTCGAATTTTGGTGTGTTTTTTGGTGATATTTATCTCAAAATTGGTTGTATATGTAGATAATATTCAAAGATATCCACTTTTAATTTCAAAATCTTCAAATATTAAAAAAATACCATATTTTTTAGAGAGAAGATATAGAAAACATGAGTAGAGAAAGAGAGAGAGTGTGTGTGTGTTTTGGGAATAAAAAACTTTTTAAATTTTTTCGCACGTAAATTTTATATTTGGGCTCGTAATTTATTATTATTATTTTTTTTTTTGAATAATTCAATCCATGTTGAGTCATACCATTACAGTTCGCTTGGTTGAAGATGATGAGATAATGCATTCTTAGAAATGACGCATGTTGGAAGTTATAATCATGTATACTTTATTTTTATCTTTTTTTTTAATACACCAATCACTCTAATCACCGCAACCAAATTTTGAGTAGCGATGTGTTAAATTTAAAGAGAACATTACTTATTTCGTTAGGGCAATCGGCAATAGTCGTTTTGTCTTTCTTGTCGTCCTCCTCATCGACCGCGGTAGGTATGAAATTTGCAAAAAAATCTCTCTACTGAATTGCAGTCTAAATCTTTTTTTTCCTGACACTATCTTCGTGCCCAATTTACTCATTCAACAAATAAGAAGTCAGTCATTTCGGAGCGACTCGTGAAGATAAGGCTTCTCGATTACTGCCCATAGGTAATTCCTTCTTCCAATTTCAATTCAATCACGTTTAGGAAATCAGATGGCCCATTAGATAAGTTTAGGCACAGGAAACAAAAAAGTATGAGGCTTTACTTTTTCTTCCTTTGGTTTTTGATTTAGCCATTGTAATATAGTACATTATCATTAAAGTTCTTTGTGTGTGTGTGTGTGTTTTGGGGGAGGAGGGAGAGGGTTACATGATTCAAAGTCGTAGTTGCAGTAGTGGTATTGGAGTCTATCATTCCATATTGGGTAATATACAATTTTTCTCATTTTAAAATTATGAAGAATTAGAAAAAGTGAAGTAAAGACATTCAATATAATTACTACCAATTTATTATTATAAAACATTACAATCAGAGTGTAAAGTAGCATACTAGTTCTATATTAAACAGAATATATGCTCAAATTAGCTCATTTTTTAATGTATAATATTTCTATATTACAAAAGAAATCAACCATCTAACATTTTTCTTAAAAAACTCAAATAAATGGTAGCTAGCTATATGAATTACATTAAATTTCTTGAAATTAAAAATTAATATGTTTCTTTTAGAAAATTAAAAATTAATATCTATTGATTTATTTAATTTATAAATCTAAATAAAGATATAAGCATGACAGAAAAATCTAAAAGATTTCAAATGGAAGAAAAAAAATCTAACCATCCATAGAAAAATAAAAATAAAATACAGCTTAAAAAAATTAAGCATAAATAAATTTAAATAGGTTTTGAGGAGATTATTCGTGAGTAATAGATATAGAGGGAGGAGATATCTCAATTATTATTTACCCAAAAAAAAAAAAAAAACCTTACACTACTAAAGGAAATGACAAACCCTAAACTCTCCACCAAAGAAGAACCCCACGCCTAATGAAATCCTCACTGGGTTTCTCCTCCGCCCACCCCTCCTCTCTCACTCGCTCCCTCTCGGCGACCAGCTGCTCTTCTTCTTCTTCTTCTTCAATGTTTTATTTTATTTTTTAAGTAAATTCTCCTCTTCATCTGAAGCATCAAGAAAAGCAGCAAGAAGACTCCTTTTTTCCCCCAAAAACGTGCAGCCGTAACAAGAAGGCTTCTCAAATTCAACACTCCACCACTCAAATTCAACAATTTCTTCAAGATTTCTACCTGTCGGTGAGTTTTTCAGAGACAATTTCAAGATATTGAGATAAAATATTGAAAATTTCAGGTTTGTATTACTTTATAGAGTGGGTACTCCGACAAGTTCTAATGAAATCTTCGGTGAAAGGAAGCCAAATGCTTATTAGAAATAATAGGTTTTCTTTTACAAATATTTTTTTCTAATGTCAGAGAATATTGTTCAATTGGATTACTTTTACAGATTTTTTATTTTTAAAGATTAAACATTTGTCCTTTTTTTTCCCGCTAAATTGGTTTTTTCTTCTGAAATTATTTGATGATTTGTTGCTGGATCAGATTGACTCGCCTGAGTCAGGCCGAGCCGCACCGATTCTCGCCGAGTTTTTTTCCGATTTGAAAATTTTTTGATAACGATTATCACGGTGTGTCGTTATCGGAACGGATTCTTACACGTCAATGGATGCCCAAACCAAATGGGAATTCAGTTGGTCAGTTTCTCTTCCATATGCATTTATGTACCTAGCATCTATAGAGCAGTGTATTCTTGTCTGTGTTACTTACTACAATGGTTAATTTCAGTTTCCAATAGGTGTATTCTTAAATATTCCTTTTTTAGTGAATAATTATTCTTGTTCAGTATTTATTTGCAATCTTAGAAGCTTTTACCACAGATATAGCTGATATATTGTTATAAGAGAACTATGTTTGTGTTTATGCATACTTTACCAGAGTAGAGCCAAGATGCTGAACTTGCTGTAGATTAGTTGCATACTGTTGGCCTATTTAAAAAGAACATAATTCATACACTTAAAAATGCTAAAGATATAAGAGAACATAGACCAAAGACTCGGAATTCTGGAAAGTATTGGATTGGATGGAGTCTTAAATGAGAGCTGCATCATGACTAGTACCAAGGTGATTATGCTAATGTATTTTAATATTGTAAACTATTTTGATTAACAAAATGTATCATCACTAGTCACCTATATTCTTCAGTTCATGGTTCAAGGGGATTCTGCATGGAATATTTGATACTAAATTAACTGTTATAAGAATATCTTTGCAGTAACTTAGAAGTGAATTATGGATCTGAGAAAAAGGCTGGTATTGTCTACTCAGCACTGACTGTAGACAAGGAGGTGAGACTTAGCTATAGGCTGACCGGCATTTCGGCTTTCTGTGTTAATTTTGCTGATTTGTTTCTTCTGTTGAAATTGCAGTTACAGCCAGATAAGGTGAAGCGGGAAGTATCTGTTTCTGATGGGAAGCTGATAGTGTGAGCTCTTTTCTGTTTGCAACTTTTCTTTCCAAAAATAGCTTTTTTCATCTATTGAAGTGGAAGTTTAATTTTGAAAGCCTTTCTTATGCAGGCATTTTGAGGCAATTGAGGCAAGGTTTCTGCGAGCATCATTCAGTGCTTTTGTTGATGTGCTTACTCTTGCTACAAAGACAATTGAAGAATTTGGTCAGGGTATAGACTTGTAACATTCATATCGTTGAGTTTGTTCAGAATTGATTGTACCTTTAATTCAATTTCTGCAGTTACTGGTGAGGTAGGGTACTACCCGGGTGATTTAGTTCTGGTTACTCGTTTCTGAAGGGGAGTTTCTTTGACTTAAGCTGTACTCACATAATATTATGAACGGCTGTATTGACTAATCAATAATTCCGGCATACTTAAAAAAGCATGCACAGTTTTCTTTTGTTATGTGATATGCCTGTTCTTTCTTTTATGAATAAGCCAGGTGTAATTCATGTAATAATCCCCGCCTAATAATTTTATATTTTATTTTTGCCGCTCACAGAAAATTGAGTGGTATAAGTGGCAAAAGAAAAAAAAAGAAAGAAAGAAAAAACTGTAATGTAACAATTTGGTAACAGAGGGAAAATGCAAGTTTCAAACAGCTTCTTTTGTATAGTTAAAGAGTACTGCCGAGCCAGCTCAGAAGCAGATATAACTTGTGAAAAAATCAAAAATAAACCCCATCGGAATATAAAAAATAAAAGGAAAAGCACTCAGCATTAGGAAATGAGTGGTGTCAAGGCAAAACTTTGGCTGCCAGTGCTAGGGTACCCCATTCTCTGAATCTGTTTCAGCTAAATCTGCACTTAGTACTCATCCAAATAAGTGTAAATCATGTCATCTTTCCTTGATTTTCTTCGGCTGAGCAATGCCTTGAGAAGACGTTTACTTTTCCCAGGATGATTATGTTCAGTATCTTTGGACTTGGAGTATTGTTCTCTTTCAGCATGGAGTCTCATTGAAGCTGATTTTCGCGTTTCTGAAGGATACTGGTGTGGTGCAACAAAATAACATTTAAACGTTAATGGTGGGCGAGTTCAATAAATATAAAGAGATCTTCCCCTTTTCTTTCAGCCTTTTGCATCCAGGAGATAAAGATGCAAACAATTTAGTCTAGTTCAAAGGAAGAAGTAGCAGGTCCTAACAGAGTAAGAGAAGTATTGTTCACCTGTCTTCCAATGGAAGGGTTTGGAGTTGTTGGTCTGCTTCTTGAATTTGGAGTTGTTGGTCTTGATTTGTTAGGCGTGGTTGAGCGACTAGCAAGAGATCCAGATCGCAGAAGAGGAAACCGATGTGGTGAAATTGTTCTCCTTTCTATTCATCAAATCCATCCGTAAAAAAATTAACTCGTAGAAGAGGAGCATACCAGAAAATGAGTCAAGAAAGATAAAAAAAAATGAATGAGAAATACCAAGAAATGGATATAAAACTGACCTAATTCTTTCCTATGTGTTATGCTTGAGAATGAGAAACTTGCAGGTTGCTGTGAAATCAGCAGAGAAGGGGATAGGATGTTCCCTTTTCTAAAAATATGAAATTAAACATAAGAGCATGATCTAGAACATTAGTCAGTTGACAAGATAGCATAAGCCATAGAGGAAACTTACCCGACTGTGGATGTTGGAGTTTCTCTAATTGTTGCTCTTACAGCTATTATTATAATATAAACATACCAATCGTGTTATGCTCGTGACTTGCTGAGTGAAATGCAACTGAGATACAGGAGAAAAGGAAGGAATCCTACCGTTCCTGAACTGATGCCAATCATCTTCGTCATCCAGACTGCATCCTTGGTATTTTGATTTTGTGCGGTTGGCGCCATTCATAGTCTCTCCAACTGAGTAGAAAAAGTTCAGTAAATGCTGAAAAGTCTTAGCTCCAGACATGAGCAAAATGATGAGGACAAGAAGAGATTAATTACCTGGCAAGATGTATCTTTTATGATACTTTGGAATATCTATCATTAGTGATTGTTGAGATAGGCCCTCGCGATCAATATATTTCTGGCAAGTCCTTAGTCGCTGAGGAAATACAGCAACAGAACATTAAAAACTAACCCCATTAGATATGGTAAACTATCCCATTCAAAAGCATTCCACTGCAGTTTGCACTGCTCAAAATCCTCTCATGATAAAATTTCTATTTTATTTTGTCAACATTACAAGTCATGTTTATTATCTGCCTAATTCATCTTAAACCAAAAGTAAAATGATAATAATTTAAGCTTGGGGGTTACTTCCTCAAGCTCATTTGAATCATTTCATTTCATTTCATGTTTTGGAATGAAAAAGCAATAAACAAATCCTGCTTCTTTAGTTATGCTTCATTTGAGGCAAATGTATATTCAATATGGGTGCAAAAGTAGCACAATTTGGGAAGAAACTTAATTTTCATGGGAACTATCATAGTACACTTGAACACAAGATTACCTGCTCCATGCAAGACAATTGTAGCTCAGTTTCAGAAACTTCATTAACCTTTTCATCCAACAAATCATTGACTTTATATGAAACAGAGCCCAAATGATCCACCGTATTTACAAGAGCTTTGATCGCATAATCTTTCAAAGTATGCAACACTCTGTACAAAATATTCAAAGAGCACATGACAAAAGAAGGCCTTTCCATAGAATGAATTCGAAAGACATCATTCAAATTTGAAAGTAACTCACATATGTTTTTGATCATCATTTTTGTATGACAACTCAAAATACTCTGCTGCTGAATATAGTTGTTTCCTCAGATTCTTCAGACCCTGAAGAACAAGTTCAGAATGCAAAATTTAGAGTTCCTCTACTAGAAACAAGTCATAGAACTGGGATTATCAAGAAACTTCATAAATATCTTTTCTTGACAGGCAAAATATATCCGCCTAGGTACTGAAAGTTCATTCTCCCTTAATATTGTGACAAGATATTAGTAGTTCAATGGTAAAATGACTCTTTATCACAGGTGGTTCAGGGTTCAAACCACATTGCCCTCACCTATGTATAAAAATTCCTGAATTCAAATCACATCACATCTCCCGGCCCGAAATACAGAAAAAGAAACAAGTACTAATATGAAGAACACACATCCAAGTAGAGAGAACCATAGAAAGAGATTACCTTCAAACTATCAGAGAAGAGCATACTTTGGTGCATAGAGACCTCATCATAGTTGGCTGGTTCTCTAGGTAGTGAGTTAGGAGCAGCTGAAGCTATTGCCTCCATTAAAACTAGTTACAAGGTCCTTATCCTGCCCCAAAAAAAAACCTATTTCTCACCAATGTTAAAATCTTAAAACCTAGATCCTTTTCCAATGTCCAATTCTCCTAGTCTGAGTCAGAATCCAAACCAAACAAAGACTAGCTCAGAAGAAGAGCCAATGGAGAAATGAAGGCTGATAATTGACAGTATATATATTACCCTTTTCCAACAGGAAAAGATGTAAAAGAGACACCAACCTCACCGTTCAGCTTTCATCACAGAGTTAAAGGTGAGGCAGATATGACATAAATTGGTCCATCCAACCAACTGAAAAAGCATTTGGGATTAAAGATTTTGACTAATCAAAGAGAAGGGGGAAATGAAATGAAATGAAAACGACAAGAATCGGTCGAACAAGGGAAAACCCAGGAAGTGAAAATACATGAACAGGAAATGTGATGGGGGTAATTTGAGGAAGAAATTGGGAAATTGAAGGTGAAAAATTAGGGAAGAACATGGGTGGGAGTTGGGACGAGGACAACAACCGACACCTTTGAGGCCACCACAACTGTACTAAAAGGGGAATCTGGAGCGGATGAAGAAGGCGAAGTCCAACCCCTTTTGGAAGCAAGAATTGGGTCATGGTGGGAAGCATGCAATCTCTTTCTAATCATTGCCACTTTCCCATTTTAATGCCCACTCCACTCCACTCCTCTACTCTCTTAAATTCATTTTGCCTAAATTCAATCCAAGTTGAGCCTTAAATTTAATACTTTTCACCCTATAATGTTCTCATTGAAGAAAGCAGAGCTGCAGTTGAAAGAAAAGTGTTCACGATGGTCATGGATAATGGAAGATACTACCTCCCCTCAAACTTATTAGTCCTTTCAAATTTTGCACATTAGTTAAAAATATTTTTTTATATAAGATATTTATTCTAGTTTTAATATATAAGGAGAGAAGAAAAGAGAGTTGGAGATAATAAATAAATTAAAGAAGATAAAATTAGAAAATGAACATTAATTACATATTAAAATGTACAAAAAGATTTATAATTTTGACAATATATTTTTTAGTTAAAAAGATTTATATTTTTGATTGGAGATAATAATTTTTCAAACATTTTTGATATTCTAGTATTAAAGAGCTATCTACTACTCAAGAGAGATTGGAAGACACAAGACCCTCAAATTATAATACCAAGTGAAAGTACAAAGTGAGAGAGGTTGTATCAATCGCCACCGTATCACATACTTCTTGTCTTGGTACTAGAAGTTTCCTTTCTCTCAAAACTCCCATTAAACTACTTGACATCTAAATAGAGAATATAAATTTTGATCATTCAAAATAAAAACAAAACTCAACATCATATAAAATTATTATCACATTAAAAACATTAAAATTCTAATACTAAACTACGCACTTATTATCCATATCATCAAATATTACATGCGTACTTCATATGATAGTATAAAATTCATAATTTTTAACTAAGTAATAATATTTTAATACTATAATCTCACGAGTCACTCATGGTGTATGCGCATACTCTGCTAATGCCCAAGTCAAAAAGATATAAACCAAAACGTGCTTCCGACATACTCATGGTTGGTCATCAAGTGAATAAAAAAATTTGGTCAACACCATAACCGACAAGTGAAGAGAAGAAGAAGAAAAAAATTGCTTTTTTTTTTTTTTAATTTAAAGAAAAAGGGAGGCGAGGACTGTGGCTTGCTTGGATTTGGAGTGTGAGTGTGGTGTGGGGGATTTCAACGGTCGCAGAAGCCCTCGTCTCTATCGTCCTCGAAGAAGAAGAAGAAAGCTTGTATGGGTATACTTCAATTAGTTCTGAAATTACAAACAAAGTTAGTATAAGATTTAAAGTTCAAATGTTGATAGCAGCAGTATGAGAATTTCAACCTCTCTAGTGTGAGAGTGGTTTCTTATGCGTACCAATGTCTGGTCTCCGGTCTACAGAGCCACTGACTCACCATGAGTTATATCTTACACTTGATATTGGACAATGTGATGAAAATTTTGTAGACAAAGAATTTCGTCTTTTGATAAAAAAAGAAAAGGAGAGATAACACTTACTTATTAGACTCGGCCACTATTATTTATTAATGGGTGCCAGCGATTGGCTCCACCTTCTTTTCTTTCCCCAAACTAGCCAAATTTAACCATACAACGCAAAACTTCAAAACTAAAAACAAGAACCAAATAAGCACCAAGTTTGTAGATTTTTTTTTTTTTGGAGAAATTAATAAATTATACTGCTCCTCCCGATCAAAAATATAATCTCTTTTAAAATTATTAAGAATAATAAAAAAATATAATTTTCCTTATATTTTTTAATAAATATTTATTTTATTTTTTCTTTATTATCCATTTTTAATTTATGTAATTTAATTCCTGTTGTTTAATACCATTACTTATTCAACAAATATATATATATATAAATACATATATTTCCGATCAGAGGTAGTATTTAGAAAGTATTTATACTCTTCAGTTCGTAACTATAAAGGTTTCTTTTAACAATTTATACTCGTAAAGTTTTATGAGTTAAAAAAATGACTATTAATTAACATTATGGTGGAATTCGACTATTTTAACACGTGAATAGCATGTGTTGCCTTTGTAAAAGGTATTTTTGTTATTTTAAAAAGTGATAGGAATCAAACTAAATTAAGAAGGGGGAGGTCGTACAACTCTATAAAGTAGCAGCTTAGACATATTTTTTTCAAATATATATTTGACAATCTTCCAATCAAAGAACAAAGATGAAGCCTCAACATCTTTGTAGAAGACTCTTTGAGGATTCTAGAATGCCAAAGTCTGTTTGAATCGAAGCTCGTTTGATACATCAAATCTTTGGAGAAACTCAACACATCTAGATTGCTTTCCAGTTTTGACACATCTTGGCAAACTGATCATAACTCGAGTTTTGCAAGTCTAAATGAAGTGATTCAAGTTGCTATAGAAAGCTTAGAGAAAGAGATACAACTCTTTATGAAGGTGCGAGAGCTAGATCAATTGTTAAAAGGCTCAAAATGAATCTGGCGCCCATCTGCTACATCTACAAGATGAAAATTCTTAAGAAGACAATTTGTTGGAGAATTTGCCAAATCAAGCATTTGGAGAATCTGTGCCGGGTCTGCTGCACAGAAGTTCTTGGTTTTTGCTTTCTTTTAAGTTTTGGGTCCTTTAAACCCCTATTTTTGCTTAGTTTAATGTGTAATCAATGGAATTTAAATCCCTAAAGAATGTCAATTAGTTCCTTAATGATTTAAAGTAGAAACTATAAATACGACATTGTAGAATGTAATTTGGAGATTTGGTATTTTGAATAAAAAACTTGAGAGTGAAGAGGTTTTCTCATTTTCTTCTTGCAAGACTTTTTTATAGGTTTAGTCCACTCTTAAATGTTGTCTCTAAATTATTAGATAATCTATTCTATTTTCATTTAAGGGTTCTAATTCCTTTGTTATTTTAGGGCTAGTTTGGGAGTTTAGAAGAGAAGAGAAAGGGAAAGAAGAAAAAAGAAAAGAAAGTGAGGTGATTTACTCAAATTTTATTTGGGAGTTTTAGAGAGAAGAGAAAAGAAAGGTACTTTTTTTTATTTGGAAGTTAGGAGAGAAGTGGAAAGAAATGATATGATGAAAAGTAATTTTACACAAGTAACCTTTTGAATAAATGAGAAGAAAGTTATTATTATCCTTACAATTTTTTCATGGGTAAATATGGGACTCAGCTTTTGGGTATTTTCCTTTCCTATATTTTTATTTCCTCTCATTTGCACTACACTCTTCTTTTAATATAAGCTCATTATTTTACCCCAAAAAAATGGGACACAACTTGTTCTCATTAATGAAAGAAACAAATTACAAAAATCACAGACAAAGGAATTTGGAGTGATGAGACCAAAGATGTAAGAAAAACAAGAATATATAGTTAAACTACAGTAAACTGAATACACATAAACCATGCACATTGAAAGGCTCTTATAGATAACTACAAGATCATATCACAACTCAAATATCCATTTATATAATTGTACATTCAATCCACATTCCACAAAGTATCCAAATTGATTCTTCCACAAAACATGTAGCAGAAATTAGAGATTACAAATTGATTATTGTTAAACCAAATACAAAAGTTGCACGAAATATATATTTATATTGTATAGTCACATGTGTAATATACAAAAACATCCACATTTTCTTAACACATGGAATAGAAACTATATTTTGCCTTAGATCCCATTACCAAAAATACAACGGATCATCACTTCCATAAGCAAAACAATTACATGCAACTTTCTCAGTTCTCAAAATATACATATTCTAACAACTAAACACCATATGGACATCTACTCCCATGTATTTAGAGAATATACAACCTTCAAGTTCACCAAAAACAAACTTTTAAAGTTCATAATTTAAGTGTATAGAACCCCTCTACACTTGCTTAGAGACTGCCATCAGTTTCATCAAGGTGGACTTGCCCCTCTCAGATGGACAACCAAAAAAAGCCCTTATCTTATTAGCATATTGGGTGAGATATATATATAACAATCATCTATAATCTTATTTTTAATCTCAATAGCAACCAACTGGTTAAAGATGTCTTCCTCAAAATAAACCTGAGGCTAGACTTTTCCATTATAGAATTACCCTCTCTAATTACCTCAGCCACAGTATGCAAATCACCTTTTAAAACATCAAACTCTTCATCATTAGACATCTTCCTTTTCTTACCTGATTCTACATTATAGCAAAGCAAACCTCTTAGAAATCACAGTGACAGAATGCACTAACATAGTAACAATTAGGATCAATAAATAGGTGAGCAAAAAGAAAAATAACAAAATCATACATAAAACTCCTATAAAGGATTCTATACACTAGATTTCCAAGCTCCTTGTTTAAAACTATTCTCTTTGAAACTTGCATATATAAAAGAAACAAAATTATATAATCAGCCAGAATATGAGCTTCGATATCTAAATATATTGGTAAAGAATCTGTAAAAGTAGTCAACAATATTCTAAACAAACTCACGCATAAGCATTGGACAAAAATAAAATTGAAGTAGTAGTTTCTTCCACTTGTCGATATATTGGTAGAAATTCATGAAATGATAATATTAAATACACAAGTACAGCACATGAAAGTGCATGGTAACATGAGAGAAAATTCTTTTTGAACAAGATTAAACTATATACACATCTTAAGCAAAATATGAAAGTAAACAGTAGGTGTAAAACTTAATGCTCACTTAAACATCAAAATCTTCACCATTTAACATCTTCCTTTTCTTACTTGATTGTACATCACTCTTCTTTTGTTGTTGGGCTGCAATAATTTTTGGATGTTCATTCATTCTTCTAGGTATTGCAGAGAATTCTTCAAGCTCAATAATATTTTGGGATACGAGGTGATCAATTTCGTCTATGCTATTCACTTGCTGTCCATTTTCTTTGTTTTCCCATCTCTTATTGCTTCTCTTTAGCTGTTACAACCCTTTCCCAGTTGCACAAGCTGTTGCAAAAAGCTCCTCCATACTTTCATAATTACTTAAGGGTTTGTTTCTCCATTTCTTACCAAGAGGATTTTCCTGTGCAAGAATGAGCAGTTGTTCATTAACAAGGATTAACAAGATAATAGCATATAATTAATGTGACTAATATTTTAACAATATATGGAACTAAAAGAGTTGAAGAATGATAATTTTACCCTTAAAAGATCGTCCCATACTTCTGGTTCGCAGTCCATAATTTTGTTACGGGATTCCAAGCAAAACCACTTAACCTTCCATTCTTGAATATATCATAGCACTCATTGAAGCATTCTTCGAGTGTTTTCATTCGATTCTTCAAGTGACCCTTTGTGACATTCATACCATTTGTAGTCTTTAACTCCTTGATGATATTGCTATAAGCAACACTTGGACTAAGCCACCATCCATAGTAACCGCCCACTTCATCATCTCCTTTCTTCATTGTCTAAACTGCATTATCAATAATGATTTAAAGAACAATTGATCGTGTAACAAATAAAGTAAAAATGACCATATAACAAAAAAAAAAGTACAAATGATCATATAACAAGATCAAGATCAAGAAACAAGTATATCAACAAAACAAAGTTAATGTTCGAATATTATAGTACTACAACAATGTCAGCAAAACAAAACGACTATTCCTTATTATTAGATGATGCATAATCATTTCACACATTAATTGCAATATTGTGTCGTAGCATTTCTCCTTGTGCAGAGTCTTCGTCCATAGTTGTGGACGAGTGTTCTTGCAAATGAGAATTATTTTTCAATTCCTGGTCTACTTCATTAATATACTTAATATCAGGATCGACCTCTATTAGATAACTATGTAAGATACAATATGCAACAACAATTTCTGACAGTGTGTCAATATCATAAATAGGTTGTGTATCACCTATGATTGGAAATCGTTTCTTTAGAACATCGACCGTTCTCCCTATTACATTTCTTATAGACGAATGAAGGAGATTGAATAACTCCTTATAGTTCTCGGGTGATCTAGTTTCCATACTCTTTCAGTTGATATTGCACATTTCTATATACGGCAAGAAGGCTACTTCTTAGCATAGAACCCAACATCAACAAAGAAATATTTTCCTACTATTACAGATTATAATTAAAACTAGAATATAAGTACATATATTAATATAAGAATATATCACTTTTAGATCTTCGATAAAGATATTTACCTTCCAAAATAATTAGTTTATCATTTCTCTTGAGTGTATTTTTTATTATTCAAGAGTCTGATGCAGTCCCCTCCCAAACAGGTAAAACATATGTGAATTTCATATCGAAGGAGCATGCAACTAACACATTCATTGTTGGATGTTCTTTCCTACCAAGATATCATAGTGCATCAAGATAGAAACTTTAGCTCGAATATGTGTACCATCAATATTCAAGAGCTCCTAGACAATCCTGTAATTTTGCTATCTTATTAAACAAGTCGTTGGGAAACAAAATTCTTAATATCCAAATATTATTTATACTTCACCTTAAAGTATGGGTAAAATCGATTATCTTCAAGTATTTTAAGTGGATTTTTTTATTCATCAGGTTGGTGAAGAATCGATCTTCCAACAAAATAACTGCTTAATACTCTATGAAAGTGGTGAGTGACTGATTTATTAGATCGACGATAAAAGAATGAAATTGTGGCATTTTTCACTGGTTCAATTAACATGTGAAGGAATTTAGCAACTTTCTCTTTGATTGTTGATCTTTCTATAGATTGAAGTCCATCATAGCTTTGTAACAGCATACACAAATTTTCAAAGGTCTCTGATCTTATGTTAATAACTTTTCTTAAATTTTCATTTGTTCTAAATGTCATTAGAATTTCATGTCTCACTGCTCGATCCTCCTCAGCAGCATATCCTAAGGGATGCTCAATAGGCATAAGAGAAAGACTTCTAGATTCCAAGAATTTGGAGACTCGACAAACTATTTCTGCTCCAACTAATTGTTTACTTCTGTGAAACAAATATAGTTTTTTAAAATTTTATTTTTATCTTCATCGATCTATAAAATGATTAGGTATAAATCAATATAAGTGGGTGATAATTAGGATTATAATAAAATGGCCGATCAGCAAAACTAATCAAACTTCTATGAAGAACGTATAAATAAAATAAAATCAAGATAATTTCTACAATCTGAAACTAGTTAACTAAAATTAGCTAACTAAGACAGTAATTCTCTACAGCATTTTAACAGCTTATAGACTAAGAAAATGCAATCCAATTTAGTTTTGATTTATGATTTTTTTTTTTTTGAAGAAAAGGGGGCTATATATACATATATATATATATATACATGCATACATATATATTAGCAACATCTGTGCCATCCGAGGCAACACCAACTATTTCATAATCTTTCAACATGAGTATATTTCAAGACAGTATCAAAAACATTTGTTAAATAGCTGACTTTGTGTAAAGGAGCCCATATACTTTACAACATCTTTTGTAGAAGTTCTATCTATCACTTGAAAAATAACTATTATATTAATAATTTTTAATTACATCTAAGTCTTCCAAAAATAAATAAATAAATAAATAAAACATCTGAGTCTTTTGAAGAGAGTCTTGTCTCAGACTACTAGCCTACCATCTTGTTTTCAAACCATCTAAATCATAATTCATAAAAATTAAATAAATAAAATATCTAAGTATTTTTTTAACTTGAATTGTGTTTTACTCTTGTTATTTTAATATAATCGGACAGAAATCGTTGATCATCAATTAAAATTATCGGAATTCATCGAAAAGGATAAAAGAGGATGTTCCTAAATTAGTTGAAGACCAAAAAGATTGTTTATAACTTAGGTAAAGATCAAAAAAGATAAAAATATTTATTAAAAACTAAATTTAAACAAAGTAAATATGTTGAGAATAAAAATAACAATGAGTACAAAAATGAAAAAAAAATTCTGAGTTTTTCGAAAATTATTTGGGTCTTCTCAATGATGGGCATATATCTAATTTGTGACCACTATTTATTTTTGGGGCCATAAATCTAATTGTGGACTCAATCCAGATACTCTAGTCATTTGATGCATTGGGCCATTTTCTACCAGAAAAACTGATCGGGCCTTATCAGTATATGTTTCGTGGCTTCAACCTGACACCATTGCTACAACATTTTCTTATTTTTGCTACTCCATATTTTTCAAAATATGGGTAAAAAACATTTTCTTTCATAATAAATTTTTTTTTATAATTATTAACAAGTATTTATTATATTTTTTTTATAATTTTATTATCTTCTTTTTCTTTATTTATTTCTCTTATTTTTCTTCATTTATATTCTTTTCCCTATATTTATAAGGGATATATTAATAAAATATTTCTTTTATTTCAAAACTCTTAATATATATGTGAAAGAATTAAAAAGATTCTTAGTTAAAAACGGGGAGCTATCTTTCTCTTTCCAGTCAAGTATCTATCTACAATGAGCCATTGTTAATATCAATAAAAAATTATTGAAAAATTATGAGTTTAACTATTTCAGGTAGTGTTACATGGAAATGAAAATTTTATACCTATATAAGTATGGGGTCAATAAATGCAATTCGAAAAATTATAAGGATAATTTGAAAAATTCATTTTAAACATTTCAATTTTTGGGTTTAAATTCATGCGAAAGTGCTCCGAATATTTTTTTTAAATTTTTTTTGGGTTTAGGATTTTCTTTTTTATTGCTAATATCTTTGTTTTACATGAACAAGGTAATGAAGATCCAAATACATTTGAAGAATTTTTAGAACCGGAAGAATATATTGATCATGGACATTTCTTCACAACAGACTGAATTTTTTCAATTCGAAAGATGAGTTGGTCGACTGGGCAAAATAAACTACGATGAAAGCTTACACATATTTGATCATCAATTGGTATCAGAAATCAAGAACATCTGACTATTGACCGTATGTTACATTGGCTTGCGAGCACGGATGTGCAGTTAGAAAAAATACGAAACAAATAGTTGACGATAAAGAAGAAGAAGTTCCAATCAAAAGGTGGGGACCTTACAGGACAAAAAAATATGGGTGTCCATTTAAATTGAAGGGAGAGTAAATGGCAACAAGTGAGAATTGACAACTGTTCGTACACAACGAAAGGCACAACTATAAAATGGATGTTTACAATCACGGTCATGCTCAGGCTGCAAGACTTATGGAGGAGCAGTTGCAACAAATTGAGCAGTTCAGGAAGAGTCATGTGCTGCCTCGTAATATCCTACGATTTTTTCGAGAACAAGACGTTAGTTTTATAGTTAGGTATGTTAGAAGAGAATTATTTTTAATAGTTTATTAAAATATTTTAAATTTGTTTTTCTTCCATTAATAAAACAAATTTTATGATATATGTAGTGCAAAGAAAATATATAATGTTGTTGCGAAGATTAAGAAGAACAGGATGCAGGGAAGAAACACGGTAGAGGAAGTTCTCTGTTTAAGTGCATAACAGGGTTACACAGTCTTTTATAGAAACCGTGAGGAGAGCAACGTACTTAGTGATGTTGTCGTTGCACACCCAACATCAATTGCAATGATTAGAACGTGGCCATATGTACTGATAATGGATACCACGTATAAAACGAACAAGTAAGTTCTCTAGTGGATAATTATATTATTAAATCTCTTTATTAATTTAAATGTATATTGCTTTTTAATTATTTTTTTAAATAGTTAAAAATATTTTGAAGTTTGTTTAAAACAGTTGCCATGGTAATCATAAATTTTCCCGTTTATTTTTTAATTAAGGTACAATATGTAACTATTAGAAGTTGTAGGGATGACTCTGACCGGAAAGAACTTCACAGTGGTAACTGCTTTTATGTGCAATGAACAGGCTACGATATACAGGTGGATTCTTCAACAAATCAAGCACTTATATGTTTTATCTGCTATGTCAATCGAAAATGGTTCAATTCTTAATTGGAAAACCTTAGAGGGGAGATGAATAAGGTTTTTGGCTAATTTTTGAAAATTCTTTTGTTTAATTAAAAGATAAACCTCCAATTTTGTTTGAGAAAGAATTCTAAAACACTTTTTAATAAAATTCCCAACCAAACAAAATCTTATAGTTATGACATTCAAGCAACAAAGATAGAATGAAAAGGCACAACGATTTATAATGGTTCACTCTCTCAAGGAGCTACATCCACTGCCTTGAGTCAACACCCAAGAATTTTCCAAATCCACTATAATAAAAGGTATACAACAATCACAATTTTGAGGATCACCCACCAAGGGTTTTGCAAGCAACCTCAATCACCAATCACAAATACAATCAAAGGATAACCCAAGGATTTTTCAACACAAACCTTTGATGTTAATAAAAGAGAGATGAGTTAAGAACAATATTACCAAATGAGCTTGAGAAGGAAAGATACAACTCAATTGAATGCTTCTACAAGCTCCCCTTTACTTCTTCTTTAATGATGATCACAAATGAAGCTCAAGAAGATGTTTTTATGAGATAAAAAATTGTTTGAAGGATTGTACTTTAAAGCTCTTTAAAGGTTCTTAAATGATCTCAACAAATATTTCACCAAACTCGTTACTTTTGCAGCTGATCAAAAATTGATATATATATATATATATTAAGGAAAGAGAAAGTTATCGTTGCACTGTATAACAGTAATATTTTTCACAGTAAAAAGGAAAACTGGACGACCGGTTTCTAAAAACGGACGTCCGATTTCCTTATACAAGAAAATCGGATGAGCCCTTTTTTGAAATAGGACGAATGATTTTTGAAACAGTAAGATTCAGAAGCATCCTACAGAAAATCGGACGACCGATTTTGAAACAGAAAGATTCGAACGTATCCTACAAAAATCGAATGACCGATTTTTATAAAACTAGAAAATTGGATGACCAATTTTTTAGAAGATTTTATAGACACTATTTTACAAGTAAAGAGCTTTCCTTCCTATTTCAAAAACATATATTCTTGATACTCTTTTAGACAAGAAAAACTTTCAAAGATATCAAAAACTCTATCAAGAATACTTGGATTTCAAGAAATATTTATCAAAGAGCTTCATACATGATCAACAATCAAAGATGAGGAGTTAGGGAGTTTACAAAGAAATACCTTAGCACATCCCTAACTAAGATACAAGTCTTCAAGGTCTTCAATAGCTTGATCTTTTCTCCTTCATTTTGCCTTGATCACCAAGATCTTTTGCTTCTAAGAGTGTAGCCTTAAGACTTCAAATATGCTTTTTTTGCTCTATGGAAAGTATGCTTAATACTCACACAAACATATGTTAATCATAATCAAAATCATATGCAATAATGCCCTTAGAGCTAACAACCTCTCCCTTTTTGATTATGACAAATATATATGCAAGAAGAATAAAAGAGCAAATATTAAAGTATGGTGATGCTTAAAGAAGATCATCAATAAGAGTAAAGCATACGAAAACACCAAAAGGGAGATAACTCCCCCTATGAATTTGAAAACATGCCAAGGTTTTGAAACATAATATAACACAAAATAAGCTCACTTTAAAAGCATGCTTCACACCAAGAATGACATCAAACAATCATCAAACCAAGCATATTACCCATAAGATATGTAACCAACCAAAAGAAAGCATGAAACTTAAAAGTAACACAATAAGCATCTTGCAACTATTTCTCCCCCTTAGTTCTTGTAAATATTTCTCCCCCTTTTGTTATAAATCAGAAAGATACTTGGGAATGTTTTCAAGGGATCATAGAAAAGGAAGCTACAATTGGACTTTCAACATTAAAGTATCATCATGAAGTCCATAAAAAGTTAGCATCAAGATAACAACACCAATATGAGGAATAAAACATAACATATATCAAGTCATAAGAAGATCATCATAGCATAAAAAGTCACAAAAGAGCCATAATAAAGTTTGATAAAGAGCTAAAGGAAAAACAATGGAAGAGGAAGCCGTTTTTTTTTTTTTTTTAAATAAAGGAAAGGGTAGGGATTTTAAACGGAATCCTCAATCATCTTCATCTTTCATCGGTATCTTTTCCTCCACGCTCCAATCTTATAACTCGGTTTTGAATGCCAACAATCCTATCATCGAGGTCATCAAGTCGGTTTTGGATCTTTCCATCAATATCATCAAGTTGTCCATTAAGTTGAGATTGCATTACAATAATCCTTGCCATGAGTTGACCTATATCCACCAAAGATGAACCTTCTTCCTTCTTTTCTTGTCTCCTCTTTGATCTCATTTCCCTTCGAATATCCTCTTCATTTGTTTCATCTTTATCCATATTCTCGGGCTCATTTCCCCCTTCTTCATCACCATTATCCTCTTGATCATCATCATCATCATCACTTCCTTGTTGTCCACCTCTTATAAATAGTCCTTCATCAGTTCTTTCAAACCCTATTCTCTTGAAGGTATTCTGATTGTAAATCTTACCAGGATCAATGTGATCACCAACTCCAACCAGATTGATCTCAAAATGTTGAAAGATTTTTGTAATGAAGCAACCACACGGTAAGCACTTGGTGGAAGAGGATTGTGTGGCTAACATGTGTTCTATTGTAATATAACCAAAATTCATCTTTCTGTGTTCATGCATTGCTAGCATAACAAAGGAATGCATGTTTGTAATTGAAGACTTGTGCCCTACATTGGGAATAATTATATTTAAAATAATGTGATGTAAGATCCTCCCATAGGCATCAAGTTTGACAATTGTTCTATCCTCACTTCTTTTTAGCACAATTCCTTTGGTAAATATTTCTTCAAACCTCTTTTCACTATACAGATTTTGGTCAAAGCATTTCTTATTTTTTGCGTAAAAACACATCCCATCTTTAAGTGTCTCAAGAATGGAATTTCAACTGTTTATCATCAACGACAATATTTTTTCTATTTACTCTAGAAGTACTAGCATTCCCACCAAATTAATTTCTATCCCTTTGCAGATTTGCATAAAACTCATAAAGCATCATAGGATAGAATGGTTCATTGACAATCAGTGAAGAACCCCAACCAATATCATAAAAGGTGCAGGGATAATTTCCATACCTCCCATGTTTGATAAATCGACTCGATGTCCGGGAGCAATTTTCCTTTTCTTCTATGTCCAAGCTTCATAGTTGGCAACAGCTTGTACTGAGATGAATTTATCCAAAAGAGTTTCGCTCCTTGCTACTTGTTTCCCCTTCCCCTTTTTACCACCTCTACTACTTCCTCCTGCTTCACCATGGCCAACATTGGCATTCTTTGTCTTCACCATATTGAAGGAATCCTAAATTGGGGTTTTGTGATACCAATTGAGGGTTTTCAGATAGAGAGGATTAGAGAGATAAAAACAGAGCAATAACCTGTAAATTTGCTTGGTGAGGAGAGAAATTTGAAAGATTTGAGAAGAAGAGTAAGAATCGGACTTGGAAATCGGTCGAGCTTTGTGAGGGAGAGGGTTGCGGTTGAGAGAGTTGTGAGAAATAAGAGAAATAAGAGATAGGCTATGAAAGAAACTGGTTATAGAAGACGCAGCCCTGATGCATTTTAAAAGAAACCGGTCGACCGTTTTTTAAAAGCGATCGTCCGATTTTTATGAAAAATAAGAAATCGGACATCCGAAATTTTTTAGTTCATCCGATTTTGTCGTCCGAAAATCTCGGGAATTTTTTGTGAAGATTGAGTTAGATTTTGAAACCGGACGTCCGGTTTTTAAAAAGAGGCGTTTGATTTTCTTTTTAATTTCTGTAAGAACAAAATAAATAAGAGGAGAACTGATAACTCAAACAACACACATTAGTCATGAAGTCTACCAATACCAAGCAATTTTCTCAAATGGCAAAAACGTTCTTCAGAGAGAGGTTTTGTAAAGATATCGGCAATTTGATCCTCTGTGAAAATATATTCTAAAAATACATCACCTTTAGCAACATGATCTCTAATAAAGTGATGTTTGACTTCAATATGTTTTATTTTTTAATGTTGCATAGGGTTTATGGAAATGTTTATGGCACTAGTATTATCACACATTATACGTATATTTTTAAAAGAAAAACCAAAATCAATCAATGTGTGTTTCATCTAAAGTACCTGTGCGTAGCAACAACCGGCTGCAATATATTCCGCTTCGGCAGTTGATAAGATACGCATGATTGCTTCTTGTTGTACCAAGATACTAAGCATCCTCCCAAGAATTGGCAATTTCTACTTGTACTCTTCCTTTCTACCTTACATCTGGCATAATCAACATCGGTGTAGGCAATAAGATTAAAACAAGATTGTTTAGAGTACCACAAACCATAATTATATGATGAAATTAAATATCTCAAGATACATTTTATAGCTATTAAATGGGATTCTTAGGGGCAAGCTTGGAATCTAGCACACAAATATACAGCAAAGAGAATATCCGGCCTACTAGCTATTAAGTAAAGCAAACTACCAATCATACCTCTATACCTTTTCTCATCAACCTTCTCACCATTTTCATCCTTGTCAAGCTTCAATGATGAGCTCATAGGAGTGCTAATACCTTTTGCATCGCTCATCTCGAATCTTTTGAGTAGTTTTTTGGTGTACTTCTCTTGGTTGATGAAGATGCCTTCTTTTGTTTACTTGATTTGTAGTCCAAGGAAGTAGTTTAATTCTCCCATCATGCTCATTTCAAACTCATTTTGCATAAAGGAGCCAAATTCTTCACACAAAGAAACATTAGTCGCACAAAAAATAATATCATCTACATAAATTTGGACAAGAGATTATTGTTACAAGAGGTTTTTGTAAAAAGAGTAGTGTCCACCACACCCCTTGAAAAATTGTTTGAGAGAATAAACCCACTTAATTTTTCATACCAAGCTCTTGGAGCTTGTTTTAGGCCATAGAGAGCTTTTGAACATTTGAAAACATGATTTGGAAGCTTTTCATGTACAAAACCGGGAGGTTGTTCAACATAAACTTCCTCCTCAATATCACCATTTATAAAAGCACTTTTAACATTCATTTGAAAAAGTTTGAATCCTTTAAAACATGCAAAAGCCAAAAGCATCCTAATGGATTCAAGTCTAGCAACCAGAGCAAAAGTTTCATCAAAATCTATACCCTCTTCTTGATTGAATCTTGGGCAAAGTCTAGCTTTGTTTCTAATAACTTCTCCAGATTCATTTAGTTTATTTCTAAAAGCCCATTTTGTGCCAATGGTGGGGTGATCATGGGGTCTTGGGACTAAAGTCCAATCCTTGTTTCTTTCAAATTGGTTTAATTCTTCTTGCATAACTATAATCCAAAACTCATCACATAAAGCATCATCAATAAATTTTGGCTCAATTTAAGATAATAAAGCAAAGTTATCTATGAAGTACTTCCTTCTTCTTACCCCTTGTGATACATTGCCAATGATTTCATCCTATGAATATCTTTTGGGATATATCACATCTTGAGGAATATCCTGAGTTTTTTTATCTTCTTCTAGTATTTCCTCTTCCTCTTTAGAATGATTTTCCCAAGCTTGAGTGTGAATAGGTTCATGGCTCAAAGAGTAATCTATGTCATCATCATTTCTTTTTTCAAAAAGGTTAGTTTCATCAAAGTTCACATGAATGGACTCTTCAACACATAAAGTTATCTTGTTGAAAATTCTATAAGCTTTCTTGTTTGAAGGGTATCCAAGAAAAATTCCCTCATCGGATTTTTTATCAAATTTTCCAAGATTATCCTTGGTGTTTAAGATAAAAAATTTGCATCCAAAAACTTTGAAATAGCCAATTGAGGGAGTTTTGTTAAAAATAAGTTCAAAAGGAGTTTAATTTAAAAGAGGTCTCAAGAGAACATGATTCATCATGTAACAAGAGGTGTTCACGGCTTCGGCCCAAAAATTTTTCGGTAGAGAGTTGTCGCAAAGTATTGACCTTGCCATTTTTTGTAAAGTTCGATTTTTTCTTTCCACAATTCCATTTCGTTGAGGAGTTTTGGCTACCGAAAAGTTATGTGAAATACCAAAATCATCACAAAGCTTTGTAAAATCTTGGTTGTTAAATTCTCTCCCATTATCACTTCTTATGGAAATCAATTTGCAATCAAGGGAGGTTTGTACTCTTTTGAAAAGTTTAACAAACTCATGAAAGGCTTCACCTTTTTTACTTAAAAACAAAGTCCAAGTAAATCCAGAGAAATCATCCACAATACTAAAGGCATACCTCTTAGCACCAAGACTAGTGATTCTTATAGGTCCAAATAAATCCATATGAATGAGTTCTAAAGGTTTTGAAGTTGAAATAGTTTTCTTTGGTTTAAAAGAGGATTTTATTTGTTTTTCAAATTGGCAAGCATCGCAAAGTTTGGTTTTTTCAAAAGTAAGTTTTGGCAATCCTCTAACAAATTCTTTAGAAGAAAGTTGGTTTAGCAAATCTATATTAACATGGCCAAGCCTTCTATGCCATAAGAATGCATCATCATCATAAACCGAGAGACATTTTAATTTTTGTGAGATAAGATCTTCAAGATAAAAGACATAAACGTTTCCAACCCTTTTTGCAACAAAAATAGTTTTGTTCTCAAACTTGTTTATGATAGAAGAAGAGTCACTATAAAAACAACTTTGCTTCCATTATCACACAATTAGCTAATACTAAGTAAATTGAACTTCAAACAATCAATTAAAAGTACTTCCTTAATTAAAGAAGATGAACCATATCCAATGTTACCTATTCCGATGATCTTTCCTTTCTTTTTATCACCAAATATGACAAAGCCACCTTCGGTTTCTCTTACCTCATTCATGAGGGACAGATTTCCGATCATATGTCTTGAGTATCTACTATCTAAATACTACTTGGAGCTTGATTTATATTCCTATAACAAGAGAAGAAGATATGATTTTTGGTACCCATATTCTTTTGGGTCCATAATTGTTAGTAGATTTTACTCTCCAAATAGTTTTAACTCCCATATCGACTTTTCTTTTCACAAAACATCTAGTGGCCTTATGACCACTCTTACCACAATAGGTACAACAAGGATGGGACAAAGATGAAGAAGCTTTGATAAAATATGTTCGCTTTGAAGAGGCATTAGAGTGGTTGTATCCAATGCCATTTTTATCAAAAGGGGATCTTTGTAAGCCAAGAAGTTTTTCAAAATTTTCTTTTCCTTGAGTGAATCTTTCAATACACAAAGTGAGATCATTCACCTTTTTCTTTAAGACTTCATAATCAATCAAACATTTTTCAGGAGAGGAAATCTTTTCACAAAGGTTTTTGTATTCTAAAAGAAGTTTTTGAAAGTCATTATTTGAACACTCTTTTTGTTTCTTCAAAACTTCCAAGGATTCAAGAATAGCTTTACTTTCACAAATGAGTCTTGAATTCTCATCTAACAAAAATTGAGTTTTTTGCTTTTCAAATCTTTGTTTCATTTAGTAACTTTTTGCACTCATCATACATTTTAATAAGCATTAAACTAGGATCAACATCACAAGTAAGAGGGTGAAGATTGTACCTCATTTTCTAATGCCATGAAGCATAGGTTGGCTTTTTCTTCTCCTTCACTATCGCTTGAGTCTTGATCCCAAGTTCCTATTAGGCCCTTGCCTTTATTATTTTTCTTTAATGCCTCAAGCTTTGCTTGTAAAGCTGCTTTTTCTTTTTCAATAGCTTTGGGACAATCGGCTACAAGATGATCGGTGCTATTACATTCAAAGCACCTAGCCTTGAAGAGTGATGAACTTTGTCCTCCTTTCTTGAATGGAGGTTTCTTTCCTTTATTGTTGAAGCCTTTCTTGTAGAATCTTTTAAATTTACTCATTACTAAGGCCATTTCCACATCATCATCAATCTCATCTTCATTGTTTAATGAGTATGTTTGATGAAGTGCATCGAGAATCTTTCTATTCACTTCTCCTCTTGAGTACTCTTTCCCATATGCCTTTAGGTCATTTGTTTTGTTTGTGAACCTTGTGAACATTTCAGTAATGCTTTCATTTTGTTTCATCATGAATACCTCATAGTCTCTCACCAATATGGCCAACTTTGACTCATTTATTTGATTGGTTCCTTCGTGAGTTACGTCAAGTAACTTCCATATTTTATGAGCCGAATTGCATCCGTTCACTCTATTGTATTTATTTGCATCCACGGCACAACTTAGTATATTCATAGCTTGAAAGTTTAGAGTCATCTTCCTTGAGTCGAGCTCATCAAATTCTTCAACCTTCTTGACTACTCCATCCTTTTGGGAAATGCAAGGACCTTTCTCTATAATGCTCCACAGATCAAAGTTAATAGAACAAAAAGATATTTTAATTCTAGATTTCCAAAAAGTATAGTTTGTTCTATTGAAAAGAGGAGGTCTATTTGAAGAAGAGCCTTCTACATAGGGTAGGTTTGAGATACTACCCATATTGAAAAGGATCTTTTGCTTCTTAGGATGTTAAGCCTTAAAAAGAAGACCCGCTCTGATACCAATTGAAAAACCTTAGGAAGAGGGGGGGTGTGAATAAGGTTTTTGGCTAATTTTTGAAAATTCTTTTGTTTAATTAAAAGATAAACCTCCAGTTTTGTTTGAGAAAGAATTCTAAAACACTTTTTAATAAAATTCCCAAGCAAACAAAATCTTATTGTTATGACAATCAAGCAAGAAACATAGAATGAAGAGGCGCAACGATTTATAGTGGTTCACTCTCTTAAAGAGCTACATCTACTACCTTGAATCAACACCCAAGGATTTTCCAAATCTACTATAATAAAAGGTATACAACAATCACAATTTCTCATGTTGTTATTCTCTAGTCACTTAGACGTTGTACATTTAGAAATTATTTTTTTAATGTGATGTTTGATATTATTATTATTATTATATTAACGGTTTTCATTTTTAAACATCATATGCATTATTTAAACCAATAAAACAATTAAAATAATAAACATAAGAAAACCAGCTGATAATAAATAATATGAAAATATAGGAAATGCAGAAAATATAAAACAAAGTGTCCAGCTACATAACAGAAATCCACGGGGAATATTCAAGGGATTCTGTATCCTTGGGTGACTGTGAGGGAGAAACCACTGCATGTAATCATCTGTATATGCACTGGGGGGAATAGCCGGAATACTAGTCCAAGTCTCTGTCAATAAATGTGATAGTGTATCGAGCCACAGTGCCTCCACAAATAAGTTCCTCACCACGTACATCCTATTGTTTGTGGGCCTGCGTGCCTCCATAGGTCGAATAGGGTGTGTGGGAATACATTGCTTAAACCCGAACTGTCTCATAACCCTATCAGGCATGTACGCCTCAACGCAGTCAAAGTATGCAATGAAGTCGTGCCATGTGGATATCCAACAATCCCGAATCTTCTGAAGTCTGTATGGGGTCTACCTAACCTTATCAGCTGTAGTCATATCTAGCTGCAAGCGAATGTCCAGCAGTTTATGTTCAGATTTATAACCCAACATGGGATACTGTTGGATGTAGGGATTGAGTGGCCGGTCTAACGGCAGGTGCAAATATTGGAAAGTACATGTATATACATGCCTAATAAACAAATAAATACTTATATAAATATTAATGTAAATATTAAGGAGTGCAATATAAATTATAATAAATATACATATAAATACAAATAATATAAACCCTAAAACATAAATATGAAAAATATAAACATAACATATAACTTATAATATATAAAATATAAACATAATATATGAACATAAAAAATATAAACACATCACATTCAATACATACAGTGGTAAATATAAATAATACATTTAGTAGTGACCAGCACCCAACCAACTCCTTTGCATCAACGCGTGAGGCCTACCTCAAATTCCTGTATAGATAGGCAAGCGTCGCAATACCCCATGCAAACTTCCCAGAAGATCTCACATCCTTCACCAGTGGCCAAAGTTTCGAAGGAACTATGTTGCCACTCTTATCAGTGAACAGTGAGCTACCCCACAAATACTGTATATAACATGCAGCTCTGTCACTGGAGGACAGTGTACTCCGAGAGCTAGTGGCAATATGAAATAGCTCCTGTTTATTTATCCCTTCACCAGTAAAGGCTAAATCCAGATCACTCTGGACAACAGCTACTAACTGATCCCGTGATAAATGAAGATCCACGGCCCAACCATATGCAGGAACCCCGAGTATCAGCTCCACGTCATGTAATGTAACCATCATCTCACCCCATTGTATATGGAAGCTATTCGTGTCCGGCTACCACCGCTCAACAAAGGCCGATAATAATGCAGAATTGGGGTGCTGGAACATGCACGATCGCAAATGCATAAGACCTGTCCCGGTAGCCAAGGAAAAAACCTGTGCATCAGTAAGGTTCCACCCTGTAAGTGCCATGTAGTGTGATCGGCACTTCACTAAACCATGATCTTGAAGATAAAACAAATAAATTTAGCATTAGCGTTACATAATAAATCATAAACTATTTATAATATAAATAGTTTGAGAAATTACATACAAAAAAATAAAATTAACATGTAACATTAAGATAAAGATATGTACCTGTCCACCCATATCAGACCTGCCACATGCCCACCGTATGATGGGATAAGCTCTAGGTCAACAGGACCTCCATCGGCTGGGCCTGTCTGCTCCTAATCTGAAGCCTTCACTTTCTTCCTCTCAGTAGGAGCCGGAACATCACGAGCCTTATTAGGTCTTTTGTTACGAGATCCTAAAATCTTACTCATGACCGACATAAAGCTGCCAGTTAACCCTTTTCCTTTCCCCTGACGAGGCTGCCCGTCGGATCCACTAGCAGGTGCCACAGGCACAGGCTGCTCCTTATCTCCAGCATCCTCACCGTCGTCATGATCATCACAATCACCATCACCATCATTATTAACTCTCTCATGGGCCTCTCTGTCAATATGTAGGGATCGAACCCTGTCATACTCCTCGCCCAAACCCCTATCACCCTGAAAGCACATATCTACAGAATGCCTCCTAAATAGAAAACTCTTTTGTGTAATTAAAAGATAAACCTCCAATTTTGTTCTAGAAGGAATACTGAAACTCTTCTTAATAAAAAATCAAATTAAACAAAATTTTAAAGTTATGACAATGAAGTAAAAAACATAGAATAAAGATGCGCAACAATTTATAGTGGTTCACTCTTCCAAAGAGCTACATCCACTACCTTGAGTCAACACCCAAGGATTTCCCAAATCTACTATAATCCAAGTCTACAACAATCACAAGTTTGAGGATCACCCACCAAGGGTTTTGCAAGCAACCTTAATGCACAACACAAATACAATCAACACAAGTTTGAGGATCACCCAACAAGGGTTTTGCAGACAACCTTAATTCTCAACACAATATAAATCAAAGGATGATCCAAGGGGTTTTTCAACACAAACCTTTGATATCAAAAGAACAAGAGATAAGTAGGGAACAATGTTACCAAGTGAGCTTGAGATAGATGATACAATTCAATGGAATACTACAAGCTCCTCTTTACTTCTTCTTTGATGGATGATCATAAATGAAGCTCCAAGAAGATTTTACTATTTGTTTTTATGAGATGAAGATATTTGAAAAAATGTACTTTCAAAGCTCTTTAAATATTATAAAATAATCTCAATCAATTTTCAATCCAACTTCTCTTACTTTATTGCAGATGAAAAACTTAATTTATAAAGGGGGATGAAATTTGACCGTTATTGTTTGCAACGATAAAAACCGAAAACCGGATGACTGGTTTCACAAATCAGACGTCCGATTTCTTTGTAAAAGAGAAATCGGATGATCTGTTTTTAAAATAGGAAGATTGGTTTTGAAACAGAAATATTCGGATGCATCCTACAAAAATCGGACGACCTATTTTAAAAATTGGATGACCGATTTTGAAAATTATCGGATGACCCTTTTTTTCAGAAGGATTTAAAAGCCAGTTTTCCTTAAACAAAAAGAGCTTTCCTTCACATTTCAAAACACTTCAAAACATGTATTCTTGATACACTTTTATAGATAAGAAAACTTTCGAAGGATCAAAAACTCTATCAAGAATACTTGGATTTTTCAAGAATAGTTTATAAAAAGAAATTCATCCAAGGAGCTTCACACATGATCAACAATCAAAGATGAGAGTTAGGGAGTTTTACAAGGAAATACCTTAGCACATCCCTAACTAAGACATAAGTCTTCAAGGTCTTCAATGCCTTGATCTTGGAATGGCTTGATCTCTCCTTCTTCATTATGCTTTAATTGTCAAGATCTTTTACTTCTTATGTAGTGTAGCCTTGAGACTCGAAAAATGCTTCTTTTGTTTTATAGAAACTAAGTTATACTCATCACACAAATATATGTTAATCATAATAAAAAAAACATATACAATAATGCCCTTAGGGCTAACAATCTCCCCTTTTTTATTATGACAAAACATATGCAAGAAGAACAAAAGAACAAGAATAAAAACATGGTGATGTTTCAAGAAGATCATCAATAAGAGTGAAGCATACCAAAACACCATAAGGGAGATAGCTCCCCCTATGAATTTGAAAACATGCTAAGGTTTTGAAACATAATTTAGAAAAAATAAGCTCCTCTTAAAAGCATGTTTCACAAGAAGAATGGTATCAAACAATCATCAAGGTAACTGCAAGCATATTGCTCATAAGATATGTAGCCAACCAAAAGAAAGCATGCATCTTGCAACTATTTCTCCCCCTTAGTTCTTGCACATATTTCTCCCCCTTTTGTCATAAATTAAAAAGATATTTAGGAGAGTTGTTAAGGGATCATAGAAAAAGAAACTACAACTGGACTGTCAACGTTAAGGTAACATCATGAAGTCTATCAAAAACATGGCATCAAGATAACTTAATACCAATCACAAAACCACTTAATTTCTCATACCAAGCTCTTGGAGCTTGTTTTAAACCATAGAGTGCTTTTGAAAGTTTGTAAACATAATTTGGAAATTTGTCATGCAATAAACCGGGAGGTTGTTCAACATAAACTTCCTCCTCAATATCACCATTTAGAAAAGCACTCTTAACATCCATTTGAAAAATCTTGAATCCTTTTAAAACAAGTAAAAGATAAAAGCATCCTAATGGATTCAAGTCTAGCAACTGGAGCAATAGTTTCATCAAAATCTATGCCCTCTTCTTGATTGAATCTTTGGGCAACAAGTCTAGCTTTGTTTCTAATAACTTCTCCGGAATCATTTAGTTTATTTCGAAAAATCCATTTTATGCCAATGGTGGGGTGATCACACGGTCTATGGACTAAAGTTCAAACTTTGTTTCTTTCAAATTTATTTAATATCTCTAGCATAGCAATAATCCAAAACTCATCACATAAAGCATCATCAATAAACTTAGGCTCAATTTGAGATAATAGGGCAAAGTTGGCAATAAAGTACCTTCTTGTTCTTACCCCTTATGATACATCACCAATGATTTCATGCTTGGAGTGTCCCTTTGGATATATCACAACTTGAGGAGGACTTTGAGCTTCTTAATCATTTTCTTGTTTTACTTCAATCTCTTCTTCCTCCATAAGCATGTTCGTCCATTGCTTGAGTGTACAAAGGTTGGTAGGTTAGAGTGTTATCTATGTCTTCATCATTTTCTTGTCAAAAATGTTAGTTTCATCAAAATATACATGAATGGACTTTTCAACACATAGCGTTCTTTTGTTATAAATTCTATAGGCCTTTTTGTTTGAAGAGTAACCAAGAAAAAATTCCCTCACCGGATTTTTTATCAAACTTCCCAAGATTGTCCTTGGTGTTTAAAATAAAGCATTTGCATCCAAAACCTTTGAAATAGCCAATAGAGGGGGTTTTGTTGAAAATGAGTTCAAAAGGAGTTTTCTTTAAAAACGGTCTCAAGAGAACACGATTCATAATAGCATGCGGTGTTGACGGCCTCCACCCAAAATATTTAGGAAGGGATTTTTTACAAAGCATTGATCTTGCCATTTCTTGTAATGTACGGTTTTTCCTTTCCACAACGTCATTTTGTTGTGGGGTTCTAGTGGCAAAAAAAAAAATAAAAATAAAACTGTGTTATGCCAAAGACATCACAAAGTTTTGTAAACTCTTAGTTGTTAAATTCTCTCTCGTTATCACTTCTCATTGAGATTAATTCGCAATCAAGGGAGGTTTGAACCTTTTTGAAAAGTTTGACAAATTCTTGAAAAGCCTCATCTTTTTGGCTCAAAAACAAAGTCCAAGTAAATCTTGAGAAGTCATCCACTACGACAAAAGCATACCTCTTACCACCAAGACTAGTAGTCCTCATCAGTCCAAATAAATCAATGTGAATGAGTTCTAAAGGTTTTGAAGTTGAAATCATTTTCTTTGGTTTAAAAGAGGTCTTAATTTGTTTTCCAAATTGACAAGCATCACAAAGTCTAGTTTTCTCAAAATGAAGTTTTGGTAAGCCCCTAACAAGTTCTTTTGAAGAGAGTTGGTTCAATAAATCCATACTATCATGATCAAACCTTCTATGCCCACAAAAATGCATTATCACCATGAACCGAGAGACATTATAAGTTTTGAGAAATGAGAACTTCAAGATAAAAGACATAGACATATACCAACTATTTTTGCAACAAAAATAGTTTTGTTCACAAGCTTGTTTATGATAGAAGAAGATTCACTTTCAAAAACAACTTTGTACCCATAATCACACAATTAACTAATACTAGATAAATTAAACTTTAAATCATCAATTAAAAGCGACTTCCTTAATTAAAGAAGATGAACCATATCCAATGTTACCTATACCAATGATCCTTCCAAAAGTAACAAAGCCACCTTCAGTTTCTCTTAGCTCATTCATGAGGGATGCGTATCCGGTCATGTGTCTTAAGCATCCGCTATCCAAATACCACTTCGATGACCTTGACCTGTGTTCCTACAAAAGAAGAAGTAGAAAAGACTTTTAGTACCCATATCTTTTTGGGTCCATGAATGTTAGTTGGATTTTCTTTTATTTTCTAAATGATTTCTACTCCCCTTTCAATCTTTCTTTTTATAAAACATTTTGTAGCTTTATGACCACTCTTTTCACAATAGGTGCAACGAAGGTGTGAGAAGGGTGAAGAAGTTTTTACAAAACATGATTGTTTAGAAGAGGTATTAGTATGATTATATCCAATTCTACTTTTGTCAAAAGGTGATGTTTGAGGACAAAAGAGCTTTTCAAAATTTTCTTTTTCGTTTGTAAACTTTTCAATACATAAGGTGAGATCACTCACCTTTTTCTTCAAATCATCACAATCTACCATGCACTTTTCAAGAGAGAAAACTCTTTCACAAAGATCTTTGTTTTCTAAAATTAGTTTTTGAAATTCTAGTTTTGAGGAGTCACTTTCCTTTTTCACAACTTCAAGAGATTCAAGGAGAGTTTTGTTTTCACAAACAAGTTTTGAGTTTTCGTTTGATAGGTTGTCAATCTTGTTCTTTAACTCCTTGTTCTTTTTTGTAATCTTTTCCAATTCATGATACATTTCAATAAGTAAAGAATTAAGATCATCATCATTATCATCAATATGATTAGATAGATTTGGGGGTGAAGATTGTACCTCATTTTCTATTGCCATGAAGCATAGGCTGGCTTTTTCTTCTCCTTCATTTTTGCTTGAATCTTGATCTCAAGCACCTATTAGTCCCTTGACTTTCTTCTTTTTCTTTAATGCCTCAAGCTTTGCTTCCAATGCTCCTTTCTCTTTTCAATAGCTTTGGAACAATCGGCTACAAGATGGTCGGTGCTATTACATTCAAAGCACCTAGTCTTGAAGAGTGATAAACTTGGTCCTCCTTTCTTGAATGGAGGATTCTTTCCTCTTGTGTTGAAGTCTTTTTTGTAAAATCTTTTAAATTTCCTCATTACTAAGGCCATATCCTCAACTCATCTTCATTGTTTGACGAGCATGTATGATCATTCTCATTCACTTTGAGTGCTATGCCTTTTCTTCCTTTGTCTTCATCTTCTATTTCATCTAATCTTTTTATTTTCATCTCATAGATGAGGAGAGATCCTATGAGTTCTTCAATACGAAGTTGTCTTAAATCTTTTAATTCCACAATGGCAAGAGTTTTTGGTTGCCATGCCTTTGGGAGTGCATCAAGAATCTTTCTATTTACTTCTCCCCCTGTGTACTCTTTCCTGTATGCCTTTAGGCCATTTGTGATGTTGGTGAACCTTGTGAACATTTCACTAATGCTTTCATATTGTTTCATCATGAATAGCTCATAATCTCTCACAAACATAGCCAATTTTGACGACTTCATTTGATTGGTACCTTCGTGAGTTACTTCAAGTAACTTCCACATTTTATGAGCCAAGTCGCATCCGCTCACTCTATTGTATTCATTAGCATCCAAAGTACAACTCAATATGTTTATAGCTTGAAAGTTTAGAGTCATCTTCCTTGAGTCAAGCTCATCATATTCTTCAACCTTCTTGACTATTCCATCCTTTTTAGGAACATAAAGTCCTTTCTCTACAATGCTCCAAAGATTAAAGTTAATAGAGCAAATATATATTTTGATTCTAGATTTTATAAAGTATAATTTGTACCATTAAAAAGAGGAGGTTTATTTGTAGAAGAGCCTTCTACATAGGGTAGGTTTGGAATACTAGCCATATTGAAAAGGATATTTTGCTTCTTAGGATGTTAAGCCTTAAAAAGAAGACCCGCTCTGATACCAATTGAAAAACTTTAGGAAAGAGGGAGAGGGAGGGAGAGGGGGGGATGAATAAGATTTTTGGATAATTTTAGAAAAATATTTTGTGTAATTAAAAGATAAACCTCCAATTTTGTTTGAGAAGGAATACTAAAACTCTTTTTAATAAAAAACCAAATTAAACAAAATTTTACAGTTATGACAATGAAGTAAAAAGCATAGGATAAAGATGCACAACAATTTATATTGGTTCATTTTCCCAAAGAGCTACATCCACTACCTTGAGTCAACACCTAAGGATTTCCCAAATCTACTATAATCCAAGTCTACAACAATCACAAGTTTGAGGATCAGCTACCAAGGGTTTTGCAAGCAACCACAATCCACAACACAAATATAATTAAAACAAATTTGAGGATCATCCAACAAGGGTTTTGCGCACAACACCAATTCTCAACACAATATAAATCAAAGGATGACCCAAGGGGTTTTACAACACGAACCTTTGATATCAAAAGAACAAGAGATAAGTAGGGAACAACGTTACCAAGTGAGCTTGAGATAGATGATACAACTCAATGGAATACTTCTACAAGCTCCTTTTTACTTCTTCTTTGATGGATGATAACAAATGAAGCTCCAAGAATATTTTTCCATTTGTTTTTATGAGATGAAGATATTTGAAAGAATGTACTTTCAAAGCTCTTTAAATATTCTAAAATAATCTCAATCAATTTTCAATCCAACTTCTCTTACTTTATTGCAGATGAAAAGCTCAATTTATAGTGGGGGATGAAATTTGACCGTTATTGTCTGCAATGGTAATATTCTAACGGTAAAAACTGAAAACCGAACGACCGGTTTCACAAATCAGACATCCGATTTCTTCTTTAAAATAGGAAGACCGGTTTTGAAATAGAAAGATTCGGACTCATCCTACAAAAATCGGATGATCCTTCTTAAAAATCAGACGACCGATTTTAAAATTCGGATGACCGGTTTTGAAAATCGGATGACCAGTTTTGAAAATCGGATGAGCAGTTTTGAAAATCGGATGACCTTTTTTTTAGAAGGATTTAAAAGCCAGTTTTCCTTAAACAAAAAGAGTTTTCCTTCACATTTCAAAACACTTCAAAACATGTATTCTTGATACACTTTTAGAGATAAGAAAACTTTCGAAGGCATCAAAAACTCTATCAAGAATACTTGGATTTTTCAAGAATAGTTTATAAAAAGAAATTCATCCAAGGAACTTCACACATGATCAACAATCAAAGATGAGAATTAGGGAGTTTTACAAAGAAATACCTTAGTACATCCCTAACTAAGACATAAGTCTTCAAGGTCTTCAATTTCTTCATCTTGGAATGGCTTGATCTCTCCTTCTTCATTATGCTTTAATTGCCAAGACCTTTTACTTCTTATGTAGTGTAGCTTTGAGACTCGAAAAATGCTTCTTTTGTTTTATAGAGACTGAGCTATACTCATCACACAAACATATGTTAATCATAGTAAAAAAATATACAATAATGCCCTTAGGGCTAACACCTATGAAAATCCTTAGAGGGGGGGTGAATAAGGTTTTTGGCTAATTTTCGAAAATTCTTTGTTAATCAAAAGATAAACCTCCAATTTTGTTTGATAGAGAATTCTAAAAATCTTTTAATAAAATTCCTAACCAAACAAAATTTTGTGGTCGAGACAAGTAAGAAACTTAAAGAAGCACACAAGGAGTTATAGTGGTTCACTCTATCAAAGAGTTACATCCACTACCTTGAGTCAACACCCAAGGATTTTTCAAATCCACTAAAACACAAAGATATACCAACTACAAATATGAGGATCACCCTACAAGGGTTTTGCACACAACCTCAAATCACAACACAATGTAAATCAAAGGATTACCCAAAGGGTTTTTCAACACAAACCTTTGATATCAATAAAAGAAAAGGATAAGTTTAAGAACAATGTTACCACTTTTGAGCTTGAGGAATATAAGATACAACTCAATGAAATTGTTCTACAAGCTCCTCCTTTCTTCTTCTTTGATGATGATCAATAATGAAGCTCAAGAAGATTTTGTTTTTGGAATGATAAATGTTTGCAATAAATGTGCTTTTGAAGCTTTTGAAAGTTTTAAATGTTCACAATGAATATTCCCCAAAACTTATCTCATTTATGGCTGATCATAAAGTCTATATATAGAGTCTCAAAAAAGTAACCGTTGCTTTCTGTGCAACGGTAATATTTTATACAGTAAAAGTAAAAATCGGACGACCGGTTCTTTAAAACAGAAAGATTCGGACTTGTTCAACTAGAAAACGGGCTGCCGAATTTTGATTTTGAGCAAAATCGGACGACCGGTTCTAAAAACCGGATGACCGAATTTTTGGACAGAAAGATTCGGACTTGATACTCTGAAAAACGGACTGCCGAATTTTTTGATTTTGGAAAAAACCGAACGACCGGTTCTAAAACCGGATGACCGAATTTTTGTTTCCTCAGCCAAGTTTCTTTTTTTAAGACAAAAAATTTCTTCCTTGTTTCAAAAACATGTATCCTTGACAATCATGTTAAAGAGAAGAAAAACTTTCAAAACACCACTACTTCAGTCAAGAATACTTAGATTAAAACACAAGTTTATTTTTGAGAAAATCGTAAAAGGAGCTTCATATATGATCAATAATCAAAGAGTAAGACTAGGGAGTTTACAAGGTAGTACCTAATTCACTCTACCAAAGACAATGCCTTCAATGTCTTCAATGATTTGATCTTGGAATGGCTTGGTCTCTTCTTCTCCATTTTGTCCTCATCAACAAGAGCTTTTTTGTAGACTTTGAGACTTCATAGGTACTTCTTTTGTTCTATGAAGGGTTAGCTAAAATACTCACACAAGCATATGTTAATCATAATCAAAACATAAGTATTAATGCCCTTAGGGCTAACAACCTCCCTATGAAAGGCTTAGAAGATGAAACACCATAATCTATAGCATTATAATCATGTATGTTGTATGAAGAATCGGGAGGGACAGCGCCTACCATCTGATAAAAAAACCTCTGCCCCTAATTGCCTCGCCGGATCACTAAACTCATTTAAAGACTCCTGAGCTAAAAATCTATATGGTAAATGAGGACGTACAGTAGGAGCATGTAGGTAGGGATCACACACTGCGGGTGGGGGTGTGAAGGTAGATGTGCAGATCCATATGTCTCCTATGGTACAGGATTGTGAGACAGGTATGATGGGAGGGGAGGTCGAGATCTAAAAGGTACAGGAGGTGGTTGGGTAGAAGACCCAGGTATACCTGTATCATAATGAAAACCAACAAGAAGAGGGTTAGGGGTAGACGGGAGGTCAGATGTACTATGTCGCCCCCTCACACCTCTAGACGAAGATGTGACAGTGCGCCACTCAACTCGATATGTCCTGTCCGTGACAGGATCAAGATCATCATCTCCTCTACGGCCGCTTGGTCGAACTATCTATTATTTATTCAAACACATTAATAAAGATTTTTATAAATTAGAACATTTAATTTTTCTTATAGTATTATTTTATTATTTATTCTTATCAGGATCTGTTATTTTATTTTTACTATTTTATTTTATTTCGTACTATTTACTAATATTTCATTTCTACTATTATTATTTCGTACTATTATTAATTTATTTTATTTCATCACTAATATTACTTAGTAATAGTTATTACTTTATATATTATTTCATCTTATCTAAACCCTAAAACCTAAGGCCAAAAATAACGATCAATTCAAATTAACCTTCAAATTGTTGAGCAATCACATAACACATTTTTATATTAAACACATAAATATAAGAAAATAATTTCAAACTAGTTAAATTTGAAATAACATTTATCATTAGCTTATTATTTATTCTTAACTGGATTTATTATTTCATATCCGTTATTTTTAAACCCTTTCTCTAGTACTAATAATTTAATTAATAATTATTAATTTATTATTAATTCTTATTAAAACCCTAAACCCTAAACCATATCAAAATGATGCATGATGATTAAGGTTCACTGAAACCTAATTCATAATTAAATTAATAATAAATATTATAGCATAAAATATTTTAAACAACTACTAAACATTTTTTCTATATATAGAAAATGAAATAACAACTCAAATAAATATAAAATTAAATTCAACAAACACTTCTCAAATAATTATGAACAAAAAGGTAAAATAAATAAACAAATATTAAAAAAAACTGCAGGTTACTTTCGCCCAGGCTGGTGGAAAGTGTCTTGCATTTTCGCCCAGCCTAGCAAAATTCACGTGGAGGACCGCTCCGGCTGGCGGAAATGTATAGTGACTTTCGCTTGACCGGGTGAAAATCACTAGGACTTTCGCTGGCCTGGGCGAAAGTGCTCATTTTCGGCAGAAAAAAATTTCAATCTAAAATTGCGATTTTTTTCGAATTCAAGGCATACTTTCATGATCTATGAGTGTAGATCGAAGAATTAACATTTTTTTTTTTAATTTGGACGGTCGGATTTTCCAAAATCTGAGATTGAAGTGAAGAGTCCTAGAGAGAGTTTAGAGAATTTTTTTTAGAGAGAAAATTTTTAAGAAAAAATGAATTTTTTTTAATTTTTTTAGGTTATCCTTATAAATTTCCGAGTTACATTTATTGACTCTCTATAAGTATAATCTCCATCTACTTTAAAAAGAAAATTATTATATATATTTATATATATACATATATGGTTTGTCTAACGTATGTCCATAGGGTACACATTAATACAAATAAATATGCATTAGTTTTTGTAATTCAAATATAACAACATTCTATTAAATTACTTATGAAAATTTCATACTAATTAATAATCATATATACTTATTTACCTATTGTGTCAATCATAATATTTAATATTCTCTCTCAGTTTATCCCCATTGCACTCCTCTTCCCTACCCCAAAATATTTCTTTTTATTATATATTTTCTCTTAGGGTTTATCTTTTATCCTTATGTTTTATTTTTTATTTATTAAATTTTATTAATAAAATATATCGAATTAGGAATATTACAGAGAGTGTTTTTGGGAAAACATTGGAATGCTCTTTTTTTCATGTTCGGATTATCTTTAAAATATCTTATAACATCCTCTGTAACACTTTTAATTGGTATATTTTATTAATAATACTTACTAAATAAAAGATAAACCCTATAGGGAAAAGATAAATTAAAGGGAAAAAGATATTATAAAGGAAATGTTATAAAATATATTGGGTGGTTTCTTTTCTTTAGGGGTGGTGGAAAGGAGTGGAAAAAGGATGATGACAACGTAGAATATTAAAAATTCTGATCGATATAATGAAGGTAAATAAAAATAGATAAATTATTAATTAGTGCAAAATTTATATATGTAATTTAATATTATTTTTGTTTATTTAAATTATAAAAAATAATGCAAATTATTTGTTTTAATGAATGTGTGCCTCTAAAGTATATGTGAGACGAATTCATATAATATATATATGCTTAAAAAAATAAAAAAATAAGTCAAATACAAAATTCTATTTATTTGTTGGAATTTGACCATTTAATATTTATTATTAAGTTATGACCTTGTGTCATATTAATTCAGAAATTAGAATCCGATTATTTAAAAAAAACAGGTACAAAGAGAATGTAAACCTTGAATCTCTTGAATATTTGAATCAAGTGAAGTTAGTGACATGCTTATTGGGAGTTTATTTTAGAGATTCATAAATTATGTTTAAAAAAAAAAAAAAGGGATTATGTGCACATTAAAATATGAGGATTTTGGATGAGAATATATTTTGCGTGTATTTAGAAAGCATTATTAGAGGGAGGGAGAGAGAGAGGGAGGTTCCGCCGCATTCCAAAACACGGAATTAGCTTTTAGTTATAACTACACGGATCGAGAAGATACATAATAAAGACATGCGTGGGGTGGGATTTAAAAGGCCAATAACAACCCAAGACGCCTCCGTTCCGTTCCATTCTAATTTAATTAATGCCATTTCACACAACCCTAAAAAACTCAATTCATTTCCTTTCATTGTTTTTAATTAATTCCAAAAAGACCTCATTGATTATCCTTCCTGTAACCTCCTTCCTTCCCTCCTTCCTTCCTAAATAATAATTACTCTTGATTAATCATTTTCATCATCCATCCATCATGCATCTTATCATATATATATATATATAATTTGATCAAAATATTATGATTAATGACATCATAATTTTTTTCACATATCTTTTCTTTTATACACGAGGAAGGAAGGGAGATGTACTTAGTTTGAAGTTGAACCCCAAAATCTCTACATCAATAACAAATATTTTTATTTGAATCAGTGGCGAAGTGCACTAATATATAACAACGATAAATGTTTTAATTTTTACCCCAAAAAGAAAAGAATAGTAATGTAATGGTGCGATTTAGGTCATCTATAGTATCTCATGTAATACTATATTCAATATTATTAATTTGATTATTTTATTAATAAAAAATTTACCAAATAAAAGATAAATTCAAAGAGAAAAATATACATCATTAAAAAGAGATGTTACCGACGACCCTAAGTGAATGTGTGGTTCAAACAAAAAATGAAAGTATTTTTTTTTTTAAATTGAGAATTTCTTAAATAAGTAGGGTCATAACTAAATTACAATTGGGTGTACCATTTATTTGATACAATATTCCCCATTGACCATAAGTTAAACCCGCCACTATATATTGTCACTATATATTGTTGCTACAGTGCATATATTTAAAAAATAAAAAGAACGATAGCGTTAATTTTGATGAATATTCCTTTCATTTTTACTTGTCACATGGTGCCAACTACTATATTTTTTCATTTGTCACATTATGAAAATACTATAATATTTAATAAACTCTTTCCCATTATATCATTTCATTAAAAAAACAAATTTCATTCACTTTAACTCTTTTTCTTTTCCTTGAAACCCCTTTAACTCTTCTAACATTGAAACTGTTAGAAATAATAATGAGGAGCGGCTAATTTGGAAGGCGTTCTAGTCCTTATAAAAAAACATCTAATTTTTTTTATTTCTTAATTATATAATGTTCGAAATATGATGACTAATAAAAAATGGATGAAGTATAGATTATTTAGATTATTTGATCAAAAAATTATGGCTCCATATGATTGACAGGGAAGAAAAATTGAAATAAGAATGTGATTACTTGAAATCTAAATTAATAGAATGTAAAATCCATGCACATTCATTTACTTTGTTTGGAATGTAACATAATATTAAAGAAGGAATTTATATTTACATCAATTTTATCAAAATGACCTAGTGCATTATCTAACTCAAAATTTAATATTACTATTTTAAATTACTTATAAATACATCATATAATGTATTTGTACAATTATCTTAAAAAGGGTTATACAATTTAAATATATTATTAAAAAAATCAAAATAAAACTATAAATTCCATAATATAAACCCTTTTATTCTTAAACAAAAACTTTAAATCCATTTATATAACTTATTCTTTGTTAATTTAACATTCACCTACTTTTAAAAAAAAATAATGTAGATCTAATTTAATAAAAAAAATAATATTTCATGTGAGGTGTAAATATTTAAAACGTATATGATTTGTGGTGAGAGAGAGAGAGAGAGAGAGAGAGAGAGAGAGAGAGAGAGAGAGAGAGAGAGAGAGACCACATTTATAAATTATTTTAGAGAAGATTTAATATTTTTATATGATAATATACTTAGTAAGAAATTTGAAAAATATGTCCGCATTATGACAACAAAAGTGAATAAATAAGAATGAAGAAAAAAATATATTATAAATTTTGTAAAAATTAAAATAGTCTTGTATATCTTTTTTATTCATTTTAACAAATATTTTTATTATTATTTTGTTAGAATTCAAAGGGAAAGAAATCATAATACCACCTCACATTCCCAGTATTCTTCACTTATTTTCCCACTTCATGAATATGATTCCTTTTATAAATCTTAAATAATAAACCATATTGGAATTTAAAATTTTCCTATAACATCTCCTGTAACATTTCCTTTTATAATATGTTTTCCCTTTACGGTTTACCCTTTTCCTTTAAGGTTTATCTTTTATTTGATATGTTTTATTACTAAAATATACCAAATTAAGAATGCTACAGAAAGTGTTACAGAAAATGTTACAAATGATCTGAACCGATCAAACGGGACTATGAGTTAAGTAATTATTCCCATCCACCAAAAAATAAATAAACAAATACTGTTAACATCATAATTTTCTACCTATCTTCTTTTATACATCAACGAGGGAAATATATAATTTGAACCTAGACCTCTGAGTTGGTAAGTACTGTATCTTTTTTATAATATAATATTAAGTTATTTTTTTATATAAAATAAAAAAAAAACATGAAATCAACGCTATTTTAAAAGTAAAATACATATAATAGCCCTTTATTAATTTTATAAATTTTTTATTACAAAAATTTATTTTCTCTCTCCCATCTCTTCTCTCCTCTCGTCATATTTCAAAATTTTATCAAATGTAAATGAGATTAGATTTTAAGAATTACTACTGAGTAATATACATTAAACGAATAGAGATATTATTGCAAAAAATAATTTATAAAGGGAAATCAAATTATAATATTAAAATTTAAATATGAGAATTTAATCTTATGTTATGAAACAGAGATGGTAATTCTTTTACTACCTACTTACTACTAACTTATATATGACTAGTCATACTCAGAATATATTTAAAAAGTTAAATGAAAAGTAAAAAATGGCTTAATTTTGATCAATATATGCATGTATATGGAAAATGTATTTGCTTGTATGTGCATATATACTTGTTGAAGTGGACATTTAATATACAAACACAAGATGTGCAGCCCCCCCTTCTGTAATTGGTAATTGTTACTGTCATTAATACCTTAATTAAGTGGAGGATTAACCATAATATCTTCAGTGTAACTCCCATGAATATGATCATCCTCCTCTGCACTTTCTCCAATTTTCTCTTTTTTTCTTTCCCGGCCCCCAATTTATATATATATATATATATATATATATGCTTATCTAATTCTTCCTTTTTCTGTTCACTTCATGTGATGTAGATCACATCTATCTACTAGTAGCGTTTTCTCTACTTCATGGGTAAAAATATGGATTCTGCAAAATCTAGCTTTTTGAAGCCGGAAGATCGAAGCCATAATGTGAATGATCATGAGTTGCTCTATTTACTAGACCAACCTTCTCCTCTAGGGTAAGATTATGTAGTTATTCATTGTTCACAGGTTCTGTATCTTATTATTTATGATGCCTGTTTTAGTGGCAAAAGTTGAGATATATATATATATATATATATATATATATAAGGGATTCAACTTCTGCACAGTGCTGATATTATTATATTCTCATTTTATATTATGTTAATTTCTCCCTTTGATATTAGGTTTATTAAAATTTTACCATATTTGTACTCAAGTTAATAAATATTTGATTAATTTATTGATTATGTAATAATATACATTTAATAGTGTGGTATTTTAATTCTAAAAGGGTCTATTTCCCATTGCATAAAACAATTTGTTCTGCTTTTATTTTTAAAAATTGAAAAAAAAATCCTGAAAAACTATTACAAGTTCTTTTTAATACTACTATTTTATGTTCGTTGATGATATTAAAAATAAAAAAAAAAATATTATTTTGAAATATTTAGCTATATTTATAGTCATCAAGCTATTTTTGTTTTTGAGAAGGTACTTTTTTGAGTTCTGAATATTACTAGCTTTTTTTTTTCTGGAATACTATTTCTTGATTCAACTTTTTTAATTTATGATCCTTTTTTTTTTTTTCCTGGTACAGTGCATGGGAACAAAATCTGGGGTTTCAATATGATAGCTTCATGAATCAATATGTTTGCTGGAATCATTACAATCTGGGAGGTTCGTACTTGGAGTTTACTAAGGATTTGGAAGACATCCGCACCGATAATTTTGGGTGTTGGGACATTAACAACCTGAAATTTGAGGAAGAGGAAATGGTTGTTAATAATAATGTTGATACTAAACCTCTGATTAGCAACTCTATTAATATTAACGTTGGAAGGAGGAACATTCTAGAATGTTGTCATCATGATCAAGCTGCAGTAAGCTGGAAATCATCATCCGAATCTTCTTCTTCTTCTTCTTCTTCGTCTTATTGTTTTTCGCCGAGGAGGGTTATTATTAGGAGAAAAAGGTGCGACAACAATAATAAGTCGAGTGGTGGTGGTGGTGGTGGTGGTGGTGTTGGTGCGGGGACTGCCGCGGGGGGACTCGAATTGGATGAGATTCAGAAGTATTTTGATGTTCCGATTGTGAAGGCTGCTACAGAATTGAAGGTTGGATTGACTGTTTTGAAGAAAAGATGCAGACAACTTAACATCAGACGATGGCCTCATCGTAAAATCAAGAGCTTGAACTCCTTAATTCACAATGTTAAGGTATTATTATGATTCCTCTACATTTTTAAATTTTAATATTCATTTTTATTTTTTTACTTTTTTTTAAAAAAAATCTCTCTTCAAATGTTATTATTTAATCAAAATTTAAGGAAGGGTTGATTTTGTCTGTAGCAAATGAAAGCTAAACAAAGAGTTGGATGTCGCAACTTGTAAGGTTTTACGATAATAGTTGAACACTCTCAATTAAATATTTAGAATTTAATTTTAAACTAATACACGATTTTTTTTTTCTGTTATAAGAATTAAAGTGAGTAAATTAATTGGCTTAACTAAGGACAAAAGTATTAATTTTGTTGGGAAAGTACTTAAGGGTAAAAATTGTATTTTCACTGTCTTTCAAAATTTACCCCTAATATTACAATTAATTATTTTAACATTGATTTCCATATATTTATTGATTTTTCGTAAGTTGATTATATCTGTTATGAAAATTTGGATATGATCATTAGATAGCAAAAAAAAAAAAAAAAAAAGTTTGGATATGCATATTAAGCTATATTATATTATTCATGTCGGTAATATTTTGTTTTCTTAGGCCAAATTCATAACAGAAATTTATATGTATATATATAATTACGTAAATGGGATTTAGAATGAAATAATTGATTGTTGTAAGTTTAAAAATGAATGTGAATGTGAATGGGAGGGACGCAGGAGTTGGGGCTGACGAATGAGATAGAGATGCTGGAAGAGCACAAGAAGATGATGAAGGAGCTTCCTGAATTGGAACTTACTGAAAGAACAAAAAGCTTGAGACAAGCTTTCTTCAAAGCCAATTACAAGAAAAGAAAGGCACTTGCTGCTTCTGCTTCTTCTTCTGCTGCCCAATGATCCCATCCTCCTTTCCATTTCATCAGCTTTAAATATTTTGATATGGAATAGTAGTAGAATATTAGATTTACTACTTATAATCATGTGTTTCTGTTTTTATCTTCTCATCTTATTTATGTAAATAGGATACATTAAATTTAATATTTTGAGTAAAATAAATTTTATAAAATTTAAAAAGAAATTACTTGTACTTAACTAGCATAACTCATATTCAATAAATATTACTTTTTCTTTCTCAATTTAATTACTATCTCATTTGAAAAATAAAGCATTCTAGACACACTTTTTTTTTTTTTTTATTGTTAAATTGAGAGAGTTTTTACAAGATATTTAACTTAATAAAGAATGATTCTCTCAACTTTTGATCGCTTTATTCTAATTAAAGTGAACTTTTTAACACAAACAACGATTTGAATTCTGAACCAACGAACGGAGTAAAGTATATGATAAGTTGAGTAAGTTGTAGACAATTCAAAGGAATAAAAACTAGAGCAGAATATGAAAATTCAAAGGCCCCAAAAGGACATCTATGCTTTTGTGGCTTGCAAGGCATAAGGCCTTCCCTACTCAGGACTGGCTCTTCATGCATTAAAAAATTGTGAAGCAGTTAGACAAGTTTGGCGATGTTTAGTTCAAGCTGCATTGGGGGAGAGTTTCTGCTCCATAGCTGAATGCTAAAAATGAATTGACTGGAATTTGTGATAAAGACGAGATGAGAACATTTAGGACCTGGACTGGAAATATCTCTTTAAAGAAATCGTATATAACATATGCTCTCGAAGAAATAGGTTTGTTTTTTACCATGTAATCTTAGATATGGACACCACTATTTTGATCAAACGAATTAGAGATAAAATTAATGATCTTCTGAGAATTCATAACATCAGTAATATAGACTATTTATAAAGTTTTTTGTGATTATGTTTTAATATAATATATAGATTCCTTTCTTCGGAAAAAAAACTATAAACCGATGAAACTAATTATCTTTGATTTTGAGAACAATGACCAAGTTATATTCTTTATGATTGTAATGGTATTGTACCAACGTGTTTTTTCTATTAAGAAAAAAAAAAAAACCAACAAAATTGTATGTTATTACCTTGTTGGCTAGGTTGTAAATTGGGTGAGTCTTATCCATACTCGTGCGGATCTATACTTGTTTATAACGGGTAAGGTTAAAATTGTATACTCGTGGACCCGTACTCATACCCATACTTTTATAGATTCTATTAAATGGGTATGGGTAGAGGTAGGTATGATGATACCTAGACTCATATACCCGCATACTTATTATAATAAAATCATAATATATTTATATATTATATTATTTTTATATTTAATATCATTTATGATATTTATAATATCATAAATGTAATTTATACATTTATGATACTGAGTGGTTTATTAATATTATACATTTAGAGAATGAGAAAAGAAACTTTGTTCATAGTTTAGAGAAGAGAAATTATCTTAGGCCTCATAATTTTCTTAGAGTCTTACAGTTTAGAGAAGATAAATTTCTTTAAGATTTTTTCTTCTTAGAGACATTTTATACTAGTGGTTCTTTGAAGGCGAATAATATATATATGATTTTTTAAAGTTAGATTTTTTGAAAGTTTTTTTTATACGTATTTTTGTTTAACGAGAAAATAGTTAGAAAATATTATATGGGTCTGGGTATATTCAAACCCTACCCTAAACCCTAAAGGGTCGAGTCTGAGTTAATAAATTTTATACTTAAAAGGGTATGTATTTGAATCTAAGTCCATATTTTAATATAAGAGTTTAAGTCTGAAAGTACCCAAAGGTAGGAATCCTTTTACACCACTGTTATCGGCACCAAGAAGAAAGGACATGAAGAGGACGGGCAAACAATTATGGAAAAAAATATATAAAACAGGGTCGGGTGGAGCCGAAGCCCATTCCATTGGATAATAGAAAATGGCTGCTTTACTTTTGGGCCTCCTCCAGAAATATAATCCATTAATACTGGGCCTCCGTTACTAATTCTCTAGTTCTTTCCGGAGAAAAAAGTCAATGTACGTAACTTTATCCACGTAGCTAACATATATTCAACTCGTACCACTTTTACCCCTCCAAGCGTTCGCATCTGATCCCTTCCCTCCCCTCCCCGCCCCCGCGACAAGGTCCGCGTTATCAAATTCATCTCTCCCTCGGAGCTTCTTCTCCATTTTTATATGTGAAAAAATTGAATTAAGATTTGAAATTGTTGTCTTTCTCACTTTGTAGACTAATCTCAAGTATGGGGGAACTAAAGATGGAAGAGATGTCTTTGCCAGCTCTTTTCGAGCAGGCTCGGAAAGTTCACGTCGCCGCCTCTGATTCTACCGTCGATCAGGTATTTTTTTCGATATCGGCACGGATAAATTGTTTTGCTTTTTTTCTTCCTTTTGCTAATTTTCTTATCTCGGAAAACTTTCAGGATATTTTGAAAAAAGGTTGCGAACTTTTGAGGCAATGCGAGGAAATGATTAACAAATTAGGGTTGTTCTCGAGGAACGAGACTAAGGATGACATTAGCACAACAAATCTCAAGTATATTCTGGTCAGTAATTATATTTTTGCTAATTTTTCCTGTTAATTGATGGATTTAGGCATCCGGCATTTTTGCTTTTCTCTGATTTACTAGTTTTTTTAGTAGTTGATTAACTTTGCATTTGGAGATCATGATAAAATTGATAACTTGCAATGTTACCACGGTCCAAGAAGAATACACAGGCTTCATGTGTCGGATTTGTCGTTTTGGAGTACCAAATTTGGCTGGGGGAAAATCCAGTTCTGTAGTTTATGATGTTTCTCTGCTGCTAAACAAAGATCAATTCTAATTTGAAGAGAGTGTTGTTACACTTTATCTCACTGTTCCATTTTTATCAAATGGGAGTATCAATGCCTTCCTTTTCTTTCTTTTTTCATAGAATGAATCATAGGTTTTGTGTGTTTAATGTTGTCTTTGATTTTTTATTTATTTTGTTTATGTATGTGCATCCGAAAATTCACAAATAAACCATATGTTATATTTCTTTTTGTATTTGTTTTGTGTGGATTAGGATGGTTTGATAAGTACTAAAGTTATTTTCTTGTCATTAGTTTCTTTTTCTCCCCTCCCCTTTTTATGGAGGTGTCTGAGTTTGTGAAAAAAATTACTGACATGTCACTTGATTTAGTGCAACATTGTGTGAAATGCGTTACTTTATTGCTGCAATAGGTGCCGTTCTATCTTGGTGAACTGACAGAAAAGATTGTGCAAGATGATAGGATTCCGATCCTAAAGGCTTCTCAAGATAAGTTAAAGGTGGGACTAATAAGCATTTTGTCTCTGGGCATCCTACTTCCTATTGTGGTCTTGGATACAATTTGCAAAATTTTCTATATATTGTTGATACCAATATTTTATCTTCTTATTATTAGGAATTCCTTTCATTCTGTGAAGCCATGGAGCTTGTCCCTGAAGAGGAGTTAGAAATTGCAGCTCAAAACAGTTCAAATTCTGCTGTAGATCGCAGGGCAAAGAAGGTGAGCTGCTCTGGAAAAGTTGGACGCATGCTATTTGTCCCTTGAACTACATGGTCCTTTTTCTTTTCTTTTTTGGTGAGTGGGCTAGATTTTAATGTAATTGAAGCAGTGACGCACCATGTTTCAGATTGCTAGGTTTAAACGCCAGAGAGCTGCAGAGGCAAAACTGCTTGAGATTAAAGAGCGGAAGGAACGTCGGGGCCGATCAACTAGGGCTGCAGCAATATCTACTCCTGTTGTGTCAGGAGAAGAAGAAGTGCTGGATGATGATGGAGAAGAAGAAAGGGAGGTTAGTTGTTTGCCTTTGAGTTTTGTGTTTACAAGAAGTTACATTCCTTAAGCCTTTAAGTGTTTAAAAAGAGTTGACAACAGGAGGTGGTGGACAGGAGTTACTCTGTGCCTTTGCTCATTATAAAATTTAGTTTTCTTTTAATCTCGTAAACCAATAGAAAGTCTCAGAAAGAGCTAATTCACAAAGAGCATATTGAGAAGCCAGATTGTTTCTTGTTTCTCAGAGGCATTAGTTGAAAACGTCCAATTCCAACATGTTTTCTTTTAAAAGGACTAGAATTGGTCTCGTGATTCAGGCTACAATGTCCCATGAGAGTCAGTTTTATTTGTTTGCTCAATGTGTGGCTATTGATTTGTTGTGTCTGCAATGGGATTCACTTTATATTTTCTTCTCTAATCTTGCTTCCACCTTAATAATATCAGAAATTTTAATTTTAAAAGGAAGAAATTCTAAAATAAAGGTGAAATATATATATATATATTTTGGTAGATAAATAAACATGAAATAGATGCTAACTCGTTTGTAGTTTGTACATGTACAGTGTAATGTCAAATAGTCAGTTTAATATGTTGATTATTTTGGTTTATTTGAATTGTTTAGCCAGTTACAGGATAAGATTATACCGAATTCTTTTGCAAAACAATGCTGATGTTTGCTTGCAATATGGTAATGGGATTCTGGAAACAGGATTCTTTAAATAAATGCTGTTTGACAGTTTAGCTCTCATTGTTTCTCTTTTCTAACTCAGTGGTCATTCTACAGGCATGGCTTACCACAATTTCATTGGCCCTGTGTAAGGTTCGTCTTTTAAATATTCTTGGCACTATTTTGTTTCTGTCTTATTATTGCTATTGTCTCTTTAAACTGCTTCTTGTAAATACAATTCAGGCGTTTGACTTGATGGAAATGCTAAAGAAAGAAGAAGAAATGTTATCTGCCATCAAGGAGAAGCAATTACAGGTACTAACCTTTCTTCTTTAAGAAATCATCATTTTGCATGGTGCTAATCTATTAGTCAATGCTGTGATCTACATCAACTATTTACTTGGTAGCTTATCCAATCAATGCTGCTTTTAACATCTATATTTGTTAAGGGGCTTTTCGCCTTTCTAGAGCATTTCAATGGAACATACTTTGGTATGACATGGTTAAATTATTGTAGTCATCATGAAGCATGACTCTAGGCCCACTGTAAATATGTTTCTTTTGAACAGAACTTAGCTCTGTGTGACATATCTTTCCAAGCTGTACACTGCAATGACAGGTTGCGATCCTTTTATTTTGAGTCTCTCCATTTCTGGCCTAATGTTCTCTTAGTTTGCGTAGTATTTGTTGCAATTCAGTTTTCATTTATGTTCTAATAGTACATAGTAAGATGTTTAATTTGGGTTCATCTGATATATACTTACAGGAAGGGCACAACGACACTTCTCTTTCTGATGATCGTGTCAAAAAAGCTGAAGCTTGGCATCGTGATGCTGCTGCTCGGGCTAGGTACACCAAACCTGCACCACCAATCACGTGCGCTACCTTTGCTCAAGATGTGATAGAGGGGAGAAAGAATGTTTCAGATACCCATGAACACCAACCTATGATATTTGGACCAGCAAGTCTTGTGAGCAGGAATCCTACAAGTGAACGAGAAAGGATAGCAGCACAAGTTTTCCAGCCTCATTACAGGTGAACATACTTCTATTTCTTTTGCTCTAAGAACTAGTGTGGAAAAATGGTTCATGGAATGGGAAAGGATCAATGAAAAGTAGGATGGACAAATTGAAAGATATACTCATGGTCAATTAACAGCCATAATAAGTTTACCCCTTCTTTTTGTGTTCAAAACAGATTTCCCATGACAAATTTGAAAGTAGGATGGAAAAATTGAAATCTACTTTCTTATGGTCAATTAACAGCCATAATAAGCTTAGCTCATCTTCTTTTGTGTCCAAAACAGGATGCCCACGATGAGCATTGAGGAAGCTGGATTAAAGGAAATGGAAATAATGAACAAGTGGCAAGAGAGAAACATTAAGCTAATGGAAGAAGCAAATTCATCATGGCACAAGGAAGATAAGAAGATGAGGCCTGGTGAAGATGATGATGAAGATGATGATGCTGCACAAGAAAAGGCAAGAGCATGGGATGACTGGAAAGATGAGAATCCTCGCGGTGCAGGGAATAAGAAGCTAACTCCATGTGGTTAATTTATGGTCATGTAGCACGACTTATCGCAGACTGAATAGTAGTTGCATGTGGTTTTGTGACCACCACTTTTATAATTTCTTCTCAAGTCTTTCTACTGCTAATGTGGCCGATAGTTCCAGAAAAAATGATAATGTTGTAAGGTTTTTATAATGCCTCAGCTTTGCTGTACATAAGGTGATTGAGGTACTTATAAATTGATGGAAGTTAAGAAGAATACGAGTCATGTATTCTTTTAGTTGATACACATAATGATGAAGCAAACTTTATTCTCTCTCTGTTGCTGCTTGGTTGTCTCTGTTCCTAGCTTGAGCCCTAGTGTGAAAATCACAATATGATCATAATACTGCTAGCTAGCAATATCAACTTGCTCAAAACTTGTGTTATATTTGACATAGATTCTAGTGGAAAGGGGAAAAGATTTTATTGCATGCCTCCAAACAACAACAACAAAAAAGGTTTACTGCAAAATACAATAGAAAAAAAAGGGTATTTGAAGACTATACACAAGTTCAAATCAAGCTATATATAAGCCAGCCAAGAAAGAAAGTGTTAAGTAATTTTTTTCCTTAACACCAAACAGAAGGCTGGAAAACGCCAATGCCAATGCATTATTACCTGCTTAATTAGCTGAAATGACGGCAAAAAGAGCCAGAGGAAAACAATTACATCTGCGACTCTGCCTACCCCAACTTGCCATTCAACTCCTCATATCATATTGAACCTTTTTTTTTTTTTTAATCAAACACTCAAAAGGATAAAAAGATGAAAACATCAAATTTTTTGATGAAAAAACATCGAATCTTTTCCGAAATCAAATAGGGTCAATTATCAATGCATTTGAATCCTCCACAGATGCACAGCCATACTACAAACAAGATGGTACAGATGATCAAGTCCATTGATAATACCACCCAAACATGCTTCTTCCATACCTTTTTGGCCTTCTGGGAATGTCCCATTTCGCCTGAGTAGAGGGCATTCTTGTTCATTACCACAGAAAACTCTCTGCTCAATCCCATCATCCCATCATCGGAAGATTCCAATCCCCTCTCACTCACATCAGCTGTTTTTCCCCCTTTGCCCTTCTTCTTCTTCAAGCAGTTCACTGCATCGCCCAATAATGGCATCTTGGCGGGAGCGCTCCCACCACCTCTTGAAGAATCAGAGCTCCCATTGCTTCCATGGGTTAATTGTACCCCAGAAATCAAGTTATCCATCTCCGAATTCGAGGACAACAACTGATGGAAAACAAGGTTAAATTCCCCTTGAACGCAATGGGAATTCAACTTTTCCAATCTCTTTTTCCCGGATTTTCCCGTCTTGAATCCATTGAACGCATCCCTAACGCTTTTCAAAAAAGCTAACCCTTCGGATTTCTCAAGTTTTTGATCGAAAATAACAAAGTAAGCAAACGCATCATCGATCAAGAAGGTATAACTCCTGTTACGAACCGTGTGGGAAAAGACGGAATGCAAAGGAGGTGTTTTCTCAAGACATTTGATCGCTAGGGCACCAAGATCTGCATCTTTTGAATTGAATTCTGCAAGAATCGTGGTTCCTTTGGCAATACAAGCATAATAGATCAAATTGGGATCTGAAATCATCATCGCCTACAAATGACATCCAAGCCAATCGGACCCAGATCACTGCACATCGAGCACAATATCAAAACACAAAAGAGATGATCCAAATCCCCCTTTATTCCTCCCACATAACAAGAGATAAAAAACAAAAATGTTTCTTGTACTTATTATACAGGAATATTATTTGAGTTTTAGGAAAAAGGAACAACGTGGGGCGGCGAGTATGAAGACGTGAAAAGGCATGGAATTGAAGATAGATCGATGTGAGAAAAAGGAAAGGGAAGAGGAAGAATGGATCTCTCGGTCGGAGGTTAGGCCATCGGCGGAGGGAGAGATGGAGGAAGAAAGTCAGAGAGAGAGAGAGGGCAGACAGCAAAGCTCAAATTGACTTTCTTTTTTTTTTTCCTTTTCCCCCGCCAAGGATGGATATGGATATGGCTATGGATATGGCTATGGCTATGGCTATGTCTATGGTTATGGCTATGGCTTTGGCAGATACTTTCTTCTGCTTTGTCCCAACCAACCCGATTCGCAGTTAAAAATAATGGATTGATGATGAATGATAAGGTGGGTAGGGAGGGAAGAAGATCAACTCATAAAATTAATATCCTTTATTTTAACTATATTTTGTATCAACTCTACTCTCTCCCCTTCTTTTTAACTCCGTCTATAAGAAATTTCAACTTTCAAATTTAAAATATAATATTTATTACAATTTTAAGAGAAATTGGTAAAAAGTATCTATTTTAGTCACTTAAACATATTATTTATTTTATTAACTTTTAATGAGATTCAAAATATCCTTATATGATAATGTTAGGTGATATTCGATCAATTTATATCTTGTGATATTCATATGTTATCTTTAGTAAAAATAAATTATTCAATTATTAATTTAAGCGCTAACTAGTAATTGAAATGAATCGCAATAACGGGACCCATGAACTGAATTGTCAAGCAATTTCGATCTGTTCCAATCGCTAGTTGAGACTTAGATGGGCGGTTACCTTTACTAAAGATAATATATGAGTGTCACATGACACAAATTAGCCAAAATCACCCATCACCGTTTCAGCCCTTATAAAAAAGTTATTAGATAGCATAGGCTAATGAAATAAATAATGTCCTAAAGTGACAAAATGTATATTATATAAAGAAAATTATGAGTAATTTCTCTAATTATAATTTATATATATGCATTATAATTTGAAAAATTGGTAAAAACTATCCCCATATAGTATATGTTTTCTTAAGGCACTATTTATTTTATTATATATATAATAAGTGGGTGGACAGTTTAATATATTATTTATTTAATTATATATATAGTAATAATAAGTGGGTAAAAGGTGTTATAATTATTTTCTTCATAAAATATTGATCATCACCCCTTTTTTGGTAAATAGAAATTAGTTATAGATATCATAAATATTGTACGTTTTTATTTTGAGTCAATAAATCAACTCGAAAATGTATACGTATAGCGCAAAAAAGATTAAAAAATTTTATTTTTGAACTTAAAATTTCTTTAACTTCACAAAATCCTCTAAACTCTCTCTAAAACTACAAATTTCAACTACAGATTTTGAAAAATCCGACCGTTTTAATCTGAAAAAAATGTTAGTACTTCGATCCTTACTTATTTATTTACATATTTAGTGGTTGAAATTTTGAAAATAACCGTTGGATTGTAAAAAAAAAATTCTGGAATGCCGGTCGCCGGATCCGTTGTGGGTCACCTAGTCCAGCGACCGGGCTTGTAGGTTGACCGCTAGGTCCGGCGTCTGGGCTGGTAACCGACCGCTCGGTCCAGCGATCCTATTCTTTTGTGGTCGCCAGTTCACGCGGTCGGACCAGTTCGGGTTTTTTTTTTTAAGAGTTTCTTGTAAAGTTATGATTTCGTTTATGTCTATTTGTTTAATTCAGAGTTATATTATGTTATTTAATTTGTTTAATATTTTTTATTTTTTTAATGTTTGTCTATGATTATGTTGTTATAATTAATGACGATGTTAATTTTTTTTAAATTGTGATTACGTTTATGTTTATTTGTTTAATTTGGAGTTTATATTATGTCCTTGAATTTGTTTTTTTCCTTTCTTTTTACATTTGTTTATGATTATGTTATTATAATTAATGATTATGTTATTTTTTTAAAGTTATAATTACGTTTATGTTTATTTGTTTAATTTAGAGTTTAGATTATGTTATTTAATTTGTTTAATTTTTTTAGGATTTATTTATGATTATGTTATTATAGTTAATGATTATGTTATTTTTTAAAAATTATTATTACGTTTATTTTTATTTGTTAATTTAAAAGTTATATTATATCCTTTAATTTGTTTATATTTATTAGGGTGTCTGTGGATTTGACTGATTGTATAATTTTGTTTATTTAGAGTTTAGGGTTTAGGGTTTACATGAATAAATACAACTTTATAAACAAATGTCATAAACAAATTGCATAAATTAGGATTTACAGTTTAGGGTTTGTCAGATTATATATTGAAAGATTTTATGTGTTTAGGGTTTACACAATCTAATAAAAAAGTGTGAAGTTTTGAAATGAGATAATAAAGATAACTATAATCAATTTAGTTTAATGCACGGCTTTAACTTAATAATATAAAGATGAAGAAAAATGCATTACTTGTATCGTATAAAAAAGATTTAAATAATGTAAGAGATGAATTAGACAAATATGATGTAATGTCATTGAGGAAAATGTTTGATAATTTGTTTGGATGTGAAAAACTTTAGAGGGGGGTGAATAAGATTTTTGGCTAATTTTTAAAAAGATTTTGTAAATTAAAAGATAAACCTCCAATTTTGTTTGTGAAAGAATTCTAAAACTCTTTTTAATAAAATTCCAAACCAAACAAAATCTTGTGGTTAAAACAATTAAGTAAGAAGCTTAGAAAGAAAATCACAAAGATTTATAGTGGTTCACTCTCTCAAAGAGTTACATCCACTATCTTGAGCCAACACTCAAAGATTTTCCAAATCCACTATAAACACAATATACACCAAATACAAATTTGAGGATCACCCTATAAGGGTTTTGCACACAACCTCAATTCGCAACACAATGTAAATCAAAAGATTACCCAAGGGATTTTTCAATACAAACCTTTGATATCAATAAGAGAAAGAGATAAGTTTAAGAACAATGTTACCAATTTGAGCTTGAGAGGTAGAAGAAACAACTCAATGGAATGTTTCTACAAGCTCCTCTTTACTTCTTCTTTGATGATGATCAATAATAAAGCTCAAGAAGATGTTTGTTTGAGATTGAAAGTGTTTGAAATAGATGTGCTTTGAAGCTCTTTAAAAGTCTTAAATGGTCTCAATAAATATTTCACCAAACTTATTACCTTTTTGGTTGATAAAAAAAAGTCTATATATAGTCTCAAAAAAGTGACTGTTGCACTCTGTGTAACGGTAATAATTTTTTATAGTAAACAGAAAAATTGGACGACCGGTTCCCAAAATCGGATGACTGGTTCTTAAATAGAAAGATTCAGACTTGTCCTGTAAGAAATCGGACGGCCGATTTTTTCTAAGAGTAGAAAAAATCGGACGACCGGTTCTAAAACCGGATGGCCGATTTTTGAGATTTTACAGCCAATTTTTTTAAGACAAAAGCTTTCCTTCTATTTCAAAAAACATGTATTCTTGATACTCATTTTAGAGATAAGAAGAAACTTTTAAAAACATCAAAGCCTCAATCAAGAATACTTAGATTTTAAGAAAAAGTTTATATTGAGAAAATCGTCAATGGAGCTTCATACATGATCAATAATCAAAGAATAAGATTAGGGAGTTTTACCAAGAAATACCTTAGCACACCCTAACTTAGACAGGGTCTTCAATGTCTTCAATGACTTGATCTTGGAATGACTTGGTCTTTTCTCATTTATTTTGCCTTCATCACCAAGATCTTTTGCTTTTTGAGAATGTAGACTTAAGACTTCAAAAGTGCTTCTTTTGTTCTATGAAAGGTTAGCTAAAAACTCACACAAACATATGTTAATCATAATCAAAATCACAAGTAATAATGCCCTTAGGGCTAACAAGATTGTTCGGCCCGGAGCACGTATGGTGATGATGATATAGGCCCTGTGACAGACAGGACTGGTCGGGTTGAAGGTCGTGCAGTGATTGTGTCATCTCGTGGTGTAAGGGGACGCCCCAGTATCTCAAAAATACCGTCCACTCCTGCACGTCTCAGACTGGGGATATATTATGACCTTGGTGCACCGAGGTTTTCCACCTAGCCACCTCCTGTACCATTTAGGACCCGTCCTCCTACCACATCACACCATCCGTACACCTCTATACCCTATGACCATTATGGATACTCTCAGTCACCACTTATATTATATGATCAATATGTACATGCTCCTTCTCTGCCTCTCCATATGCTTGGCCATGATCGGCCACAATTTTTTTCTATAACTCAGATTCTATTAAATGAGGTCAGTGGTCCAGGGTTGCAGTTAGGTGCCTAGTTTCTCGAGCAGCTTGTGGCATCCGTCCCGGTGGACTTATCTTACAGCGGTGCTGATTATGGAGCCACTGATTATGGCAATCTCTCATCTAATGCTGGGTTGGGTCGGTATTCTATTCATCCGAGGATGGTGGAAGGACTTGGTCTAACGAGGCTGTCAGGGTTGGTTCCCTCCACATTCATGGTAGTGAAGACGATAAGGATGAGCCTGAGGATAATGGTGGAGATGATGGCGATGGTGATGGCGATGATGACAAGCCTGTTCCTGTGGCTCATGCCTCATCGTTCGGTCATAGACCTGCTCCGGGTAAGGGGAAAGGATTGACTGGCAGTTTCATGTCGTGATAAGTAAGATTGCTAGGTCGCGACAAAAAGGACCCGAGAAGTTGCGTCCTCCTACAAATCCTACATAGAGGAAGAAAGCAAAGAATGACGGTTGGGAGCAGACAGGTCCAGCTGATGGAGGTCCACAGGTTCCAGTCCTTGTCCCTTCATATAGTGGTCATATCACTGGTAGTATATGGCGTAGACAGGTAATTTGAATATTTTGTTAAATTTTTTTTCTGATTATAGATTTGAATATTTTGTTTATTTTTTATTTCTATTGTTTTCATTATTTATTTTATTTGTTAAAATTGTAGGTGAGAGACATTTTGAAGTCGAGGTCCCGCTACGTATCCCTGACCGATTGGACTCCTAGTGATCCTGCAATTGTACAGTTGACAGAGGAGACAGGACTCTCACATTTGAGGTCCTGCATATTCCAACATCCGAACTCTTCTTTGCTATCTAATTTTGTGGAGAGGTGGCAGCCAGACCACCAATAGTTTCCACATGCTCTGGGGGGAGATGACAGTTATATTGCATAATGTTTGAGTTGATTCTGGGCGTATCTTCTTACGGTAACGTTGTCGACCATCATTATTCTCGGGAGCAGTTGATTGTAGTTATCTAGAGCAACCTCGATATCTCTGACTCCAGTATCGACATAAATGGTCAGGACTTGACATTAGTTGCAGAATCACCTGGTAGTGGACTATTTACGGAGCAAAAGGCCGCTTGTTACATTCTATATTTACTTGGCAGTTTGCTCTTCACCGACAAGAATGGAAATATTGTCTCTGGGAAGTTGTGGCCGCTCGTGAAAAATGTTCGTTCAGTTGGTGGATTTGCATGGAGTGCTGCTACACTTGCCTACTTGTACTGAATTTTAGGGCAGGCCTCTCGTATTGATGCGAAAGAATTGTCTAGTTGCCGGTTGCTGCTTGAGGTAATATCACTATAATCTTCATCCCGTTTAATTATTGTTTACAATTATCAACGTTTATTTTTGTCTAATGATAGGGTTGCTGATTTTTTTAAATTTTGTTTTTTTTAAGGTTTGGATATACCTGTATTTTCTTATATTTGCACCAATGGTGAAACCGGGAGCGAAGTTGTGAAAAATATACATCCAGAGGTTTGTGATGTTGGAACACAAAACAGAGCACAAATTAATCGACTTACGCATTCGTTTAGACATGATGAATGCCGACGAGGTCAGATGGACTCCGTACAGATCCGATGAGATTCCTGATGTATGGTTTTCCACATAGCATAGGATGATTGCACACTATGATTGTGTTGAGCCCTATATGTCCGATAATGTTGTCAAAAAGTTTGGGTGGGTTCAATGAATTCCAGCTCATCCTAATCGTCCTCTAGAGCACCGCAGGCCAGCAAATAAAATGGTGTACATGGTCAAGAATGTGTTTATAGAGGCATTGTGGCTAGAGATACCGTCTCATCTGCTTACGTCTATATGGACCAGTGTCCCTACTCTACCACCATCTTGGTGCACAAACGATAACATGCCTTGGTTTCTCCCCCTAACTCATCCAAGGATTCAAAATCCGAAAAAGCTCCCCCGCGGCGTACAATTACCAACGACAACTCTCATTACACTGCAGGTTCTAGTGGATATGATATCTCGTGAGGTGGACCTTGACGATATTGATTATGCTACGAAGATTGGTAGGATTTCCGACATGATCAAGAAGTATAATCAGCCTCGACGTTAGTTTGTTGTTTTAGGGTTTTGACTGGTTGTAGTGTACGACGTATTTTGTAGTGTGTGACTTATTTTGTAGTGTACTTATCGCGTTTTGTAGTGTTGTTGTTACTTGGTTGATGGAATTTTTTTTTATGTATTTAGTATTTTTACAATTGTAATGGAAAAAATATAAAGCACCCTTAACTCAAAACACATTAAATATAAAGATAATAAACCATAAAACATTCATACATATAATTTTTTTAATCAAAAAATAAATTCCTATTTAATTTCTATTTCTAGCCCTCCTCGCGTTCCAATCTTCAATCCTCTCATAATACGAATCTGCCCAATTGCTGACTCGTTCGCTACGATGATAAATCTATTGAACGTGTAAAGGAGGTATCAGACACTCATCATGCATCTATAGCTGTGTTAAACAAGGAGAAAAATGTAAATGTCAGTAAAATTGTAAACCCAAACAAAATGTAATACAAAACAACATAAAAACCATATTGATATTCAACACTTACTTGAATAAAGTGTTGATGTTCTGCCAAGAGACCAATAACTAATATACCCCCTGGATGATCTGAATATGAATATAAAGGTAACATAGTCGTAAACCAAGCTGTGCAATTAGTACCCCACACAAATTGAATGTATTTGCTATGACGTAAAGCAAATCAGGTATTTCCAACTAATGCTCTAACGACGCAGGTCTATCCTATCGCTGTGACCTATGAACGAGCTCATGAACATGTTCTGCTGAATCCAATAATGAAAGATACATGTTCGTTGCATGCTCCAATTCATAAAGCATTCGTCTACGAACCTCTAGCCATTGATGTTCATCACCGAATACAAAATCTGCCACAACCTGATAATCACAATTTCCATCACCAACCACGTTATTCGAATTGCTGATGAAAGGATACATGAAAGTAGAGAAAACGTTTGTATAAGGGAATGTGGAAGACGGAGATGGATCTACAACAGAACAGAAGATAAACTACTTCATCCACGGACACGATCTCTACCCCTTCCCCTAGGAGCTCGTGGCGGTCTTCCTCTCCCACGAGATCCCGAACCCGAACCAAACCAGATCCAGAGCCAGAACTAGAACCAGAACCAGATCCGCTTAACTTTTGTATCTTTCGATGAGCAATTGACACGTGCTCCCAATGTGACTTGTCTTTTTTTGTTGAGTTTGTTTTCTTCCGCCCTTTAGTGACTGCTACCTCGGGAGGTGAAGTCAATATCACACCCGGATCTTCAGGCAAAACCGGACTCAATACCCCTTTCGCAAGACGACGCATCTCTCTAACTTTGGATATGGATCCTGTACTTATCTGATGTAAGAGGTCAGTGAGAGAATGCATCTCATAATTCATGTCTTGCTGCCGGGCTGAAGGATGACAATTGCCAATTTCTAGTGTCTTCTAAAAGTCCTCAATATCAACCAATTGGATAGGGAGTGTGTGATCCTACCGTATAATCAGCTCGCAAGAACAAGGGAGGCCCTGTGATGTCCTCATGTAGTACATGCACTTATTTTTGGGATCATCAGATATCTCGGTAGCTCTCGATATCTCATTCCATATATTTTTCAAGGCCGTGACTGATTTTATTACTTACCATTCTCAGTATCTGATTACTCTTTGCATTAAAATTTTCTTTAGTCCTGGAAAACTCTAATGAGGCCTTAATGTCGGCAAATTGACCTTCAATAAATGAGTCAATATTAAGAAACACTGTGTCCAAATTACCATGGCATGTTGAAAGCCATAGCTTCAGCACTAGCGTTCACTCTCAACCCGGTTGGTGGTCTCTACCCCAAAATGCATTACGCTCTTAGTCCAACATCTCACGAATTTATGAGCAAAGAGAATCAACCAAGTGTTGAACAAATAGTGTAAGAAGTCCAGCCTGCTCTTCCACTTCGTCTTCAAAACATCCAATTTCCTTAAGTATTCCTGCTCATCGATTTCATTCAACAATTTCTTCCACGATCCATTTACAAACCGTTATGCAACCTCTTCATCTTTTGTCAACTCAGTTAATTTGGCCAACAAATTATGATCGATGTGCCTTCTACATAGCATATGGTACGCTGTACTGAACATATCGCCGATCACGGGCATTAAACTGCTTTCCCTATCAGTAATAATTACCTTCGGCTCATGAACACAAACATCTTCTTGATTCTCTGTTGACATAGTATTTGAAAAGTATAGATGCTTAATCTGTTGAAGAACCCATCTATAAGTCATAGCTTGCTCATTTCGTATAAAAGCAATGGCCACAGTAAAATTCTTACCAGTCGGAGTCATCCCTACGACTTCCAACAGTGGCATATTGTACCTTTTTTAAAAAAACACATAAAGCAGATAACTTGTTTAGAAACTAAACATAAAACCCAGTAAACTTAAACCAAAATCGATTAAATATGACATATTTTATTCAAGATTTCATCAAATATTAACTTAAATATGTAGGGTTAATCATAAACTATATTTATAATATAACTTTAAATAGTCAATTTGCAAATAACACCTAAATGTACAATTAATATAAAAAAATTAATTCAACTTACTTGTTTGTTTTAATGTCGTATCCATTATAAGTATATATGGCCACATTCTCATCATTTCAATTGATGTCGGGTGTGCAACGATAATGTCACTGAGCACGTTGTTGTCTGCACAGTTTCCATAGAAGACCATGTAACCCAGTTTAGCACTTTGGCTGAGAACTTCTTCAACTGTGTTTCGCCCTTGCATCATATGCTTCTTAATCTTCGCAACGACGTTATATATTTTCTGGGCACTACAAAAAATCATGCAAATCATAATATTAGAACCTCAATTTAAATCCTAAACATAAAATCAGGATGCATTACAATTAATGGAACATACCTGGCAGCACAACTCACGTTTTGTTCCCGGAAAAATTGTAAGATATTACGGGGTGGCACATGACTCTTCCTAAATTGCTCAGTCTCTATCAGCTGCTCCTCCGTCAGTTTTGTTGCCTGAGTGTGACCGTGAGTATATACACCTATTGTATGGTTGTGCCTCCCATCGTGTACGAATACTTGCCAATTCTCATACATCGCCATTTGCTCGCGTTTTAATTTGAAGGGACAACCACACTTTTTAGTCCCATAAGGACCCCGCCTTTTTACTTGAACTTCTTCTTTTTCATCGTCAAACTACGGGCTTCGTTCTCGGTTTATTTGCACCTCCACGCTCCCAGCCCAATGTAATGTACGGTCGGCGGTCGGATGTTCTTGAATTTAAATACCGAGTGACAATCAAATATGTGTTCACTTTTATAGCTGTTTCTTTTGTCCAACTCACCAACTCTACTTTCGAATTAAAAATTCGATCAGTTACAAATAAATGTCCGTGATCCACGTATTCTTCCGAATCCAAAAATTCTTCAAATGTATTTGGATCTACGCTATTCTATTATGATATAATACGAAACAATTAAAATATGAACATATTCATATTAAAAATAAAATTGTAAAAACAGTGTAATAAACAAAAATTTAATATACTAACATATACAAAAAAATACAAAAATAAAATCATATACTAACATTTAAAAAAAAACACAAATTTCATACATAAAAAAAAATAAAAATTCAGTGGCTCGGGTCGCCCAGGCCGACGAGCCGAACCTGAGCGGGTCGTTCATCTGGGCGACCGTCTCTGAGAACTGACCGCCTGAATGGGCGAACCGCTCAGCTCTGGTTTGCTGGTCAGGGCGATCCCCAATTTCGAAAAATATTTTCTTTTTAGCTTTCCTTACCTCAAAATTCATATTTTCTTCTACAAATTCTTTATAATGATACATGTCTATCTCCAATACAAGTTCAATGTTAAAGATTATAGTTTTAGAGCAGAGAATAGAGAGAAATTTTGTAGAGAGAGAAAGAGTAGGGAAGAGGATGAAACATAATAAATTTTTTCGCTCTATACATATAGATTTCCGAGTTCGATTTATTGACTCCCTTTATTTTTATATTCTAAATGTTTTATTTCAGTAATTTATGTCTAAAAATTTGTTCAATTCCGTATGTTATAATTATGATGAAGGATAGTAAGATCAGTAAGCGGTGAGTACGCTTCACTTGCATATTGAAAAACGTTAAATTTTGATTTTTTTTAAATGTACACGTGAGTGTATCATGCTATAATATAATTACAATAATACGAAACTCGAAAAATATTTTGAAAGCATAAGAATTAAAACAAAACATCGGTTTAACATTTTTCAGTGTGCACGAGTAGACGTGCTCATCGTAATTGTATAAAGAGAAAAACGTCTTATAATTAATTATCTTTGGGTAAAATTTGAAAAATGTCTCCATGTATTTTTCAGAGGGGCTATACCATTATTATTTTGTTTTTCAATTTCCAATCAAAAGTTTGATTGAAAACTTATGAAAATTGATATGTTCTTACAAAAATTATTTTATCTTGTTTTCATAAGTGTTATTCCTAAGAAGAGTTACATTCCAGGTAGGATCAATATTTGAAAAAATTAGGGCTAAAATTATTTGAAAAATTAAATTATAATAAAATAAAAATACATTTTTGATTTTTGTGAGACTAGTCTAGATTCATTCTATAATTATGGTGTAAATCAGAAAGGTTTTCATATGCAAAGATAACTAAGTTTAAAAAAAGAAAAAGATGAAACAGAACCTTGAATAGAAGTGTGACAAGTGTCCAAATAATCATGCAAATTCCAATCTTTTAAATTATGCATCACCAAACAAGTCACTAAAGCAATTTTGGAAGAATGATCGATCAATTTAGAATTGTAGGGAGAAAGGGAGCCCTTCCATCCGGAAATTCAGGAAGGGGCAAGCAAGCCTAGGTCAATAGACTCGCCTCGGTTATAGGTTATAGTCCCAAGCGCAGCGTTGCGTAAAGATGGATTCAATGCCCGGAGGAACCTTTTTCTCTTTTATAGAACACAAGTGTGCGTGCCGATGTGAGATGAACAAAGGCACAGACACCCTCTCCCTCTCCCTCTCCCCTTCACAACAAATCCGAAACCCCCTTTTGGAATTTTTGTTTGCCAGACCTAACTCTACTGTACCACATGTCCAGACTAGACTGGTAAAAAGGCTAATGCACATGCTTCTCTCTTTGTTTGTAAATTTCCATTAAATTCATGGCTGATTGATATAAATATCTTTTTTCATAACTTCAATCACTAAACTATTACCTTTCTACATTTACACAACAAACTTAAATATTAACTTAATATAATTTAAAATACTTTGTATTTTCACTCACTCATAAATCCATCATAATAAAAATTAGTTATTTATTTTCATCCATGAACCGTGTATATAACATAATTTTCTCAAAATGCTGCCACCCAAATATAACCTTACAAGTTTATTTAACAAAAGACAGCAAGAAATATAGACGAACGATCTTCTATATATGAGGAAATATATATCACACAACTGCAGAAATTCACAACTCTTCATCCCTGATGGAGATTACCATCAATGTGGGAGACAAGCAAGCTCTACACCTATAGAATCCATACCTGTCTCTAATAGTAGTATAATTTAAGATAAGAAAATTGTACCAAAAAAGAATTTAGAGTGCTCTATAGTGGTATAGTTTGCGTATGCTATACAAGAAACAGTTGGCCAAAATTCTCTCAAGTTCCTGGAAATTTTTCTCTGTTATTACTACCTGTTCTTCTATCTTTTCGACTCATTTAACGTAAGGAGGATCCATGAAGGCCCATTGGAAGACTTGCTCATATTGCACTGCTGCATTGTTCCAAGAGTAGTCTCTACTCATCCCTCTCTTCATCAATCCTTCCCAAGACGATTTGTGTTCTCTGTATGTCACTATTGCGATTTTAAGTGCCTGCAAAACATTCACAGCCAGAATCTCAAAATCAATGAGAGTCGAGAACTAGAAGTTAGCAACTCAAAATGGTTCATCATTAGAAGACTTTGCAGTTGTTGATTCTTTAGATAGAAACTCGGCTATTTGGCCTGTGAACTCCAAGCAAGAAAGAAGCTCACAGCGTGTGCATGAAGATATAGTAAATGACAATGGAAAAACGTAAAAATGCAGAAAAGTAAGCATCAACTTACAATGAGCAGATTTTCTTTTGATAGGGGAAGAAATGTCCAACTGTTGCACAGTCCAAAGCAAAATTGTCACAGAAATGAATAAATCATTTATGTAAAAATAATGATGATAAGAATCAAGAAACAACAAACAGCAGAGAGCAAACTAAATAAAATTGCTAAACTCATGACATATAAATGGTGTTTTCTGTTATCGATAACTCAGATTCTCCATGAAAAAGAGAATTACTACATTCCTTTTCAAGAAAGCTTTAAGAGTAGTTACTTTCACTATCAAGTATTAATCAGATCAATGAGCTCTAGACCTTTTTTTCTTCAGTAAGACTACAATAAAAATCTTACATAATTCTTCCCCTTTTCTGCTAACAGATTGAAGTTACTCGTTAGAATTACTTTCCAGCTATCTTATTTCACTTTCAGATTTTATTAGCAAAGTAACATCATCTGTTAAATGCCATTTTGAACACACGCCCCAGATCCAAGGAGCACAAAAAAGAACTGATTTTAGTACTGTCACAGTCAGATTTCAGTCTCATTTGTTTCAGATTTCCGGCTTTACAAATTTTAACATATTGAAGCATCAAATCTCCTACAAAGTTGACAGGAAGGGCAATTTTGCAAACAAGCTTCATCACTGAAAGGATACTTCTAGAGAAGACCACATACCCAGTACCCTCACCGCTGCCTTCCTGAGCATATGGATTGAAGTTCTCTACAGTGTCCTGGAAAAGAAAGAGAGTACATCAGAGTACAACTGTATTTTAAGACAAGGCTCTCAATTTTCAGAATCAACGTACCTTAAGTCCTCCTGTTTCGTGAACAACAGGAACAGTGCCATATCTCATAGCATACAATTGGTTCAAACCACATGGCTCAAATCTTGAAGGCATTACGAGTATGTCACAGCTGCAATTTGTGCAGCATTAGCAGGTAACCTTCACAAAAGAATACTATTGATAGAACCTATTTGCATTCATGACTTACCCTGCAGTTATTCTATGTGAAATAGGGACGTTAAATCCAACCCAACCCCTGAATTTGTCTCTATAAAGAGACTCCATGTGCCTCATCCAATCTTCATATTGTGTTTCCCCAGAACCAAGCATTACCTGAAATACATCATATGTAGATCATTATGCTTCTTATTTCCTATTTTCCCTCTTGACTGAGGCCAAAAATCCATGCTACTATGTAAGAATTGGAAATAGATCTATAACTATTGACTACACTGCAGCAACTCATATTAGTATGGATGAAAAGTGGCCCTCAAGGTCCTGGGAGGAATTAACTCTATGCACTTGACACTTAAGCCGGTTGGGAGCTGTACAACTAGCTAGGAAATGCAGATCTAGGAATAGGCATCTGGGTGTAACAAAATGAACAATTTAAGGCCCTCAGGAAGGTGTTATATTAGTGCTGATCAAAATAGAACCTAAACCAATTTTAAATCACTACTTTTGAAGAGAAAAAACCAAAGAAGAGGATGAGTTAAAATTGAAAGTGATATGTAAGCTCATTAGCAAAGAAAAACAAACATTGACCCACAGTTACAAAACCCAAAGCCTCAAGCACAAAGAAAGATGACCTGCTCTGAGTTGCTTCATATAAGAGCCTCCGACAAGGAAATATATGAAATAGAAGCCATACCAAGAACAAGCTCTGAACAAAAAATAATAGATGGAGTGCTTACAAACTGCACATCATCTTGCAGAAGTTCTGGAGCGGCTGAGAGTAATATGTCAACACCTTTCTGGAAGTCCAATCTCCCAATAAACCCAATCTGTAATCCAACGTATTTTAGACTGCTATACAAGGAAATAGTTTTCTGTAACAGAAAACAAATAATATTTTCTCACCAATGGGCAATCAGATCGAACTGGAAGACCTAATTCCTCTTGTAAGGCAGCCTTGCATTTTACCTGCACAGTATCAGCAAATAAGCAGTTGTGCAACATAATTTTAGAACAAACTTCATGAGGCCTGACATATGAACCTTCAAAACAACAAATTAGTGAGGCCAAGACATTTTTTATCCAACAAAGACTGTCAGTGAAAATATCAATTATCACTAAAGCAGAGACATCTATCTTCGAGAAATCAATTCTCTCCATTGCATTACCCTTATACCAGCACCTGTTATAACTTGTTTGGGATTGATGCTAAAGTACCTTTCCTGAGAGATCATCAATGGAATAATGTGAAGCAATATGCACATCTGATGATGGATCCCATTCATTAACATCAAGACCATTTGTGATTCCTGCACATGGGAAGAAATAAATGTTATAACTTAAAAACACTTACACTGCAGAAGAATCGAGTGATTTATCAATAGCACTCAATCTTAAAATAATAACAATAATACTTCAAAAAATAATAATAAAAATAAATAAAAAATAAAATAAAAAGAGTAAAGCAAAGATGATTCTTTCAAGGTACCTCCAGAAAGAACAAATCGTAATCAACTATAATGAACAAAGAACAAAAAGACAACTTCAAAAGAAAAGAAGAAATAGGATACCATTAAGAACTGCCTTCCTACTACTAAGAAGTTCATGCAGCCCATTTCCACCTTCTGGAGTGGTAATTTCCCAGGAGTAACCCTGCCACAAGAGGAGAAGGGTAATCAAATATCATATGGTGATGCCTCAAATCCTTGGTTGCTATGCACAGTAACAAAGATTGAAGTATTTTGTCTCTACAACCCATTTCTGGACAAATCAATGAGCATAAAGCTTTGTAAAGCAGCTGGGAATTCTCAGTTAAACCAGAAGATTATCCCATGTGTACAACATATAGTACTAGAGAATGTAACATAACCTATAAAACATATCACCTGGCTAACAGTCAGTAGTCTGTCTGCAGTTACAATTGCACCTTTCAAAACATTTACAGTTTCACCAGTGTCTAGGGCATGTTTCCTGGCCCAGTTGGGAAACACCCACTCCAATGCTCCATACCACTCTGAAGGCAATCCTAAATTCTCATAAGTCACCGCAGGCTCCACTCCCTTGTCAGTCAAACAAAGACAGATCCATTTATAAATGATGTCATAGATTATGCTTGTAAGCAGTTTCAATGAAATGCAACTTATATATAGTCATGATCAACCCTCCAGGTTGTATTTCTCCTAAAGTTCACATTCTTCTATAAGCTGTGTATAAGATAGATATTAGACATCATGTGCAATCCATTTTGTAAATGATTTATACAAAGGGAAAAGACTAGCACTAAATTAGGCACATTAGTGAAAAGTAGATACCTGATGTGCAAGGTTATGTATTATCAAGATACTTCGAGCATCCTTATAAACACCATGTGGACGATATTTAGCAGCTAGAAGCCTGACAAGGAAATGGAAATCGATTCAGTATTCGTACCTTTTAAAAACAGGAATTAGGCCTCCATAAAACATAGGAAAGAAGCAGAGCAAGTCACCTACACTGGAACTAGGCCAGCATGCCAATCATTGGCAAGGAAAAGGCATTTCTCTCCATAAGTGAATCCCCCCAATGGTAGCACTAAGGGAGCTTCACATGCTGCATGACAGAGCAAAGTGAACCGAAACTGCGCAAGAAAAATGGTAAGGAAGAATTAACGGTTCACCATAATGACTGGACCATTGGGGGGCAACTATTCATCCAGCCCAGTTACGAATTTTGCAACCAGAACAGAAAACAAACCTGGTTATCACCAAAAGAACCATGGATATCACCATAGGGTGTCCCAGGTCTATGATATGCAGGATGGTCCACAAAAACCTAATAACAAGGGAAAGAACCAAATTATTGTTAGCATATTGCAGAAGTTCGAATGGTGATAAAAGGAAAAAGGACTCATTTTCACAGTCATATAGAAAACAGAAGCAGCAGGGGTAAGGATCAACAAAAAAATATGCAGAAAGAATATCTAAAAAATGACTGATGAATATCAACGAGAACGTACCCAATCCACCCCTTCCCTATATTCATGGAAAAAAGAAACTTCTTGTATTCCACCGAAGCAATAAAGCTTGGTTGGACAACCAACATCAAGTGCATTGGCAAATTTTTTATTTAAAGGGTTTCCATCGGTGTATTTAGGAGAAACAACCATCACCCGATGACCTCTAGCAGCAAGGGCTATAGGCAAAGAGCCACAGACATCTCCTAGTCCTCCTGTCTTGGAATATGGAGCAGCCTCAGAAGTAACAAAAACAATATTGTAAGTTACACTGGCTGACAGTTGGTCTTCTGTTCCTACAGCAGCACTCACATCACCATCAGGATCACTTACAGTTGATTCCGTTAGCTTTTCTTCACCTGCAACTAAAATCCATTCAGGTAAATCATAGCAGCATTATTTGAACAGCTTATCATTATCAAAAGAAATTTCAACATAATTCACAAGACTTGATATCATGTTATCATTTCATCTACATATCAAATCAGCCAAATCACAAAGTTGCATTATTTCCATCGTCCATCCTTCCACCGTTCAGTTAACTAAACCATTATAACAATTCTTTTACTTGCTCTACTGCAACTCCTTAAAGTTACTAACTCCAGCTCATCACTTTTAAGTCTCGCATGCGTACTGAGAGTTGAAGTAAACACAATATGCATTGATAGTCTGAACTTTTAATTCAGTGGGGGAGGGCACAACCAAGCAAGTCATCATAACATTGGGAAATGAAAACTTCCAATGAAATGATGAATCATCCTAATTAAACTTCCAATCAATTGGATAGATCAGCATCAATTCTGGAATATAATGGAGTGCTTATAGTCTTATATCACATTCTACTCATGATTTATAAAGTAAATGTAGAAGAGGAATACACTATGAAAATGCCACTTCATGTTCACGGAACAGTCAAGTAGTGGAAGAAATTCAAGTAGCAGAGTTCCGTAAAAGATGAAAATACAGAAAACAAAATTGAAATAACAGAAAAATGTTGGCTCACTGCGCATACCGGATGGAGGTATCAAGTGAAACCCAACAACAGAACCAGAGCCATCCCTCTGTTCGCCCAACAAAAGACCCTTTTCCTTGTTATTATCCTCCAATGGCGAAGACTCATCCTGAGAAGCGCTAAACCCGCCTCCATATGATCTACTGACGATACACACAGAATCCAGTTTCCTTCTCCTTTGTCTGTAAAATGAAGCAAAACCCACTTGCCTAATGGCGCTGAAACGCTTGTCATGCCTCCCCACAAAATTTGCAAAGGAATTTTGGCAGGAACTGGAAGTTTGAAGCGCGGCCATTGTGGAGAGAAACAGCAAAGAGAAGGCGAGGAAATGAAGAAGCGAGGAATAAATACCAACTTGAGTTGAGACTTGGAGAATGGACAAAAAAGGAGAAAAAGAAAAAAAAAGAGTACTGCGGTGGAGAATGCCTTGCCCGCCCAGTGCCTGCCCCGCTATAGGATCTGATGAAAGCGCGACCACCGAGATGGAATCCAAACGACGTTGCTTCGTTGGAGAGAAATATCATACTACCATTTTTTTTTTTTTCTTTTAATGAACATACCGCGCTGTTTTTTTTTTCAAAAAAAAAGAAAAATCACACTATGTTTTATGAGAAAGAAAGATATTGAGAGATATCAATATACGTCTTGAACAACTAGCTTAAACATCAATCTCGTCTCATAATCTTTCCTTAAAGATATCACACTGTTTTTGTCTGGAGATATAACACTGTCATGGTAGTAAAAATATTATTTTCTTAAAAAAACAAAGAAAAAACATTATAGTTATATGCGGGGAGGAACTGGTCACGGATTCGGATGACTCGAGCCCCTAGAAAATTTTTAAAATTTTAAAAATTTTAAGTATTTTACATTCAAGTTTTTTAATTTTTTTTTATCATGTGAGTATAAGTAACCATTCCTCGTAATGGGTGATCACTTTTCATTGGTAATTAGCGATTATCTATTTTTTAATTTTATTTATAAATTTGAAATTGTTTGAATAATTTTGTATTTGAAATGTATTTATAAAATAAATAAAATTTTAGCAAAATTTTTATTGTGTAAGTGGTTATATGGTAGGACTAGAGATGGAACACTTAGAATTAATTATTTACAATATTTTACTAAAAAATTATTTAAAATTGTCTAATCTGTAATATTTCTATTAAAAATGTTACCACATATTAGAAAATAAATTTTATAGGATATTATATACTATTATAAAAAGTCCCAGGAAAAAAAACTACTATACAGAGTTGCATTGTTATTTTTATTTTTATAAGGGATAGATATGTTTTGAAATTTAAAATTTTCGAACTGATAAGAATGCTTTTATCCTTCCTTATCACGATTTTGTAAGTGTTTAAAATGTTTTTTCTACTTCGTCTCATTTTTTTTTCTTACGAGTTCATCAACAAAATAAAGCTTTCAAAATCAAATTATACTGTATCAAAAAAAAAAAAAAAGAAATTATAGAATCACATGATTTTTTAGTGCTCTAGCTTGCAAATGCATTTGCTTCTCTACTCTCTTTTCTTACTTCCTTCTTTTAGCCGTTCATGGCACCCCATATAACACGTGTCTCTTGCATGCTGCTACATCACGGACTCGCCAAAGAAAAATGCTGAAGTGGTGGCCCACCATTTAAACTGTCGTCTGGGTTGGGCCCCATTTGAGGATCCGATCAATTCCTAGATATAAGTACTGTCTATAGAGAGGGAAGCCCAAGCCCAATGTTCCAAGAATTGTCAAATTTTAATTTACATGATTTTTATAATAAGTCAATTTATTCTAAATTTTCTAATTATAAATCAAATCAGAAAATATAAGTTACTTTTTCTTTTTGCTATATATATATATAATAATAAAAAATTAAACTTAAAATCAACATAAAAATAATAATGTATTGACATTGCATACTATATATCATTCATTAACAGAGAAAGTATACACCAGTAAATTTCCATTTATGGATTTATTCCGAGAAAACATAAATCAAACAAAATTATGTCTAAATCCATGGGTTCCCAGAGGCAAGGGCACTCTGTCCTCGCTACTCGAGTCTGGGCTATACGCCCCAATCCACTTGGGAGGAAATCTGCTAGCAGCATTCCCTTTTGGGTTTGGGTTTGGGTTTGGGCTTTTTGGGGGCTGATAAGTAGCAACTGTTGTTCTCCCACCAGAACTTGATGAGTCATAGGTTATCCCATTTACGACACCTCCTCTCTTAGAAGATGATGGGCTACGATGTTTGATTAGATCCTGACTTCTTACCTTTGCTTTTGCAGACTGGGTTGGGGCCATATAACTAGGAACATATGGGCTGGATTGAAGTTTGTTTATATATGGGCTTAATTCTGCTACTGGATCTCCGCCACCAGCGAAACTTGTACGGTTGGGCTTGATGTCCACAAAGTCCATTTCAACTGTCTTCTCAGACATGTCATCAGCCGAGGTCATGGTCATGGTCATGTAGGAGTTGGTACGAGTATCTCGTGGCATCATCAAGTGTCGGCCATGGTAGGGCTGTGATGCCATCCATTGCTCCAGCCAATTCCATCCCCACCGTGGCTTGTGATTTTCGTTGCCATACAATAATGCCTCGTTATCACCATTTCCATCGGAGTTCAAAAGCTTATTATGTTCTTCCTGCTGTCGCTGTTATGATTTGTTCAATCAAATATATATTAGTTTTAAAGCATTTGTTAATAAAGTTTGCTTGCTTCTCAAGATTTTTTGAACAACTAATATCACCAAACCTGGTAGGCAAAAGCATAAGCAAGGGCCCTTTTTCTCTTTATTTCAGCATCATGTTTCCTTAGAGAATTCTCCTTAATTTTGTCAATGCTCATGCTTCTGCTATCCCAACTTCCCACTTCATTTTTCTTTCTTGATGACGTCCTCTGCTTCAGAGCTTCTTCCTCTAGCCTCATCAATCTTTCTTCATCGTCATCGTCTTCTTCTGCTTCTTCCATCCTGCTTTGATATTTGTTTTGGACTAATTGGAGTCTGCGTGCACGTACTCTTGCTTGAACACGTACTAGTGCTTGCATGCATCTCATTGTCATCTGAGCTTGCTTGCGCACATTGTGGCCCCTCACTAGTGCTTGAAGCCTAACTAGTCCCTTGAGAGCACGCAAAGCCCGTCTTGCCTACATCCACCAAATGAAGTTTAATTTAACAGGATGAATGACTTTTACGGAACAACCTGTTAAAAAAGAAGAAATGAATACAGTAGATACAACACTTTTACTAGTATCAAAATGTGTTATATGTGTCTCTAACAATGCATCCAGTTTGCCATGATCTCTTTCATTCAGAGTCTACTCCAACTTCAATATTTCGTTTACGAAGGGAATTTTTACTATATGCATTAATGCTTGCAGTATAAGAGGACCAAGTACTTTACCAAATATCCCCTGTAATGCGATTGTATAAGGATAGCAGCTCTGTCTTCCTTAGATTGACGTCCATAACCAGCCAATCTGACCACTTTGGCAGCCGCTTGAGCAGCTGCAACCGCAGCTTCAGCTGCTGCTGCAGTTGCCACTGCAACAGCCATGGCATGGTTGGAATCTTCAGCAGTAGTAGATGCTTCATCACTTTCATCAATTGTGACATCTGGTGAACTCTCTGCAGGAAAATGTTCGAGTGATACAACTTCCTGTGTTTCTTGCTGCAATTTGTGCACATTTTCCTTCTGAAAATTGAAGTATGTTTTACCATTAGTACTTGTGTTAATGACTAATTAATCAGTTAAATAAGCTGAATACCAGGATTCTTTTTCCCATAAAACCGTCAAGTCAAATATTGCATTAACACCCAAAAATGAGTGAAACGTAACATAGCCACAGCCCCAGCACATGATTATAATTGGGGGATGATGTGATAGCATAGCTAGTTGGACAGAAAGCAATATGTCACGAAGACCGCCTTCTTTTCATTTTCGGACATGTTGCAGCTGGGGACCATATGATCCGAATTGGGTTAATGAGGTTTCGGACCGCCAGCTTAGAAATGGGTGGGTTACATGGGTAGATGCACAAATTATCAAAGATATAAATGGTCGCAAAATTTTTGCTAAAGCACTCCTGATTAGATAACGAAAATACTAATAATTATTTGTTGATTAATCATTCTGATCCTCATTAATCAGGTTAATTATAGACTTATAATACATGATTATTCCGAAAGCTGGAAACAGTTAATAAACATACAGTACAGAGACATCATAGTCATAGATATTGATCTTTGAACTTTTTTGCTGTATGTTTTTCTAATTCTAGCATGCACGTTAGATTCTCTGCCGAGAGGAAAGTAAATTTTCTAAGTAAAGCAACAAAAACTAGTGACGTGTCCAAAAATAACCCAAAATAGTCAGAGAATGAGCGGTGCCGGAGTGGAGTATACAGATCAATGCGCCCTCTCTATTGATTATTATGCAACGATTAGATAATTTCCTCCGAAGAAATCTTATTTTGAATAAGCGTGAATCTTTACCCCAAAAAAAGAATAAGAGTGAACTAACCTTCTTCTCCGGCGTCGCGTTGGCCTGATCCTTAGAATGCTGCTTGAAAACCTTCCTCACCGTCGAAAACCAGCTATTTCCTTTCTTCCCCATTTCTGCCTCAACTACACTCAACGATCTTCACATCAGAAATTAATAATTAGGAAACAATCACGTAAATTAAACGAACAGACGCTTCTCAAAACGAAATCAACATATCGATCTCCTATGAAACTCTTGTTCTAAATTACAATCACCAAATTCAAATGATTTTCACACATTATAATGATAAAAAAAACAAAATTAAACGCAGAAAATGAAAAATTGGAGAAGAAATAAGTTTACCTGCGGATAATTAGTTAATTAATTTAGAAGGAAGAACGGAATGAGTACGACGCTTCAGAAATTTGATATCCTTTTCAGAGCCATTGATTCAGTGAGGAGGATGAAAAGGGACATTGAAAGAAACTGTATTTAGTTTAAGGGAGAGAAATGGAGGAGAGGAGTAAAGAGGTAGCAGTAAGGAGGAGGAGGAGGAGGAAGTAGTAGTTGTTGTTGTAGTAGTAGTAGTAAAAGTGGGACACCCGCGAAGTTGCCGCTCCGCTGGTATTTATCACTCCCACGGGCGATGCCTGCTATTGCGTATTCTACACGGTTGGTCGCGCCCAATAAGGTGGCGACGTGTAATCAATTTCCTTAGACTCAGACAGGGTCCTTCTTCTTCCCTCCCAACCTGCATTTCCCTTTTACAATTACTAACCGATTCCTAATGTCCATAAACCGTAACTTACATCCCTTCATTTCATTTCATTACCTCCTTTATTTACTGCTCAACCTTTATTACTTTTTTAGGACGTCTTATATATAAGTCCCAATTCAACCTACCTAATACCGACTTATCATCACTATGACTTAGGACAAACCTTTTTTAATATACTACTTATCTAATATTTTTCATTAAAATTCTCTTTAATTTATTAATTAAGAAATTATTTAATGCATATATACTTCGAAAACACACATTTATATTAATTCATTCTCTATTTTAAAATATAATTTTTTCCATCATTAGATTTTTATATTTTGTAAAATTTATTATATTTGAACTATTAATATTTATCATTAGCGCCTTCCTTACTTTAATCAATTAGCCAGTATGTTTCAAGAGTTTAGATTAACCAAATTCTATTAATATATGATCCAAAAATATTATACAAAAAGTTACATAAAGAATATAAACCTCTTAATTTTACTTTTTCAATATGGTGGAGAAAAAATTTTGAAAATTACATATATAATATTTATGACTAAAATAATAAAAGTTTACGAATGTTATCAATTTAAGGGTCATATATATCTGGTATAACTTTTCACCATTTATTTATTTATTTTTTTATGAACCATTTATTCCTTATTCAACATGATTGAGAAATTTCTCCCGTGACAAAACTGAAACTTTATTAGACAAATTATTTTGTGCTTTTTTTTAATACAATTTTTATTTTGGGAATGCAGATTGGTTCATTCCATGGTTATTTTCGGACCAAATTTTTTGTCTAATAAAATTCTGGGACCTCTATGTAATTGTAATGAAAGTTTGTCCAGCAGAAGGAAACAATGAAAAGTTTTTTTTTTTGGAGGGGGGAATTGCTGAGCTGTGAAGTTAGATAGATATATATTGTCACCACCAAGTCTTTTCTTTGGGAAGAAACAACCTCTAAGAAGAGGTGCAGAGTTTAAAAGTGATGATCATTTCTCTTTACAGACATAAGGTAGATCAGATTTGTCACCCCTTTTTGCTTGCATTTAAAGGGAAATTCAAGCCTATGTTCATAGGCTGAAAGATTAAAAGATGGGTAAGTTTTGGTATGTTAGTGTCTTCTTCCAAAATATAATGTACTAATTATCATATGAGAATTGTTATAAAAACAAATTTTTGTTATAAAATTATCTTTTATGATTGCCCATTAATTTAAAATGAGATAATCTCTTAAGGTGACTCATCTTTTATCTTTATAGGATATGGTTTTCTAGTCACATCTTATTATATGGTAGAATTTATCCATCATGCCAAATCTCACTAAACTCGAATTTCTAACTCTTGATATTTCTGGTAAAAATTACTTAGCATGGACACTTGATGCCCAAATTCACCTTGATGCAATGGGTAATGCATCATCATCCCAAAATCGCGCTAAAGCTATAATTTTTCTCAGTCATCATATTCATGAATATTTAAAAGCGGAATATTTAACTGTGAAAGATCCACTTGTTTTGTGGAATGATTTAAAAGATAGATTTGATCACCAAAAGATTGTTGTTTAACCTAAAGCACGATATGATTAGATGCAGTTACGATTACAAGATTTTAAATCCGTTAGTGAATATAATTCCGCTATGTTTAAAATTACATCTCAATTAAAATTATGCAGAAAAGAATATCACTGATGCTGATATATTGGAGAAAATTTTTTTTACTTTTTATGCCTCGAATAATATTCTGCAGCAACAGTATCAAGAAAAGGATTTTAAAAAATATTCTGAATTAATTTCTTATCTTCTTGTGGCTACAAAATAATGAATTATTAATGAAAAATCATGAAGCCCGACAACCAGGAGCTACTCCATTCCCAGAAGTGAATGCAGTTAGAGCCCATAATTTTGGTCCTGGAAGAGGTTGTAGTAGAGATTGTGGTTGAGGCCGTGGACGCGGATGGGGTTATGATAAAAATATTCCATATTATCATAGTAATAAAAAATAAATCATTAGGTACGAAAAATAATAAAAATAACCACAAGTGGACTACGAATAATGAGAAAGAGAAAAGGAAAAGTTAAAGTTCCCACAACCTATGAGGATAACTCTTACTAAAAACCTTAGAGGAGGAGTGGATAGGTTTTTGACTAATTAAAAACTTTTTTGAACAATTATAATTAAAACGTTTGATTTTGTTTGATGAAGAATTTAATAACTCATTTTTAATAAAATTCCTAATCGAACAAAATCTCTTTTATGATCAAGGATTAGACAATAAACATAAAGATAAAGTGCAAGCTACAAAGAAAAGAGACAAAATATTTATAGTGGTTCACTCTCTCAATAGAGCTACATCCCATACCTTGAGACTTAACTCAAGGATTTCACAAATCCACTAATCACAAGTTTTTACACAATATCACAATGAGGGGAGTTTGGCACTTAAATCTCAAAGTTTACAAAACACAACAATATAGCCAAAAATCAAAGGAACACCCAAAGGGTTTTTCACAAAACCTTTGATCACAAATAGAGATGAAAGAGTAAGAATGGAACAATGTTACTAAAGAAGCTTGATGAGAGATGATAAGAGAAATATACAACTTGATTCAATGCTTCTACAAGCTTCCTTTCCTCCTTCTTTGAGAGATGATCAACTAATGAAGCTCCAAGGAGTTTTTCTTTTTGTAAGACATAGAAGGTTAAAAATGTGCTCTTTAATGCTCTTTAAATTGTTAGTAAATGTTTTTCAACTATTTAAAAAATTTATGGCTGATCAAATATCAATTTATATGTGAAGTAAAAAATTCGTTGTTACTGTTAGCCAAGGGACATTTTTTTTACAGTAAAAGTGAAAACCGGACCACCGGTTTTCAAAATAGGATGTCTGATTTTTTTTATGAACAGAAAATCGGATGACCTTTTTCAAAATAGAAAGACCGATTCTTTAAAAATGCTTGAAAAAATCGGATGACCTTTTTTCTTTCTAAAAACTCAAAAATCAGACGTCTAATTTTCTCCATAGCCAAAATCGGTTGAGCGATTTTCTGACTTATGACAGAAAATTGGACAAGCAGTTTTCTGTAAAATATACATTTTCCTTCACACTTTAAAACATGTATTCTTGATAGTCTTTAAAAATGTGTAATGCTTTTAAAACATAAAAAGTTTATCAAGAACACTTAGTTTTCCAAAGATAATTTGTTAAAAATATATCTTCTAAGGAGCTAACATAATGGATCAAAAATCAAAGAAAAATGTTATGGAGTTTTATAAAATTACCTAATAAGATACCCCTAACTATTCTTCTTGTCTTCAAGGTATTCGACTTGATCACTTCATCTTCATAAACTCTTGTTGTGTTGAGTGATATTTTGCTTCTTTGTAGATTACCCTTGAGACTCTTCTTGTGCATCTTTTGTTCTTCTGTATAAAGCTATTTCTAATTATCAGAAAGCACAAGTTAATCATAATCAAAATATTTCAAATATGCCCTTAGGGCTTACAATCTCCCCTTTTTTATTATGACAGACAAAGATACAAAATGATGATTATATAGAACAAAAGAGCATGGTTATGCCAAGAGAATGCTTCAAATGATCAACATTTAGAGCTAAGTATATGTATATAAAAAAATCAAAGAGAAAGAACTCCCCCTTACGTTTTGAAAGCAAAGGTTTGAAAAGTAGTTCAGGAAGTTAAAACTCCTCCTAAAAGCATACTTCATAACAAATATGGTACCAAAAAATATCATCAAGAGAACTCAAGGTCATATTAAGCAATAAGACATAATAAATAAAACTTTATACAACTCAAGGCATGTTGCCAACACAAAGTATTCAAAACATCAAGGTAAAACAACTCAAGTTATCAAGACAATTCTCAACAAAGCATATGCATCTCATATATGTATATTCCCGTATAGCATCAACATAATGCTAATGTAAAGCATCTCATATTATAAGGCAACATCAATTTATCATAAAGGCATTAAGGCATTATCAACATATTAAGGCATTATCAACATATAAGGCATCATCATATATAAGCAACGACAACATATGCATCTTATATGATTCATCATATATAAGCAACAACATAATGCCAATGTAGAGCATCTCATATTAAGGCAACATCAACTTATCATAAAAGGGATTAAGGCATTATCAATATATTAAGGCATTGTCAACATATAACGCATCATCATATATAAGCAACAACAACATATGCATATTATATTTTTACCCCCTTTTGTCATAAATCAAAAAGTATAAGGACTATAAGGGATCATTAAAACTGAAAAACCTTAGGGGGAGAGTGAATAAGGTTCTTGGCTAATAAAACACTTAATCATCAATTTTATAATTTAAAACCACTTTCAAAAACAAGGATTGTATAGCAAGCATATGAAAAAAATATACGACACAAGGAAGATAGACAAGCTATTTATAGTGGTTCACTCTCTCAAAGAGTTATATCCACTACCTTGAGACTCAACCCAAGGATTTCACAAATCCACTATCTTCAAAGTTGGTTACACAAAAACACAATAAAGATCACCCTTCAAGGGTTTTACACACAAACCTCAAAGTTTACACAACACAACAATACAACAAATTGTCAAAGGATCACCCAATGGGTTTTTCCACAAATCTTTGATCACAATAAAAGAATGAGAAGAGTAAGGAACAATGTTACCAAATGAGCTTGAGAAGGGAAAGATACAACTCAACAATTATTTCAACAAGCTCCTCTTTTCTTCTTCCTTGATGAATGATCAATAATGAAGCTCCAAGAAGAATTTTCTTTTAGTTTTTGTGAGATAAAATATGTTTGAAGAATGAACCTTAAAACTCTTTAAAAGTTCTTAAATGATCTCAATTTTGAGTTCAGCAAGTTCATTGCTTTTACTGCAGATCAAGGCTCAATTCATAGAAGAGGGAGACAAGTGACTGTTACTGTTCGTAACGGTAATTTTTCAACGGTAAAAAAAATGAAAAATGGACGACCGGTTTCAGAAATCGGACGACCGAATTTTCTAGTTTAGAAAAATTGGATGACCGATTTTAAAATCGGATGACTCTTTTTTTTAGAAGGATTTAAAAGCCAGTTTTCCTTAAACAAAAAGAACTTTCCTTCACATTTCAAAACACTTCAAAAAATGTATTCTTGATACTCTTTAGAATAAGAAAACATTCAAAGGCATCAAAATCTCATTAAGAATAGTTAGATTTTGTAAGTATAGTTTGTAAGAAATATTTCATTCAAGGAGCTTCCATACTTGACCAAAACTCAAAGATTTGGGAGTTTTACAAAGTACCTTAGCATATCCCTAACTAAGACATAAGTCTTCAAGGTCTTCAATGATTTGATTATGCCTTGATCTTGGAGTGGTTTGATCTTTTCTTCTTCATTATGCCTTGATCACCAAGATCTTTTGCTTCTATGTAGTGTGGTCTTGAGACTCCAAAGATGCTTCTTTTGTTCTATAGAAACTAAGCTTAATAATCATCACACAAACATATGTTAATCATAATCAAAATCATATGCAATAATGGCCTTAGGGCTAACAGAAACAAGATTAAGGGAACTCTCTTCATTAAGATCTCATCATGGAGTTCCAAACTAAGCAAAGAAGACAAAAAGTTTTTAAAAAAACTTCATAAGCAATATTGAATAAGTTCATAAGAAAAAAGAGTTCAAAAATAAAGGAACAAAAGTAGTTCAAAAAAGTAAAACTTAAGTCATAAAAATAAATAAATAGCTTGTAACTCCCTTTTTTTTTTCTTTCTCCCTCATTTGTCTTCTTCTCTGCCCCTTACTTCCAATCTTATTATAGTCTCTTGAATTGGCAGATATCTTTCTATCTAATGTATCTGTATATGAAGGCTTGCAAAGAGGTTATCATATCCATAATTTGAGTCATGCTTATGGATGATTGATCTTCTTCAACTCATTCTTGCCTTTTCTTTTACTTCATTTCCTTGTATAGGTCTCCTATTCCAGTTCTTCTTCACTTTCCTCTTCATCAACATCCATCGCTTCTTGTCCCTTATTGTCTTCATCATCTTCATCACTCTCATTATCATCTTGTGCTCCCTTTACTAACATACCTTTTTCATTTTTTGCAAAACCCATTCTTTTAAAAGTATGTTTGTTTTAGATTTTTCCAGCCTCAATGGGATCACCAACTCCAATCAAATTAAGTATAAAGTATTGAAAGACTCTTGTGAGGAAACAACCATATGGCAAGCATTTTGTAGAAGAAGTTTGAGTAGCTAGCATGTGTTCTATGGCCATATAACCAAAGTTCATTTTTCTATGCTCATGTAATGCTAGCATGACAAAGGAGTGCATGTTTGTAATGGAAGACTTGTGACCAACATTAGGAATGACCATATCAGAGATCATATAGTGCAGTAACCTTCCATATGTGTCAAGTTTTTTCACATTTCTATCATCATGCCTCTTAAGAATTTCTCCCTTTATGAATATTTCTTCAAATCTTCTTTCACTATATAGGTTTGGATCAAAACATTTCTTATTTTTGGTATAGAATCTTATGCCATCATCAGGTGTTTCTAAGATAGTGTTTAGTAGTCTATCATCAAAGGAAATGTCTCTGCCACCAACCCCAGACATCACCCATTGATAGGTTATATTTCCTTGCTTTTGGATTCTACCCTTATGTAAATTTGCATAGAATTCATATATCATTTAAGGATGATAAAGTTCATTAACAGTAAGGGTCCCTGACCAATATCTTCAAAAAGATTAGGGATGGTTTCCATACCTTCCATGTCAGAGAGATCAACTTTGTGGCCTGAAGCAATCTTTCTTCTCTTTTGTGTCCATTCTTCAAAGTTAGCAGCTTCTTTGACAGAGATAAACCTTTTTGGTGCCCTAACTCTAGTTGCTACTCTTTTCCCTTTTCATGTCCTTCCACCTTTGCTACTTCTTCCTTCTTCAATGTTTTCACCCCTTCCAATATTGGTATTCTTTACTTTCACCATTTTGAAGTAGAAAGTGGGTTTTTTATAGAGGGTTTTGAGAGAGAGTGAAACGATCGATTGAGAGAGTTTCAGAGGGAGACAACTGGTTGATTCTTGAGAGAAATGAGAGAAATCTTGAGAGTGTTTTAGATAGAAGGTAACAGTTGTTTTCTTTGAGAGAGAAGAGAGAAACGAATGAGTGTTTCCAGAGAGGATGAGCTGTTTTTGTAGAGAGAGAGTGAATAAGAGAAAATGAGAAGGGTATTACAGTTTTCTGATTTAAAAAGTGCAGAAACCGTCGAATAAATAAAGAAATCGGTCGACCGTTTTCTGAAACAGTCGTCCGATTTTTCTTTTAACAAAAGAAATCGGATGTCCAATTTTTTGGAGGCATCCGATTTAGTAGTTCGAAACTCTCGGCTTTTTGTAAAGAAAAATTCTTGAAACTCTTCAAGAAAAAATGGGCGTCCAGTTTTTCCAATGCACGCCCGATTTTATCGTCCGAATATCTCGGCTTAAAAATGAAGAAAAATTCTGAAACTCAAAACACACATTAGTCTTGGAATTTACCAATACCAAGCAATTTCCTCAAATAACAAAAAAAATCTTTGAAAAAGGCTTTCGTAAAAATGTCAGCAATTTGATCTTCTGTGGAAATATAGTCTACAAATACAACTCCTTTTGCAACATGATCTCTTATAAAATGATGTTTAATTTCAAATATGTATAGTTTTCGAATATTGCATAGGGTTTACAGAAAGATTTATGCATTTGTGTTATCACATAAAATATGTATGTTTTTAAAATCAAAACCAAACTCAAGTAAAGTATACTTCATCCGAAGTACCTGAGTACGTAACAACCAGCTACTATATATTCCCCTTCAACAATCGATAAGGATACGCATGATTATTTCTTGTTGTACCAAGACACTAAGCATCCCCCCCAAGAATTAACAATTTCCACTGGTACTCTTTCTTTCTACCTTACATCTGGCATAATCCACATCGGTGTAAATGATAAGATCAAAACGAGATTGTTTAAAGTACCATAATCCATAATCAAAAGATAGTATTAAATATATCAAAATACACTTGAAAACTATTAAATGAAATTCCTTGGGGCAAGCTTGGAATCTAGCATATAAACACCACAACAAACCTAATATTCGGCATACTAGCCGTTAAATAAAACAAACTCTCAATCATACCTCTATATCGTTTTTCATCTACCTTTTTACCTCTTTCGTCTTTGTCAAGTTTCAAAAATGAGCTCATTGGAGTTCCTATTCCTTTTGTATCTCTCATCCCAAATCTTTTGAGAAGTTCCTTTGTGTACTTCTCTTGATTGATGAAGATGCCTTCTTTGATTTGTTTGATTTGAAGTCCAAGAAAATAGGCTAATTTTCCTATCATTCTCATTTCAAACTCTTTTTGCATTAGAGAGGCAAATGCTCCATGGTATGGTCAGTCACTCATGAATTCCTTCTCGAATCACTACGCTCAATAAAAATCTCGAAGACGTCACAATCCCGCCTATCTAAAGTGATGCTAGGCTGCTTCACAGAGGTGGTCCATCTGATCGAAATCACCTCAATCTCGTTCTCTTTCTCCAATCATAAAGCCCTCCGAGGTTTTGAGTTAGTGTTCAGATACTCCCCATATATCTTTCTTCACATAAACAAACATTAGTGGCTCCAAAAATAGTATCATCTACATAAATTTGGACAAGTAGAAGATCATTATTACAAGAGGTTTTTGTAAAAAGAGTTGTGTCCACCACACCTTTTGAAAAATTGTTTGAAAGGAGAAATCCACTTAATTTTTCATGCCAAGCTCTTGGAGCTTGTTGTAAACCATAAAGTGCTTTTAAAAGTTTATAAACATACTTTGTAAATTTTTTATGTACAAAACCAGGAGGTTGTTCAACATAAACTTCCTCCTCAACATCACTATTTAAAAAAGCACTTTTAACATCCATTTGAAAAAGCTTGAATACCTTAAAACAAGCAAAAGCTAAAAGCATTCTCATGGATTCAAGTCTAGCAATTGGAGCAAATGTTTCATCAAAATCAATGACCTCTTCTTGATTGAATCCTTAGGCAACAAGTCTAGCTTTGTTTCTTATAACTTCTCTGGATTCATTTAGTTTATTTCTAAAAACCTATCTAGTACCAATAGTGGGGTGATCACGAGGTCTTAGGAGCAAAGTCCAAACTTTGTTTCTTTCAAATTAATTAAGTTCCTCTTGCATAGCAATAATCCAAAAACTCATCACATAAGGCATCACCTATAAATTTTGGCTCAATTTGAGATAATAAGGCAAAGTTGTCAATGAAATACCTTCTTGTTCTTACCCCTTGTGACATATCGCCAATGATTTCATCCTTGGAATGTCCCTTTGGATATATCACATCTTGAGGAAGATTTTGAACTTCTTCAACAACCAAGAAAATATGAAGTTTCAAATGGTAATAAACATATGTACTGTTAGCTCAAAACTAGGCACTGTCACATATAAAAGTAGGCACTCTTACTTATGAAAGTAAGCACTGCCACTTATAGAGTATGCATTACTAAATAAATAAGCTCAAACCAAAAAAACACAAAATAATTACATAAAAACCAATACAAAACATCTAAGAAAAGCAACAAACCAGAAAATATAAAGTTTCCAATGGTAATAAACATAGGCACTCTCAGTTAAAAAACTAGGTACTCCTATTCATAAAACTAGGTACTTTAATGTATGAAAGTCGACACTTTTAACTACATAATAAACTATAATGAAACCATTACTAGCTTTATTATAATTAAAAATATTGATGAAAATAAAAAAGTTTAAAAATAAACAAACGAACTAGTCATCTAAATACACAAACAAAAAAAAAAAAAAAAAACTTTGAAGTTCCACTCTTCATAATTTACGCACTGCTAGTTGAAAAACTAGGCACTCTTAATTGAAGAACTCGACATTGTTAGTTGAAAGGCTCGGCACACATATATTCAGACACATACAAAAACAACAAAACAATCGAAAATTAATAATATCTTACATGTAACTTCTTCTTCCACACATTCCAGAAGTATAGAATCATTACTAATGCACGAAGAATGATTGATAACATCACAATTGAATTCTTCAGCATCAACAAACGACACAATATTAGTTTCTTCGCAATTCTCAATTGATTTCACAATGTTGCAGATGATAATCGATGATCAATTGAATGCAAATAACAAAAAATTACAAGAAATCACTAGAAATTTAGTGAATTGATTAAGACAATCGTGAGAGGAGAAGAAATCGCGTAAAGCAAGGAGGAAAAGATCTTAGTTTCACGAATGATTTGATTTGAATTGATTTGATGATACACGTGAATTTGGAAGTACTATAATGAAGTATATACACCAACATGACGTCCTTTTAATAAGTGATTATACCATGCAAGGTATAACTGAGTGCATGGTGTCTTTATATATCATTGTCCTATCTATACTAAGGTATACATCATAACCACCCGTTATAAAAAACTAATAAAAATGGCAAACATGAAAAAACAACTTTGTCATATTGAAATCTCGGAAAAATAATGTTAGATCAAAATGTTTAACGTATACGTCAGAACCAAGCGATAGAAAAACTAATAAAATATGACAAACATGAAGAAACAACTCTGTCATATTAGAGTTAGGAAAAAAAAACTCATGTCATATCAAAATATTTCAATTTTACAAAAAGAGAAATACCCACAAACATTTCATTTTAATTGTTTATACCTTCAAATATAAAATATTTATCTCTTTATGTCTCAAATATTTTTCGATTTGCATATTGTTATAATTATGTTGAAGGACGTCGAAGTCTAATGACAATGAGTATGTCCCACTCACCTGGATACTAAAAAAAGATCAAAATTTTACCTTTTTTAGTGTACACATGAGTACGCGCGTGCTCACTGCCATCAGATTTTGTCATCCTTCACTATAAATTATAATTATAATAGTTTGTAACTCAAAAAATATTTTAAGTATAAAAAATTATTAAAATAAAATATTAATTGACCTTTTTTTAGTTTGTACGTGAATGAATCGTGATCTCTATTATCAAATCTCACTGGCATTCACTATAATTATAATTATAATAATAAATAAATAAATAAATTTTAAAGCTTAAAGAATAACAAAATATAATATTTAATATATAAAAAAATTATAAAATATTTTAAGGCATTTACGATTAATTCTGTTTTAGAAAAGATGTTCCCGAACATGGGTAACTAACATGCCCATAAAGTTGTCTTCTTATATACTACCATGATCGGATGGATGATTGTCCTTTCACAAGATTGTTGATGAAAATATCATGTGGGCCACAGGCGTTGTAATAAAAATACTTCAACCTGTGGACCGGACCCACCTCGTAACGCCACTTCCTCAAGAAGTCATTCTACCTCTTCGGTTCTCCCTCACAGTAGAAAATTCAGTCAACATTACTCTTGACTTTACATTCTGAGCCGTGTTTGATTGCGTTGGGTAGAGCATAAAAAGATTGCAGCTTTAAAATGGGAAGTCCGCGGCGGAGGACTCAATATCTCTTGCTATGAATGACTGGAGAAGAAAAAGGTTAGTTTAAATTTCTCGTTCTTTGTGCCTTAGGAGGTTTTTTATTTTTTTATTTTTATTTTTTCATGAGTTGTAATTTCTGTATTTTGGGTTTTTCCCTTTGTCTTGCTAGGGATTTTTGTGTTTCGAATCAGTAAAAGGGTTCAAGAAAGGAGATTTTTGTTTTTTGGGTACAGAGAATGGAAAAGGTGTTTGGGAATAATGGGGGTGGGGATGATGATGAGGAGTGGAGGTGTAAAATGAAGAATGTATCAACTGGCTGGAGGTGTAATCAGAGGGCAATGCAGGGTCAAAGTCTTTGCGAGGATCATCACCTTAGTAGGCTTCAACTTTCAAGCTCAAAGAAGTCAGTAATTACCTCGCCTGACCTAATAGTTGTGGGTGGAAATGAGCAAGTAGGGCAGAAGAGGAAGCGTGGTAGGCCACTTGGCTCAAAGAATAGAAATAAGAAAAATCAGATGGTTCTTTATGAGGAAGAACCTCAGCATGGTCAGGTTTTTGAAGCCACTGGACGGATAGTTGAGGTTAGTGAGGTTAATGGAGGCAGTTTGAGCCAAAATGCTGGTAAAAGGAGAGGCAGGCCGAAAGGTTCTAAGAATAAGAACAAAAATGATCTGAAAGTAAATGAGAAGAGCATGGGTGAATGTGCTGATGGTGTTGGAATGCATGCGGTGCTCAAGAAGAAGAGGGGAAGGCCAAAGGGTTCAGAAAACAGGAAGAAAATCCTTACATATGATGGGATTGACAAAAATCTATTGGGTGATGTTAGTAGCATTAACAGAAATGTGGATAGGATTGTTGAGGATGGTAACGTGGAGGTTGTTGTGAGGGCTGAAATCCAGGGTACTCTGTGTAGTGAACTGATGGCATATAATTGGAACCAAGGTGTAAAGGATAATAATGAGGAGATTGTTTCAACTCCTGAGCATGGTAAAGTCACATTATATGGTGGATTTGGAAATAGCGTTCTCTCAAGTAAGGATGGCTGTTGCAGGTCTGAGGACAGTTTGAGTAATGATAAAGTGGGTCAGAAGCGGAAGCGTGGTAGGCCACTTGGCTCAAAAAATAAAAAGAGAGGTAGGGCAAAAGGTTTGAAGAATAAGAATAAAATTGATCTTGAAGAAAATAATAAACAACTGGGTGAATGTGCTGATGGTGTTGGTATGCTGAGGGCGCTTAAGAAGAAGATCGGCAGACCAAAGGGTTCAAAAAACAGGAAAAAAATTCTTGAGAATGGAATGAGGAAAAATATATTAGGTGATGTTAGTAGCAAAGGTGGAAATGCAGATAAGATCTTTGAGGACAACAAAATGGAGGTTGTTGCAAGTGCTGAAATTTGGGGAACTCTGGGTAATGAGCTGATGGAATATTATGGAAATCAAGGTGCAAAGGATAACAGTGAGGTGAGGGAGGTTGCTGGAGGCAGTTTAAGCAAAAATGATGCTCTCGGGAGTAAAAAGAGAGGTAGGCCAAAAGGCTCGAAGAATAAGAATAAAACTGATCTTGAAAAAAATAAGAAAGACCTAGGTGAATGTGCTGGTGGTGTTGGGATCCGTAGGATGCTTAAGAAGAAGATTGTCAGGCAAAAAGGGTCAAAACCTAAGGTAGAGAATGAGGAAACCAAGCCACTTTACAGAGATGAAGAGAGTGGAGTCGGGGTTGATGAAACTGTTGCTTGTAGTGGCCGGGGGAATGCAATACTTGTCAAAAAGGACGGTCGAGGAAGGCCCAAGGGTTCAAAAAATAAGAAACGTATGGTAACATACCGTGATTATGGAGGGAATGAGGTAAGACCGAAAAGGAGAGGAAAATCTATACATAATGAATCTTACGCACCTGTTTCTAAGGGAAGAACAAATGCAACGGCACCCATGGAAATAGCAGTGAGTTCCTTTTTCTCCTTCATTCCAGTTATTAATATTTAGTTTATTTGAAAGTTGTTAATGCTCTGTTGCAGAACAGTGGAGAGATCAATGGAACATGAGGCATGTTAATAAAAGCTCACTGTCAAAATTAGTAATTGCAATTTGATTTACATTTAACTTTCTTATAAAACAAACAGCATGTAAGTTAGTACAATCACCATTTTGGCCACATTTTAGGGAACTTACAGGAATTGCTGCTAGTTGCACAATGTATAGTTGCCAAGAGCTCTCAAAGCACATAATAAGTGAAATTCCTTGTCCTAGCCATATGAAAATAACTCATGGTACAAACTATATTCTGGACGATCTAGCAGTTAAATGCTAACTTATTAATTCAATGATACACTTTTTTCCCTCTGAAATAATTGGACACTCTGGTGCATTAATCTACAGGAAGCAACTGGTTGGAAAGGTCATGGGAGTTTAACGTGTCACCAATGCCGAAAGCCAAAAACAGATGTCGTCTCTTGTTCAAATTGCGAAAGGAAGCGTTACTGCACTGCATGCATTACAAAATGGTAATGAAGATATTTTAGTTCTTTTGTTGCTGGAACCAAGCAGACTAGTTTGCTAGGTTACAACAACTTTACTACTTGTAAGTTTAGAATGCTTCAGTTTGAAGTAGTTATTTGGTTCAGGATACTGCTCTAGATCTTTATGTTTCTGCATATGTTTTGATCCATATGGATTTTCCTTTCCTGTTGTTTTATGAATTCCAAGTTAATGATACGATTAGGTACCCAGAGAAAACAAAACTAGATATCGAGAATGCATGTCCTTTCTGTCATGGCATTTGCAATTGTATAGCTTGCCTTCAAGCAAGTGGAATCCTAAAGGTATGCATCTTTCAATTTCTTGTTTCTTTCTTTAAAAACTTTCCTTTGTAAAAAAAATATGGATAATACTTTTTCGTCTGATGTCCCTGATTATTACAGGCCTGCAACAAAGATGTAGATGATAACATCAGGTTGGAAAGATTGCTTTATCTGCTTGACAGCATTCTGCCCCTTCTCAAGCGTATTCAAGAGGAGCAGAAGTCTGAGCTCAGTATTGAATCAAGAATACAGGGTACTAGACGCTGACTGTATCACCTCTAGGATGTTGCCCTTGAAGAGATTGTGTTTAATTAAGTTGTAATTTTTGTCTATAATCTGTGGTGTTATAGGTGCCGAACTTCTAGAGGAAAATATAGCAAAATCACTACTTGACGAAGATGATCGAGTTTACTGGTATAGCTTTTATGCAACTGAATTATTTGCTTACGGCTACTTTCTTTATTTCTTCTTCTTCTAGTTGGTTAAAAAAGGAAGAGAGGAGGGCGTGGAGGGGGGGTTGTTGTGTAAAGGTAAAGTAGAGATTGTTCCACATAATACTCTTTTCCTGTGAAAGCTTTTGATACTAAGTACCTTTCCAAGCTGCTGATTGCATACTCTAGATTACATATAATATCAAATGGGATCAGTACAAAAGAACTGCTTATTTATTGTTTGTAGCCTTACAGGCTTAAAGTTATCTCCTACATGTAAAGGGTCAATATATCTCTCATATGCTTGTATACAATTTTTTAAAAGCTCATATATGAGGTTTTCATCTACATGGTATTTCTATATGAATAATTACCATCCATGAATCCCTATCTGACAGTGATAACTGCAACACATCAATCGTCAATTTCCACAGAGGCTGTCAAAATTCTGCTTGCTCTTATGATTTATGTCTTAATTGTTGTGGGGAACTCAGAGATGGTGCCAAGATAGGCAGTACGGAGGCAAACATGTCTCCCTTTCAGCCTGTTGAGATATTGTCCAGTCATACTGCAGAGCTCCAGGAAAATTCTTTTAATACTCACCGCAAAAGGTTATACTCTGCAGCTGATGTTCATGTTAAAAATCCTAGAGATTTCTGTGAATGGCGAGCAAACTCAGATGGTAGCATATCCTGTCCTCCTAAAGAGCGAGGTGGTTGTGGTTCTGGAATACTTTCGCTGAGGCGCATTTTTGATGCCAACTGGGTTTATGAACTAATTAAGAGTGCCGAGGATCTTACTCTCTATTACAACCTACCGGATCTAGATTTTTCACAACAGTGCTCTATTTGCCCTTCTATGCTCTCTGAATCTGGATGTGATAAGAATCACATAAGACAAGCAGCATTCAGGAAAAATACTTGTGATAATTTCCTTTATTGCCCTAATGCTGTTGATTTAGGAGAGGCTGATTTTCAGCATTTTCAAATGCACTGGAGGAAAGGTGAGCCCATCATTGTGAGAAATGCACTAGCAATGGCTACTGGTCTTAGTTGGGAGCCTATGGTGATGTGGAGGGCATTCAGAAAGGCAAGAAACGAAATGAAAGAGGAAGTCAAGGCCATTGATTGCTTGGACTGGTGCGAGGTATGCATTTAGTATTTGTTTATGAGTTGTTCTAAGATTTCCTCTGATGTTGCTGCCTGATGCTAGTACTAATCATTAATTGGAAGATCGCTTAGATCTTTCCTCAGAATTATATATATTCTATCATGCATCGTTTTTCTTGGTAATTGGCGTCCGGAACATTAGGTGTGTGAAAGAGTTGAATACAGCTGATCTTGCGATAAATGCTTGACTCAAAATGTAAATGGTACTCAATGTTGGCCTCAAGCTTGATTGTCTTTTAGGGAGAAAGATATCGAAGGCCAGCGATTTGGCTGTAATACAATAGCGTCGGAAAGATTTATGAGCAAGAAAAGGTATAAGTGGAAATTTGAGGTCTACCAAAATTAATTTTATAAGCAAACTTAACCATATATGAAACTTTCTTTATTAGTTAACTAAGAAATGCTAAGAATACCAAAAATACAAAAGATGCCCAACCTGGATAGAAATAAAGCATATGTTTTTCCATTGTATCCAATTATTTTCTCTGCCAGAGTTCCTTCTGCTTATGGGACTGCCTGTCCTGTATGGATCCGAAATATATTGAGCAGGGCCTATTCATTTCTGCTACAAAACAGTTTTAAAGTGTATTTATTTGTGCTTAAAAGAAGTTGTACCTTGAAATTGTTAGCACTCGTTTTGTAGCATTTTATATGGTAGTCTAGATTATCGGGTATTCATGCAGCCTTTTCTTTATCCATCAAGGGGAAGGGATTTGGTAAGGGATGAGTGCAACCTGTTGAGTGCCATCATAATGTGGTCCTGAGGCATAGCATATTTGATGTTTGCTCATATTCAGATTAAGAATAGTTTTGAACAAATGATGTTTAGCCTGAGGACTTTCTATTTCTTTACAGGTTGACATTGATATTAAGGAGTTCTTCAGAGGCTACTTACAGGGTCGCAGCCATGATAATGGGTGGCCAGAGATGTTAAAGTTGAAGGATTGGCCACCTACAAATTCATTTGAAGAATGTTTGCCAAGACATGGTGCTGAATTTATGGCTATGCTTCCATTCAGTGATTATACCCATCCAAGATCTGCTCTCTTAAATCTTGCAACAAAGCTTCCTGAGCGTGCAGTAAAACCAGACTTGGGGCCCAAGACTTATATTGCTTATGGTTATTCAGAAGAGCTTGGTAGAGGTGATTCAGTCACGAAACTTCATTTGGACCTTTCTGATGCGGTATGCTTGTCTGTAAGGTCACTCGGTTGTTGATTTAATTGATTTTATGCCATTCCTGTTGGTTTGTGCTTGTCCAGAAAATTCCCACCACTGTTGATTTATCTTTTTGTTCATGAGATTTCTTTGTGGTCATTGATATGGCAGAACCGCGATATTTGGCTTCATCTGTTTGCAACATATGTACAATTGATTATAGCATCATTCTAACAGTTTCTGCTTGGAGATAGTCAAAACAGTAGCTGCTGGTGTCCTAATTGTGCTTTTTTTCTTAAAAAAAAATGTCTATGTGCCTCTGGAACAGAGGAAATGGAAGCTGATAGGTGAATTCCTACTAAGCTAGTTTATGAAAAATTGTGAAAACAGTTTACTTGTTAACTATCGTTGCTTTATCAAATAACTACGTTGCAACTATTTTCACTTAGAAGACCTTCTTGTCACCTTGATTGTATGAATTTGTTTAGGTAAACATATTGACCCATACAACGGAGGTTAAAATTGCTTCATCAAAACGTGAAAAAATCCAAACCTTAAGGAGGAAATACGAAAATGAGGATGCAAATGAGCAACACGGTATTGGAGATAAAGGTTTTAGTGAATGTGAAATACAAACTCTGAGTCATCCTAACAAATCTAAAATTCTGGACACTGAGGAAGAAAAACAATGCAATAACCACGTTAAGAATGCTTTGGTATCAGAAAACATAAACAAAGAGAGGCAGGAAGAACAAGACAGGAAGTGCTATTCATTGAACATATTGGATATGGGAACCGCAGAATCACATTCCCTGCAGCACAGCCTGGATTGTTCTACTACAGGTGCAACCAACTCAGGTACTGCTGGGCTATCTGAGGTATCAGCCGGATTCTCATTTAGGTCAAATCACCAAAATGACCCCAGCAAGTCCATGTCGAACTCCAGTTTTCCATTGACTAATGGATGTAATAGTGGCTATTCATCTGGACTTTTAGCTGAGATGACGAGTGACAAGGCAGTAGAACAGGTCAGGAACATGGAAGGCAAGGCCACTGAAGTCCCAGGGAAGGAGATATCATGTGACGGATTAAACCTAGGCGAAGCACGGATTAAGGCAAGCTCCGCCATGGTAGAAAATCTTCAAAGGAACAAGAAAAATTTCCCTGAGGGAGTGCATGGTGCTGCTGTTTGGGATATCTTCCGTAGGGAGGATGTTCCCAAACTAAGTGCTTACTTGCAGAAGCACTGGAAAGAATTTCATCACATCAGTTCTGTACGAACTGTTTCTTATCTACTTTGTTTGATACAAGGAGACTTGTTTTCTGAATTGGCTGACCTTTCGTCCTCTTCTAGGTTGTTCATCCAATTCATGATCAGACTTTTTATCTAAATGAGAAGCATAAAAGGCAATTGAAAGAGGAGTTTGGTGAGAACTTTTTGCTTTGGGTGTTGTACATTTTTTTTAATATATTTTTGGAAAGAATATCTCAGTTACTCAAATATTTTTTTTAAAGATGTTGAACCATGGACATTTGAGCAACGTGTTGGGGAGGCAGTTTTCATCCCGGCAGGATGCCCACATCAAGTGAGGAATACACAGGTAAAGCGCTTTTCAGGAATTCAACTTCTGCTGATAACTTTTTTCTAAAGATTTCTGTTCCAGCAGACGATTTGTGAAAAATGCAGTCTGGATATTTAAGTGGGCTTATTTTTTCTATCTCAATAAAGGTCACTGATGAATGCAAATTCTTATATTCCAGAATGATTCTTCTATTTTCCATATGTTTTGTTATGTCATATTTGAGATGGACTGTACACTAGTCATAATTATTCTTTCCATGATTAGTTGGATTAAATTTGATTTTTATTTTGCCGTATCAGAGCCCATATTGAAGTCATCTATGGAAAAATGTGAAAGTTTCCTCCCTAGTTGTTGAATGATTGAGGTCTGTCCCGCTTGTGTTGTGCTACTGATGGTCTTTTATACTGTACATAATCCTCAAATCTGTGCAACTAGAGTTTTTTTATCAACTGTAGTATTGCCTTGTTTCGGTTTCATGATTGTTGATTTTTTTATGCTTTCCAGTCCTGCACTAAAGTAGCTGTTGACTTTGTATCCCCCGAGAATATTGAAGAATGCATCAAACTGACTGAGGAATTCCGTCTCCTTCCTAAAAATCATAGATCGAAGCAAGATATATTGGAGGTAAGTTCATTGTTATGTTTCTTGTTGCCCGCTAAACAATTTAACTTTCCAGTAAAATCCCTGGAATGGATGCATGGTACTTGGTTGAGCTGTCTATGCTGGAGTCAAGTATTAGGCATTCTGGTTTTGGATCTGTTGCATTTGAGTCAGAATTAATTTTAACTAGTTAAGTACCAGTAACAGCTAAAAGATAATACTCAGATCAAAACGGTTAAATGATTTACATATATTTACAGGCACAGTATGGTTTAAACTTACTGAGATGGTTCGGGTGGTAAAGGTTGGTTAAAAAATCCTTTAATTTTCAGCATAGAGAGTTCCAGTCAGAAGAGTTGGTGAATCACATGGTATTGCAAATCATTGCTGAATATGTTTTTCTAATTTGAAATCGATTTTTTCACAGGTGAAGAAATTGACACTGTATGCTGCAAAGTCCACGATTGATGAAGCCAGAAACCTGAGATCGAAACTGCGAGTATGAGTCTTTATTTGCAACATGCATCCATTTCATTTCTTGAGTACTAGCATGATAATATTTGACTGTGCTACGGACATGATTTTCTTAATGGACGACTTCTTATTCTGCATAAGGCCTTTAATGAGTTTTCTTATTGCATAAAAGGACCTGTTACGACATGGGACTATGATATTTTTTTCAACTTTTGGTGAAAAATACAAAGTAGTCATAACTAGGGTTTAAAATGGATAAATGTCTTTTGCTTCGCGTAAATAGATCTAGGTGGAGATTGTTCTTAGAAAACAAGATACAAATTCCTGCTGCATACGATCATGAAAACATTTGGCGAAGTATGTCATATCTCCAAAATATCTGCCTCGTAGCAAAAGCAGGGAACGGACCATGACTAATAAGAGTAGATTGATTTCAGTAGAATCAAGTCCTGACATTGTTTTACCCGGAATACTTCTGTTATTAGAGGTTTAGAATTTTGAGTCAGTGACATGCATTCGGACCGCACTAGCCAGGAATTTAAGCTGGAAAAAAAAACTCAGAAATGTAGTGTAGCAGTTATCCCAGACCGGACATGCATGAGCATGTATCTTGGAATATAACAGGAGGTGTACATGTATGCTTTAGTGCATTTCTAGTAGAAAATATGTTTCCTTTCTGTGGTATGAACTAGTTGGAAATGCCTTTCCTTTCTGTTGTTTCCCTATTGATGGTTCCTTCTTCTCTGTGGCAGCATTTTCCAGTCCCCAGAAACACAACAGAGGCAGCATTCCCGGCATGCTGACATATAGTGGAGGACTTGAGGATTTCAAGAATATTGTTTGAAAGTTATGATGAATTCTAAGAACTTCTTGTTTGTTCGCCTCCTAGGATCAAGTATGCCTTTCTATTAGTTGGTGTATGAGTAATGTTCTCGAGCATTCATCACGTGAGTCTCTATAATGACGACCTCGGACGTATGGTATCCATTATCAACGCTCAAGCTAGTACTATAGTTATGGGTATGGAGTCGGTTTTTTCGCATGCTGCCGTTTCAAAACTAGAACTACTGATGACTGGCCTACAACTAACTAGTTTTCTTATTTTATTTGCAAATAACCCACACCAATCCTAACCCCTGAAAAGGAAAGTGTGACTCTATTTCTCATCACGCCTTATGTTAAGAGCTCTACTTACATTGTTTAGTACATGATTATACAATGTATTCATTAAAACATTGGATTTGATATAATTTTTCTTTAATGAACTACCCATATTTTGATTGATATCCAAGGAGCTTATATATATATCCCCTCTTTTTTCTTCCTCAATTCATTACTAATTCGATATGTAGTGTGAGAATAGATAGAAAAAGAATTTGGTGACTTGGTGCAGTAGTAGGTGAGAAAGATTAGAGACCGATAAAACAAATAGTAACAAGGAGATAAGAAAAAAATTGCAAATCCCTTTGGATATTTTTATGTAATTATGTTCATTTTGTCTTGACTGCTCTGATCAAGAAATCCTACAGGCCACAGCAGTTCCTGGGGTTCTGAAGATTCCTGCGGTCCCCTATCATACGACGTCGTTCTTCGAGGTTCACGTTCGTTCCCCAAACTAATGTTAAAAGAAAAAAAAAAAAATCCAAATGTAATAATAGCATAGATGTGTGTGTGTCTGTCCAAACCGGGATCAACATTCCTCTCTCTCTCTCTCTCTCTCCCTCTCTACAATTTACCGGTAATCTCTGAAAAATCCAAGAATTACACATCTCCGTTCAATCTAAATTCTCCAACCACGCTGCTCTAAAAAAAAACCCTTAATAAATCCTCAAAAAAAAAAAAAAAAAAATACTGAAAGTCCTGTGTTTTCTTATCCAAGATTTTCTCTTTATTTCTATCTTTAGATTTTCCGGGATTTCCCAAATCCGGAAATTAAATTAGCTTCCGCTTCAAATTCAGTTCAGGGCTATGTTTAATTTTCCTCTCTGAAGTAGAAAGACCCTATCTTTGTTGAATTTTCACTCATTTTTCGTCTTAATTTTGTTTATATTTTGCCATGGCTGCTGCTGCTCTGCGGTCAAAATCTTACAGAGACGCCGCATCTCTGGTAGTTTCTCAGTACAGGTACTTTATACTAAACCATGTGCACGCGGGTCGACTCACATCTTTCCAGTGGAATTCTAGTAGTAAATGGGATAATAATTTCTTCTCAAACATCAATTCCAATTTTACACTGTTCAAGCCTTTCTCGCTTCGTGGGGGGTTCATCAATAATGAATTTGATAACCGGAAGAATTCTTTGAAATATTCTAAAACTAGTAGAAGCAGCAGAGTGGACTTGTCTAATTCTTTTGGTGACCCTCCCGAGGTTTGGCAACAACCTCCTGGAGGTGGAATTATGGTGACTCGTGGGGGTAAGTTAGTTCAGGTCGGAGAAGGGGAAAGTACAAGCACTGGCTCGGGAGGTGGTTCTGGTTCAAAGAGTGGTTGCTGGGGAGGTTCCAATTTGGGGCCGAATTTTCCCACTCCCAAGGAAATCTGTAAAGGGCTCGATAAGTTTGTGATTGGGCAGGAGAGAGCTAAAAAGGTTTTCTCTTTTCCTGAATCCTTTCTTGATGTCTTTTGCTAAGGAAAAAATAGATGTCTGTAATTGTCGCATTTTTGAAGGAGTTGCCATTTGAATTCTCGATGCTTCATCTTTTGGATATTTGCTTCTTACATATCCAAATTGATCTGTTACATAGGTCCTTTCCGTGGCAGTGTATAATCATTACAAGAGAATTTATAATGACTCTTCAGAGAAGTGGTTAGTTCTCAACGTTTTGACAGGAACTATTTTGTTTTGTTTCTTACTTTCATTCTGTGATACATTGGTTGTTTAGCATCATCTGTGAAAATGCTGCTATTGTCTGTGTGTACACTAAGCTGTTGAAAAGCATGTAACACTATCCAGCTGCTTGGATTAGGCCATCAGTACCTGCCTTATCATTATTGTTTAGGACTTTCATGGTGTGTCACTTGTGTCTAACATTTAGCAAAACAACTTGGTAAGTTAGGCCTGCTGGAGATTCTGGCAATAATAAAGCTGATGCTGAAGATATTGAGTCAGTGGAACTGGAGAAAAGCAACATTCTTCTAATGGGGCCAACAGGTTCAGGTAATTTATGGACCTTGTATTCTTATTTTTAGTATCCTCTGTCCCTTTAATCACAAGTGTAAAAAAAAGATAAGGGCTCATGCTTTGTCATGGAACACTTTATGATGGTGTTTGGGATATTTGTTTTCTATAGTTTCGTGTCCCAAGCATGGGCTAAATTTTTCATAGTGACATGATTCTGGTTCTAACCCGGAAAAATGTCTTGTGAGCAATTGACTAAAGTTTATGGGAATTTTCATGAATCCTGAGGATATGATCTAAGCATTTGCAATAGGTATCTTTATTCTACCAACAAAAAAAAAAGAAAAAGCAATAGGTATCTTTCAAAGGAGGTCATGTACTCTTATTGGCATCATAGCATTCAGATGTAGGATTACTAAATAATATTACCAAATATACATATGTATCTCTTGCCTTATCTATATCTCAGTTTCACTTCTGTGTACTTTGATGTCATTTCAAGGACAGGGAAGACATTACTCGCCAAAACCTTGGCACGTCTGGTGAATGTTCCCTTCGTAATTGCAGATGCAACTACACTCACTCAGGCAAGTCTTTGATTCATCATTTTATGGGAGATTACATTTCTGATGAGACCCTGCAAAGATGAATTAAGTCTTGTCTTTTGGATGTTACTGCTTATTAATTGGTTTCCTTGATTACTACATATATCTGTATGTGTATACATTCTGAACTGGTTCTTAGAACCACCAGTAGGTTTCTGTATTTTACTAGGTTGTAATCTATCTGCTTTTATGGGGAAGTTAATGCTTCACTTCTTATTAAGTGATATAAGCCCATCTGCCTAATCATCTTTGCAGGCAGGATATGTTGGGGAAGATGTTGAATCCATTTTATATAAGCTTCTTCAGGTTTGCTTCATAAAACTGTTGAATTAAAAGTGTTTACACTTGGAACTATTTATTGTTCTCTTCAACAATTTGTTCTTTATTTAAGAATTTGCACGGTCCATTTGGAGACAATTGTTTGCTCTATGGGGGCCTGGGGTCTCCAATATTATCCTTTGATCCGTGTCTGATTCTGTTCTTGAAGGGGGGGGAAAAAGAAGAAAAGAGGGAAATTTAAATTTGCTGTATGACAGAAAAACTAAGTTCCACTATATGGGAAGGCCTTTTGACCCTGATCTTTATTATTATTTTTTTTCAACATGGAATATCAGGAACCGACACAAGAGGCTGTTTTAAACATTTAACCTGATCTGTTGTTAATATTGTAGTCTTAAGAAAAGTACCTTTTTGGTGAGGCAAGATGTTAATTTTCCTAAAAAGTCTTCTGTCACCCACCCTCCCCCCCCTTTTCTGCAATACGTATTTGGTATCGTGTATCATCCATGTCTAACAATTAGATATAAGATCCGGACATTTTAATCTGATTTCCCAACCGCTAGATCTGCAACCTTTTTTGAAGTCAAGGAAGCCAAACCCATAACTTTAGAGTTTCATTCCTATTTTCTTTTCTTTTTTGTGCTAGTTGTCTTTTCTCTTTATATGCTTATTTCATTATTTTTTCTGTTGTAATTTTCACCTGTATTGGTGTGTGCTTTAATATGTTTGGCCATTTTGTAACTTTAGCCGCCAGAATCTATCATATAAATTGGAGAAGCAGAATCTTCTAAATGCATTTGCTTTCCATCGTAGAATGTTTTTTAATTTTTTTTTATTTGGACAGTGATTCCTAGTTGCTTCTCATTTCAGGTTGCTGACTATAATGTTGCCGCTGCACAGCAAGGCATAGTGTATATAGATGAAGTTGATAAGATCACAAAAAAGGTTTTCTCCGGCATCTAAATTGGAGAATCCGTATGGAAAGTATTCTTTGAAATTGTGAACCTTGGGCATCTTCTGAATTTATTTTACTTTTGTTGCTGTGCAGGCTGAGAGCCTTAATATTAGTAGAGATGTCTCAGGTGAGGGTGTCCAGCAGGCGCTGTTGAAAATGCTTGAAGGCACAGTAAGTGCTAAAATTTTTTAAAGTAGTTCCGGCTACATTTCCAAAGTGTACTTGATGCGACCTAAGCATGTTGTGTCTCTTGATGGCTGTCTGTTGGATATTTGATGTAAATGACAACTAACATCTAAATTTTCAGCCAACAATTTTCAGCTTTAAATATATATCATAATGCTTTGTCCTTCTGGTCTTAGAAACAATCGGTCAAATGGAAGCTTCTGATCTACTAAAGTTAAAACGTTGATCAATCCTACTCTGATCGTTGGAGCTCTTTGATGCAGATTGTAAATGTACCTGAGAAGGGCGCTCGTAAGCACCCTAGAGGAGATAATATTCAGGTATCACTGTGCTTGATGTCTCTCTGTGAATACTTTTTTATTTTTTGTGCTGTGTCATTATATGAAGATGGTTTGGAAGCACTCATTTCCATTGGTTTAAGCAGCATTCTCCATCTACTAGACAGAGATCCCAAAATCTTCCTTTTTGTGTTGTGTTGTCTGAGTTTATGGAGCTGCATGCTAGAAGACACACCTGTTTGGGTTTACAAACAGCATTGTTTTCCTTGCAAATTGGGAAATCTTTCTTTTATCTGCTTTCAGTGCTCTGCTGTATGCATATATACATAGTTGCCCATAAATGAGAGCTTTCCGCTGGATTCAGTGGAGTTTTCTGGGTTTGGAAGAGGGAAATGAACTCCTTATGATTTATAAGCTCAAATTTCTTGCTCTTTCTCTTTTTTTTTTTTTTTTTCTGACTCTAATTACTGTGGAAATACAAAGTAATTAGAGCCTACTGGTTTGAGCAATTGGTGCAAAATTATATATAAGCCTCTGGGCCCAGCTCTTGATTTTAGGAATATAATCTGAAGAGAATCAGAAGCCTTGTTGGTTTATTTTTTCATTCTCTTTGCTATGCTGAATTTTAAGACCTGATAGGGTACTTACCTAGGTGTCAGCAGGAACCAGTATTTAAGGGTGTACCTGTTGGCTTTTAAATACTGACTCGTACTTGGACAATGTTGTGCACCTTCTTGCCTATGATACCTAAAATTCTTTTTCGTATGTTTTTACAGATTGACACAAAAGACATTCTCTTCATATGCGGAGGTGCTTTTGTTGATCTGGAAAAGACAATCTCAGAAAGGTTGTACTAGATAATGCTTTAATAAGATTTGTGACCCTCTTCCCTTCTTTTGGCAGTTGGTGTTATGATATGCATTTTGTTGCTTCTCACTTTAAACTTATGGGCATGGTTTCAGGCGTCAAGATTCTTCTATTGGGTTTGGAGCTCCAGTGCGCGCAAACATGAGAGCTGGAGGTGTTATAAGTGCTTCTGTAACTTCATCACTGTTAGAGACTGTAAGTGCAACTTGTCAGCCACTGAGTTATTTTGTATTTTTCCATCTTCAGGCCATAGATAAGATAGACTTGTTATAGAAAATTCTGCATGTACACATAATGTACAGGTCTCCTGTATGATCCTCTAGTGTGACAGGATTAGCATTATTTTGAATCTTACTTTTATATATTCTTATCTGTTGTATGCATGTGTTTATCATGCCTCAAGTACGATTTGTTAAAGCTTGAAGCAGGCAAGTTTTAACCCTCTGAATTTGTCTTGTTTTGTAGGTTGAAAGTAGTGATCTAATTGCCTATGGTCTGATACCTGAGTTTGTCGGCCGATTCCCAATCCTTGTTAACTTGTTAGCTTTGACTGAGAATCAACTTGTGCAGGTAATACTGAGTTTCATTCTAGACTCCAGTGTTTTATATGAATTGCCTACCCAACTTATATCAGGAGCGTTATTCAATGTGCTCCACTGGGCCTATATTGTCCTAGAAAGTTTATTACTCTTTATAGTGACATCATGAGGTCTTTTCTCATGTTTCTGCTCTTCTTATAGGTTCTAACCGAGCCAAAGAATGCATTGGGCAAGCAGTATAAAAAGATGTTTCAGATGAACGGGGTAAAGTTCCTAACAGTGTACCTTGCATTTGTCTCAAATCTAGAATCAAGTAGTCTCGCGTTATGTTATTGTTTGTCCCCTTATCTATTTGTCATATAATTTCTCTGCCTCGAGCCCTGGGGCATTTTTCAGGCATTGGATGTTTTGCTTTTTAAGTGTGAAATTAGGAATAAATTTTTTTGTTAATTTTCAGGTTAAGCTGCATTTCACAGAAAATGCTCTCAGATTAATAGCTCAAAAAGCTATAACTAAAAATACAGGAGCTCGTGGTTTGCGAGCCATATTGGAGAGTCTTCTGATGGATGCAATGTATGAGGTATAGGTTTCTACCCTTGTTTACCATCTTAGCTACTGTATGAAGTCAAAGTGTTCGTCCTATGAAATCGACATTTTGTACAAAATGAAGGCTTTAAGGTCCCCAATCCAGTTTCATTTGAAGTGTTTGATAGATTGTTGTGCTGTTACTGAATATTTATGCCTCTCTCCATTTTATCTTCCTATTCTTCTCTCTTCTTCCTCACTTCTGCCCTCCAGCTTTTCCCCACCCAGCACTTATTGACCTAATATGTTTCTTTATTTGAGTTACCAAAGCTTATCCATTCCGTTCCTTTTTTCGTTTTCCTGTATACTGGTTGTGGTAGAGCACAAGTTAACTAGGTTAAATCTTATTTTTGACTTGTTTTAGGTGTTAGCTTAACTGAAATCATTTGCATCAACTCTAAAACGAGCAGAGGTTATGATTTATATATATACCTATCGATGTTTCCTACAATAATTTGGGAATTCAAGCAATAGTACCACTTTCAATGGACACTGATCGTGTACTGCCGGTACTTTTTAGCTGCGAGATAGTTTTTTTCCTGGCTTACTTTCTTCCAAAGACGGCTCAAATTTTGAATTAGCCAGGAAGTAGATGGCATTCATAGGTTGAGTGAAATTTCTTTTTATAAGTTGCATCCGAAGATTTTACCTTGATGTTCCAAATTGAGCTCACTAAGTGTTGCTCCTTTTGCTATTTCTTCCTTCTTTTCATATTTTTATCATATTCTTTTCCTTTGGATTCTTGTTTGGGGACAAAATGTGATTTTTGTTCTGTCTTCTTTTACAGATTCCTGATGTTAGAACAGGGAATGAAATAATAGATGCCGTTGTTGTTGATGAGGATTCTATCAGACAAGATGGACAAGTATCTGGGGCTAAAATCCTTTACGGTCAAGGTGCATTAGATCGCTATCTTTCACAATATAAATCGAAGGACGTAGAGGTATGCTCCAGGCAGCTTTTTCTTTTTTTTTTTTGGGTAATAAAAAGATAGTATATAGATACTAAAGTCTTGAATACATATTTAAGATATTAGTACCAGCACTGGATCCTAACATGATAGAGGAAAATTATCAAGTGCCAGATCTAATATCGATTTTTTGTAAAAATACACTAGAGGAGCTTACAGGCAGCTTATTTTCATGAATCAGTATGTATGCAATGATGCTAGGTTAATGAATCTCTTTTGTTTGCAGACGACTACTGAGGGATCTGAGGGAGATGCTGAGGCTGAGCAGGAACTTCCTTCCATTGTCGCTCTGTGAGATTCTTCTTCTATTTGTGCACAACTTAGGTCGGTCTCACTCATGTACAGTATCTAAATTTATACGAAAAAAGAATAATTAACAAATTGCGGCATTTGTTGTACTTTAGTGTTGCATCACATCAACCCCCCACTTATACAATTCAAACATATCCCATGTCAGAAATTTTAGTGCCTTCTTCTGCCCCTCCTCTGTTTCCTTGTATATTTCAGTTTGAAATCCTTGAAAAGGGATGTTGATGAATGGAGTTAGGCATGAGAACATAGGAAAGACAAGGGGAGCTAATCTGCTCTGCCCTTTCCCAGGCTGAGACCTTTTTGGTGACTTTGTTGTACATTCTAATTTACTTGGCAAGTAACCTGATAGGTAAGCGTATTATAAATATCTGAGAGGTGGATTTAAATTCTCTTCAGAGAGTCGTGAAATGCCCAGGGCCAGGCTTTAACTCAAGTTTAAGTCTTTTAAGAGTGTTGGACGGTTTGTAAGTCGAGTCTAACTCTAGATTAGTTAGGGGTTGTGTCGTGTACTAAGGAATACAGAGAGAGCAACTCTTTTTTTTTTTTTTATAGTAGATTATAGTTTAGTTTGGCAAGGAGAATGGAGAATGTTGTACTGGAACTGAATACTTAAAATATTATTGATGAAAAAGAAGATTTATAAGGTGATATATCACATGGTCCCTTTGTAAGAAAAGTTGAAGAAATGGAGAGGAGAGGAAGTTGAGCCCACTTTACATCATTTGAGGCAGTGGGTTATTGTTCGATAGTATTGTGGCCTTCATTATTAATCTTAAGCTGCCATTCCCATTCTTTTCTTCTGCCTCAAAACAAATGTTCCAATAAAGCTATTCCGTTTCTCTTTATCCATACCATTACCATACTTGTGCAGCAGCAGCAGCGTGCCATCGTTTCATGTGATTAGCTGAAACAGAGTCAGTCAATAGTAAACATTGTTGCCGATGATTGTTCGCGTAACACAGGCAGGATAGTACGCACTTTACTTTTAGATAGAGTAACTAGTGCATATGCAGCAAAGATGAGTGAGTGTGTATCGGTCCAGTATTGGGTAGTCGGTGGTCACTCAAGCGTGTGAAATTCTCTTCTCAGAAAATGACCTCCAAAAGCGTCGGATAAGCAGACTACTATACTCTGCCTTTCAACCTTAATGAAATTTCAGGGAAAAAAAAAAAGTGATTGTCATATGTTAATTCTATATACTTGATAAGATTATTTTTATGCTCTGATGTGAAATTCTCATTTAAAATATATATATATTTTTAATACAACAAGATCAAGAAAGAACATACATTTTATTTGAAAAATAAAGTAAATCTTAGGGTTAAATTTGTTCATAAAACGTTCAAAATGTTAGTTGATAAACCTCTTTAAAAATTTTTAAGTTTTTTTAACTTAACCCTATATTTTATATCAAGCATTGTTCAAACAAAACCCATATCATTGTAGTTTTTTTTTTCTTTTTTGATTTATATATACATTGGGGTTGGATTGGGGACGGAGATGAGGTTTCTACTACTAAGTGTTTTATTTTTAAAATGCTATTGCATATTCCCTCCGTATGATCTATAGCTCCTTTTGAACGAGAACATATATATATATATATATATATATATGGGTACAAGAAGAAGAAGAGATTCAAAATACACATTTAATCCTTTCAATCAAAGAATCAACAAATTTTATCCACCAATATATCTTACAGTCAGATTCCAAACAAAAACTTGGCAGCTTCGATGCAATAAAGATATCATTTCCATACCTTGAATCATTGCTAAAGCTTCCATCTGCTCAGGCTCAGCTGTTCCTGCGAAATTAATTGGAAGGCCATGCCTTCCCGATCAATCACAAATAACAACTTCAACATCACCACAATTACTACCACCGATAGGCAGCATCCACATTTATCTTTGTTTGTACCCTCCTATTCCTGGTCTGCTCAAGTGAAGAGACTCTCTCCTGTCTGTCTTGGGTGCACAATTTGTCACCGCGCAGATCATAACACATAGCGCCACATACGCCTCTTCCTCTATTCACTCAACAGACTACAACACCTCCATCATATCCAGCCAATTCCCACAACTCAAAATCTTCTCCACCATATTTATATCAGCTGCTGCAGCCCATGATTCACGACTCAGCTACATTAAAATAAATGCACATCTCTCACCACAAAAAAGCGCAATGTAAATCACCAATATGCAGTCTTTGGCAAAACACTTTTGCTTGGGCGTCAAAACAAGTGTTTGACTTTCAGAGAAATCTTCAAATCCCATACTTGCTTCCATACTCTTTTCCCACCTCTCCCTAAGTATTAACTATACGTCTTTGACTATTTTTTCTTTCTTTTTTCTTTTTGTAATCTTCATATCTAAGAGTTTTAAAATCATAAAATCAACAACTACAATACAATATTGAAATTAAAACAAAAAAATACAACACAATATTAAAAATTCGGGGCACTCAAAATGAAGTTACTTATTTTCCTTCTTTGTTTCTCTTAACCTAACACACAAATAATTTGATTTTTACAATTTAAAGAAAAAAAATCTTAATGTTGTTTGGATTTAAATCAAATCCAAATGCACTTTAATTTCACTAGAAATTGTCTAGTAAATCTTTCATTATATTTTATGGTACATTTTCTTCAACAGTAATTTTTATATTAATGATATTACTTAAAAAATATATATATATATATATATAAAATAGTATAAAATAAAGCAGACAATACCATCCTCAGCAGCAACGGTGAGCTGCATTAATGGGACAGTTTGCCGCGGCTGGTGTACAAAAAAAAAATGAAAGAAATAGGGTTGGTTGATAATAGGGAGAAAGGCAAGAATCGCAAATAAACCATATATTTTGCTCAGGTTCCCCGATCAACAAATTCAAACCAAAATTATAGGAAAATGGAAGACCGTTGGATGAAAATCCAACTTCAATCGCTTTCGTAATTTGGACGGCCATCCTTAATTCTCTCTCTCTCTCTCTCTCTCTCTCTCTCTCCTCTTTCAAAAATTCCTCAATAGTAGAAAAAGAGAGAAGAAAAGAAGCTCCTTTTTCCAGAGGGAGAAAAGAACCCTTCCTTCTCTTCTGTTTGGTTCCTTCAGAATCGATCCGAACCTCTTTTTTTTTTTTTTTTTTTCTCTCTCTCTCGCTCTCTCCTTGAAATCCCTATTTTCTTTCAAATTCTTTTGTTTCTTCTTTTCCCCCCGGAGAAGAGGTGAAAGAAGGTGAAAGAAAATACCCAAATTAATTGTATTTGCTGGAAATTATTTTGAAATCGCTTCAATTTTTCAATCGGGGTGGACAATTTTTTTTTTTTAACTTTTCAAAAGGAAAATGGATATGGATAATATAGAGTGCGTTTCTTCATCAGATGGAATTGAAGATGAAGAGATCCAATCTTCAGTATCTACGCATCATCCAAGCGTGTTGCATCATCATCCTCTCGGAACTCATCCGAATCAATTTGCATCTTCCAAGCCTCATAACATAGTTCAATCTGGACTTGCTCCAACAAGCGTCCATGAATTGCTGGAATGCCCTGTTTGTACCAATTCTATGTACCCTCCCATTCATCAGGTCTGTGCCTTTCCCGGTTGTTGATCGTCTCTTTATATTTTGCTTTTTCATTTTCTCTCTTTTGAGATTTTGGGTGTCATTAGTTTCGATTGGATGTATTTTGTTTCGCTGAGGATGGTTTGTTCCCTCCCCCTACCACTCCAACTAAAAAAATTAATGATAATAATAAAGGGAAAAGTTGGCCCTTGGGCTTCCACGGTTGAAAGTTGGATTTTTATTGGATTTAACTTTTAGGGCAGGATGTGGTTTTATGTATTTGTTTTTCCCCAATTTTGGGATGGGGGCCTTCATTCTTGCAGAAGGTTAATGTTAACCAAAATGTTGCTTAATAATTCAATTTTCAATAGTAGTATTCCCTAAATAAAACCATGAGCCTAAAGGTTGTAAATTGTCTCAATTTTGTGAATACATGCCTTCAGTATCAGGTGATAAGAGGATTTTGGCTGTCAAAACACATCAATTTAAAATTTCTTAGGCCCCTTGATAGCGTTCTGCAGAGATTGGCTATGTGGCATGTGTAATTGTTAACTAGATGCGATGAATGGATTGGAATAACGAGAAGCGCCACATTGTTTTTAACTCTTCCAATGGCTTCAGGTCTTGCTGTTTACTTTCAAGCATTATGTTGATATCATAAATGGACAACAAGCTCTTTCTCCACATTATCTGAATCTGCACTTGGCATATCAGACTTTTCAACTAATAAGCAATCTTGCATATTTCACATTCTGCATGTACGGATGACCTGTTGTCTAGTTATTATTGCACATCCATTCCAGACCAAACATTTGTGAGTTCAGGAAGTATGTTTTTCTATATTGAATTGTAGTCAATTTATTTTAGTATTATCCAAAAGAATGCCATGATGATTCTCTTAATGTAATGTTAAAGATGAACATGTATCATGAAACATGAATTAATTATCCCTACATTTGTGATGTCTATCTCTGCTTGAATGAAGCTGCACTTCCACCAGATAGTCTTTTCCATATCAGTGTGGCATAATGAAAGATAATAGGCTGAAGTGATATCCTTCTGGAATAGATCTTGAGAAAAATAAGGAACTTTGTTATTAAGAAATATAGAAACTTTAGCTCAAGAAGTAAAATATCCAATCGGGAAAATATAGAAGGAATCAGTTCTGATTATACAGCTATTAATCACCTTAAGCCTTCTTGATAACTGGAGATGTGATGATACTGAAAGGTGCTTCTTTGCAGTGTCATAACGGACATACGCTCTGTTCCACTTGTAAAACAAGGGTGCACAATAGATGTCCCACATGCAGACAAGAACTCGGTGATATTAGGTGCTTAGCACTAGAGAAAGTAGCAGAATCACTTGAATTGCCCTGCAAATACTTCTCCTTGGGCTGTCCCGAAATATTTCCTTATTACAGCAAACTTAAACATGAGGCACTTTGCAACTTCAGACCATACAATTGTCCATATGCTGGATCTGAGTGCTCAGTTACTGGAGACATTCCTTATCTGGTTTCGCATTTAAGAGATGATCACAAAGTGGACATGCACACAGGATGTACTTTTAACCATCGCTATGTGAAATCTAATCCCCGGGAAGTGGAGAATGCTACGTGGATGTTGACAGTGAGTGATCCTTTTCTCTTTTGTGCTGAAATTAAGATAATTTCTGTGCAGTGGATATTGCTCTTTCCAATTTTGGAAGTGTTTTAGCAGAAATGTTCGAGTTTGTACTTTGCAATATTTGACATTCATCTCTTATGCTAAGATATGCAACAGGTTGCAAAATTTTAAAAAACATATAGTAGCGAAGATAGGTAGTGTTTAATGAAAGCATCCTGGATTTATTTCTCTAAGAGGATAATCTTCAAACAGCTGAATTGGAAACTCTCCACCTCTTCTCAGCCCCTTACTCCTGTCTTTTGGGGATAGATGGTGGGAAAAAGGAATTGAAATTAATTGTAGCTTTTTTGTTAGGGTTCTTTACTTAACTGTTGCTTGACTGTGGGAAGTAATACGCCAATCTTCAAACATAGTAGAAACATTTTGTATTCAAGTAATTGTGGTGAATTTTACTATTGCATTCTTTTATTTTTGTAAAAACTGGTTGTAGTTGGTTCTGCTGCTTTTACTGTCAGGTCTTCCATTGTTTTGGACAATATTTCTGCCTTCATTTTGAGGCCTTTCAGCTTGGGTCAGCCCCTGTATACATGGCTTTTCTCCGGTTTATGGGTGATGAGAATGAGGCCCGCAACTACACCTACAGCCTAGAAGTAGGAGCTAACGGCAGAAAGCTTACATGGGAGGGCACCCCGCGAAGCATCCGAGATAGCCATCGGAAGGTCAGGGATAGTCATGATGGACTTATTATCCAACGGAACATGGCACTTTTCTTTTCTGGAGGGGACAGGAAAGAATTGAAGCTTAGAGTTACCGGAAGAATATGGAAAGAACAACAAAATCCAGATGCTGGGGTGTGCATACCAAATCTCTGTAGTTGATGTTTTTTTAACTCCTTGGAGTGGTTTTTATTTTTAATTTTTTTTTTTACATTAAAAGTGTGTGTGTGAGTGTGAGCAGAGCTCCATGTATGTTGTAACTTAGCCAAACTTGATTCTGCAACAATGTTGTTGAAACTTGAGAACTCTATACAGTTACAATTTGGCTTCTATCAATTGTTAATAATAGCCTTTTTTTTTTTTTCCCTAAAAAGTTTGCATCTATCTATCTACCCATTGTGATAACTTGTGTTTTTGGTGAAGCCATGAGATATCCAGAGCAAGCACGCCCATATGATTGGTTGGTACACAGACATAGTTGCATTCTCTCCGGAATACCTCTGGTTAAGGTAAGAGACTCCAACTACCTTACATACCTGACTACATGTGTTGTGTGGCCATTGCTTCATCCCCTTTCTGCCACTTCCTTGACACTGTCAGCAGCATGTTTCCTTTGGATTGCTATTTGAATGAGCAGAGCAGGAAATGTTTACTACTGGTTTCATTGTCATTCTTGCCTGCCCCGGGCCTAATTAATAGAAAACCCGTTGGCCCAATTTTGGGGTTTGAGTTTGACATTTTGAAAATGGGTAAAAATTGTGTATATTGATTATCCATCCAATTTGTAAACCCTATCTATCATCGCCAGCCCAAAATTTCCAAAAACCCACTTATACACTCACTCTACGTTCTTTGGCGGCTATATCATCTAAATATGCATTTTTGTACATTTCCTCCGCAATATGCAGTTATATTATACTCTCCCCGATTCTTTTTATTGGCCATATTGATTCCAAAGAGTTCTGTTATTAGAAGTAAATACTCAATATCCAAGTAGGCTTACAAAGATATGATCAAGTGCTTTCTGGGTCATTTCAGACCTTCCGATTGGTATTTATTCCCAACTATTTGGAGATACAAATTTTAAATATTTTTTTCTTGTGTAAACTAGAATACCTTTCATATTTTTCTCTCTTTAATATTATTTCTATTAGTTTCTATATTAGAAGAATTAAAAAAATGTTGAAATTTATTATTAATTGGAAGGTATAATAAAAAAAAGTTCATTAAATATTACATTAGAACTATAATATGACAAGTAAAAAAAATATGAGAACTTTTAGAGTTTGACAAATAAAAAAATAGAGAAAACAATATTTTTATTAATAAATTTTATATAATTATAGATAATTTAAAAAAAAAAAATTATTTCATAAGAAAGTGTCTATATTAGAACGGTTCAGACGTTATATATTACAGGCAATTTTAAATGATGTTGGAAGAGTTATTATAAGAATTTTCTTTTTATTATATGTGAATGGTGTCCGTATCCTGGGATATTAGAAGATTTTGAACTCCTTTGTTTTGTTTATTCCTAAAAGAAGAAGAAACTGATTGAGAGAGAGAGAGAGAGAGAGAGAGAGAGAGAGAGAGAGAGAGACAAAGAATCACGTGAATAAGGTGCGAGCTTGAAAAAAAGTTGAGCAGCTCATACCACCATTGTCTTCCAGTCCCACTAATGTATATAATACTAGCGCGCCGTTTGATTGACGATCATGGTAAATAGGGAAAGTAATTAATTTTTAAATTTTAATATTTTAATTTATTATTTATGATTTAGGAAAGAAAACGGATTCTTAGAAAATTGAAAAAATAAATGAATAATTTTGAGATTGTGAATTCTTATATGGAGGTGATATTGTGATTCCAAATTTATGATTCAAACAAAGTAATAATAAAAATATTTTTTAAAATAAATAAAAAAGATATTTTAGGATTCTTTTTCTTTTTTTTACATATTTATAATTTATTATTTTCTTTATTCTTATTTATTCGTTTCTCTCTGAATATGTTTTTCTAATTTTTTGTTGGTACATTATTACATAAAAATATTAAATCTTTTCTAAATTAATTTATAAAAGTGGATTCTCTCTCTCATATATATATATATATATCAATGGCGAAACCAGGAAAGAAAACTGGAGCGGCTGATTAACATTAAAAAAAAAATTTTCTTTTTAATCAGCAGCCGAGCCTAAAAGTTGTGGGAATCTATTGAAAAAAAATAAAATTGGAAGGGTTTGAATATAAAAATATCAAAATTCTTAAATTTTTTTTCTCTCGAGTATACTTCACATGAAAATATTTTTTTATTGAATTAGATTAACATTTTTTAAAGGTAGATAAATTAAATATCAAATTAACGAAGAATGATGTATAGAAATGAAATTAAAATTTTTTTTAAGAATAAAAGTATTTTTTATTATAAAATTTATAGTTTTATTTTGGTTTTTCTTAAAAATAATATATTTAAATTGTATAACCCTCTTGTTAAGGATTATTATACAAATACAACCAATTTTTTTTTTTTATCTCTGATTTGGACATAACGCACAATCACTTAATCGCATCCCAGGTGGCACTGCATTATCTGCCACATCATTTCTTTTTTTTTTTTAAAGCAAGTCTTGTAATCTTTTTTTTTTAAAAATCTTATAACAGGATTTGAACCCTTGACCTCATAAGAAATAATATAGAAAACGTACTAATAGACTACTATTGGATCTTAATCAACAAGTGAATGAAATTTTATGTAATAATAACTTACTTACGTATTCCAATATTTAACAACTTCAATCATTTGAATTTGAATTTTTAATTAGAGCAAAAAGAAGACTACTCCTCTGTTTAATTTTCAAATTGGCGGCGTAATTTTTTAGTTAATAAGAAAGAAAGTATTAGAAAATTACAAAAAAGTAAATTAAAATAAAAAAAGAACGTTTTGTGGAAACGGTCGACAAAGCAGTTTCCAATGCGTAAATCTCAAAAAAATACTCGAAATGCCCACAAGAATCGCCTCAATCGGACGTCCGAGCGCAAAGTTATGCCCTGTCAAAGTTTTTGACTATACGAAACGCTTTTTTGCCTTGAAACGCGTCCGGATCACTTTTTTGACGATGTCATTGCGTTCCTCTTTACGAGAATCATCAAAACGAGTAGTCATACGCGTGAAACGGACATCCAATCTTAGAGTTATTCATGTTTAAAGTTTTCCAAATACCTACAAAAATTATTTCTTCACAATCAACATAAATAAGATAACGCACAACCATTGTGCGTTATCATCCACCTCAGCACCAAACGCGGATTAAGGCGGTTATTAGCTATAACGCACAACCATTGTGCGTTATCTCATTTGATAATGTATGTGCGTTATGGCCTCTTCAGGATTTAAAAAAAAAATAGACCTATTTAGTATTTATTTTTTGAAAATGGACTAAATAAAGAAAAAAACCGATAAATGCACTAGGGTTATTTTAACCAAATTAATATAAATATGAATTCATTACTGATTACATTTTATTAAACTAAATATTTGAAAAGAATTCTTATTATTTTTTCTTAACATACTAATATATTCCAAATAAAGTAAAGTAATATGTATAAATTTATATTTCATAAATTTAAATTCCGAAGTCATACTCCCACCTTAATTTTTCCGCAATCAAATGGGACCCTAATAGTCAAACTACTGTCCAATAGAGAAGGGACCTTCCACAGCTTCTAAGGGAGAACAAGTCCAGCTTCCATTTATATACATTGATAAGTGATAGGTTAAAGCTCAACTTGGATTACTTTTTATGAGGTTTTTTCTTTCCTTTTTTTCAACTTTGTACAAGTTGAATTATTTGTGAAAAATACTCGAGTTGAATTTTCTTAAACAACAACTTATTTTAAATGTCTCTTTTCTTCTTCATTTTTCTTCTCTGAGTCTTCTACCTTCTTACTCAAAGCTAATTTGAAACTTATATTTTAAATTATTACACTCTAAAAGAATTTATATCTTGAATTTGAAGGTTAATCTATATTATCATACAGAGCATGTGTTAAAAAAATCCTTATTATAATGCATGCGGTTAATGTTTTTTATTAAAAAAATCACGTGGCTGATTGAATCTGATCATATATATATATAATTGGGTTAGTTTAAAAACATCTCTGTACTTTTAGTCAATCGGCAATTGGGTATATAAATATTTAATTTTGATAATCAAATATTTTAATTAAAATTTCACCAACAAAATAAATTTTTAGTTTCAACAATCAAGTATCCAAATTAGAGTCTCGTTATTTTTTACAGAATCCTAATTTGAGTATTAATTGTAAGCATTAAAAAGTTTAATTACCCAATTAATAATTAACTAAAGTAAATGAGTCTTTTGAAATTAACTCCTACATAATTCATGTATGTATATAGAAAATAATGACATGGAAATAGCAACACAAATATAATTGGAGTTTCGTATCCGGGGTAACCAAACCTCAAGTAGAGGTTTTTTTTGCTATTATTTGCCATATTTTATTTTTAATCTTAACGAAACCAGTGAAGAGTAGCACAGTAAAAGGTCTCCTAAAGACTTATCGTCGAGGTCTTCCAATGGAAAAAGCGGTTCACCAGCCACTACATCTGTGGATCCCACCAAATCATTAAACCTGGCGGCTGCTCGCTCTTTGATCAGTGATTCACCGGCCACTAGATCTTTAAGTTCCGTTTGCTGCTTTTCATTTTGATAGGAGTAGGTGCTTGCTGCTCGCTCGCTGTCTACTAAATGAACCTTTCATTGCCCGCCAGGCCCCTATCTTTAATCTTAAGTAAAGTGAAGTAGTCTTCAGTCTTGGCGGGTGGACTAGTTAGAGGATGGAATTCATTCAAGCATCTTCAAGCAGGAAATAGAGGGCGGGGAACTTCTAGGCACGCACATGTCGTGTGTTATCACTAATTCAGAATATTTTATTCAATAAGTATCCTATGTGACAGATAACGCACATAACGTGTTGTTATTGTTTTGATAACGTATCTAGAGTGTGCGTTATTTGCCACATCATCTTTTTATTATTTTAGTAAAAAAAATTTGTAAAAGATTTAAACACATTATCTCACAAAAAGTAACATAAAACAATTATCAAAAGGCCAACATGAAATTTCACGTTAATGAGTGCATGGGATTTATGTAATAATAACTAATTTACATATTTTAATATTTACCAACTTCAATCATTTAAATTTTTAATTAAAGCAAAAACAGAACGGCTCATCTGTTTAATTTTAAAATTGGTGTCGTAATTCTTTAGTTAATAAGAGAGAAAACATTAGAAAAATCTAAAAATGTAAATTAAAATGAAAATAGAGCATTTTGTCGAAAAAACTGCCTATGGCCATTTCCATGACGTAGATCTCGAAAAAATACCCAAAATGCCTACTAGAATTGCCTCAATCGGACGTCCGAACAAAGTTATATACCATCAAAGTTTTAAAGTTTACGGGGCATATTTTTTGCCTTGAAACGCATTTGAATCACATTTTCGGTGATGCCTTTACGTTTATCTTTATGAGAACCATCAAAACGAGTGGTCATACGGGTTAAATGGACCTTCGTTCGCAAAGTTATTCATGTTTTAAGTTTTTCAAATACCTACACAAATTCTTTCTTTCTAATCAACATAAACAAAATAAACATAATTTTAAATATTTATAAATACAAAACTAAATAACATAACTAATATAAAAATTTATTAAAAGAATTTTTGTAGTTTTGATAACACACAAGGCATATGCACTATCAATAAATATAACGCATAGAGTGTGCGTTATCAGCCACCTAAGTCGCTCTGCCGCTTCATGTCATATCCGTTACTACATCATTAATTAAGATTAATCTTGAGATTTAATTACTCTTTACGCTACAATCAAATTCATTTTTTCCCTGGATTTTTATATGAGAAAATCCCTTTTAAATATATTTAAAAATATTTCATTTTATTCATATATATTTTTCTATATCCACGAACTAAAATCACGAACTAAAAATAATGGGTTAGGTAATGAGCATATAGTGTATCAATTTATGATATATATTTCTGCCCTACAATAATTTTTATGATTTTTTTATACAGTAAAACTCCTGTAAATGTTTTTGAGAATAATAATTTTTGTACTAGTCTTTTATTGTTGTACTAAAAATGGTGATTCAAGGAAAAAAAAAAAAAAGCACAAAAAAATAGAAGAAAAGTGAGAAAATAATGATATGATTTTTTTTATTTTTTGGTGTTTAAATAATTGATTTCATCTTTTTACTTTTTGTCATTTGCTGCTGGCATGTAAAGAAAAAGCAACATTTATTTTCACATTTTGGTTGTCTTAATATAATTAATTACTTTGAGTTAGCTTTGATTTTAAATCTTTCAGGAAAAAAAAAGATTAGGAATACAATAAATGTACATTTACAGTCTTCATTGATACTCTCTCCGTTTTTCTTTACTTGTCACATTGTGTTAATTTTTATATTTTTTTACTTGTCATATTATGGTTCCAATGAAATATTTAATAAATTTTTTTCTATAATACCTTCCATCTAATAACAATTTTCAATATATTTTTATTCTTCTAACAAGCAACTGGTAGAAATAACAATGAGGAGTGAGAAAATTTTGGAAGGCATTCTAATCTATATAAGAAAAAACATTTAAAATTTCGTATTTTCTCGAACAATGAGATGTTTAAAATGTAACAAGTAAAAAAAAAACGAAGAGAGTAACAAGTGAGGCAAGCATTCGATATTGCAATTTATTTTCTCTATATCATGAATTCCTTTCCGTTTCATCCCATTCATTGGGGTTGATTAGAATATAAGGTATTTTGAGTAGGTTTAAGTTGAGTAGGACCGCTAGTACAGTAAAGCTCTCCTACAAGATACAACTGTTCTAATCTTCCTTGGGATGATATTGGAAGGCATTCTAATTTTTTGAGAGTTCTCTTGGGAACTCTTACATCACTTGCAAACTTTTTCTAAGCTTAATTCCTTGACTTGTTGCAGGAGACTTTAATGAAATTCTCGCTTTAGATGAAAAAGCTGGAAGAGCCAGGAGTAATTAGCAGATTGACAACTTTTGAGCAGCCCTCTCTGATTCGGGACCTTTTTTACTTACGTTTTGTAGGCCCTTAGTTCACTTGGAAAGGACAGAAAATAGTCAATGATCATATCCAGGCTTGCCTTGATCGAGGCCTTACCTCTGCCTCATAATCCCAACTGTTTTCTTCTTGCAGAGCTCAAACAAAGTCGGTAAATCATTCTGATCATCTAACTCTTCATATTAGTCTCTTTAATGTCTCTGCTAATCACATAGTAGAAACTCTAGACATAAGAGATTTGAACCTCATTGGATGAAAGAAGAGGAATAGCTGGAATTTTTTTATAAACTTTGAATTCTTGAGAACAAACTAATTGCAGATTCTGTTAGAACAAATCTTAGTTCTATTATGGATCACCTTCTAGATTGGAGTAAGGTAAAATTTTGATACTATTCGGTCTTAGACATCTTGGTCTACCGTGGAAGAAGCAAAGTTGGAAATAGAACTCGATAAGCTCATGCCTCAAGAAGAGGAATACTAGAAGAGTCGATCCAAAGCTGTTTGGCTTATGGAAGGAGAAAGAAACACCATCTATTTCCGCAGGAAGGCGTCTCAGCGACTTAAATAGAACTCCATTACTTCAATCACTACCAATGGAATTGAGATTACTGATCCTGTTGAGATTGAAAACACTATCCTCTGTTATTTCAAATCCATTTACTCTTCTACAATTCTTCGTATGTTTTGTAGGAAGGCACAACTGATAAAACCCTAACACAGGAAGAAAGGCTACTTTAGGGCAATCATTTACCTCAGTAGAGATTACTCAGGCCCTGAAGTAGATGAAAAGAAGGAAAGCCCTGTGACCAAATGGACTCTAAGCCTGCTTTCTTCGCAAGTATTGGAACATTTTGAGGAACAAGGTAACTAGCATGGTTCTTGGTGTCTTAAACCATGGTGATAATATTGGTCCATCCAATGATAATAATATCTCAATTGTTCCTAATATTAAGAACTTTTCTCTGGTAAAGACTATAGACCTATCGGCCTTTGCAATATTATTTATAAGTTAATACCTAAAACCATTGTCAACAGGTTGAAAGCTCATATCACTTGTGTTATCCAAAATAGTCAAAGTGCTTGTGTAGAAAAAAACACCCATAAATAATAATGTTATTGTTACCTTTGAAGCTTTTCATGTTATGAATATTGGTAAAGTTAATGGATTAAATCACTTTGCTATAAAACTGGATCTTAGTAAAGCTATCGACAAGGTCGTATGAAACTATCTTGAATCCATTATGCTTGTCATGATGTTTCCCCCTAATTTTTTCCTTTATTATATGAAGTGCATTCGTCCTATCTCTTTTTCTGTCCTTATTAATGGTTCCCCATGCCTTCCTTTTACTCCTACTCGGGGTATCCGCTAAGGTGATCATCTATCTCCTTACTTATTTACAATATGTGCAGAAGGCTCTCCTTCATGATTCGCCATGCAAAAAGACAAGCTCTATTATCAAGCCTTCGCTTTAATAATAATTGTCCCTCCATATCTCACCTCTTCTTTGCAGATGATAGTATAATTTTTGCAAAGCTAGTATTGAGCATGCAACTGCTATACATAACGTCTTACAAGACTTTGCCACAATCTCAGGGCAGAAGGTCAATTTTAAAAAATCTACTCTATTTTTTGATAAAATAGTTCCATTAGTTTTGTAGGATTCAATCATTGCTACTCTAGGTATCTCAAAAATATATGGGAGTCTGGAAGAAATTAAACAGATGGAAAGAAAAGATCCCCTCATAGGTAGACCGACCTATGCCATGTCTTGTTTCCTATTGTCTGTCTATATTATCAGATCTTTAAAGTCTATGGTTTTGTAATCTTTTTTGGGGTGGGTCTAAAAAGAATAAAAAACTCTGCTGGAAATCTTGGGATAATCTTTGTAAATCAAAAAATCAGGGCGGGATGGACTTCAAGGATTTTGAGGATTTTAATTATGCTCTTCTCGCCAAACAATGTTAGTGTATTATACTATCTCCATCATCTTTGGTGGCACAATGTCTCTAGGCCAAGCACTATCCTAGTGGGAGCTTCCTGGATGCTTCATTAGGAGGTAGGTCCTCTTACCTCTAGAGAAGTCTCTTAGAAGGTCGTAATCTTCTATCTCTATGTCTGAGACACTGTATGGGCAATAGTCTCTCCACTAATATCTAGCCTGATAAGTGGATCCCCTCCTTAAGTGGGTTTACTCCATTTCCCCTCTTTCTTTCTAGAGGAAAGGAAAGAAAAGTGACAAAGAACATTGAATTTAATCAATGTTACTGGAGAGAAGATGAATTAGACATATTTTTTCCATCATGTGGCAGAAGCAATTCTTCAAATTCCACATAAACCCCAATGTTCAACCCCATATGGTCTGAAGATAAACTTATTTGGAACTTCACTACGAACGACATCTACACAGTCAAGACTAGTTATAAAGTGGGAACGGATTTCACCATAAGCTCTACCTCGACTACGAGTCCCGCATGTGCTCATCATGATTTCAGATCAGGGAATTACATCCATAGCCTCCTGGTTCAATTGAGCTTAGAATCTTTTTATGGAGAGTTATGTTTAATATCTTTCCTACAAGAAAAAATCTTCGGAGAAGAGGACTATACAAAGGATCTCATTGTTTTCACCGTGGATAGGATAGAAAATGACCGATATGCTCTTTTTTATTGTGACTTTGCAAAAAATGTATGGGACTACATTCTTAATGGGATGAAATGGACAAGGTTTCCTTCTCTTAGCTTCAAAGATCTCATGCACCTGCTCTCACTACTCTTTGAGAGGAAAGAAGTTGTAGTTTTTGTCACTTGTGTATGGCTCATTTGGTTTTCCAAGAATCAACTACATCATGAGGGCATATTCACAGAGGTAAGTCTATTGCCTAAAAAGCAATAAACTTTTTAGAAGAGTACTCAAGTATGACTCAAGGCCTTTCCGCAGATTATTTGAAGTTTCTACTGGTGAGTTCTTCCCAAATAAAGAAACCCCTGATTCCCGGGACTTTTAAAGTCAATATTGATATAGCTTTTGTTAGCCACAACTGTTAAACACAGTGTGATATATATATAAATATATATATAAGAAACAGAAATATAAAACAATAATACCAAAATAATAGCAAGGAAATAGAAATCAAACCCGAGTCTTGAATAAACTTCAATTTCCTTAAAATAGATTCGTTCTCTCTACCAGAAGTGCAAGAGATGTGTTAGAACATCTGTTTCCCAAGATAAAACGGGCTTCGGAAAATAGTTTAGCACTTGAAGCTGTTTTCCCTTCGAACTTGAACAAATTGAAGATGAACAGGAAGAATATATATGTATGCAAGTTAAGAGAGAATGCTAGAGAATTGCAAAAGAAAATTTTCTTATCCTTCTGCTGTGGAAAACAGCAGTATTTATAGATGGAAAAACTCTTCAACTGTAGATTGAATTAGTTCTATACACTGAATTCACCGTTACATTGAATTAGTACTATACACTGAATTCACCCTTCACCTGTTTCATTGAATTAGGTTGTACATTGAACTCAATATAAATGAATGTGGCTGTTCATTGAATTCAACAGCCATTGAATCTAGACAAAAGAAGAATTTGGAAAATAATTTGGTAAAACCGTGGGTATGATTAGGCCCCCTGTTCTTTTCTAATGTGGGATTCAAATCCCTTACTTGCCAACCTTTTCCTCTTTAATATTTTTTTTTTCATTCACTTCCTTTTTCCAAATATTTTCCAACAATCCCCCACATGAATGATAAAAAACTATTTTGACTCATAGTTTATGTTCATCAACTGACTTATGCATAGGAAAAGTAAGTATTCGCCTTTGAACTTTCCCCTTGTAACATATGTATACTTTACTAGCTGTCCAGTATACATGATGTCCTTGAACTGTCCTGCTTTCTTATGTAAAGAGTCCACATATTTTACACATAAACCATTTATTGTTCAGTTCTCATGGTTTTGTTCATTTTGGCCATAAACACATCCTGGTTTTGCAAGAGTTTCTAAGAATTGAGCCTAGGCAATTCTCCTTTAAAGTGGCCCCACTTTCTCTCACATGGGTAATTTCTTAAATATATATGTATATACATATATATAATCATTAAAGCATCATAATGCTAACCTTAACTATTCCATCACTGTTATTATAACAAGAATACGCTGAGGTTTCCCCCACAGTGACACTCTAAGTCTTATAACTAGGTGTCCCTTTGAACCTAGATCTTGGGATCTCCAATCAACTAGATAGGGTTTTCCTTCATAAAACTTGTATCCTTCATAGGCTTTTAATCCCATTCTTTTTGTCAGTCTTTCAACTGCCTCTCTATTTAACCCTTTGGTTAATGGATCCGCGATGTTTTTTTTTTTTTTACTTTACATAATCAATCGAAATAACACCTGACGAGAGAAGTTGTCTAATAGTATTATTTCTGCGACGAATATGTCTAGACTTACCATTGTAAATGGCATTCTGTGCTCTCCCTATTGCTGATTGGCTATCACATAAATGCAGATAGGGGGCACATGTTTTTCCCCCTTAGGAATATCCTCCAAGAAATTGCGTAACCATTCAGCCTCTTCCCTACACTTATCTAATGCAATGAATTCAGATTCCATGGTGGATCTGACAATCACTGTTTGTTTTGAGGATTTCCATGATATAGCAGCTCCAGCTAGTGTGAACACATACCCACTAGTGGATTTAGAATCCTTTATATCTGCTATCCAGTTAGCATCTGTGTAACCTTCTAACACAGTTGGATATCTGGTGTAGTGCAGCACATAATTTCGTGTATACCAGAGGTATCTTAATACTCTTATTATTGTTGTCCAATGTTCTGCACTAGGATTACTTGTATATCCACTCAATTTGCTTACTACATAAGCAATATCTGGTCTAGTGCAACTCATTAGATACATTAAACTTCCAATTATCCTTGCATATTCAACTTGAGAAACACCTTTTCCCCGATTATTGGATAAGTGAAGACTAGTATCTAGTGGCGTTCTTACAATTCTAGAATCATTCTTGTTAAATTTTTCAAGAATTTTATCTACATAATGGGTCTGGCTTAAAACCAATCCACCTGTTGTTCTTATGATTTTAATACCTAAACTCACATCAGCAAGTCCCATATTTTTCATGTCAAATTTGAATTCAACATGTTTTTAGTAGATTTGACAATTTTGTCATTACTACCAACAATGAGCATGTCATCTACACAGAGACATAAAATGACGTATTCATTTTCCATCTCTTTGATATAAACACACTTATCACACTCATTATCTTAAATCCACTAGCTTACAAACTTCTCATGCCACTTTTTCGGCCCTTGTTTCAAACCATATAATGATTTAACCAGCTTACAAACTTTCTTTTCAGTGCTTGGAGATCTAAAACCCTCGGGTTGCTCCATATAAATTTCTTCATCTAATTCCCCATTCAAGAAAGCTGTTTTAACATCCATTTGATGTACATTTAGATTTCTTAAGGATGCAATAGCAAGTATCATCCTTATTGAATTTATTCTTGTCACAGGAGAATAAGTATTAAAGTAATCTAAGCATTCTTTCTGTCTATATCCTTTAATGACAAGCCTGGCTTTATACTTATCAGTGGAACCATTTGGTTTTATTTTCCTTTTAAAAATCCACTTAGACCCTAAGGTCTTACATCCAGGTGGGAGATCCATTAACTCCCAAGTATGATTCTGTAGAATAAAATCAACTTCGCTTTTTATTGCTTCTTTCCATAGATGTCCTTCTTAAGAATTTACTGCTTCATCATAAGTTAATTTTTTTAACAAATAAGTCTCCAAATCATCTCCAAAATTTTTTTACTGTTCTTGGCCATTTGCTACGCCTTAGTTCAACTTCTTGAACTTTAGTTGGATCTTGAACTTCTTCATTAACTCGTTTTAATAAACTAGATCCACTCATGGACTTGCAAGGAAATATATTTTCTAAGAAAGATGCATTTCTCGACTCCATAACTGTATTTTTATGTATATCAGGAATTTTCGAATCATGCATAAGAAATCGATATGCAGTACTATTATGTGCATACCCTATGAAGATACAATCCACTATTTTTGGACCTATCTTTACTACCTTAGGTACTGGTATAGCCATCTTTGCAAGACACCTCCACACTCGCAAGTGTTTATAGGATGGTTTCTTTCCGCTCCATAATTCATAAAGAGTTTTATCTTGTTTCTTGCGTGGTATCGTATTCAAAATATAATTACTAGATAGGATGGCTTCACCCCACATGTTTGATGGTAACCCTGAACTTATCAACATCGCATTCATCATTTCTTTTAAAGTGCGATTCTTACGTTAAGCTACTCCATTAGATTGAGGAGAATACGGTGCAGTTACTTCATGAACAATTCCATGTTGTACACAGAAGTCACCAATTAGTGCCTCATACTCTCCCCCTCTATCACTCTTTAATCTTTCAATCTTTTTTCTTAGTTGGTTTTCAACTTCATTCTTATAAATGATCAACTTTGCTAAAGCCTCATCTTTACTCTTTAGTAAATATACATAGCAAAATTTTGTGCTATCATCAATAAAGATTATAAAATATTTATTACCTCCACGTATTTGAACATATTTCAAATCACATAACATCACTATGAATTAGCTCTAGTGTTTCAGTGCTTCTTTCAATTTTGTAGAAAGATGTTCTTGTCAATTTTGCTTCAATGCAAATTTCGCATTTTTGTTTTGAATCGATCTGGAATGTTGGAATATGGTCCATATTAATTAATCGTCGTATTGAATCATAATAAACATGACCTAATCTACCATGCCATAAATGAGAAGACTCAAGCAAATAAACAGAAGAAGGAGTATTTTTATTGATCATGGTCATTACATAAGTTTAAACAACCCACCGATTGCATACCCTTTTCTTAAATACATTCTGGACTTAGTTAAAATAATTGTATCAGACTCAATCAAAATTCGGAATCCATGTTTGTTCAACAAAGAACCAGACACAAGATTCTTGCAAACTTCTGGCACATACAACACATTTTTAAATGTTAAGACTTTGCCAGAAGTCATCTTTAACAACACCTTTCCTTGACCTTCAATAGCAGTTGAAGCAGAATTACCCATGTAAATCTTTTCCCCTTGAACTGGCTCAAAAGTTGAAAACAGATCTCTGTTAGTACAAACATGTCTGGTGACACCAGTGTCAAACCACCATTCCTTCGGGTTGGAATCAACCATGTTTACTTCAAAAACCATTGCAACTAAAATTCAAGTCATCCACTTCTTTAGTAATGTAATCAACCATATTTGCTTCATGATTTTTCTTAGAAAAACGACAATCAGAAGACCTGTGACCTAATTTGCCACAGTTAAAACATTTCCCTTTATTTGTTTTGGTTTGGAAATACCACCGGATGCATCGATCTTGCCCTTAGTTTTGTGATTATTGAGCTTGGTTTTATTTTTCAAATTTTTACAATGTTCAACAATATTAACCTTCGGATTTGAAGAACTCATATTTTATGATCGGCATTTCTGTTGTCTTCTTCAATACAAAGTCTAACAATAAGATCTTCCAAAGACATTTCCTTCCGTTTGTGCTTAAGATAGTTCTTAAAATCTTTTCAACTAGAAGATAGCTTTTCTATCATAGCAGCCACTTGGAATGCTTCACTTAAAATCATTCCTTCTACAAGTATTTCACGCAAAATAATCTGCAACTCTTGCACTTGACTTATTACAGTTTTAGAATCAACCATTATATAATCAAGAAACCGTCCGACAACAAATTTCTTTGTGCCAGCATCCTCAGTTTTATATTTCCAGTCTAATGATTCCCAAAGTGCTTTAGCAGTTTTATATGCACAATACACAATATATAATGAATCACTTAATGTATTCAAAATATAATTACAACACAAAAAAATCAGAATGATTCCATGCATCAACAGCAGTTACCATTTGTGCATCATCAATATCCTCTGCCACCACAGGAGCTACCTCTGTCAAATAATTTTGTCAAATTCAAAGTAGTCAGGTAGAAAAGTATTTTCTGTTGCCATCTTTTAAAATTAAAACTAGTAAATTTTTCTGGTTTTTCCAATTGACTGGCCGGAATTGTTGTCAGAGCAGCAGCAGCAACAATCGAGACATTTCCCAAAGCAGAAGTAGCACTATTCACATTAAAAGTGTCTATTCCGATTGCCATTTCAGCAGGAGTAGAAAAAAGATTCTGTTTTAAGATTGTTAACTACAACTGTTAAACACAGTGTGTGATATATATATATATATATATTTATATATATAAAACAATAATACCAAAATAATAGCAAGGAAATAGAAATCAAACCCGAGTCTTGAATAAACTTCAATTTCCTTAAAACAGATTCATTCTCTCTACCGGAAGTGCAAGAGATGTGTTAAAACGTCTGTTTTCCAAGATAAAACGGGCTTCGGAAAATAGTTTAGCACTTGAAGCTATTTTCCCTTCGAACTTGAACAAATTGAAGATGAACAGGAAGAAGATATATGTATGCAAGTTAAGAGAGAATGCTAGAGAATTGTAAAAGAAAATTTTCTTATTCCTTCTGCTGTGGAAAACAGCAGTATTTATAGGTGGAAAAGCTCTTCAACTGTAGATTGAATTAGTTCTGTACACTGAATTCACCCTTCAGCTGTTACATTGAATTAGTACTATATACTGAATTCACCATTCACCTGTTTCATTGAATTAGGTTGTACATTAAACTCAATATAAATGAATGTGGCTGTTCATCGAATTCAACAGCCATTGAATCCAGACAAAAGAAGAATTTGGCACATAATTTGGTAAAACTGTAGGTCTGATAAGGCCCCCTGTTCTTTTCTAATGTGGGATTCAAATCCCTTACTTGCCAACCTTTTCCTCTTTAATATATTTTTTTCCATTCACTTCTTTTTTCCAAATATTTTACAACAGCTTTCTCCAAGGATAAAATTAGCATTGGTATTCTTGTACAGAATCATTTAGGTATTTCCCTCGTTACTAAGGTTGTACCTAGCATGGGTCATTTTAAAATAGACTTTGGGTAACTTATAGCCATCATTGAAGGTTATATCATTGGCTCCTCTTTGGTTAATCAGATTATTATTGAAAGTGACTCGCTCTTGGTAGTCAAAAATCTTACTTTCCATGGTGATGACTTTTCAAAGGTTGGTTCTTTATTTTCTACTTTTCGTAGATATAGATGTGTTTTCTACTTTTTTCTCTTACGTGTATAGGACAGATAATAATCGAGTCCATCTATTAGCTAAGGTTACTTTAGTTTCTAATGTTCCTATTGCATAGTTTAGGAACATGCCCCATGATATATCTCATGATATTTTACTAGATTTTAATAATATAATTTTTTTCCTAAAAAAAGAAGATACATCTATACCTGCATTTTCAAAATTCGAATTTAATTCGAAATTTTATACCTCTTTTATGTTAGGAGAGTACTAATCATCTCACCTACCTATCTTGTGGATTTCAAAACAAGAAACAAGCTTTTATAGAACATGATTGTGTGTGTATACATATATATATTTGGTAATTAGATATCACCCAAGAGTTACATGCGACATTAATTAAATCGCTTTTTAGTTAATTCAAACTTAAAATCTCTCGTTTAACATGTCAAATGTAAATATCTAAGTGAAAAAATGATGCTTCAGACTACACATACTTAGTGCGGTCAAAGTTTTGTATCATTGTGATGGAGAAAGGAAAAGCAATACAACAGTATATGGTAATTAGAATGGAGTGTTGAGTCGCCTTCAATGCATGAGTGATCAATTTATTTTCAAACTGCAATTTGCAAAGCCAACAAAGATTGATCTCCTCAAAGAAACATGTGTGATGGATGGGCTTTTCCTCTCACCCCCACCTACTATCCATTATTAAACTACTAAGCTTACTTCATTTTCGATTCATTTTCGTTTTACATGCATTCTTCTTATACATAATTTAACTTTTGAAAAATTCAAAAAAAAACCTTTATGTTTTTCAAATTTAAAATTCAATCCAAATGAATCTTAAAATGTAGTTAGTTATAAGGCAAAAGTTATCAGGATATAATCAATGGAACAAAGTCATGAAAGAATACTCTCCCAAGTTTGATAACTGTTCCAAATTGAGTAAATTTTGTTTACTAATTAGACAAGGTAAAATTTTTAATAATATCTTTAAAAAAAAAAAATGTTTCATATATGTCTATTTAAAATTAGAATTTATTTGTCAGAAGGTATATTAAATTATTCCTTACCTTTGACGCCATGCACTCTCCATAGGGTTAATATATATATATATATATATCTCAAAGTCCTTATCAAAATTAAAGGTATATGCAGATACAACTGAAACTTCCTCCAAATCTACCCCTTTCATAGACTTATTACTACTAATGTTATATTTTATGAATCCAAGATGAGTCATCTAATTACCTAACAAGAGAATGAAAAAGATTAGTTTGTCTTCATATAGTTAGATTTTACAAGGCAAATTAATTATAGTTGTTCACTCTTACTAATTAATTAATTATAATTTGATTATAAAGCTCTAGACATTTTTACCTGGCAAATGGCATATCAAAAGTAATAGATAGTTTAAATCACTTTGGATGTAATTTTATGTCATATTTTTTTTATAGTGTGTGATAGTCGTGAGCTTTGTACCCCTATTTTTCTTGGATATTCTATTAATTTCTGTGTTTTTCTACTAGTCACATTGTAAAAAAAATATACCTTCTCATTAAAAACAAATTTCAACATCTTCTACTTTTTAAACCTAGAAACTTATAGAAATAATTATGAGAAAAGAGAAAAGTTTAAAAGGTATTATAATCAACAAAAGAAAAAACATTTAAAATTTCGTATTTCTTGTTTAATATTCCGATGGTACAACCCCTGAATTAAAGTATCTCCACTTATTATGCTAAGTGAGAGATTTTTTTTTAAATTTAAGTTAATCAGAGAGTGATTTAATATCGTACATCAATCTTGTATTTTCTGATCTTATTGAATTAGGTGATGACTTTCGGATACCAAATTCAAAAAAAAAATAATAAAAAACAGGAGGAAGTATTAGCATTTTTTTAAAAGTAATGGATGCAGGGCGGGCGGCTTGAATTAATCCGGTCCGGTTTCTGGGCATTCGTGAATTTGTTATAAGAAGAAAGGAAAGGGAAAATGTAAATTTGATGAAACGGAGAGGGGACAACGTATGTATATATGGCCGTAGATTGAATAAGCTGACTAATTTTGATAGGAGAGGAGAGAAATTAATTAATTAATTTTGAACAGCTGGCTCGTCACATCATGGGCATGGCCATCTATTACATATATATATAATGTCAGACATATCTCAGTCCGTCGAATAGAGAGATACACAAACCCATATTTGTCCCAAAATTCTACTGTGATAATCCATTCCCAAAAATTGCTTCTTCTTTTTTTCTGTTTTCTTTTTTTCTCGTGATGTCATGCGACTCTTCAAAGATTACAAAAAAGATTTTGCAAAGGAAATTTCTTACCTTTTTTTTTTTTTTTTTTTAAGGGAGCAATGAAAATGTAGTACTATATAGTATTAGATTTGCTATTTTATGAAAAAAAAACTGCTTAATGACTGTTTTACTATCTCTACTTTTATCTTTTAATATGATACCGCAATGTTTAAAGATTTTTTATAGTAATTATTTGATTTGTTTTATATTAATAGATAATTTTTATTAGAATAGAAAGAAAAAGTGCTGTCGACGTAAATATATTATTAAATTACACTAATCTTTACTATTTTTCTCACATAAAACTTGTTTAAAGAGCAAAAAAGTGACCATAATACTTTTCCTTAATTTAACTTTAACGTTAAATAGAAAACATTATTTATATTACTGTGAATCATCTAGTAATCCTAACATGTGTATCAGTCACAATTTAGATTAAATTAATTGGAGGAGAGGCTCTTAGCAAAAACAAAAAAATAAAAATCGGAGGTAGAAATTGTAATGGCTTTCTTGCTAAAAAATAAGTACCATATAAAAAAGATGTGAGTCAATCCATTTAAATTAGTCGCGAAGACCACAAATATATATTATCAGATAAAGTATGATGTATATAAATATATATAAATCCATCAAAAGTATTACATACAATACGAATAGTAGTTATTTTATGGACATCATCGGCCACTGCTTGGCTTACAAGAAGGAAGAGATCGGAGTGCAAGATAAGAGATAAGGAGCCATATGTCTACCCTGTCTGGCAAGTAGATTCATACTCGTATTTGCTTCCCCAAATTCATGGTGAAGCCTGCTATTATTATAAGAATCACCGATAACTATCCGCAATCATAAATAATAGCATAGTAAGATCAACTTCCACTTGTTAATCCACTTTAGCTTCCAGCAATTGAATGTTTAATTGTCTAGCCGTTAGCAGTCCATCTCTAAGGCCCCAAAGTTCGGCTACAATAATGGTCATAGGACCGAGATGTGGTGATTACAACGTTTTTCAAATCCATCTCGAACACCTTGAGGTGCCTCCAATATTTGAAAGAGGATATAAGATAATCATATGAAGACCACAAATATATAAGTATAATAAAACTATAAGAGCTCATTTAAATTAGATTTAAAAATTAAACTCCTTTTATTTTTAAGATTTGGATCTCACATTCTATTTCACACTTAACTTCTTAGGCATCAGAAAAAATTATCAAATTTAAATTTAATTTGAATACACATGTATGCACAATTGAAAAATAATTTATTTATATTAATAATCTTTTTCTTTAAATGCAAAAATTACTTTGCCTTTTAATAGGTCGTCGTCTCTCTTAACTTATTTAAATAGTTAAATGTTATACTTAAATAATTTATTTTATTATAATTAATTTCCATCGACTTTGGCACCTCCCCTATTAAAGAAAGATCCTTTTTCCCTAAATATAAATAAAAGAAAGAGCGGTAAACAGCAGACATATGAGCGGGCGAGAGGAATTGTCAAAGCTATTAGTTGAATATTTATATTTCCTCTCCATCAATATCTTGTCTGTGTTTTTTAAATTGCAACCAGTGAAAGAGGCAGAAAGCGAAATTTGACAACAGAAAATGCCACAAGAGGATTAAAAGAAAATAGTAATTAAAAGTGGCAAGTTGAACAAAACACGGGGCTCAAGTATAAAACTATAACTCTACCATCTGTCGGCCTCTTCTTTGCTGTCAAGATTCGGAGCAGCTGCCTTACTCGTAATTGTTCTCCAATTTGCAAGCAAGAGCTCTTCCCATATTTATTTGTGGATCAACATTTCAAGAACCCACAAGTATATCTGCTGCCTCAAACATCGCAATTCCTTCTGGGATCATTTCTATAGCCCCTACAGGTTTGTTCTTCTGTCTTTGTTTTGTTTTTCTTCTGCATTTCTGATATTTTAAAAGGATCGATTCTCTTTTTGGGCCTAAATGATTCTGATATTTCTAGTTAGTCCTTTTGTGTTCTTGAGTTTCAGTTTTTCATTGGGCAGATATAATGGGTTTTGCCTTTGGGTCTGAGTACTGATGTAAGTAGTTAAAAATTGAACAAGAACCAGTAGTGAATGTAGATACAAAGAGTTGAGAAAGTGATTTGGATCATTATGCAGAGAACCCAGTTTCAATTTCTTCACTTTCTTTCTGGGAAATCCAATCGGATTAGAACTGTTCTGACATCGACACCGTTTGTTTCCTCTCTACAACTTTTTCTTTGTTACAATCTGCAGACGCATGTTTATTATGCATTGCCTCTTTTTGTCCCAAGATTGTCATTTTTTTTCTTGTCTTCTGAATTGGAAATCCTGTGTAAATCAAGAGTTGAAGAACGTGTTTCTCTTCTTGTTCAGATTGGGCCCATAGAAACCTACTGTGGAAAAGTCTACTTTTTATTCCTCAGTCTTCTTTTCCTGGGGTTACTAATTGCAAGTATCTGGGCTCCTTTCTGAATGTGTTGAAGGTTCATACTCCTCTTTTGCTAACTTCTAAGATTTCACATTCTTTTGCTTCTTGAGAGATTCCTATTTTGGCCTAAATATCGTCTTTATAATTAAAATTCTAAGGTAATGATACTGGCTTGCCTTCTCCAAAATATGCTTTCTAACACGACTTTTTGTTATTTTTTGGGTCCCAATGATATTGCATAGTTAGTTTATATGCTTAATTCTGGTTGGGGATCTATTGAAAAACCAATATTTTATAGGAGCCTTGTGGGGGAGGTCAGATTTGCTTGCGTTTAGCTTTTTGATACAATATTTGAATTGTCAAACGTACATAATATTTTATGTTCTTTGCTCGGTTGGCAGATGCCTTCTAAGGTTTTATTATTACCTAAAGCCATCTAAGGTTTGCTATTCCCTTACTAGGATTACAAGGAGAATACGGTTCTTGAAAATATGGGCAAAAAATTTGGTGCAAAATATATTTGAGCTAACTAGGAATTTCAGCAAAATTTTGGGTGTAAAAAGAGCCATCTTGACTTGAGGCTAACAAACCTGGGAACTAATTCAAGTTTCTTAATTCAAAAGTGGCTGCTGTAGGGCGATTCATGTAATAAAACAGTTCCTGTCTTTCAAAATGCATTCTTTCACTGGCATTCCGTTTCTATTATGTTTCATTTCGTTTACTTCTCATAAATAGCACAGGATTTACTCAGCATAGCCAGTTATAAATTTCTTTATCTTTATCTATCACGATATCTGTCTCCAAGTGAAAGTTGGTCTAGCGTTGTGTTATATTTCACTGGTTTCACTAACTGGTGTCCTCTTTCTCTTTTTATTTTTTGTCCCTTTTTAAATGCAAATGGAGAAATCTGATAATGGTATTTTATTACTCAACCTAATTTCTCAGCCTTATCCAACAGCAATATGGATAAAAAAACCTATTTGGCACTGCAGATAAAGGAGAAATCTATACATGAACTTGCACATGCTTGTCTTCCTAGCTTTGTATGGGTAGATTTTCTTTTTGGATGCGTTTCCCTGTAAAATCTCATGCTATTCCATTCTTCTTGCTGAATGTGCTGGACGTAGTCCTTCTATGTGCATTACATGGTACCCTCTTGGATCACTTACATCCAACCCACAAGAGTTTGAAAAGCTTCTTTTCTGGATTGGATTACTACTTTATCTTGTAAACCTGTTGTTCTGTGTGTATTTCTCATAAAAGATTCAATCACAAGTATTGATTGTTAAAAGAATGTATATGGCATCAGATAGTAACCTCTGCCAGTCTGGCGATGCTTCAAATTCTGAAGAGAATATTTGTTTGTAAGTTCCGAAATACTGCAGTGGAGTATCATCAATAAATTAGTATGACTGATTCACATGCTCAGTTTGGTTTATGCAAGGGCGGAGCTATTGTAAAATGTCATTTTACAATTATTAACAACCATAACATAGATGACCAATCTTTCGATGCATGTTGACAGGGGGGTTTCCTGAGAAGTTTCTTTAGCATGAACACACTGATTCTGGATAAATCATTTGAAGCTAGTATCTCTCATGGGCTGCTTTCACTCGAAGAACTACAGGCAAATTCCTGGTTACGAGGAACCTACTGTTCTTGCAGCTGAAACGCCATGTGAGTATGCAATATGGACAACTGATTTGATATTCTTTAGAGGTTTCTCATCTGTTGTTCCATGTTAAAATAGTTAAAGTTCCTGGGACAGATTGTTTAGGTCATATGTTTTCATTGTTATATTTTTTGGATATACATAATATGCTGCTCGGAGGTAGTAGCCGGCTGAACCTTTACCTGAATAATGTTTTTGGCTCTTGCAGTTACAGTTAGTGAAGTAGAGGCATTACTTGAGCTTTTTAAGAAAATAAGCAGCTCTATAATTGATGATGGGCTCATTCACAAGGTATTTTCCAGCTTGCAGCTGTTGCAATGGATGATACTTTTTGTGCGTGTGTCATTGTTTTCACCATTTGCAAAGGGTGCGTACTATATATACTGAATGAACTTTCTGTTGCAATTTGAATATCAGGAAGAATTTCAGCTTGCACTCTTTCGGAATAGAAATAGGAGGAATCTGTTTGCCGATAGGGTATTCTTTCATCTCCTTTTTGTGTATTTGTTGCTAAGTTGATTATTATCATATTCATGTCTTCAATTGGAAAAGATCTTCTCATTGCTTATAGTTAACCATGTCTTTGTATTTCTGCCTATAATCTATCAAGTTAAATATCAGACTTACAAAAAGTTTCGTGGATCCTCATCATCTTTTTCGTGCAGGTATTTGATCTATTTGATGTGAAACGCAATGGAGTGATTGAATTTGGAGAATTCGTTCGCTCACTGGGAGTATTTCACCCTAATGCACCAATGTCGGAGAAAATAGCATGTAAGAATTGGTGGCCAAAGATTACTCCATTCACTAACCCATTTATCTGCTGCTAAAGATTCCTTTTCTTTTGGCAGTTGCGTTCAAACTGTATGATCTGAGGCGCACTGGTTACATCGAGAGAGAAGAGGTAAAAAGTGTCGACTATTCTGTATTTCAAGTTCCCATTTCCACTTTCCCGAGCAGACAATTTCTCCGCTAGTTATTTAAAGCTTCACATTGAAATGAAAGCTTTTAGATGGAATGACTTTTTCTCGGGCAGTGTATTGCTAGTTATATTTATTTAGATTTCTTAAACAACAGTTGCGATGATCTTATTTATGCCCATTGTATCCTGAGGCAGTTGAAAGAGATGGTATTAGCTCTTTTGCACGAGTCGGATCTTGTACTTTCGGATGATGTTGTTGAAACAATTGTGGATAAGGTGAGCGCACATTTTTATGTCATCTACTATCTATTTCGTGTTTTATTATCTTTAATATCTATAATTTTGACAAATTTCTTTCCCTTTGAAGACGTTTAGAGATGCCGATACCAATGGTGATGGAAGGATTGATCCAGAGGAGTGGAAAGAGTTCGTATCAAAGTATCCGTCTCTTATGAAGAACATGACCCTCCCATATCTGAAGTAAGTTCACCAGATCTTACCTTTAGTTTATTCTAGTTAAGAGTATAGATCAATTAAAATGATAAAAAGAAAAAAAAGCCCGATGATCTATGCTTTCCATGTAATCCTCATTTTGTAGAACTTCCTCGTTCCACAAAATGACTCCACCTACTCTCTCCACTGACAAACTCGAGAGATTCTTTGGGAGGAATTCAAAATTTGTTGAAATTACAGTGCTTTTGATGACAAAATATGTCTTATTTTGTAAAGTTACGCAGTTCCTTAGGAGAATCAGCTGATTTCTCTCTAACTTACCTAACAACTACCTCCGGTTGGCTCAGGGATATAACATTGGCATTTCCCAGCTTTGTGGTAAGATCTGAAGTTGAAGATTCAGATATGTAGGCTAGCTAGCTGATACTTTGAAGATATTGTTGCTTCGGTATTTCCTCTGCAGAAGGTAAAACATATGGAGCAAGCAATGCAATATTTGCGGGCACAAGAATCTGTTTTCAATCCTAGTCGAGTGGAACGCCAGTCTTGCTGCTTTATACAAAGCTTTTACAGACAATATGTCATGGTATGACAATGATCTTTCTTAGGGTTAAAAGTTTGTTCGTTCAACCATAAGTATTTATATGCCTAAATTGTATAGAAGCAAAGCTTTAGCGCCTGTCAATATTAGGCTCATCCGAGAACTAATTCTAAGTTTAGTGCTTAGATAATAATGTAGATAGACTATAGCTAGCTTTCCACTGAAGAATACAATAATGAGAATGTTGGTTTTGTTGTTTAACACATTAGGTATTTAGGGTTCTTGTGTAAATGCTTATGATGGAGCTCCAACAGGCCGAGCTTTGTATCTACAGACAGACAGACAGAAAGACAGACAGCTTTGGTTTGGTTCTTTTTGTAGTTATTATGTATGTATCAATAATCATCCATGTCTTAGTTATTTATGACTATCTTTTGGTTTTCTTGGCATATGACAATTTATATCCCTTCTATTCTATCTGCTCTCTGCTCAACCATTTTTTTGGTTCAAAGAAGAAAGCAGCTACTGATTCCTCCACAACACAAACGACAATTGTGATTTATCAAGTCTCCGGCTTCTATTCTTGTATTCGTGCGCTTGCTCGCTCGCTGTGTTCAACAAGATAAAGTTTTGATCAAAATAAATATTAGATGGCCTAGTGTTCTTGGCTTGCTAAGGCCTGATGGGTTGATCATGGGTTGATCATGGTTGGAGCTTTTAGCTCGGGTAGGTTTAGTTTCTGTATAGTTTTTGTTTGTTGAACCCTTTAGTATGGACTTGTATGCTTTTTTTTTTTTTTTTTTAATGTATATTTTTGGTTAATACGTACAATATAGTCGAGTTGTAGTATAAAACTTGACTACCATGAGTTATCCTTTCATTATTTAGTGATTGGTCAATTTGTTTTGGCCTCTCATTTAAAAGTTTACCGTTTATTGAATTTAACTTAATAAACAACATTGAAATATATATACATATATATACTTAGTTTTTTTAAAAGAAAAATTGAAAAGAGCTCAACACCATCACTTTTTTTCTGTTTTTTCCTTGAGTGAGTTGTATGGAAATATCTTGAGAGTCTTATGCATAGAATGTGCTTTGTGCCAAAATTCTTATCTCTTATTATGAATTGTTTGGTTCTGTCTCCTATTCTATTCTCATTAATGGCGTACAATATGAATCTTTTTTTGCCCAATAGGGTATTCGTTATGGGGTTCTATCTCATCTTATCTCTTCATTCTCTGCACAGAAAGGTTCTCTTCCCTTCTACGAGATGCTGAAGAAAGAGGAGAGCTTACGGGCTATTGCACAGGTTAGAGACCTACTGTGCCACATCTCTTTTTTACAGATGACTCTTTACTTTTTGTGAAGGCATCCTCAGCAAGTGACTGTTCTAACAGATATTTTCTCGTCTTATGAGAGGTTCACAGGGCAAACTATCAAGTTTGAAAAGTCCAGCGTTTTCTTTAGCAAAAATATGCTTGTGGATCTGAAGGAGTCCATGTCTTCACAACTGTGCATGCCCATAAGCCTTGGAAAAAGGAAAGTATCTAAGCTTATCTTATATGATAGGCTGGTCCAAGAAGGAAATTTCCTCCTATCTTCATGATAGGATATGGAAGAAACTCAATGCTTGGAAAGAAAAAATGCTATCTCAAGCAACTAAAGAGATCCTGATCAAGTCAATCATCGAAGCTATTCCTACCTATGCTATGTCATGCTTCCTTCTCCCGCCTCTATTACTGAGTCCATAACGAGTCTTATTCGCCAATTCTGGTGGAGTAGAGACCAACAACACAAGAAAATATATTTGATGTCTTGTAAGACTCCATGCCAACTGAAAAAGAAAATGAGGCTTGGGTTTTAGAGACATCTTCTTTCGACGATGAAAAAATTTGACCTTTTTTTTCTCGTATTAGAAGATACCGTCCCGTTTCCAACGCCTACTACATCTGTCGTGGTGGATTGAACCTACCATTCATGCTCAGGCCTCCGACATGTGGGATAAAACTGAGTTCGAAAAGAATGTGAGGTTTCAAAGACCTCTCGACTAAGTGATGTGATAAACATCCTTTCTCCTCTTCGAAATCGAATGCACATGAATAGGGGAAAAATATCCTGACATAACCAACTATTTGTTCCATTTATCATTAGATCATAATAGGAACCTGTTTATGTTTATACCATATATTTTATTAAAAAAAGAAGAAAAAGCGCTGAAAATGATTGTTGTCAGCATCTCTTACTAGATGCACGGAAGAGTTTTTCTTGTGCTCTATACTCTCAAGCAAAGAAAGATGCACCAAACAAAGGATGCACGAATAAGAAAAGAAGCCGATCAGCAGTATCAATTACCTTATCCTCTTTCAACTTTAGTAGCTGATGAAGCTAAAAAGTGAATCTAAAATTTTCTTATTATTTTACAGAAAAAAGGAAAGAGGCAAATTACTCCTAAAAGCAGAAGGCACATTTGCATATAAAGAAGTAAAGTAGTGGATCACCTTTAAAGAAGGATTTAGGGAATTGGAATAGCTTTCGCCCATATTGGACAATGAAAACAAAGAACTTAGCAAAGAGAGATGGCAAGAGGAACGGGCTCATGCCTACTAGTATTATTTAATAAGACATGAAACTTGGGACGCTCCGTAGCGATTTGATTTGGACCAGCATCGAGTTAGCATTTTCCCAACGGAAGGGGCTCGAAGGACACTGGAAGAAGGAGATAGTCTAGCTGAACTAGGATCTACACTCCTTCCGAGAGGCAAGTTCCGCTATAGACGGTCGTTCAATCGCACCTTCCCTACTAGCCTACCTAGTGCCGGAAGGTCAAGGAAGTTGGTGACCTGATGACAGGGGAGCCGGCGACCGAAGCCCCGGTGAACAACTGCTGCTCCCTTTATTGAAAGACTCCTTTTCCGAGTGAAAAGCCAGGATGGCTTGGTAAGCAAGGCTGTCCTTGCTTCATCCGGTACTTCTCTGGCTGCAAGCAAGAAAGGTTCTGAAACAAAGCTTTTAGACCTGAGGAAGGATTCCTCCCTATTAAGGACTCGGCAAAGCCCCTTATTTCAAACTAAAGCAAGAAGGGAGAAAATTGAGGTACTTAGCAATGAGGAAAGAGAGGTACTTAGCAAGCAGAGCTGGAAGCTCCCCACAAAACCATATTCTCTTGTGGCTAGGGATATTGAAGCAAAATACTACCCTCTTGGAGATTTTCAAGTGGCATAGCTAAGGCATTAGCCCTCTTATATGTGGAGGAGTATTTTTGCAGTGCGGCCTTACTTGCTAGAAGAAGTTAGATGGAGAATAGGAAATGAACGGTCAATTCATATATATGGAGATAAGTGGTTGCAAACCCCTCATTCTTTCCAACTACAAATTCCTCAAAATCTATCAGCTTTTGACAAAGTCCTAAAGGTCTCAAGCCTTATAGATTTTTCAACGGCCACTTGGAAAGAGTGGCTGATTCAGAATTTTTTCAATCCTTATGATGCAGAGGATATTTTAGATCCCCCTTTGTGATGCTTGGCCAAAAGATGTCTTAGTTTGGAGTTATAGCCAAAAGGGTTCTTTTTCTATTCACTCAGCATACAACCTCATCCTGAACTCCAAAGCTGATTCTTTTGATAGTCCAAGTTCCTCCTCAGATTCTACCATAAAAAAGTTTTGGGATAGTATCTGGAAAATTCAAGTCCCCCTAAAGATTCGGCATTTTTTGTGGCGATTTGTCAAAATATTTTGCCAACTTGTAAGAACCTTATTTCCAGATGAGTGCATGTCTCGGTTGTTTTGCCTGCGATAAAGGGAGGAAGATGCAAGACATACTCTCTTATTATGCATTTTTGCTTATGAAGTATAGAACCTTTCTTCCTTTTCCTACCTTATTCGCGATATTAACGCCCATAACCTTAACTTACACTCTATCCTACAAAAGATGGTGTCTCTATCTTCTTCTGAGAGCTGTCCCTTTGCTTACATCCTTTGGGGATTATAGATAGTAGGAATTCCTTTTTATTCCATAAAACTAGTACATCTCCTAATGAGGTCCTTCAAACTGCAAGACAGCTCTCAGAAGAGTATGAAGCTGCAAACTCCATGCCGATTGGAGAATTTTGAAACAAATTTCAATGCACCTCTACTCCTATTTTGCCGGACCTAAAAGGAAAACAGGTGCAAGGGGTCGCCTTAGGGAATACGGTTCCAAGAGAATTCAATAATTGTGTTTTTATCCAAGATGCCCTTGCAGCAAATACTGACACAGGCTGGCGCTCGCCAGTTGAAGGACAACGAAAGTTTAATATTGATACTGCTTGGAGAAAGGAAGTTGCTAGGATAGGAGGACTATTAAGAAACCATGAAGGAAAGACCCTTTTGGCTTTCACTAAGCAGCTCTCAAACTCTCCTTGAGTAGAACATGCATAAACTTTGGGCATCCTTGAAAATCTTAAGTTGGTAGACCGGTTCAAGTACTTAGGTCTTATTTTGGAAAGTGATTGTAAAAGTTTAGTTGATAGTATGTTATCTTATGATTCACACCTTAGTATTTTAGGACGCATACAAGGTCACATTAGATGTTTCTTGGCTAAACTTCAAAGCTCTATATCACATGTTAAAAGGGCTAAGAATGTTCTTGCGCATATATTTGTACAGTAGGCTATCTCAACTTATCCTCCAACATTTAGATAGATGTGATCCCTCTTATTATTTCTTCTGTCGTTTAGGCTAATATAATCTAATTATATTTTTTTCCTCAAAAACAAAAGAAGAAAGAAACAAACCATCACTTGAACGAAGAATGTTTCTCAAGACAAGAAGTGTGTTGTCCATAGTGTGACCTTCCTCACTTAGATTAGGGATGTCAATGACGCAAGTTTAACTGGATATCCACTCGTCCCCAACTCATCAATACTCGTTTGATCCCGATTTGATTGGGGATCCAAGTAGACTTGTGGATGAATTTTGTATCCAACCTTAGGGATGGATTGGGGTGGAGATCAGGTTCTCCCCATTCCCACCTTGCCTCACCCATCCCATTATTTTATTTATTTTTATATTTTTAACGTGGTTAAACTTTTTTCTTTGAAAGAGTTATTACTTGTATTATTTTTTAAGTTTTAATTTGTCTGATTTTGTGGTATGCATATTATTATTTTGTATTGAACAGGGTTATTGAAAATAAAATATCTAATTATATGGTCATAGATCTTTGGTTGTAACTAGATCATGAGCGAATTTCTCCGCTTGGGTTCTCAATTCCCCGATGTGTTTGGACAAAGATGGGACTAAATTTCATTTCCAAGTGTGGAGATAGGTTGGATATAGAGATGATTTTCATATTTAAACATGTGAATGAGTTAGGATTGGAGACAAGTTAGGGACGGGGGATGGGGTTGGCCGCACTGGATTGGGGTCCCCACCCCCACCCGCTCCTATTGCCATCCATAATTTAGATCTTTCACCTATTATGTCAAGTAAAAGGTTTTTAATTTGAGTCATATATAGAGCGGTTTAATGCCGTATGCCAACTTGTGATACTGTTTGGCTTGGGTTTCCAAAAACTTGAGAATGAGAAATTCTTTTAAAAGAAAAAAAATTAAAAATAAATAAATAAAATTAATTAGTTTAATGTCAAATACCTACCTGTTATGCTTTCTTGGGTTAAGAAGAAAAGGAATGTTTTCCTAAAGAAAAGAAAAAAGGAAAAAATTTGAGAATGAGAATTAAAAGCATAGAACAAAAAAAATTAATTCGTTTGACCCCAAAAAAAAAAAAATCTTTATTTAGCCAAAAAAATAAATAAATTCTTTCCTTTTATTGCCATCCCTGTTTTCCTGCAAGCAGTCAAAAGCAGAAGAAAGCCCAAGAATCATATTAGAGCTCAATCAAAAGCCGATTCGATTCCATTCTCCGCTTTTGTCTTCTATTCGCTGAAATTAATAAAGATTCAATCTTACTTGTTCCGGTAAATGAAGTTTTGTGGTTTATCTTCTTCTTTTGCTTAGAAGGCGATCAAATCCAAATCCCCCTGGCTTAAGTAAAGGTTCGGTTCTACTCATCCACTTTTGCATTCTCAGGCACTTCCTTTATGCAAGTAAATATTCTACTTTCTGTTTTTTGGACTATAAGATTCTAATTTACAGTTGAAGTTGCAAGCCTTGATTGGATCCTGGGTCTCTGTTAGTCTATAGAGGTTTAATGTCTTTTTTCCCTTTTTTAGCTGCTATGAGAAACTGTTCTTTTCCTTTTTCTTGCTTTCTTTTCACTTCTCAATCAAATAAAATGTCTCTTTAAGCTCAATAATTAAGTGGAAAAAATGAAAACCAGAGATCGGTTTTGGTAAATTAATCACAATTGATTAGTTTGTTATAATTATTTGATGAGTTTCTCATAAGATATCAGAACTCAAAACCAGGAGCTGTTTTTCTTTAAATGCTAATTACTTCAATCGGCATCAAATTTATCAATTTGATTTTTTTTTCCAAGTAAATTTAGTGTAGAAGCAAGTAAAGGATGTCATTGTTCGGATTTTTTCGAATGCTTGGTTTCAAGATGTCATTGATTGGATTCTTTTGGAATGCATTGGTTTTGATATTCTCGGCATTGCATTTATCAGCTCATCTACACTTTGCAGATTTGTCAGTTTACGCAGTTTGCTGCGTGAACTGCTCAATTTTGGGTTACTTACCTGGTAATGCAATCAGCTGATTCCTCTAGAAAGGCAAAAACTTTGAAACGTCGAAGATCAATTTCTCCCGACATGCCAGCAACTGATCCCACTGTTGCACAACCTTTGGAAGACTGCATTCTATTTCCCATTGAAGATATAGTGCAGCATCCATTGCCGGGTTATGGGGCTCCAACTTTGATTAGTTTCAGCCCTGATGATAGGTTGGTGACATATTTGTTTAGTCCAGATCAAACTTTGAATAGGAAGGTATTTGTGTTTAATCTCAAGAGCGGTAAACAAGAGTTGTTTTTTACTCCTCCTGATGGTGGACTTGATGAGAATAACTTATCTGCTGAAGAAAAATTAAGGAGGGAGAGATCAAGAGAACGTGGGTTGGGAGTGACACGGTATGAATGGGTGAAGACAAGCTCAAGAAAGAAGATGATTATGGTGCCTCTCCCTGTTGGGGTTCGTTCTCTTAAGCTAGCCTTTTATTAGCTGCGGATGTTATCATACTTCAAAACCGTAGAATGGAATTCAGGCTTCCTTTATGTTTTAAGCAATAGACTTGTAACTGGATTATATACATCATAATCATTGTTAAGAAGTTTTAATGATATAGATTGCATATGCTCAATAAGTAAACATGGCACACTTCAGAAACATTGTTAGTGCTCCCCTAGAAAATCAAAAGGATGACGGCTCTTAAGTTTGCAAGAGTGCACATTGATACGAACCTGGTGTGCTGATGAATTTCAAACTCATATCATGGTCAATTTATGGAGGTTCTCAAAGACATGTTATCCTAGCAGTGTCCTATTGGTTCTCTAGTTATCTGTTCATGCTTTCCCAGTCCTACTTTATGCATTGTTAACCTTCAACTTTCATATTTCTCTAGAAGCAAAAATATTAAGAATGGTACAGGTTTCTGATTGCTGTTACTGGAATTGATTGAACGTTTAGTCTTGCTATTTCATTAAATATTAGCACAAGCCCGCCATTCAATGTTTAATGAAATTTACCTTGGTATATACACATGAGCATGCTATTCTTTAGCTTTCCTAAACTTCGATGCAAAGATTATAACTTTGTTGTCAAAATTCTTTCAGAACTTGCTCTAGTTTCCATAAAAGCGTCATTCTCTTATTGTTAATATTGCTGGCTCTTATTTTTTCTTACTATTCTTTTCTGCTTTCCACTTGTATTGTTTTCTTCTGGTTAATGCATTACTCTGAGTCTTTAGGGATAACCAATCTTTCGTCAATGAGGATGGTTGTCATTTTGTCTCTGGCTGCTGTGTGAAGTCATTGTCAGCATATCTAAGTTGCACGTTTTTCTTCTGCTCACAGATATATTTCCAGGATCTTCATCTGCAACCAGAGCTTAAAATTGCTAGTACATCATCTTCACCAGTAATTGATCCACATATTTCCCCTGATGGAACCATGCTTGCGTATGTGAGAGATAATGAGCTTTATGTATTAAACCTTTTGTACAACAAGGCAAAACAATTAACATCTGGTGCTGATGGAAGCATAGTAAGTTTTATATACTCAGTTATTTCTTAGCTTGAATTTGTCCTCTCTGCAGATAATGCTACATTCAGCAGTTAAACAATTACATTCAAATGCAATGTGCTTATTGAGGATTAGTCCATGTAATGACTGTTTGTTAACCAATATACTATGGTCAGTTGATTCATCTCAGTTGTTGAATCACTGGCTCAACCAATCCATAATTGATCAACAGTTTTGGAGATGATTCACCATGTAATTCACTTTTGGTGTTTAAATGTGTTGGCTCTGTTTCCTTTCCAATTGTTTTGTCCTCAGATATTAGGATTGGTATTTTCAATCCATACATTTGTATGCTATAAAATTATTCTTGTAGAATATATATTGTTGTGTGCTATCAGCTGAAAGAATGAACGATCGTACTTATGACGTCTCCTCTATGTCTATAAATGTGCACATTTGCTGGGCATAGACGCATGGTACCACTATGGCATTGTTATTTAAACTAATTAATCTGACTCACCCAGTGGCCAGATACAGTATTATGTATTTGTCGTTTCCCTTGATATCTTTGAAGTGATTTAGCTTATTCAGCTCTCGTGCAGAGAGGGTATGTACAGAAAATTTGTAAGATCTGTGCTACATGATTGATGATTTTTTGTTTTTTCTTTCTGCAGACACACGGTCTTGCTGAATATATAGCCCAGGTGAGGCCTTTATTTTTTCCTTTCACTGGGAGTTTTTAAACATTTCTTTCAGTTTAATCATGCTTGGAGGCTTTTTGAATAGAAAAGTTGGCTTAAGTTTATGATTCATGGGCTTAAATGAAGTACTTTGCTGGTTCTAGGAGGAAATGGAACGAAAGAATGGTTACTGGTGGTCACTCGACAGCAAGTTCTTAGCTTTCACGCAGGTTGATTCTTCTGAGATACCTCTTTTCAGAATAATGCACCAAGGTAAAAGTTCAGTTGGTTCAGAGGCACAGGAAGATCATGCGTACCCTTTTGCAGGGGGACCAAATGTCAAAGTGCGCCTGGGGGTTGTTTCTGCAACCGGAGGTCCTGTGACTTGGATGGATCTTCTCTGTGGCAGAAAGGATCAAGCAGAAGATGATGAGGAATATTTAGCTAGAGTCAATTGGATGCAGGGAAACACTCTTACTGCTCAGGTTTTAAATAGATCACATTCTAAACTCAAGATCCTGAAGTTTGATATTAAAACAGGTCATAGAAAAGTACTTTTGGAAGAAGAACATGATACATGGATCAACCTGCACGATTGTTTCACACCTTTGGACAAAGGACTCAACAGATATCTTGGGGGATTTATTTGGGCAAGTGAGAAAACTGGATTCAAACACTTATATCTGCATGATTCAGACGGAGTTTGTTTGGGACCTATAACTCAAGGTGATTGGATGGTTGAGCAGGTTGCTGGTGTGAATGAGGCTGCTGGCCTTGTGTACTTCACCGGTACAGTAGATAACCCATTAGAGTCTCATCTATACTGTAGTAAATTATTCCCAGATGCAAACTGTCCCTTGCAGCCCCCTTTAAGATTAACGCAAGGAAAGGGAAAACATGTAGTTGTCCTTGATCATCAGCTGCAGCAATTTGTTGATATTCATGATTCTCTGAATTTACCTCCGAGAATATCACTTTGCTCTCTACTTGATGGGAGCTTTATTATGTCTCTGTTTGATCAACCCCTTAACATACCAAGATTTAAAAAGCTGCATCTTGAGCCTCCAGAGATAATACAAATAAAAGCAAAAGATGGGACTACTTTATATGGAGCCTTATACAAACCTGATGCTGCAAAATTTGGACAACCTCCGTATAAAACTATGGTTCAAGTTTATGGTGGTCCAAGCGTACAACTCGTCTCAGATTCCTGGGTAGGGACAGTTGATATGAGAGCCCAGTATCTAAAAAGCAAAGGAATCTTAGTTTGGAAGGTGAGTTCACTTTTCAACTTTTATTGATTCAGAGTATTTGCTTTCTTTCCTTGTACTATGCTCTGAAATTCACAACAGGCTTTTTCACTCCCAAATTCCCCTTGCAACAAGTGCAGTCTGGAGATAAGCGGTTTTTCTACCTTAGATAATTGCGAAGGTTATATGAAATTTTAACTTCTATAACTGAATCTGAAATAATTCGGGTTACTTAAGACTATTTGTTTGTTGAGTTCAATATCTCTTCACTCAAGTCCAGACTGCAAAAACCTATTGCACTTATATGGCTCCTTTAGTTGCTCATTTACTTATATGAATTTCTGGCTGCTTGCCTAACAATATTATGCTAATAGCATGCATACTCAACCTAGTGGCATGGCAAACTCATTCTACAGTATTATATGCTGAGTAGCATGACACAATCTTCAGTTTTCTTAGTTTTAAAAATAATGAAAGGCGAGTAATGTCATGTGCAATTTCTTTGCTTCGTTCCCAATATTTACAGATGGATAACAGAGGAACTGCTCGACGTGGACTGAAGTTTGAAGGTGCACTTAAGCACAACTGTGGTCATATTGATGCTGATGATCAATTAACTGGAGCCGAATGGCTGATTAAGAATGGGCTAGCAAAACATGGCCATATTGGACTATACGGTTGGAGCTATGGTGGGTATCTTTCGTCTATAACATTGGCTAGGTTTCCTGAAGTATTCAGATGTGCTGTTTCTGGCGCCCCAGTCACATCATGGGATGGCTATGACACCTTTTACACTGAGAAGTACATGGGTTTGCCAGCAGAAAATCCTTCAGGTTATTTGCAAAGTTCTGTAATGCACCATGTGGACAAAATGAGGGGAAAGCTGCTGCTTGTTCATGGCATGATCGATGAAAATGTGCATTTCAGGCACACCGCGAGGCTTGTGAATGCACTCGTGGCAGCCGGTAAGCCCTATGAACTGTTGATATTTCCGGATGAACGCCACATGCCTCGTCGTCTCAGGGACCGTATTTACATGGAAGAGAGGATTTGGGAATTCATTGAGAGGAACTTGTGAATAAAATGAAATGACCACCCTTGTTGTATCTTACTTTTTTTACTCTTTTTTCTTTAGGTGGAGACCAAAAATTTTCTGCTTGTCTTTTCCATTTTAGCACAGTTTTTAACTGTAATTCATAATTTCCAGAAAATTTGTGTAATTGATCTGTGTAATAAGCTCATGTAACATAGTGGTGTATGTACAATACTTATGATGAATCCTTTTTGTTGTTGTACACCAAATTTTGAATAATTTTATTAGTGAAATTTTAGAATAATGATTTTATACTTTTTTTTTTCATTTTTTTGACGAGCTTTTAGTTTTCACTTTTAGCTGCACAAGATTTGTGTATTTTCAGAGTTTGATGTTAAAATTTTTGCCTGAAATTTTGCAACATTTTAAATTGTTGACCGAAGAAACATTCAAGACTCAAATTGAGAAATTGAGTATTTATTATTTTTTATGTTTGGAAAAAGAGACCTTCTGAGTGTTACGCTTCACTCACTCTAAAAATATATTATCAAAACACTTTTTATTGATAACTGTTCATCGACATATGCACTTATATAAAAAAAAAAAATTTTATTAGTAATTGTTCATTTTTTTTAAATAGTTATTAATTATTAATCTACATATTTCTTTTGAAATAATTAATAATTATTAATCTACATATGCACTCTGTGTCATTCGTTATCAATATGATAAATATTTTTTTGAAAAAATATAATAACTATTAATTTACACTATTAATATATTCAGGGCCCAAGTTTAAAATCTAAGGCAATTATTTCTATAATTTCTTTTTTACCCTTCCTAAATTTTCTCCATCTATTCTCTCCCTTAACCAAAATTCATGCCATCCATATTTATCAGCAACCTTCTATATTGTTTTAATCAGATCAATGAGAATTTTGATTCGCTTAAGCATGATTATGATTTTCAAAATTATCTTAACAACACTTAACTACAAAGGAAAGAAAAGAAAAAGGGAAAATGACAATGTATACAGTATGTATGAGTAGAGAGCAGATGAACAATGCTAATTGCATGATTGGTAGCGTCTTACAAGGAGTTAATTTCTACATCGTAAAGGTTTTATGGTTTACAGGGTCTTGATTTATACGCCATAAACACAGATTTACAGGATATTAATTTATATGCCACAAACACAAATATTCAAGCACAATTGCAATATGTTGCCAAAAATCCAATACAAATTGGAGACTTTTCTAGATGACCCAAGAGGTGCAAGGCTAAAACATAGTCTAGAGAAGCCTAAAATATAGCGTGGAACTTCTGTGCATAGGAGTACCTATTTTTACAACAAAAAGTGCTTACTTTTAGAAGGTACTTTCAAATTTTCTGTTTTGTTTGATGTGTATCCTTTTTTTTTTTTTTTTTTTTAATTTTATGTTTTGATTTTATGTGTTTTAATAACTATTTATCTGTTTAATATAGTGGAAGAGTCTTTCATGATAATTTAATATAGCATAGTACTTTTGTTCATAGGAGTGTCTATTTTTACAACAAAAGTGCCTACTTTTATATTTGTGAGTGCCTACTTTTATAACTGTGTATTCTTATGTTCAGAGCTAAGGGTACCTTCAAATTTTTTGTTTTGTTTGATACGTCGATTTTTTTTTTTTTTTGGGGATTGCATGTGTGTTTTTTTTTATGTGTTTTAACCATCATTTATTTGTTAAATATAGTGGGATAATGTTTCATGTTTATTTAATATAGCGTGGAACTTCTGTTATAGGAGTGCCTATTTTTACAATAGAAAGTACCTACTTTTCAATATGTGAGTGTCTACTTTTATAACTGACAGTGCCTATGTTTATAGCTAAGCGTACCTTTAAATTTTCTGTTTTGTTTGATGTTTATGCTTTTTTTTTTTTAATTTCATGTGTTGTTTTTATGTGTTTTACCAGTATTTATCTATTTTATGTAGCTGTTATGGAAATCTATAATGAAGATTCGTTAATTGGAACTACTGCAACATTCGAGTAAGATGCATTTCAGTTGTATAATGATTATGCATTTAAATTGGGGTTTAGTATTCATAAAGGTAGGAAAAGGTATAGGACAGGGAGTGGTATAATATGAGATAGTTTAATTGTTATAAAGAAGGGAAGAAGTTCGATAAAGGCAAGGTTGAAAAGTGTTATTCTAAAGTTGATATACTTACCGATTGCAAAGCAAAGATAGAATTTTGTTTGAATGATGAGGGTGGATAGACAGTGAGAAGACACAATGTTAGTCATAATCATGAGCTTTGTCTTGCAAATCAGAGGCATCTTATGCATTCTCAAAGGGCATTGCCAAAGAATCATGTTGGGTATCTTCAATAAATGAAGGATAGTGGGGTTTCTATTGCTGCTAGCCTAAGAGTTTTGAAGAAACAGGTTGGAGGTTCTTTATTTGTTGATTTTACATCAAGGGATGCAGATAATAGTTTACGCTTGGTCAAATCAAACAATTTGGATGGTGGGAATGCGAATGATCTTTATACAGATATTTAGGAGGAGAAGGAAATTGAAGATGATTTTTATTTTAATTTTGAAGTCGATTGTAATTCCTCATTATGTAGTTTCTTTTGGAAGGATAGTTTGATGAGGTACGACTATGATTTATTTGGGGATCTTTTAGTACACGATACGACTTATTGTACGAACAAATATGAAATGATTTATGGCCCATTTGTTGGGATTGATAATCATTGTAGGAATGTTATATTTGGTTATAGATTCTTGAGGAACGAAAAAAAGAGTTATTTATATAGTTGTTCAATACTTTCTTGAAGTCTATAATTATTCAATACTTTCTTGACACGGCATCAGTTGTATATTAGGCATATTTGTGAAAATTCAAGGAAGCATATTATGGGTTTAAGTCCAAACAAGACTTTGTTAAGGTTTTTAACCATGCGTTGAAGGATACTGATACTGTACCTGAATTTGTGTTTCATTGGAAGAGGTAATTTAAACTACTGTTGAAGTTTCACGGGTAAGAACATGTCCTTTTTTTTTTTAATTGCATGTCATTGTGTGATTCAGTATTCAGGTATGCCTATTTTATGAACCAGGAGTATGTAGTTTCATACATGGGAGTGCCTAATTTTAATAACTAAGTGTAGCTTTCACTATTCTGTGATGTTAAAGTGGCATTTTTCTATTATAGTTTTACTGTTGAATTTTGTGCTAGCTTTTATGTGTTTTGAGTGTTGGTATTTATTTGAAGATAGTTTGAGAAATGTTTCATGATCGGTTGTTTGTGTTCCAAGCTCTATATGTAGGTGTGCCTATTTTTTGAACTAGGAGTGCCTAGTTTCATACTTGGGAGTGCCTAATTTTATAAGTGTGCCTTTCCCTATTCTATAATGTTCAAGTGGTATTTTTCTATTCTAGTTTTATTGCTAATTTTGTGCTAGCTTTTATGTGTTTTAACTGTGGTATTTATTTGAACATAGTTTGAAAAGTGTTTCATGATATGTTGTTGTGTGTTCCAACCTCTGTATTTAAGTGTGCCTAATTTTATACATGGGAGTGCCTATTTTTATAAGTAAGAGTGTCTTTAGAATTATATCTCATGTGACATGTTTATTTTTGCTCTTGTAGGTTGATGGATATTTTTGGGTGCCACAATGACAAATGGTTGAATAGTTTGTACAATTTGAGAGACAAGTGGTGTCCTGCATTTAGTAAGGAATTATTTTCCAGAGGTATTCTATCATCTCAAAAGAGTGAGGCAACAAACCATGTTATTTCAAGGAGGCTTTCAAAAACTTTTACGTTGTGTGGTTTTTATCGAATATTTTCTGAAGTTATTTCCAAATGGAGGAGCAATAGGAATATGGAAGATTTTGTTGCCATCAAGGGTGTGTTGAGATGGCGCTCCACGACTCGGAACTATTACAACATGCTAATGGAGTATATACTATTAAGGCATACATGTTATTTGAAAGACAGTTTATGAGGTTCCCAGAGTTTTGTCAAGGGCTTGTGGTTTCCAATGATTGTGAGCATGTGTTTGAGATTTGGCGTCCGGATATAAGTAGGTTTAAACGTACAATTGTGTATAACGAGCATACATTAAGCATTTCATGTACATATAAGATGTTCAGTGAAGTTGGCATTCTTTGTTCTCATTGTTTGCGTATTCAAGCCATAAGTATGTACTAGAGAGATGGATAAAGAACATTATTTTAAGTAAGGACAGTGGGGGTTTGTGATGCGGAGAAAGTGAACAAGAAGGATATTGCTAGTTCAAGTGTTTGGAGAACGGAAATGTTTAGGAAGTTTTCATATTTGATTTCTGCCATCGAATTAAATGTGAATGCCTAATAATGTGTAGATGAAGGATTTAAAATGATGAAGGATAGAATCGTGACTGAAGTTGGACCTTATCATGTGGATGATTTAGGGAATGAAGAGCCTTATTCAAATATTAGAGATCTTATTGGAAGTTGTACCAGAGGAGAACGTAATGTAAGGAAAAAGAGCATAATTGAGATAAGGTGCAATCAAGCAAAAGGGAAGAGGAAGAATGCATTGATGTGTGCTTTAAGGAATAAAACGATGGTTCAATTGTCTATTACAAATAATGAAGCGTTAGGGAAGGCTATGGATGCTCCAAGTAGTGAATGTCAATTTAGTTTAGGAATATCTAGCTATAATGATGTAGAACAATCAAGTACATTGCAAGCATTCATAAATTTTATGTAGGTGTTATAATTTCAATCCTTTAAGCCTTTGTAGGGTAAAATTTATTTATTTACTGTATATTTTTGAGTTTATATTTGTGTCAAATGTTTTTGGAAAGTGTGTTGTGATAATTTAACTTTTTGTCCAATTTATGTAAGTAAAGGTGCCTATTTATAAACTTAGGAGTGCCTATTTTCTTAAGTAGGTGTGCCTATTTGTATAACTAAGTATGCTCTTCACTGTTCTATGTTGTTCAAGGGACATTCTTTTTGAACATTTAGATGATTTTGTTAAGTTGAATTATTTTCTTTTATGGGCTCCTTTTGTGTTTTTATATTTCATGGGTGTTCCAATATGGTGGGGAATGTGTTTCGTGACACTTAAATACGACGTCAAACTTCTGAACTCAGGGGTGCTATTTTCATGCCTACGAGTGCCTATTTTATTAACTAGGAGTGCCTTTATTATTCTGTGTTATTCTAGTGGCATTTTTTTATTTGGTGGTGACTTTGTTTAGTTTCATCATTGGATTTTATGGTTGTTTTTGTGTTTCTTAGATGTGATATGTGTTCCAATATAGTTTGGAGTGGTTCAGGATAATTTAATGTGTCGTCTAATTTTTGTAAGTTGGGATGACTATTTTTACAAGCAGAAGTACCTACTTTCTTGAGTAGGAGTGCCTAGTTTTATAATTAGGAATGCCTTCAATATCTAGTTTTGTTCAAGTGTCATTTTTCTACATGTAGATGGGTTTGCTGACTTCTATTATTAGATTTTATGGTCATTTTGTGTTTTCAGACGCGATATGTGTTGCAATATAGCTGGTAGTGTTTTATGATACTTGAACACGTCGTCCAAAGTCTATTACTAGAGGTGCCTATTTTTATAACTGTGAGTGCTTATTTTTCCCATTACGAATGCCTAGTTTTATAACTGTATGTGCCTTCAATATTTTGTTTTTTAGAAGATTAAAAGTAAGTACAAGAATGGGGGAGAAGTCAGATTGGGAAATGTATTTTTCATTTGATTACCAAATATTATAAAAATAGTACAAGAAACAAGATATTAGACTGTGCTTTCCTTGTAAAAGTTTTGATGCTGCAAGTTATACTAGTTCTCTTTGAGTATTGATATCAGATATCAATAATAGTATATACTTGTACTTGGCTTTGAGTCTTGCAATTAACTTGGGTCTTTCTTTGTTTCCATTAGCAATGTATCCCAGTTGCGGTTATGTTGCCCCTTATTAGTTTCCATGTGCCCATACAAAACACTCCACAGTCTATATAGTTTGAATTATCTTGCCATTGCATCCCCTTCACCTGTGTTTTGTATTGCATCACGTCAGTGTGTTTATTGAACATTCCTAGGATCTTTTCCTTATAGAATGTTATGGCTTTTTTCTGCCAATCATAAGGAAACATGCATGTTAGACATTTTTTTACAAGATATTCGTATATAATTTATTTGCAATGCATGATAAATATAACGAATGTTGGAATGTCTGAGTATTTCAATCTGCTGTGTCACGGTTTTTTTCAACGGCCTGTTGTCAATTTTTTGTACTTCTCTTGTAATTGAATTCATGACAATGATATGTAGTGTTGTGATGCCACAACAGGGAAGAACAGCTACATTTTGAATAAAAATTAATTTAGTGTAATAATACTAATGTATAAAGGAAGAATCATAGCATAATTATTAAGATTACTTATGAATTTAATATCATGGCGGTAAGCATTGCTGATATTGCAAAAAAGGTCAAGCTCCATGTTGATTCTAGCTGCAAATTTTTCATAGCGAACTTTATCTTCCAATGATTTACCATAAGCTTGCGACATAGGCAACTTAATTGCCTGTTGGAAAAATGAATTGGTGAAGGTTAGGTAGTGTTGAATGTTGGTGCACTGGAAATAGATTAAAGGAAAGGATTAAACCAATGAAACTTACAAAGACATTCGGGAAGAATATGATTCTCCTTGCTTATTATCTTTCATTTTCTTCATTGAGTGATTCAGATGAAATGTCTAACCTTCGAGAATATTGTGTTTTATGTGTTGATCTTTTATCATTAATCTTGCATCAGCTCTTGAAACATTACATGTTTCATTTAAGAGGAATAAGTTGTCGTGGCAAAAAGAAAAAAATTAAAAATTATAAAGGTGAATCTGTGTTTTATAAGCGTGCCTAGTTTTATAATTGAGAATTCCTACTTTTAGAGAGTGCCTACCTTTTATAATTGAAAATACCTACTTCTATAACTGTGTGTGTCTAGTTTTACAATTTAAAATGCTTGCTTTTTATAACTGAGAGTAGCTTGTTGTATAACTGAAATGCCTCTTGTTATTATTAGAGTGCCTATTTTTACAACTGAAAAGCCTACTTTTATAACTGAGAATGCCTACTTATACAACTAAGAGTGTTAAACTTTATAACTGAGAGTGCCTACTTTTATAATTAAGAGTGTTTACTTTTAGAACTGAGAGTGTCTAGTTTTATAACTGTGTGCGTCTAATTTTACAATTTAAAATGCCTACTTTTATAATTGAGAGTGGCTTATTTTATAACTAAAAGGCCTTATGTTATTATTAAGAGTGCCTACTTTTACAATTGAAAAACCTACTTTTATTACAAAAGAATGTCTACTTGTATAATTAAGAATACCTACTTTGATAACTGAGAGTGCCTACTTTTATAACTAAGAGTGCCTATTTTTAGAATTGAGAATGCCTAGTTTTACGACTTAAAATGCCTACTTCTATAAAATATACAAGATGGAATTCACAAAATAGTATATAGACCGAAAGATATAAGATAATACTTACTTGCTTGAAATTTCTTTTTCGGGCATGTTATTGAGAAATGAGAAGTCAGTTAAGAGCATTTCTTTTGTGAACAGTTGAATTTGATCTTTATTTTGCTCAGTCCAGAAAGGTGACCCCAAATTGCTGGGGACTTTCCTTTGTCTGTGTAGAGGGCTTGGCCTAACAGCAGTCTCTTGAGTTAAGTCCCCATCACCTTTTATAAGGGCACTCGCCGAGGAGGGAGAAGGGGGGGGACGGCGGGGAAAGGGCGGAAACGTTAATTAAAACTTTGTGGAGATTTTTTTATTAGTATTCATTACTTGAGTTACCTGTCAATATCATCATCTTTATTTCCATCCTCTTCTTTCTCTTTTTTTTCTTCTTCTTCTTGATGTTCTTTTTGTTGTTATTGTTATTGTTGTTGTTGTTGTTTTTGTTGTTGTTGTTGTTGTTCTTGTTGTTCTTGTTCTTCTTGTTCTTCTTCTTCTTCTTCTTCTTCTTCTTGTTGCTGGTTCAATTCTTTTTTTTCAACCTGTGCATCATTTTTTAACATGTTCATTACACCTGTAACAAGTTCCTCAGTTTTCATGTCCGCATACAAACTGTCTTTACTTGATTGTGGGGCAGATGCAAGTTTCTTAGCTTTAATCATGTCTTTCTTAAATTCTTCGTAGGCATTTAAGAAATCATTACTCTCAAAGAATTGATCTTCTTGGCTTTCAGTTGGTCGATTGGATGATGAAGCAGCAACATTATCTTGGTCATTAGGCTTTTGTTGTTCCATTTGTAAGATTGGGAGCATCCCATGCAGCTTTTTGAAGAGTCCAATGACATCTATTGTCTTTCTTTTTATCTCTCCAATCGCTTCAAAAAATTTTAGATCATTTTCTCCCAATCCTAGCATTATTGTTGATGCCTTTTCAAAAATCCCCTGAAGATTATAGTATGAGTGAGTAATTTTAAAATTATGAGTGCATACTTTTATACTTAAGAGTGCATATAAGATATAGCATCAAGATCATTCATTTAAAGTAGAGTGCCTAGTTTTATAACTGTGAGTGTCTAGTATTATAGCTAAGAGTGTCTATTTTTATGCTATGAGTGCCGATAATATATAACATGCAAGATCAGTCACTTTAAGAAGAGTGCCTAGTTTTACAACGGTGAGTGCTTAGTTTTATAGTTAAGAGTGCCTACTTTATACTTGTATATACCTATAATATATAACATGCAAGATTATTTTAAGCAGAGTGCCTAGTTTTATAACTGTTAGTGCTTAGTTTTATAGTTAAGAGTGCCTACTTTTATCCCTGTGTATCCCTACTCTTGACATTAAGCAAGAAATCATGCAGATTATACACCTTTGTGTTATCATTATGGATTATGGATATCTAGTGGTGGCAACAGAGTTAGGACAAGTGGGTTTGTTGGATATTCTTCATCAGTTTTGTGTTCTTCAACTTGAGGTCCTTAAGGACCTTTCCCAGTCCAAAACCTCCAATTGCAATCTCATTCTTCTGTCTTTGACAAACAACAACATCGTCTTAGCAACTTTTTACTGGGATTCCTTGCTTTTCTTTAAGTTTAAACTTTACCCTATCTAGGTAGAAGAGCTGTATTATGTAAATTTGCAGTGAGTTAGCAATAATGTAATATTAAATCAAGAATGGATGATATATTAGAATAAAACTTACCACTGAGAATGTGACAGGTCCGTTGAGGTAAGTCTTGTTTGAAGGATTTTTTTGAAATATTTCACACTTGTCTATCAATGTCTCAAGTTTGTATATGCACCAGTTGTAATTTCGAATGTCATTGATGGCAAATAGTGTTTTTAGCAGGTTGTGGGGTTATGGATAAGACTTGTGATAGAGAATTAGGAGGAATTCTCTTTTAAAGTAGTCTCTCGCATCTTGATTATCAATTAGTATCGTTTACACAAATGTCATAAACGGTGAGAAACTTGGATATTTTATCTCCTTTATGAATGCCATGTGTTATAGTATTTCCATAGCTTGCTTATTATTCTCATCCACTGCCTTTTGTTCACAGTGGGATTCTAAATACCAGATTTACATCCTCCTCATTAGTGTTTATCGTCGCATGCTCAAATTTTATACTTGTATTCTATACGCTGAAATTTTTGTGAAGATACATTGCAAGTTTTTTTGGTAGCCTGGTGAAATTCAAAGAGAGTAAGGGTCCAAATCCTATATCTCTTACTACTGTTTTTTTGCTCTTCAGTCAAGCTTTTCACAACAACATGAACTCCAGATAGTGTCATATTTGTTTTCAGCAATGGGAATTTTTTCTCATCTGTATCAACTTCTTGTTTTGTCTGATTCTTTTTCTTTGCCTTTTTACGCTGGCTCATCGTTGCCTTTTTTTTTTTTACTGTCCTGGATTTTTTGTTGCTTGTTTTCCCTTTTTTTCTTCCGGCCTTGGTCGTTTAAGCTTATTCAATATGCCGACTAGCTCATTCTTTTGTGATCCTATCTTCTTCTTTGATTTACTTTCTTTGTTGGAGTTAACCTGTGTTACACAACAATATAAGCAATGTAAAATCTATAGGAGGGGATGCCAATGTACTGTTCTGTTTGTATATTACATCGTGATTGCAGTTGCCAACGTCTTATTGTCAGCTGGTATATCGTGTATATGTTTTGTTCTCAATTTTGCATTTGCTCACTGTTAGGAGACATTTTCAAATGGTTAGTACACATAGAGGTGCATACTTTTATATGTTAGTATGCCTACTTTTATAACTGAAGTGTCTACTTTTGTAACTAAAAATACCTACTTTTATTACTGAAAGTACCTACTTCTATAACTATGTATGCCTACTTTTTTAACTAAGAACTGACTTTTATAATTGAGAGTGCCTACTGTTATAACTGTGTATGCCTAGTTTTAGAACCAAGATTGTCTACTTTTATAACTAAGAGTGTCTACTTTTGTAATTGTGTGTGCCTAGTTTTAGAATCAAGAGTGTTTACTTTTATAACTAAGAGTGCCTACTTTTATAACTGAAAGTTTCTACTTTTATAATTGTGTGTGCCTACTTTTATAACTAAGAGTGCCTACTTTTATAACTAAGAGTGCCTACTTTTTTAACTGAGAGTGCCTAATGTTATAAATAAGAGTACCTGGTTTTACAACCAAGGGTGCCTACTTTTATAATTAAGAGTGTGTACTTTTATAATTGAAAGTGCATACTCTATAATTGTGTAATTGTGTGTGCCTACTTTTATAACTAAAAGTGCCCTACTTTTATAACTAAGAGTGTCTAGTTTTTAAACGGAGAGTGCCTATTGCTATAACTGAGAGTGCCCAGTTTTATAACTTTGTGTGCCTACTTTAGAAGTAAGAGTGTCTACTTTTATAACTGAGAGTGCATACTTTTATAATACGATACGATACCACTAGCGGACGACTATCAGCATCCACCTTCTGCTTTGTAGTAGTAAAGGAAGATTTGGAACCCCAACGACAAAGGAACTAATGCCGCTGATAGGAAAGACATAGACCGTACGCCCACTTACCACTCTACCACTTCAATTCAATGACGGACTTAATCTACCTTTCTCATCTGCTTCAAGCCTCTCACTCCTTACCTTATAGGTACCGTACCGACCTTAAGATTGAACTCTTGGCAAAAGCTCTGCCTGACAGGAAGAAGTTCTGCCACTCACCTGACACAGAACCAATCGGAAAAAGGAAGTAAGATAGCTTTAGTGAACTCTGACAGAAGTACTAAAGTATGTAGCAAATGTCGGCATATCCGCGCTCAGGGAAAGGCGCAGGTGTTGACTGAGTTCTCCCTAGTTGACGACAATGGTAAACCTGTCACGACCGTAGTGGGTAAAATAGAATGAATCCTATAAGCATACAAAGATTGCGTACATTTTATAAATTGAACATGCAAATTTTGGTAGTTTATGCAGTTGTGTTTCTTTTCTTTTCTTTTTTTTTTCCTATTGTAACTATGGATTCTCTTTTTTACAACTATGAGTACCTATTTTTCATAACCAAGGGTGCTAAAGATAAAAAACATGCAAAATGGATGGATGTAACATGGATTCCTACTTTTATAACTAAGTATTCCTACTTTTATAACTGAAAGTGCATACTTTTATAACTGAGAGTGCCTTTATATTAACAGGAAAACATGAGAAATTCACAAATGCAAGTGTTTCACTATTCGAATATGGTTTGCCTCTTTTTAAAGTTGGGAGTGCCTCTTTCTACAACTATGCGTGCCTCATATTATGCAAGTAGATGCCTAGAATTTTGTAGGGTTGTTATTATAAGAGAGGGAAAACATTTGTGAAATTCCAATAAATATGAACACTAAGCAGGGCATCAACAATATGTTTTTTCATTCTACACACTTAGTGGAGAATAAAACACAAAAATCATGGATATTAAAGTTCAAAACATGTAAATTAGGTACCGAAACAATGAAATACAATTCCACACACAAATATGTGTGAAAAAACCCATTGTTGACGAGTGAAACAGAATATAAAGCAACGAAACTACATTTTTTTGTTGAAATCTACAATTCTTAAGTTGATTCAAAGACTTATTACCTGTTTCTACCGCTATTGCTTGAAGAAACCATTTTCTTTGATATTGATCTTGCAGAAGTTGAAAATAGTGTGTAATCGAATGAAGGAGCAAGGAAAACTGAAGAGAAATGGTAGAAAATGGTTCCTGCTTGGAGATTTTGGGCATTTTTTTGGGAGAGTTTCAGATGCTAAATGTCGAAGAGAGAGAGAGAGAGAGAGAGAGAGAGAGAGAGAGAGAGAGAGAGAGAGAGAGAGAATGAGAGAGCGAGAGAGAGAGGGTGAGGGAGGGAAAACTTTTTTCTTTTGTTATAGGCACATGTAATCAGTCTCTTAAGTGAAAGTGAACTTGTTTTTGACTTAGTTATGGACTAAATGAAACTATGTTGTTTCACTAATTAGGCATACCATATACGATATAAGAACTCAAGGTGATATATCCAGGGCAACTATTTCTATAATCCCCCTTTTACTCTTCCTAAATTTTCTCCTTCTATTCCCTCCCTCAACCATAATTCATGCCATCCATATTCAAAAACAACCTTCTATATTGTTTTAATCAAATTAGTGAGGATTTTGATTCGCTTAAGCATGATTGCACTCAGGATCATCTGTAACATTTCTTGTAACATCTCCTGTAACATTTTCTTATATAATATGTTTTTCCCCTTAGGGTTTACCCTTTTCCCTTTGAATTTATCTTTTATTTAGTAGGTTTTATTAATAAAATATACCAAATTAGGAATGTTACAGAGAGTGTTACAAGAAATATTACAAACGATCCGAACCGGCATGATTGTCATCCTCAAAAGGGAGGTGATATATCATGGGTCCAAATTTTAAATCTAGGCAACTATTTCTATAATCCCCATTTTTCCTTTCTAAAATTCTCCATCTATTACCTCCCTCAACTAAAATTCACGCCATCTATATTTATCAACAACCTTCTATATTGTTTTAATCAAATCAATGAGGATTTTGATTCTCTCAAGCATGATTGTCATCTTCAAAGTTATCTTAACAACACTTAACTACAAAGGAAAAAGAAAAGGAAAAGGGAAAATAGCAATTTATACAGTATGTATGAGTAGCGAGCTCAGAAACAATGCTAATTGCATGATTGACAGTGATTTACAGGTTGTTGATTTCTACACCATAACGGTTTACAAGGTCTTGATTTCTGCCACATAAACACAGATTTACAAATTATTGATTTCTATCTATAAACACATATTGTTCAAGCACTGCTACAAATCTGCTATCGAAAGTCCAATACAAATTGGAGACTCTTCTAAGTAACCCAAGAGGTGCAAAGCTAAAACATAGCCCAAAAAAGCCTAAAATCGTCTTTGACCCATAATTTATCAACCTTTTCTTTCTCTCCTCGTCCAGTTTCGAAACTTCTCGTTTTAGTTTTCTTTTTTTTTTTTTTTGGGTTACCTCGTCAATAATTTAGTTGATACTTTTTCTATCTTGCATATATACATGCTTGCGTTAGATGCAAAAATATTCTTTTGCCTTAAGGCTTTTCTTTAAAAAAAAAAAGGGGGGGAAGGGGGAGGGGGAGGGGGGAGGAGGGTGCAATTAACATAAGTTTATGTAGAAAGAGAAGTTGGGAGTGATTAAAAGGGAAAGTTAGCAATGGTGATTGCTATGAAAAAGACATGAGTTAACCAGGTTGCTAAAATAGAAAGTGTCTTTTTTTTTTTTCTTTTGGTAACATAGAAAGTTAAAAGAAAGAGGAATAGGGATCAAAAGAAAGGGTAATATGATATTATAAAATAATTGGCCCTGGATTTAAATTTTATGCCCTAGATATAGAAGGGAGGTGATATATCCAGGGCGCCAAATTTTAAATCCAAGACAACTATTTCTATAATCCTCATTTATCCCGATTCAGATCTTTTGTAACATTCATAATTTGGTATATTTCATTAATAAAACCTACAAAATAAAAGATAAACCCTAAGGGAAAAGGGTAAGCTCTAAGGGGGAAAACATATTATAAAAGAAAATGTTACCAGAGATGTTACAAGAAATGTTATAGAGGATCCTGAGTGCATTTATTCTTCCTAAATTTTCTCCATCTATTCCCTCCCTCCACCAAAATTCAAGGCATCCATATTTATCAATACCCTTCTATATTGTTTTAATCAAATTAGTAAGGATTTTGAATTGCTCAAGCATGATTGTCATCCTCAAAATGACCTTAACAACAATTAACTACAAAGGAAAAAGAAAAGGAAAAGGGAAAATGGCAACGTATACAGTATGCATGAGTAGTGAGCAGAGGAACAATGCTAATTGCATGATTGACAGAGATTTACAGGGTGTTGATTTCTACACCATAACAGTTTATAGGTTTTTGATTTCTATGCCATAAACATAAATTTACAGGGTATTGATTTCGATGCCATAAAGGCAGATTGTTCAAGCACTCGTACAATCTGCTGTAGGAAACCAAATACAAATTTGAGACTCTTCTAAGTGATCGAAGAAGTGCAAAGCTAAAACATAGTGCAGAAATACCTAAAATCTTCTCCTACGCTTAATTTATGGGATGTGATATATCTAGGATTCCAAATTTTAAATCTTGGGCAACTATTTCTATGATCCCCATTTTACCATTTATAAATTTTCTCCATCTATTCCCTCAACCAACCAAAATTCACGACATCCATATTTATTAACAACTTTCTATATTCTATTAATCAAATTAGTAAAGATTTTGATCGCTCAAGCATGATTGTCATCCTCAAAATTATCTTAACAACACTTATATACAAAGGAAAAAGGAAACTAAAAAGATAATTGGCCATGGATATAAATTTTATGCCCCGAATAAATAATTTCCCAATAAAATATCAATTTTATCTTTTTTTTTTTTAAGCAAAGGATTTAATTTATTGATCAAGAAGAGTTAGAGGTGCAATGATGCGGTAGGGCCACAGTGTGTGGCTCTCCTGCTCTTCTAAAATTCACAAAATTAGACAAAAGATTAGTATGTTCACAAAAAAATGACCTAGCCCATCCTGTACCACTCCTATCATTTTTTAAAAGTATCCCTTGCTGGTATTTTTAGATGTATTTTCGTATTTAATGATAAAATTGAATTAAATACAAAAAATACGTCTAAGAGTTTTAAGTGAAATTTTTTTATAATTATTTTATGAGATTGTCTAATTTGTGCCCCTAAGTAACATGTTAATATGAATTAACTTTCTAATTTAAGATATAAGTTTAATTAGGATTCAACAATTTCTATTAAGATTTTTTTTCCCTGAAATTTCTATTAAGTTTTAGATTCTATAAGATTTTACTATTAAACATAGTATCTTTTATGGCTAATGATACATCCAGGGTAAATATCTTTTTTTCCCATATTACCCTTAGTAATTATTATTCACCTTTCCCTATTTTCTAACCACAATTTCTTCTTTCTCCCTCCCTCTAAACTTAATAACCAACCGAAACATCAGAGCGAGAGCCATAAACTCCTCCCTCTTTCTCCCTTTTTCTCCATACGCCAATACAACACCCCTTTTTTCTTATTCTGCAATTTCCATAGATTCTTGTTGCTGCACTTATGTCTAATTTGCTACTCTCCAAAAGAGTGATGCTGGGTCTTTTCGGGTTCTATGCCCGTCTTCAGGTGCAGAACTCCATATTGCCATTGGTCATCTCAAGCCTTCAAGCTCTCTTTTTTGTTTGCTTTCCTTTTAAGTGTCTTGAATTGAATGTTATATCTACTCCTACAGAGGAGTTTTAATGCAAGTTTAATCTATTATCCCAAAAAAAAAAAAAAAAAAGAAAAATGATAAATCTTGAACCAATTACTCTCTTAGATTATATTTATATGATTGATGAATTGCCTTTATCCGCTCGAAAAACACAATAAGAATGTATGACTTTGGCTGGTAGGATATCTTGATAGAAAAACTAAAGTTAATATTCATATTGTATAATTAACCTAACGTATATTGTTAATTGCATAAAATTGTGGCAAGCTTAGATGAATCAATCCACATGATTTTTTATGGTGGATCATTTGATCTTCTAGACTTCATGCTGTTCATAATGGGTGTATCTGATATTGCTTTTGAAGATATTCTTCTACTATTTGTAAATTCCCGAGAAGCTACTTTCTAATTCCTATCCAATTTCGTCCCTAACAACGGTTCTTTCTTTGACCATTGTTATCAACATTCTTTTCCTTTTTTCCCTTTTATTTACAGAGTTTGTAGCCAAAATATTAAACAATGAGAATCAAGAGAATGGAAATAGTAGTGGAATCAAACAGCTATCACGTGATGAGCAATTGAGCATGTTGCAACTACTTGGCGCCAAGTTTGAAAACTATGATAGTGTTATAAAGGCTGCAAAAAATTTTTACTCTAAGCAAGGTTACCGTTTATCTATAAAATTTTCTAGGAAGGACAAGAATGTGTGTATTGGATGTGATTGTGGAGGGAATATCGAGATAAACGCAATATCCCGATTGAAGAAAGACAAAGGAAGACATCAGCTCGCTTAACAAATTGTCCATTTAGAATCTACGGAAGTTATTGGACATTGTTGATTAAGGACGACAACCATAATCATGAAGCTTCAGGACATCTATGGATATCCTTGTGAACGTGTTTTCTTGGATGAGGAGATCATTATTGTTGATAAAATGAATAGAGCTAGTATTGCACCTTGCCAAATTCTTTCATCCATTCGTTAAAAGAATCCAAATACTCAAGTGGTTGCGAGGGATGTTTGCAACTTGGAGAGCAAAATTCTGTAAGAAAGCTTGAAGGGACTTTCCATTATTCAAATTCTATTTGAAGAACTTGGTAAGTTTCGATTCTGATTTGACTTGAAACGAGATAGAAAAGACTGTTTAACTCATCTCTTCTTTGCATATCCTGATTTTGTTACATTAAGTAGAAGTTATTCAACTGTCTTTGTTATAGATAGCACCTACAAGACTAATTCCTATAAAATTCCGTTGCTTGAAATCATATGGATCACAAGTTTTAAAGCTTCATTCTACTCTTTCTTTGTATTTTTAAGAAAGAAGGTCATGAATATTATGAATGGGCATTAGGTGTTTTTAGTAAGATACTTGGTCATGGTAGTTATCTATTTGTTATAGTGACCGATAGGGAGTTGCCACTAACGAAAGCAATCCGGATGGTTTTTCCTATGGCTTCAAATTTATTATGTGTTTGGCATATTGAGAAGAATATGATGTCTAAATGTAAATCATATTTTGATAGTAAAGAAGGTAGGGAAGAATTTTTGGTTGCTTGGTATGTTTTTCAACAGAAGAACTTTATAAACAAACATAGCATGAATAGAGTTATCGTATAAAGAGAAAGGTGATATTTTTTTATTACATTTGGAAAACATGGCTGCCCTATAAAGAGTGTTTTGTTGATGCATGGACAGAAATTATTTGCACTTCAGAAATCCTGCTTCTTCAATTGCAGAATGTGCACATTAAAAATTGAAGAAATATTTATTGGTGCCAACTATTTTGTTTGTCAAGAGAAAAATGCGTCCAACACTTGAGAATGACATACAGGAAATTAAAGCTAGAATCTCAAGTGAAAGGATTAAGGTTCCTCACAAATGTAATATTCCAATTTTTTTTAGAGAAGTTGTGACTCATGTATTAGTTTTTATCTTAAGAGAGTTAGAAAAACAATTTGAGACTATGAAAAATCACGGTATGAGTCAAACATGTAGTGCTACCTCTAAGGAAACTATAAGGTTACCTTGTGCACATGTGATGAGTGGTTGAAAATGGCAAGTAATACCTATTGAAGCAATACATTCTCAATAGCGGATTGATATAAGAGATTCCCTTTTAAGTGAGGATGAGGACGGTAGTGAGTTTGGTCTAAATGGGATGCTTACCAAGTTGCAGAATAAGTATCAGTAATTGCCCTTTGCAGAAAGGAGTATGTTCATAATAACTATATGAGCTTCTTGATGAATAAGTACCTATAAGTTTTGAGCCTCTACAACTAGAGATCCATTGATATTCGAAATCATTAAAGCATCATTAAAGCGTAGAAATCATATGGATGGAAAGGATGATGGTCTTTCAAACCAAATTATCATAAACACATTGAATGAAAATCAGATTCCAAGCTTTGCAGATGATCAAATATTAATGGATTTGTTTGACTTGAATAGCAGCCCCAGTCTATGTAATGAATTTTCAATAAATTAGTAGTAACAGGTACGCTTTTGAGTTTTTTTTGGCAATAAAAACTAGTACCACTACTGAATTTTAGGTTACTTATTCTTCTTGCTTGGAGTGCCTTAATATATATATATATATATATATATATACATCTTAGTGTTGTTTAATTATTTACTGATGCTTCTTAATTTTGCCATTCTCTGTTGCTCATAGAAAAACATGATTGAAATGCTACTAAAGATGAAATCAATTGATCAAGATATAAGATAATACTACTGATCTTAATGGTTTATTTTTATATTTATGGTTTATAGGTTCTAGGGAAGAATTTTAATAGTAAATTCACCAAAGTTACAACTCATATGATAAGGAACCTTTTTCATAGTTTACTTTGAATTTTAGTTTATATTAGGTCTTTGCATGATTTGAACAATGAATTGCTTAAATCTTTAAACTTTAGAGTCATGAAAGCAAGAAGTGATATGAGGATGGATTTTAAATGTTATACTATATGTTCGTATTCTATTTCAATGAGAATATAAAAGAGTTAATGTTACCTTGTATGAAGATTCTTATTATACAAGTTTGAATATATATATATATATAGCAAGAATAGCAACAATAATGCCCAGTCTGCGACCGTTCCTTCCATCGAAATTCCGATTATTTGTTACCAGATTCTTCAACATTTTATTTTTGTGTATTTGTAATTGTATTTCTTTATAATGCGTATATATAAAGTAATATTGTTTGATTATGTTAAAAATAATATAAACTTATTTATGGATCTCAAATTCGTGAATTCTCTAATTGGAGATAATTTGTACTTTTATATAAATATGAATGATCTTAAAGAACATTGATAAGGAAGGCAAAATTAAGTTAAAATTAAATTCAGAACATTGATCAATTAGATCACGCGTTTATCTATTGACAAAAGTAAGAAGTAAATTCTAGAAAGAAAAATTCTATAATTTTATAAAGGAGTTAAAGTCTAATAGTAATTAATGAAAGTAATATAGGCATTAAAGAAAAATTACCTTGGAGTTAACGTGAATAATAATTATTAAGGGCAATATGGAAAATATATATATATATATATATATATTTGTCCTGAATTTTAAAAAATAACTCCAAATATATCATTTTTTAAGACCTTGGATGTATCATTAGCCATATTTTATTCATATGCTACGTTTTATCCACGTTAACATATGCTACTGGAAGAGAGACTTATGAGTTTGTCTAAAGTGTGAGATTAAACATCTCAGATCTAAATTTTAGTTTTGAAACTTACATTTTCTTTTATAAATAATGCATACTTTAATGGCATGCATTAATATAAATAAAATTACATTACATTTATCAGAATAGTAAAAGTTTATTCGTATTAACGTATGCACGTAATAGGAAAAAAGAATTTGATTTTCCTTTTTAAAATCCAAAACTTTTTCCCTTTTCCTTTTTGTAATTCAAAAATTTTTACCCGGTAATGTAAAGTTCTAGAATAGTAATCCTCCGATACTTGCGGACAAGGAGTTGAACGTATCATTGGGTCCCACGTCTACGCTGCTATATATATATATATATACATAAGTGTATCCATATCAACACGTCATAGCTCCAATGGGCTCAATCTGTTTCCTTAAGGGGTGACCCCATTTCTTCCGAAAGATCTTCATCAGTTACATACAGTATCCAGAGCTAGAGAAAAGCTTCCGGTACAATCTTCCCAGCTCACTACTGATCGACATTATGGATTTTGTGTAGATTTTCAAATTTTCCTGTGGAAAAATTCAGTCTTTCCACCGATTAGCATTTTCTTTCTCAGGTAACAAGTTTGCATATATTTTTCTCATATTAATTGGTTACTTTATTTTTTTCGCTAGTTTTATTGCTTAAACCCTATGCTAATTGATTAGTTCCCCTGTTTTTAGTTTTTTTCCCCTCTGCTTTTGGGTGAAAATGTGTTGTTTGAATTTGTATTTTTGTTTTTAATTTCTGATGAATCTTAGTGTACTGAAGTTGGCGTGTGAGAGGGTGATTCTTGGATGAATCAAAGCCCTAATCCTCTTTTTACTTTGTTTGCTGCTGCAGTTGCCAGTTTTGCCAAATTTGATTACTACATTGTATGCTTCTCTCCGTTTCACTGCTGAATATTGGATTTGGAGGAGTTATTGCTTGATATTGGTTTGTTCACTTTTCCCCCAAGGATCATTAATTTTGCGCGACTCTGTTTTCTAGGGTTTTATAATTGGTTGTTTGTTGGTTCTGTATCTTTCTGGAAGATTTATTGGCCTGTTTAATTGGTTATCTGAAGCGCTTAACTCCATGCTCATCTAAATTCGGAGTTTAACCATTTGATTAATATTCAGGAAAAAACTATTTGATTAATAGGAAGAAAAAACTGAACTTTTAGGCTGCAATGTCGGTTGCCAGTGTAGCTCTTAGCCCTGTTTATGAAGACTATTGGAATTTCCCCGGCCAATCCTGGGCTCATAATGGCTCCTGGTCCAAACATTCGATCTTAATCTTTCTTACTGTTGGTGGATCTGTGATTCCCATGCATGTTCAGGAGACAGATTCTATTGCTTCTGTAAAGCTTAGAATCCAGAAGTATAAAGGTTTCTTTGTGAAGAAGCAGAGACTAGTGTTTGATGGGAAAGAATTAGCCCGGAACAGTTCTTGTGTTCGGGACTATGGGGTCTGTGATGGAAATGTATTGCATTTAGTCCTGAGGCTCTCAGATCTTCAAGCCATTACTGTAAGGACTGTCTGTGGTAAAGAGTTTGAGTTCCATGTTGATAGAAAGAGGAACGTCAGCTATGTGAAACAGAAGATTGCTAAAACTGGGAGAGGGTTTCTTGATCTTAAGGATCAAGAATTATTCTGTAATGGCGAGGAGCTTGAAGATCAGAGACTTGTAGATGATATTTGTAGAAGTAATGAGGCTGTGATTCACCTGCTTGTCCGCAAGTCAGCTAAGGTTAGAGCAAAGCCTGTCGAAAAAGATCTCGAAGTCTCAATCATAGCATCTGAGTTTGATGAGCAAATGGCAGATGCAGTAGATGGAAGGGAGTATGAGAAAGAATCATTAGTTAAGGAGTTTCAGGCTGTAGCCATCAAGCCTTTGGAGAAAGATTTTCTGCTAGAACCTCTCATTGTGAATCCCAAAGTTGTGCTATCACCAGTATTTAAGCAACTTCTGCAAGACACTTATGGTGGGCTTGAGAAGGGCAACCAACCAGTCAGGTCATCTGAAGGATCAGGGGGCGCATATTTCATGCAAGACTCATCTGGTCAGAAGTATGTCTCCGTATTTAAGCCAATTGATGAGGAGCCTATGGCTGTAAATAATCCTCAAGGACTACCCTTGACAATCAATGGGGAAGGGTTGAAGAAGGGGACAAGAGTAGGTGAAGGGGCGTTTAGGGAAGTTGCAGCATACATCTTGGATCATTCTAGGGTTGGTTGGCGCTCAATTTGCTCAGATGAGCAGGGCTTTGCTGGAGTTCCCCCAACTTTGATGGTTAAATGTCAACATAATGGATTTTATTATCCAGAAGGCAATGATTATTCCTCTCGAGCTATTAAGATCGGGTCCTTGCAGATGTTTATGGAGAACTGTGGAAGTTGTGAGGACATGGGACCTTGTCTTTTCCCTGTGGATGAGGTTCACAAAATTTCTGTTTTGGATATTAGGTTGGCAAATGCAGATCGTCATGCTGGCAATATTTTGGTGCACAGAGATGCAGACAATGGTGAAATCAAGCTGATCCCAATTGATCATGGTTACTGCTTGCCTGAAAGTGTGAGTAAATAAAAGGGGAGGGTATTGATTTCTCCCTTATTCGTTTATTTAATTTCTCTTGCCTCTATTTAGTGCTAGTATTTTAAGATTTAGAGAATGTATAGAATGGTTTCGGGGAATGAAAGTCAGTATATGCAGTTCAGCATGTTGATTAGGTACAAGAATATGGTAAAGCCTCAATTCTTGTGCCTAATTAATGTACAAGAATTGAGGCTTTACCATATTTCAGAGTACTCATTTACAAAAATGCTGAACTTCAATTTAGTTTTGTGATAGCATGATCAGGTACTAGAGCAGAGGCTTTACCAGTACGCTAAGTACTTGTTTACCAGACGGCTGATTGCATCTTTCTGGATTATTTCAATAAGCTTTTCTAACCAGATGAGTGCAAACTAGATTTGATGGTGTAATGTTTCAAGATCAGGTTTACCGACAATGATCTGTTAGAACAAGTCTTCCATATATTTTGGCTCAGAATTAAACAGGACTGACTGTCCCAGTTTGTAGGGGTGGCTGATAATTTGATTGGTTCTTCTTTAATCCTTTAGGTTATGTTGCTTTTCCAGGAGCATTTTCTTCTTTGGTATTATGCATTCTTCTCCCTCTTTCTGCAAGCATTCTTTCTAGTTCTTGTTATGTTTATTCTTTTCTCATTGTCTTGTTATTGCAGTTTGAAGACTGCACATTTGACTGGCTCTACTGGCCTCAAGCACGTGTGCCGTATTCTCCAGAGACTGTATATTACATAAAATCACTCGATGCTGAGAAAGATATCGAGCTTCTGAAGTTCCACGGATGGGAACTTCCATCTGAATGTGCACGTGTCCTCCTTATCTCCACTATGCTCTTGAAGAAAGGCGCAGAAAGAGGTCTCACTCCATTTGCTATTGGAAGAATCATGTGTCGAGAAACACTGAAAGATGAATCTGTAATCGAACAAATTGTTGAAGAAGCAAAGGCAGCAACGCTTCCAGGTTCAAGTGAAGCGGTATTCCTCGAAACAGTATCATCAATCTTGGATCATTACTTAGATGGACTCAATATCTGAGGTGAGTCCAAATAAACTTTGTAGATATGTAGAATTAGAGATATATGTTAGAATGGGATTATGGCAGCACATGAATTGGAAGATGGTTGTCCAACTTTTAGTGTTCCATTTGGTTGTGATGGATGGACACATTCTGTGGTTTCTCCTTGAACTTGTCACTCTCACTGTCACTGTCACCCCTCCCTGTTAATAGTTAAGGTTTGTCTTCCCAATCCCATGAAATATTATTGACATTTACGTAATATTACTGAGGTTCATCTCATTACACCTTTTCTTGCTCAAATCTTTCAACGGAGGAGTGGGTCTCTCTAGTAGTTACTTCTTACCATTTATTTCTAATTTTAAATGCCGCCGACAAAAATTGTTGTTTGTGGACTATTATTAATAGACAACCAACCAATCCCCCACTCCCATTCTGTCTGTCTGAAGTTACAACCTACTAACATAATAGTCATATCATTAGTACCTAATTATAAAGGAGGTATTAACCCTAATCTATCTTTAGGAGGGTTAATGCCACAAAAGTACTCACAACTTTACTCATTATATCAATTACGTAATCAATTTTTGAAAATAATAATCAGAAGACAAATTTTGTTTGTTTCGGTGGGATCAAGTGTGAGGCTCACTTGTCAGAATATCTTTTTGATAATTTTACAATTTTTGACAGTTGAAAAATTTTAAACTCCTATAATATTCCTTACTACTTATAATTTTGTTTATTAATACTCACAAGAAAAAGAAAGAAAAAAAACCTTATCACATTTTATCAATGTTCGTATTTTCTTGTTACATTATAGAAACAAACAATACACTACCTCCGATTAGAAATATAAGTTCTTTTAGAGATATTGAGAATAATCAAATATACAAGTCCTTTTATATTTCTCTATGAACATTTATTTTTTTTTTTCCAAATGTATACTCATTTATTTCATTAGAATTTGATAGTCTAAGGTGAGTAAAAAGAGAGAAGGGTAATTTGAGTATTTTTAAGATTAAAAATATCAATAATATTAATATGTGTGCATAAATCTTTATTTCCGACCGAAAGTAGTAATATTGAATATATTTTTTTCCTTATAGCCTTTTATAAAAAATTGAATGTCTACCCATTTTAATTAATCTACTTTGAAACTTGTTAAGTAGTGAAAAAAAATAAAATAATTTGAAAGAATATTTTAGTTCATATAATAAAACAAAATATAACATATCTTTTTATAGAGTGAGTAATAGGTTTAGGGGGGTCGATAAACTCAACTCAAGAATCTATATGTATAGTGCAAAAAAATTCATTATTTACTCTCCTCTTTCTCTCTCTAAACAATTTCTTTCTAACTTTTAACTACCCTAAAACTCCAATCTTTAACATTCAACACTGGTTTGAGGTAGATTTGGATCATTTTAAAAATTTTGTGCAAGAAAATATCGTTTTTGAGGCAAGAAAAATAGCAATTTTTTTTTTCACTGAACAGACTTTTGCCCTAAGTGGCGAAATTCGCTGAAGAATTTCGCTCAGTCAAGCGATAGGTTTCTGAAGATTTCGCCCACGAAACTACTTGCAAAATTTCGCTGGTCTAGATGGAAGTCGGGTTCAGTCGTTTTTATTTTGGGTTAATATGTTAAATGTTTTTTTATTACACTATTTTTACAATTTTATTTTTAATATGAAATGTGTTCATAATTTGTTTCGTATTATAACATAACAGGATGACGTAGATCCGAACATATTTGAAGAATTGTTGGTACCAGAAGAATATGTGGATCACGGGCATTTATTCGTAACCTATCGAATCTTTAATTCAAAAATAAAGTTGGCGGAATGGGCAAAAGAAACAGCTATGAAAGTGAACACATACTTAATTGTAACTCGGTATTTGAGTTCAAGAACATCCGATCGCTGACCTTACGTTACATTGGGTTGCGAGCGTGGAGGTGCAAATAAACAGAGAACGAAGCCCAATTGACGATGAACAAGAAGAAGTTCCCATAAAAAGGCAGGGTCCTTACGAGACTAAAAAGTATGGTTGTCCCTTCCAATTAAAAGGCGAGCAAATGACCATGTGTGAAAATTGGCAATTATTCGTACATGATAGGAGGCACAACCATGCAATAGGTGTCTATACTCACGGTCACGCTCGGGCTGCAAAACTAGCAGAGGAGCAGCTGATACAAACTGAGCAATTTAGGAAGAGTCACGTACCACGTAATATCTTCGATTTTTCCGAGAACAAAATGTGGGTTGCACCGTAAGATATGTCGCATTACTTTTAATGCCTCCTAGTTATATTTTAAATTTGAATTTAGTGTCTAATAATATGATTTTCATGATTTATGTAGTGCCCAGAAAATATACAACGTCATTTCCAATATTAAGAATAATAGGATACAGGGGCAAAACATACTTAGTGACATTGTTGTTGCTCACTTGACATCAATTCAAGAACTTGGCCATATGTACTTATAATGGATACGACATAAAAAACAAACAAGTAAGTTGTCTCTATTTTTTATATTAAGGGTAGATTTCGTTGTAATTTGCAAATTGATTAATAGGAATAGGTTTTAGGCTTTAAATTCTTAGTGTTTACTATTTAGGGTTTTACAATGTACGTTAGTGTTTAACTTAGTTTTCTGTTAGTGTAAAAGTATTTCATTAATATTTGATGAGTATTTGAATCAAATAGGTCATATTTACTCGGTTTAGGGTTTAAGTATACTCGGTTGTATGTATAGTTTCTAAATATGTTATCTGTCCTCTGTGCTTTTAAAAAAGGTACAATATGCTATTGTTGGAAGTCGTAGGCATGACTTCGACTAATAAGAATTTCACTGTGGCCACTGCTTTCATGCGGAATGAGTAGGCTACGAATTATAGATGGATCCTTCAAAAGATTAAGCATTTATACTTTTCAAATGCAATATCAACAAAGAATCAACAAGATCTTAATGCTCATGAGCCGAATGTAATTATTACAGACATGAAAAGCGGTTTAATGCCTGTGATCGATGAGGTGTTTAGTACAACATACCATATGCTACATAGATGACACATTGATCAGAACGTATTGGCCAGTTGATAAAAGATAAAGAGGTGGCATCACAGTTTATAAATGGCTCATGGCATAAATTGTTAAATGAAATCGATGAGCAGGAATACTTAAGGAAATTCGATGTTTTGAAGACGAAGTGGCAGAAAAGGCTGGACTTCTTACATTATTTGTTCACCACTTGGTTGAATCTCCTTACTCATAAATTCGTGAGAGTTTGGACAAGTCGAGTAATGCATTTTGTGGTGGACACTACCAACCGTACTGAGAGTGAACGGTCCTAAAACTATGGCTTTCAACATGCCATGGTGATTTGGACACTGTATTCCTTAATATTGATTCACTCATTCAAAGTCAAATAGCTGACATTAAGAGCTCATTGGAGAATTCTAGGACTAAAGAAAAGTTCAATGCAAAGAGTAATCAGATATTGAGGAATATAAGTAATAAAATCAGTCACTTGGCCTTGAACAAGACATGAGTTGAGATAACGAGAGCTGCAGAGACAATTGATAATCCCAAAAATAAGTGCTGCCACTATATGATGACATCACACGACCTTTCCTGTTTTTGCAAGTTGATTACACGGTTCAAGTATATATGCTCCCTATCCAGTTGGTTGATATTGAGGCTTTTTGGATGACATTAGAAATTGACTATTTTCATCCTTCATCGCAGGAGGACATGGATATGGATTCTGAAATGCGTTTGCTCACCGACCTCGTGCATCAGATACGTACATGACATATATCCAAAGTTAGAGAGATGCATCATCTTGTGAAAGTGGTATTAAGTCCATTTTTGCCTGAAGATTTGGGTATGACATTGACATCCCCTCCTAAGATTACAGTCACAAAAGGGTGAAAGAAGAAGAACTCAACAAAAAGAGACAAGTAATATTGAGAGCAGGTGTTAATTGCTCATAGAAAGATACAAAAGTCAACCAGTTCTGGTTCGGGTTCTGGCTCTGGATTCGGGTCGGGTTCGGGTTCTGTTTCGGGGTCCCGTGGGAGAGGGAGACCACAACGAGCTCCTAGGGGTAGGGGTAGAGAGCATAGCCGTGGACGAAGTAGTTTATCTTCTGTTATAGATCCATCTCTATATTCCATATTTCCTTATACCGATGCTTTCCCTACTTTCATTTATCCTTTCATTGAGAATTGGAAGAACGTGATTGGTGATGGAAATTGTGGTTATTGGGTTGTGGTAAATTTTGTGTTTGGTGATGAACATTGATGGCCGGACGTATGTAGACGAATGGTTTTTTGAATTGGAACATACGATGAACATGTATCTTTCACTCTTCGAATCAGGGGAATGTGTTTATGAGCTTGTACATAAGACACAATGGCAGAATGGACCTGCGCCTTTAGATCATTTGTTAGAAACACCTGATTCCCTTTATGTCATAACGAATGCATTCAATCTGTGTGTGATACTAATTGCATGACTTGGTTATACGACTGTGTTGTCTTTGTATTCGTATTAGGATCATCCAGGAGGTATATTGGTTATTGGTATCCTGACAGAACAACAATACTTTATTCAAGTAAGTATAAATTAATATAGGAAAGTACGTGCTTTTGTGGAATAATATTTTGTTCACTTGATCTGATACTAATTAACATATTTTAATTGTCTTATACAGCTACAAATGCATGACAGATGTCCAATGCCCCCTTTACATCTGCAATGGGTTCATCACTGTAGTGATCGAGTTAGTAGTTGGGCAGATACTTATTATGACAGGATTGCAGATTGGAACGCGAGGTTTGCCTAAAAATCAGTCGTCCGATTCTTAAAATCAGACATCCGATTTTAAAAATTGGTCGTCCGTTTTGTTCATCCGATTATCTTCGGTTTGAATTCTTCTCAATGTAATTAGTTTTTTCTTAATTCACAGTTGATCGATTTTTAAAAGTGGACGTCCGATTTTAAAAATCGGTAGTCCGATTCACTTGCTTGATTTTCTCGGGTTGAATTCTTCTTTCGAAGTGATTTAGCTGTCCGATTTCTATTTTCCTCATCCGATTTTTCCTGTCCAGTATCGTCTGCAGCAACAATGTCATTGTATTCTCTTTTTCATCTATAATATACATAGAGTTCTCAGAATTTTCACGTTGATTATGAGCAATAGTTGCAAATATACTAAAAGTAAACGTAAAACAATAATAAAACTAGTAAATGAAGAAATCGTAACCATAAGTACACAAATACCAAAAGTAACATACTAAAGCAGATATAAAAAAACAACAATCTAAGGGCGAGACTGATAATACTTCTTACTCATCACTGACATGAAACTGCCAGTCAATCCTTTCCACTTTCCAGGAGCAGGCCTACGACCGAACGATGATGCAGGAGCCATAGGAACAGGCTCGTCCTCATCACCGTGATTGTCTCCATCATCATCATCATGACCATCATGCTCAGGTTGAAACTCATCGTCCTCACTACCGATACAGAGGGAACCAACTATGTCAGGCTTCTCAGATCGGGTCCTGTCACCATCCCCTGATGTACCAGAATTCCTACCCAATCAAGCATTAGATGAGGGATTGCCACAATGAGTGATTTCATATTCAACTGCGCTGTAAGATGAATCGACCGGGACGGATGACACAAGCTGCTCGAAGAACTGGACACCTAACTATAACCCTGGACCACTGACTTCATTTAATGGCACCTGAGTTTTACTCCTATAATGTGGCCAGTCCTGGTTGGGCATACGGAGAGACAGAGTAGGAGCATGTGCATATATATCATATAATGTAGGTGGCGGCTGAGAAGATCCATAAGGGTCATAGGGTATGGACGTATACGGACGGTGTGATGGGGGAAGAGGACGGGTCCTAAGCGATATAGGGGATGGCTGGATATAAGAGCATGGTGCACCAGGGTCATAATATATACCCGGTCCAAATGGCGCAAGAGTCGACGGTATGTCAGAAGTACTGTGGCGTCCCCTCACACCACAGGATGACACAATGACTACACGACCTTCAACCCGACCGGTCTTATCTGTCGTAGGACCTAGATCATCATCACCCCTACGTGCTCCAGGCCGAACCATCTAAACGAATTACCAAACATTTTCATCAATCACATTATTTAACTTCGTTCTTCATAATTTTTTACTACTTGAATTATATTTTTTAATTACGTCAAATCCAATTTTTTATTATTTTTTAAATTTACTATATTATTTCTTTTGTATTATTACATTATTTTCTTACAGAGTAAAGTTTTCTGTATATTTTCATAATTTGAATCAATATTGGATTTATTATTCATAATTTTTTGTTAATTAAATTATAATTTTTAATTACATGATTTAATCGGGTTATTATTTATTTATTATATTTATTGTATTATTTCTTTTATATTATTATATTAAATTTTTATTTTTTAGTACGTTTATTAGTTCATTTACATTACTTTATAATTGATTATTATTAATAAAGAATAACTAATGTTAACCCTAAACATAATTTTTACTTCTAAATCCCCTTTAAGCACTCCATAATTTTTTACTAATTAAAGTCAACCCTAATATATAAATTGATTCAAAATATAACATGAAAAATTATAACACTTATACTAATAAATATTCAATTTGAAGTCGTATTATTCATGTAAACATAATTCATAATCATGTTAAACAAATAATTATAAATAAATCGTATAAACAACTACTTAATAAACCCTAAATAAACAAAATTAAAGAACATGTCAAATAAACATGCACCCTAATTTATGTAAACTCTAAATTAAATAATATAACATAAACAAGTAAACATAAATATAATCAATAATTAAAAAAAACATAATCATAATAATTATAATAACATAATCATAAACAAATGTAAAAAAAATAAAAAAGGGACTTTCGCCCATTCTGGCGAAAACATTCAGAAAATTTCGCCCAGAAATGGGCGATCAAACAATGTTCCTATCGACAGACTCAGCGCAAGACCCAGAACCATTTTGCCTTACCGAGAGAAACTCAACTAAGTTTTTTGCTCGTCCTGGCGAAACTGTGCATTTCCTGCAGAATTTCAAGCAACAAATAACGTCATTTTTTTTCGATCCAACAGATATTTTCAAATTTTAAACATATAAAATTGTAAATAAATGAGTATAGATCGAAGTACTAACTTTTTTATCGAGTTACAACGGCCGCATCTTCCTAAATTTGAAGTTGAAATTTGAAGTTTTAGAGAGAGGTTAGAGGATTTGTTGAAGACAGAGAAAGTTTATAGTGAAAAATGAAAATTTATGAAGTTTTCGTATTATACATATAGATTTTCGAGTTAGGTTTATTGACCCCTAAGTTTAAAATGTGTAAGGCAAAAACAAGACGGAGGTAGTCTAATATCACCTCCGGTCAAGAACACAAGTCTTTTTGAACTTGAGCACACTGCACTCAAATTAAGGATTAACTTTGGAAGTAAAATATATGAATTAAGAGATGGTTAGAATTAGATAGAGATAATAAATATAAATCAAAATACGTAAAAAGACTTAGGCATAGCAGCATATTTGGTACACTATGATATGCAATGAAATTCTTTACCACTTGGCATCCTTTCTCATCTAAAATGGAATGGAGTCAGCTTCCCATTCCAGTGTTTGGAAGGTAAATATAGAACGAAATGATGATTTATTTTCTTTGTTTGGAAAAATTATTATTTTATGTCGAAATGGAATGAAATTATATATAATGTGACCTAAATGTCCTTCTAGCATAAAATATATATTTCATACCCTAATACACACTAAAACTTAAAAAGTTAAATATTTTATTGTGCTATAAATATTCATATATAATATTGAAAATAGTTATAAAATGCCTTTTAAATATCAAAATAAAACAAATTACGATATATATAAATTAAACAACTGCGAGAAATTATCATGTTCACCCATTCAACTTTCTCATTATCATCAATAGTAAAGAAAATTTGAGTTAAGGTATGATCACGAACGATTATTATAATTGTTTTTGTATTCATCTTACGCTAATTTATTTTCATGAGACAGACATAATTTAATTTAGGAAATATTTCTTAATTAAGCGTGATATAGGTAATATGTTAAGGGTATAATAGTTCAATTTTTTAACTTCTTCCTAGAATGGACTTATTCTTACTTCTAATTTCAAATACTAAACACTGGAACGGAAAAAGAAGTAGGAAAAATCATTACATTCCACCCCATTCTCGCATACCAAACATAGCGTAAGGAGTTATATTTGTGACCCACCCAGGACCGTATATAACATTTCGTGTAACATCTCTTGTAATATTTTCGTTTATAATATATTTTCACCTTTAAAATTTTTTTTCTCGTTTATCTTTTTTTGTAAATTTTATTAATAAAATTTACTACCTCTGGTCATAAATATAAAGGATTTTAGCCTTATGCACGAGAATTGAGGTCACTGAAAACAAGACAATTGCTGAGTCAAAATCCCCTTATTCACAGGAGAAAGATAGATAATAAGAGTGTAATAAATGAATAAAGAGCTTTCTTTGTAGAGATGAAAAAAAATAATAAATGCCCACTAAAAGTTTTAAACTCCATATATTTTTTTTATCATTCTTAATCCCTAAAACATCTAATATTTGTTTATCGGAAATAATACTATAAAATAAGAATATTATCGTATGTGTTAAAGGAATATTAGGGAGATTTGACCAACCATTTATGAGCGGAGGTAATAAAATATTTATGGCCAAGTTAGTGTTGTGAATCTGCTACAAGTCAAATATGAGGAGGAGACTGAGAATGGGGAATCCTTATGGTGGTATTAATAGGTGTTACAATACAGTGGAAACAATTTCATTCACTAATTATTTTTTTCCCTTGTACAAAAAATAACAGTAGAAAACTATACTTAAATGAGTACTAATATATACCATCAAAGAGAAGTGATAAAATGCTCCATCCCTTCCGACTTTACGGGTTTTGGAGGATAAAAAGGGTTATAGTAGCATCCATCCATCCATCCATCTCTTCCTTCTTTCTGCTATCTCAAGTTGATAGTCCTGCCATAAAAGCTACGCCAGTAGAAGGCAACCATGAAGATCCAAATATGAATTTCCCCACCGTAAACTGGCTGGCTTCCGCTGCAGTCTTAATCACATGGTAGCCCGGCCACTTAACACGCTGTGCTAGGGCTGCTCCCGGTCCATAATTCATGTACTCTCCATAATATAACGTGTCAAGGGCAAATGTTGCGTTCCATTCTAGCCAGCCTCTTGGATGGACGTGATCTCCTATATTAGACAACATGTACACAGTTCGCGAGTACATTTTCCAGGGCCGGCCTAAATATGTAGGGAAACTACCTTTGGATGCCTGAAGATCTGATGTTGCTACAATTCTACAAGCATGTATTGAAATTCCAGTATTTTGATTAGGATCTTTCCTGTTTTGAGCAGTTATGGTGTTCTTCTGCATGGGCATGGGTTTGCGGGCATATAAACTACAGTTTTGAAAAACAACAGCTGCATTACCAAAGATGAAGTCTACTGTTCCGTAAACATCGCATTCTCTAAAGAATTGCCGTTGTGAGTGCACATATAAGGTGTCTTGGTAGCCGATGATGCTGCACCGGTACACCACAGCGTGATCGGCGCCAACTCTGAGAGCTACTGCTTGATGCTTTTGTGGTCCTGCCCAATTCTCAAATGTAATGTCCCTAGCAATGAAGCCAGCACCAGTTGCAGCTGCAGACGCAAGTGAAAAAGCATAAACTAAAAAAGCAACAATCCAATCAACATCATCTTGAAATTAATTCAAACATAACCAATCCCAGCTAGTAACGTAAGCAGTATATATGGGACAACAATGTAAGATAGTAGAAATTGAAGGAATAATTAGGGCCTTTTTAATCAAGCAATTGGGATGGGATACTTAGTGCCCCACTTCAACAATAATGTTCATTCTCTCTTTATATTGTAGCCACCAACTTATATTGGTCACATCACCATCCCCATCCCCATCCATTCCCTTCTCATGGCCATGAAATACTAATTAGAAAACGATGTTAATCTGATTTTGGTTTTTTTAATCAGAATTAAATTATGCTTCCAGCATATACATATACGCTAAAAAGAAGAATATCAAATTTCAATTTTTTTTTTCTTTTCAAAACATGAGTTATCATGAGCACATTCGTACATCCACAAATGAAGCTTGTAAGTTCTACTATATGTAGACAGCAGATTGGTGCTTATTCGAGTTAGTTAAGATCATAAAACAGTAAAATTTTGTGACAAGACACAATTATATTCTAAGAATTCAAATTCAAGATCTTTGATTAGGTTACAAGAGAACTAACTATCTCTCCTATATGTTTTGTGGTTAAATTCAAGATTTTACATAAAAAAAAAAAAAAGAAAGAAATACAAATACATTGAAAAGCACAAGACTCTATTGTGCACTATAGTGTGGGAGCTTAAAGACAAAGTGCAATTGGAAGACTACTACTCCATCCAATAAGGATAGCAATAATATCCTTTTGATGATTGTTTATGCAAATAGGATATTAAAAACATGATCCAACCAAATCTCAAATTGCATTCAAAAATTGGAGATTTCTAGTTGGAACTCATCTCACATTATCATTCATCTCCCACCTAACTCTATATATCCTTTTTCAAGTCTTCTTTTTTTGCTAAAAGAAATTGTAATTTAGTTTCTCCAGTTGTTTGTCATCGTACCTACTAATAATAAGGGGGATTGTAATAAGAGTTTGAAATATGGGTTCCACCAAAGCATGTGAGTCTTGTGTGGGTCAATGATAAAATGAACTAATGGTTGCAAAGTCTTTGGCATTAATTAGGCAGAGATGGAAAAAAAAAAAAAAGGAGGAAGAAAGCGGAATCATTTCCTCTGCTACAATACAAAGGCCAAGATTAGAAAAAGACTCTGCTAATAAAATATGCAAATCTCTGGTTTTTTTTTGGGGGGGGTTGGGAATATGGAACGCGTTGTTAGTAATTAAAATGAGATCAATGATTCCTTCCCTCATAGAAGGAGGGAAAAAGTCATAATTAATTTTAACTTTATAGTCATAAACGTTTTTTAATCAGAACTTCTTGTGTATGATTATTTATGTCAAAATATTTCATCCATTTATCTAAAATTATTTTTTATTTAATTTTGTAAGATATCAAAATTAGTCTAAACATAAATATCACGTAAATTTTTAAGTCAAATTTTATTACATATTTGTTAAATAATAAAAATAAAATAAAAATGGATGATTATAATATAAAAAAATTCTTTAAAAGTAATTTGTTTTATACATAGAAAACGTAAACGTAGTTTGAAGTTAAAACTTTATGGCAAGTTTATATAGGTGGGATAAATATTTGGACGAGTGACAAGTGTGTGCGGGCTTTGGCACGACCAAAGAAGCTTCTAAAAGGGGTAGTATGGTAAAACAAAATGTTGGTACAATTAAAAAGAAAAAAGGAAGCAGCAGGGAGGACGTGTCTGGTCTGGATGACCACAACACCTAAATAAGTGCAGAAGAGGAAGCATCCTTCGAATGACACACACACACCAGAACATGCATGCCCCTTGTTCTGATCTGATCTCCTCCACTAGCATAAATTTAAACTCCCTACCCTACCCTTCCTTTGGAATGTATTTATTTAATTTTAAAATAAAAATTTAGACACACCCTCACCTTAATTTTGAACAGTTAAATAATTCAACATAATACTTACTAGAAAAAAAGAATATTAAATGATGGTGAGGACGGAGGAGAGGAGAAGAAAAGAAAAAGAAAAGGAAAAGAAGAAAAATCATTACCAAAAGAAGCAGTGTGAAAAGTTGTTACTTTATCGAAGACACTTTTACCACCGGAGATTACGGTTTTGCCCTTCCCCTCTCCTATAAACATAAGATTCGTCTTCTTCCTTCCTACTTTCAGGTTTTCTTCTTCGTACCTGCAGTGCAGAAACAACAACAACCACAATATTCCTTATTATTTTCCCCTCCACCAAAAAATAAAAATAAAATAAAATTTTATTCCATTCCACCGTCATTACCATGATATAAATTCCCTCATGGGCATTACGTGCATATGTCATCATCATTCCTCACTAATCATTCCTTTTTGTCCTTAATTATCCCAAAAATACTATACCCAAAAACAAAAAATACATTGTAGTTTGACACATAAATAAAACAGGCACGTGAAGAGAAGAACAATCACACCTTGTAAGACCAACGCCATTATTTCAATTATAATTGGGAGATAAAGTCAATGAGTCAATTACTAGCCTATAATGATCGTGTCACGTATCGACACGTAGCAGTCAAAAAACTGATGGTGAGATCGAGAGAGACGAGGGAGGAAGGGATTGTTATGTCATTTCACTATGAAAAAAAGAGGAGAAAAAGTGGATTAGAAAAGGTGAAAAAAGCTTTTCCAACTAAGATCACGTGAACTTACTTTCCTGCCCTCACGTAGATAATAGTTCGTCGATCGCTATGTTCCGGCGCCTTTTTTATCGCTTCCGCGATTGTTTTCACAGTTCCATTTCCGTCTTTGGACACGATTATGTCGGCTTGAATTGAAGCTACAGGCATGTCCAGTAGCATTCGATCCTTCCTAGACAACCAGTGCGGGAAATTCTCGCCATGTTTCTCCGACTGATCATCATGCTTCAACAACCTCCGACGGTTCCCAATCGGAACACCGGCAAAGTCGTCGTTTCCGTTGGAAGCGGAATAAATCGCCAGACAATTACTCACCAGTTCAGACAAATCCTTTAATTTCGCCGACATTAGATTCTTCACGCTACCACCACCATTCACCTCGGTAAATCCTTCCTGGCAAGTGTCCTGATTAGTCAAAGCAGCGCTGAGCCACGTCAGCACATTCTGAGTAGAACTGAACGCTGATGTGGCAGCACCACTGTCGGTGGAGTAGGAGGAGGAAGAAGTAGTAAGACTGAGAGACCGAGAGAGAAGGTCTACGGAATCCGCCAAGAGTTCCAAACAATCATCGTAAGCTGATCTCAGGCTTACGTCCATGATGACGTTGCTTAAATCGGAGACATCGTAGAGCGCTTTTCCGAATCGTTGAAGAGTCATATTTACAGTAATGTGAACGAGGTCTTTATCGGAAGCGGTTAATGCTCCGGGGAAGTTGACTAGCGAGTCAACACAGAGACTGGGGAAGCGTGTTTTGCCGCACGTGTGGGAGATAGCGGCGGAAGGCTTTTGACGGAGGAGGGGATCGCCGGAAGCTCTGGAACGGAGGGCGACGACTACGCCAGCAGCAATGGCGGAGGAGATTAGAAGGATGGCGGAGAGTATGAGTATGGGTTTTAGTTTGCAAAGTCGGGGGGAGGATTTGGAGGAGGAAGGATCGGGAAGTATTTCGCGGCCGGAAGAGGTACTTCCATGGTCGGAAACTAATCTGCCGTAACCCATTAATGTAGATTGGGTGATGGGAGAATTAGATCATGGAAATAAAGTCTGTTTTTGAATTAGTGGATAGTTAGTTATGAATTGAAGAAGAATGGGAGTGGGAGTGGGTTATATATATTTGGGCGGTGGGTTTTGTATGGATTATTATTGTGAATTGTAAATTGGAAAAAGTAATATGTGGATTCTGTACACAGTTTAGTTTAGTTGAGAGAGAGAGAGAGAGGGAAGGGGTTGGTGTAAGGTCTGTGTCATTAGCTGTCCTCTACTTGGAGGGGAAGGCCTCTGGATTGAGAGAAGGATCTGTGTCCTCTACATTGTTCCCTTTTTTTTTTTTTCCTTCTTAAACTTGTCTACTTTTCCTTTCACTGATCACTTGTTAAACTTTAACCTGAAGAGCATCCACTGATAAATAATACATATAAAATTAATTACTTGATGATTAAGTTGTTTATCATTAATTTTCAACTTAATTTGTCAATGTAAGGCTATGTGAGGTCCAATTAATTGAAGTGGATTAGACGTTGGACTGCTAAACAAAATATGCCCTTCTTTCTCGACCTATTTGGGGTTCTCCTTATAATTGAGAGCACGGAACTTTGCCCTCATTTCAGTTGATAACAGATACAATTTTAAATCTTAAATTTTAATTTTAAAACTCATTTTATTTTTATAAATCATTTTACTTTTTTAAAATTAAAGACAAATTTTTAATATCAAATCTGGTACAAAAGTATCCAATTTATGAATTCAAATTCTGGAATACACTTATATTTTAGTAAAACATTTGTCATTCTTATAATTTTACTTAACTTGAATGATGATTAATCTAATTGTATTATAATTTTAAGATTTCTTATATATATATATATATATATATATAAATCTATTCAAAATATTTATAATTAGAAGAAAGCAATATCAACTCAAATTTAACATTTCATCAAAATCATGAATGAAGTGGATATTTGATTTTCTTGGCAAGATTTATTTCCCTTTAATATTCATTCCCCAAGATTCATCATTTTTCCTCTCTTCTTTAATAAATAAAAGGATTTTCCTAAGAACATATCAAGTGGTAAGCTAAAAGTCTGAGTTTAAATCACATTTATTTTTTAGTGGATTAAAAAAGGTACCATCTCTGGTCATAAATATAAGAAGTTTTAGACTAGTGCACAAGAATTAACAGAACGTTTGGTATATTGAAATGAATATGGAATGAAATCCTTTTTCATCCGAAATGGAGCGAAATCCTCCTCCCATTCCAGTGTTTGGAAAGAAAAAGTAGAATGCAATGATGATTCTTTTTTTGTTTGAAAAAATTATTATTTTATGTTGGAATGGAATTAAATTATATATAATATTACCCACCCTTCTAGCATAAAATGTATTTACTCTAACACACATTAAAACTCTAAAAGAACATTAAAAAATTTTATTAAAGTGTAAATATTCATATATAATATTGAAAATAGTTATAAAGAACTCCTTTTAAAGAAAAAAAATACGCTAATTGAGCGTAATATATGTAATATGTTGAGGCTATAATAGTTCAATATTTTTTAAAATCATTCCCACTTCTCCTGGAAGGGCCTTTGCATGGGTTTAGTGTGGAAAGGCCTTTCCAACCTCTTCCTGGAATGAGCTTTCCCGTGGAAAGGCAATCCTACTTCTAATTTAAATGCCTAACACTGGAATGAGAAGAGAAGTTGGAAAAGTCATTCCATTCTACCACATTCCCACCTATCAAACAAAGCGTGAGGGCACTAAAAATAAGGTAATTCTTGAGTCAAAGTACCCTTCTTACCCTTAGTAAATAAGGAGAGATAGATAATAAAACTAATAAATGAACAAAGAGATATATATATATATATAGATAGATAGAAAAATGTAGTAAATGTCCATTAAAAAAGTCTAAAACCCCTTATAGTTTTTTACCATTCTAAACTTCTTATTGTAGGTAGTTAAAAAAACCTTGAATAGAGTAAAGTATATCTAAATTGAGCATATATATAACTTGTCGGTTGCTGAGAAATATTTGTAATATCTTTTTCTTTTGGTTACCTTAGAAGTGCCCGTTATCTAAGGGTACACGGGCCTAACTAATTCGGAATCTACCTAAAAAGTATTAAACGAATATATTTAATGCATTCGTCACTTTAAACTTTCAGAACTTATACTATTGTTATGAGCATGGAGATGGCTACTTCACCCCCGTGCCATTTGAAAGAAATTGAGAAGGTTTGGAAACAAACAAAATAATAGAATAAGAATCAAGATAAACTTTTACTGAAGAAATTCGTAAGATGACAAAGGGAAAATTACAAAAGAATAGTGAAGCGTTCGAGACGTGTTTTAACAATATCTTTAAGGGCTATTTTGGGAGAAAAAGAAAAGAAAAGAAAAAAAAGTTTAATTTAGAAGAGAAGAGAAGAGAAGTGAGGTAATCTATTCAAAATATTGTTTGTGATTTTTGGGTACAAAAGAAAATAAGAGTATTTTTCTTATTTGGGAGTTTGGAGAGAAATTAAAAGAAAAATGTCTTTCGACAAAAATAACCTTGAAATAGAAAGAATATAATATTAAATAAATTGTAACTTATTATCATTGAAAGGGACAAAATTGTATTTCAATTTTTTTAAACACTTGGAACATTCGTCTGTTTCTCTCCATGGAGAGAAACCGGTTGGGCATTTGGAAGGATGGAGCATCATCCCTTCTCTCTTTTCTTCTATCCTCTAAAAACTCCCAAACAAATAAAGTTAAATCCCCTCTCTCCAAATCCCTTCTCTTCTCTCCAATTTTAAACTCCCAAACAAGCTCTAAGATAATGTTTGCCCTTACTGTATTGCAAAATAGGGTTTAGAATGACAAAGTGTTCCACGGATATAAAGAAAGTACAAGAACATACAATATTACAATTGATTGGATATTCTTTAAGAATGTAAGAATGCTAAAAAAAAACTAATAATCCAAACTTTGTAGAATATCACATATTTATAGATATTCACTAACAAGTTTGATGAGGAAAATATGAGTGAAAATTATTAAGTTTGAAACAAAGTTTGTAACTACTCGCCAAAAGTTAACTTGAAACAAGATATGTAGGTATTCACAAAGAGTTAGCTTGAAACATATGTTTGTAACTATTCACCAAGACTTAGCTTGAAACAAAATTTGTAGTCATATATATTCATCAAGAGTTACAATATTTTCCCAACTTATGTTTTTACCCCATAAACTAAAGATTTGAATTCCAAGCTTAAGATATAATTAGTTGGAACCAAAGATATACTACCTATTTCAACTATTTTTGAATGAGTAGGTGACAGAGTTCTTTGGGTTTTTTTTTGGGTTGGGCTCAGAAAATAGAATGAAGCAGTAAAGAAGCCCAGCATTTTTTTTCCTGGACAGGCCATAACGCACAACGGTTGTCCGTTATAAGTTAATGATAACGGACAACCGTTGTGCGTTATCAGTAAATCTCGCGTTCCGCACTAATCAGTCGACGTGCCTGATGACGCACAGCCGTTGTGCGTTATCGCAAATGATAACGCACAACCGTTGTGCGTTATCAGCCATGTATTTTTTTAAAAAAATTTTTTCTAAATTTTTTTTAGGAAAATTTTTTTATGTTTTAAATGAAAATTTCTTTTGAGAAAACTTATAATTGTAAAATTTCTTTTAATTTTTTTCTAATTTTTTTTAATGAAAATTTCTTTTGGGAAAACTTATAAATGTATAATTTATTTAAATGTGTTTTTTTAATGAATTGTTTTTTTTAGTGAAAATTTCTTTTGGAAAAACTTATAATTGTATAATTTTTTTAAAAAGAATGTATTCATTATATTTAACTTATTTTAAGTGTATTTATAATGATAATATTTATATCATTTTCTTTGAAAATATATTTATATTTTAACCATTTCATCTCAAGTTATTTGAAAAACTGATTCTAAAGAAATTGTAAAAGTTTAGAGCAATGATTACTAAACTAGAAGAAATTGAAACAAAAATTTAAGTAATAGAAACATGTTTTATTATAACTATTTCAAGAAAATGTCAAACTTATGCATTGCTCGGTCCGGGGTTATTACAATTTTTCCTATTATGTCCCGGCATGCGACATCTGCCACATCTTGGGGGAGAATCCGGATTTCTATAATCCATTTCCCCCTGAAATCGCTTGCCCTGTTTCCTACCCTGTTCCCTTTTCATGTTTGGAGGATAGAATGTTAAATTAAAAGGAACATCCCTCCAAAAGTTCTCACTCAAGACCGGATGAAAATTCGCTTGGTAAGTTCTTCTGTACGTTTGTCGCGAATATATCTCCGCCACATAAGTATCTATTCTTGACTTATTTTCTCTACACACTGCAAGAACATGAGAACAAGGCAATGTATACGTTTGCCATTTTCCGCAACTACATGATTTATTATTTATTTGCAATGTATAGACCTTGTTGCCGTACCAGAAACCCGGATTGGAGATCTGACCATATATATTCCCTCTCGCGGATTGTAAGTTGTAACTTTGTGTTCTCTTGATTTCAGTTCAATCCGCAAGAATTTGTCAAAAATTCGAGTTGAAAATGGATGCACACAATTTTCTGCCTCTTCACGGTGTTGGTGAAAGTACTTAACTAGTTTGTTGAATATTAGTTCAACCAGGGCTTTTAAAGGTAGAACCCTAGTTTTCTTCAACACACTGTTAAGTGCTTCGGAAATATTGGTTGTCATGATACCATATCTGTGACCGCCATCATGCAACAGTGTCCATTTTTCTGCATCCAACTTCATCAAGTAAATGTAAGTATCAACATTTCTTTCTTGAATCTTTTTCATTACATGGTCAAATTTCTATTGTTTTGTTTCTGTTCCGACCTGCCACATCAAGCTTTTTAGGTTTGTATTTTTAAAAGTTTTGTTGAAGTTTGCTCGAATGTGGCGTAAGCAAAACCGGTGAACTGCAAATGGTAGTTGCCACAAAGGTTGACTTTGAATAGCAGAGAAAATACCTTTGTGGCGATCAGAAATGAGACATACATGGTTCTCGCAAGTTCTTAAGGAACCAATTCCAAATCTCGGAGGATTCCTTATCAACAATTGAAAAAGCAAGTGGGAACAAGTGATTATTTGCATCCCACGTACTTGCAATTAACAACACGCTCTTGTATGGTTCCCTTAAGTGTGTTCCATCCACAGAAATCACCGGCCGGCAATATGGAAATCCGTCTATACATGGAGAGAAACACCAGAAAACAAATTTGAAAACATAATTAGGGGGACTGCTTGTTCCGTGATGTGAAAATTCGTATACAGTCCTCGGGTTTATATCCTGTACAGCTTGTAAGTATTTAGGTAGAATACTGAAGGTTGTATCCGAGCTACCAAAAACCCTCTCGATGGCAAATTTTCGAGCATACCATGCCCGCTTGTAAGTACAGCCAGTTTGAAACATTACCTGCACTTCTTGAATGATGTTCGAAACATGTATCTCAGGATCGTTGGCAACTAAGTGTAATACAGACATTGATATAAATTTTGAAGACAAACTTCTGTATTTGTTTTGTTCAATCTGTATAAGGGATGTATGTTCCTTGACGAATCTGGTTATTTCTCATCGATTATGCGTGGCTTTCTTTTTTATACGAATATACCAAGAACAGTAATTATCGTCACTGTGATGATAATATCTTGCGGTCCATGTATCAATCTTACTTTTCAAAACCTAGTACTCACGCCCCACACTGACAGAGTACTTACGAACCGTACTTACTGCCTACACTTTGTCAACGAATCTCATGCCTAACTGTATGTCAGTCATGGAGTCGTTCCGATCGAGTAATCGGACGGTACCAGATTCTATAATGTCATCTATATGAGAACCGAGCCCATATCTAGGAATGCTCCAGAATGTGTGTAGTCATACCTAGCGTTGCTGATCCACTGGTTACTCTCCCATTGTTGCACTATGTTTTCGGTGACCGGATTGACAGGATTTTCAAGATTCAGGGGAGGATGGAACTCTCCTTCTTCCGGGTCATTGTCATCATCCGATTCAGATTGACTAGAAATGGCATCATCTTCGTCTGACCCATCAACCTCATCGTCATCATTGTTTACGGTACTGTACAACATAGACGGTTCATCAGAAACCATATGTGTTACGGTCGTAATATGTTCGGGCAAAGTTGTTGTATTTCTATCGTGTGTACTTTGAATATTTTGTTATTTAATAGGCTCGAATTCAACAAGAATATGAATCCCTTCCTTCGATAGGTCGGCTGGAATAGTCCATAAATACCGCATTTCTCATCATTGTTCATGCTATATAAATTAAAGTAAAACATACGATGCACCTCGTAGTACAAAGGCACCCTCATTGTCATTCGAACATGCCAGTGATTGGGATCCATATCTCGATACTTCAAAATTTTTTTACGAGTTCCGCTTGTGAAATAATTCGTTTATCATTCCCTCTCAGCTAGATCCGGTGCAGGTCCAGGTGAGTATCAACTGCATCTGGAACCATCTGTGCTCGTGCGAACTGGCGCATCACACGGCCGGGATAGCAGTACTCCACTATCTCGTAACAGATGAGCGGGACCTCTGCCCGCCACAAGTCAGATGGAACCAGAGGACAGTCATAATAAGGGAGCTATATGAACTGTCATGTCAAAATTCAAAATCAATAAAAATGTAAGTGCATAAAAAAAAGTCAAATAATTACAAATAATACAAGCTATTGTAAAACGAACCTAATCAGATGGCATAAAATCTAACTGGTCTCTGTAGGTCACCAAAGTGTGTGTAGGCAGCTGGCTACAGTCAAATGATGTGCACCATATTGCACCAAGAGGAGCAAGAGGGTCGGCCTGAATCTCTCTAATCAGCTGAGGCCGCAATGCAGGTATACGCGACCACGCCCAAATCTATAATAAGACTAAGGCCTTCCCAATCTGGCGTGCACCTCCCAAAGCCGCCGTACACAACTGCCTATACAAAAACCTAAGAACGTAGCTACCCTAGCTATATGTCATGATAGCATCAATATCCTCTAATAAACTGAGGTAGCGCACATGAACCAAATTCCCGGAGAAGTCGGGAAGCATGTGTCCGCCAATGAGGAAGAAACTAAATTCACGAGCGCGCAGGATTAGATCATCATCGGTTTCTGAACCAGTAAACGCTCTCAGGATCCATGCTTCCAATGGTTCCTTCTTCACCTTGTATCCAAAAAAGTGGCTGAGAGACAACCGCACACCCAAAAGTCTCTCGATAAGATCTATCCAGTACTGTTTCGGGTTTACACTCCAGCTAGGGCCGGTAACGGCTATACCGTCTATCCCTAAACCCCACAGTGCCTGTCTATCCTACAGTGTTATTGACACTTCACCACACGTTAGGTGAAATGTGTGAGTCTCCGGTCTCCACCGCTCTACCAATGATGTAATAAGTGTGTGGTCCAACCCAAGGTAACCACATCTAAAGACTCCCCAATCTACGGGGAGCCGTAATGTAGCAATGGAATAAGTTCCGCCCAAAACGCCTACACTGAAGATCAGTATGACACGGCTCCCGATCCCCACTCCAGATCAAACCGGATCTCTGCTCGTGCTGTCTGGATAATACATCAGGGACAATGGGCCCCGGATGCACGTGTGCTGGCACTTCTTCCATCTACATGAATTATATTTTCAGATATTGTCAATATCTATACGTTAAAATAAAAAATTTTTAAATATATTCTAATTCCAAACTCTTTAAGGTGTGTTATTTATGGTACACTGCATTTTAGGGTTTTAGGTTTGAATGATTTTTAGCAATCCAAATTTAGTGTTTTAGGGTTTTCAGGGTTTTTAATATTTTATAATTTATAAAAAATTAAGATTTTAAAGTTTTTAAGGTTTACTGTTCCGCACTTTACAGTTTTACGAATAAATGTTTAAAATATTCAGATTTTCATTTTTTTTAAGGGTTTGCTATTAAAAAGTTTACAGTTTTATGGTTTAGTGTTTAAAATTTTAAGAATTTAATGCAAGAGGGATTACTGTTACAACGTTGACAGTTTCACGGTTTAATGTGCAAAATATCAATTTTAAGGTTCTTCGTGTTTATTACGATTTACTGTAACAGAGTTTCCACTCTTACTTTTTAATGTTTCAAAAATCCATTTTAAGGGTTTTTAAAGTTTTTATAATGTACACTGTACAATTTTAATATTCGGATTTTGGTTTTTTAAGGTTTACTATTAAAAAGTTTATAGTTTTACGGTTTATTGTTTGATGTAAACTTTTGGATTTTGATAATAGATTTTTAAGTTTTCTTGTATTTAATTTAGAATTTTTAAGTTTTTTAAGGTTACTTATAGTATATTTTATAGGTAAGCATTTTTATGTTTTAATAATAGATTTTTAAGTTTTTTATTATTTAAATTTTACAAATTTTAAGTTACAAAAAAAAGTTTTCCATATTATCTACTGTTTGCAAAGAAAAAAAAGAGTTAAAAATACTGAATACATATTCCTATATTTTCTAATATGCAAATTAATTATCTAAATAAGTAAAAAAAATTTCAAATTATCATAAAGTAAGGTAAGAAATTAAACCTAATTATCGAAATAAATTCATGAAAATAATACATCACCTTAATATCACTTTTTAAATGCAAAAAACAATCATATACATAAAATTATCAAATTTGTACAAATTTATTAAAACAACAATTTCAAACATAAATCCAAATCCCACTTGCACCAAAAAAAAAAAAAAAATGATCTCAAATTTTGGATTTTAATAATATATTTTTAAGTTTTGTATTATTTACCTTTTAGAATTTTTAAGTTACAAAAAAAATCTTCATATTTTCTATTATTTACAAAAAAAAAAAAATCTTTTTGGAACTATATGTAACATTAAAACATGATACAAGAATTAAAAAATAATTAAATTATTTTAAATTGAAGTTAAATAGATTAAACTATTCTTATAGGTTTATTTGAATAATAAAGATTTTAGAAAAAATATGATCAGAGACTCAGTTAGTACGCGGAGGAGGAGGAGGAGGAGTATAATGAAGTAGAATATTGTTGATTAAAGTATGGGGTCTACTATAATATGTCGGTTGTGGAGTTATGGTTTAAGGGGTTGCCACATCTCCATTGGCTAAGGATAACTGTCTTATTAGCTGCTTAATTTCACTTGTGGAAATGGATGATTGACGATTTCTTACGTACACACAATTAATATTTCTATTCCTGCTGCTGCTGCTGCAACCTCCTTCATAATCCAATGGAATTAATTACTACTACTCATTAAATTATTGAATTAATTGTCACCTTAATCTTAAACTAAATTCAGTTCAGATATACTCCCCCATAACTTCCAATTTTTATAATAATAATAATAATAATGATAATAGTAGCTAGAAAGAACCAGCCATGTGCTATGCTTTTTACTACTACTAGTACATTGCTTTACTCACCTTCTATAGAATGTATAGAAGCATGTGTTATATTTGGATATTTACATATTATTTGAATACTTTAATACTTGTATTTAAAAATTATTCTTTTTAGAATAATTTTAAATTTTTTTTCAAACCATTATTATATTTTAAATGGTATCTTTCAACGTATTAGATTTTGTTTGATTGACTTGATATTTCTATTAGTTCCTCGAAAAATATTTTTACTATTTATTAACATACTAACTATTCATTCCTTTCCCTCCCTTTTTTTTTTTTTTTTTTAATAATATCTATCCATCCAATTTTAAATAGAGTAATTTTTCTATAATTATCTCTGCGGGTCAATAAGCTAACGTTACTTAATTTAATCATATCTTCCCCTCAAAAAGAAAGAAAGAACAAGTGATGACAGTCATAATTCTGGGATTTGATTCGAAGCAAAAGAGAAAAGGAATCGTTGTAATTCGTAATAAAATTGTCAATATTAATTAATTATGATTGACAAAAATTGTAAGAAGAAATGTCTTTTTTTTTTTCTGGAAAAGAAGAAATGTCCATTTCCTTCAATAAAATTTTTCGAATCATCAAATTGACTAAAAATTGTGAGTAAAAAAGTTTTGTTAGTCGTTTCTTTTCAGGTTTTGGCCTTTTCTACTACAGCTTGGAATAAATGATAGGGCCACGTATTGCTACTCCAAAGAATAAACCGAGTAAAGGGCAAACAGAAGCATGATATTCCCATTTCTACCTGAAGAAAACCTTTTAAGTACTGTCAACACTTTCATTGGTTGATACTAAGTAGGAATTAATAGTATTTCTCACACTCTTTTCCACTTTGTTTTAGTCATAATTGTTTGCCATGTTCTGAAGAAATAAGAAATTTTTTTTAAGAAATATTAGTAATTATGCTTTTCCATTGTAACTATAAAATCTTTTTCTAAGAGGTTATATTTATAAAATTTTTACGAGTGATAAAAAATAATAATTAATAAGTATTATGGTAGAATTCGACGATTTTTTACATATGGTTATCATATATTACTGTTATAAAGGTATTTTTGTCTTTTTAGAAGACTCTGGCCACTTTAAAATTGAAAAACATAAAACTTTACGCGGTACAATACCAATTTCTCTTTTTTTTTCAAAAAATTATTTTTCGACAAAAAAAAAAAAAAAAATCTTACATAGTTATGTTCCATCTATCTTGAAACAATTTCATGCATAAAATTCATAGAAATATATAGATGGAATTGTGCATTAAAAACTTTCAGTAGGAGAACTCTCTAGAAATTTTTTGTTGTCTTTTGATAAGCTGTACATGGTACATATATACAACAGATTCCTATATATCATCTAGCCAGACTTTGGGTAATTTACATTGAGTAAATAACTAGAAATCAGCAAGAAGTTACACCTATACAAAGTAATATCCTAAGAAATCTTAACACTCCCCTCAAGTTGGAGCATGAAGGTTACAAATGCCAACTCACGAAACAAAGTATGGAACAGAGTTGGATGCAAGGCCTTTACGAGAATGGTTGCAGCTGCAAATTACTGGGAATGTAAGCAGGAGCAACAAGATGTGCCAGAAATGCATCATGAACAAAATGATCGTCGATCTCAATGTGTGTAGTACGCTCGTCGAAAATTGGATTAGCTGTAATATAAATAGCAGCTAGATTGTTGCAGTGAAGCGGAATGGAGTGATGCATTGGGGCTTGAAGATCAATAAGTAAACGGTGGAGCAATTTGATTTCACATAGAGTTATTGTCATAGACCAATACTCAACTTTAGCAGAAGAACGAGAAACAATACTTCGTTTCTTCATTTTCCAAGAAATGGAAGAATGACCAAGGAAAATAAAATAGTCAGTAACAGAACACAGAGTGATATTACAGCTAGCCCAGTCTGAATCTTAATAAGCAAGTAAATGAAGAGAAACATCAGCACGAAAAAGCATACCTTGTCCTGGAGTGCCCTTAAGAAAACAAATTATGCGAAGAGCAGCATCTCAATGTTCTTTACGAGGGTTTTGCATGAACTGAGCTAGAACATGAACAATATAAGTAAGATTCGGGCGTGTGATGGACAAGTAGATTAATTTACCAACAAGACGGCGATATCTATCTGGATAAGCATAGAACTTGCCATCAATCTTAGCTAATTAGTGATTTGGATATAGTGGAGTTGAAGCAGGCTTAGAACCAAGAATACCAGCTTCAGAAACAATTTTCAAATCATGTTTATGTTGACTGAGATAAATATCATCCTGACTATAAGAGATTTTCAATGCCCAAAAAAATATTTGAGAGGACCTTAGATCTTTCATGTGAAGACAAGAATTCAAGTATGACTTAAATGTAGCAATAGAGATAGTATCATTACTAGAAATTAACAAGTCATCAACATAAATGAGAATGCAGAGAAAGATACTATTATTGGTAAAAGTAAAGAGAGAATAATCGGAAGATGATTGTACAAACCCACACTGAAAAAGAGAAGAAGTGAGCTTCGAAAACCAACATCGAGGAGCTTAATGGAGGCTATATAAGGATTTATTAAGACGACAAACTTGATTTGGACCGGAAGCACGAAACCTTAGGAAAAGTTTCGTATACATCTCTTCAGTCAAGTCTCAATGTAAAAAAAACATTGTAAACATCCATTTTGATGGACTTTCTAATTTTGTACAGAAGATACCGATAAAAATGTTCAAACAGTCACCATTTTTGCCACAGGGGCAAATGTCTCTGTGTAATCGATTCCTTCCTGCTGAGTATTACCAAGTACTACCAGGCGAGCTTTGTAACGTTCCACAGAACCATCGAACTTGTACTTTATCCGGTAAACCAACTTGCTAACAAGAGCACGTTTACCATGGGTAAATTTTTCATTGTCCATATGCCATTTTTTCAAGGGCGTCAACCTTCTGTTTCATAGCAAGATGACATTCAGGTATAGAAACAGCCTCAGAATATTTTGTGGGTTCTACACATGCACTGGCAATGGCTAAAAAGCACCAATGGGAACGTGAAAATTTGTCATAAGAAAGATAATGGATACAAGGATTTACCTAAAGAAACCGAAGGAGAGGGAAAGTGGAAGAGAGAGAGATATACTAAGAGAAGACCGAATCGTGGTGCAAATATAATCCTTTAATTTCCCAAGGAGCTTACGTGATCTAGTTCACTAGTGGTGGTGCATTGTCCGATTGTCCAGTACTATGGTTAAAAGACCTAACCGAACTTGGGATGGAATCTGTGCTGATGTCAACGGACTACTCCAAGTGGGCTGCAGGTTGAGGAGACAGGTTTGGGCCACCAATTATTGAAGGAGAATGGCTGGCTATGAAAATCTTGGGCTGTCTGTTCACTTGGCTGAGAGGAAGCACCTGGGGCCGGTTCAATTGGAGAAGAAAAACCGGGCTAAGAAGGTGCATTTTGGGTCGGTCCAATTAGAGAGGAAAATCAAGGACCAGGCTGTTGTGAAGATCTCCCCCTTGCTAAAGAGTAGTCCAACCTTTGAGAAGAAAGACACAAGTACTTCACCAAAACTATAGTTTAAATAGTCTCTAGATGGTGAAGCATTCTATGAATCATATAAAAATGGAAATTCATTTTTAACAAACACATCCCGAGAGGTAATAAACTCATGAGCTGTAAATCAAAAATATTTTAACCTTTTTTCTCATATGGATATTCTAAAAATACACACTTCCGTTTCCGAGGTCTAAATTTATCTTTAGGTAATCCGTGATCATACACATATGCCAAACATCTAAAACTTTTATATGAGAATAAGATGTTGCTTTATTAAATAAAAATTCAAACGGTGTTTTTCCTTTCAACACAAGTGAAGGAGTATGATTAATTAGATATCTTGTAGTAAGAACATATTCTCCCAAACTTGAATAGGAAGGTTAGCTTGAAAGAGCAAAGCATGTGCAATATTTAGAATGTGACGATGCCTGCGCTTTACTCGGCCATTTTCTTGGGCATGTAAACTATAGAAGTTTGATGAAAAATGCATTTTCCAGAAAATACAATTTCAAACATGTAAACTTTGTTCCGTTATCGGAACACACAATTTTTACTTATTTATGAAGTTGTATAAGAACCATAGCAAAAAAAATGTTCAAAGTTTTTGCCACTCTCTTTTTGCCGTAAGCAAGAAAATCCACCACATCTGCATTAATCATCCAACACAGTTAAAAAATATGATACACCACAAGAAAAAAGAATTTTATATGGTCTCCAAATATCACAATGCACCAAATGGAACATAACAGTTGTATTATTTAAACTAGTAGGAAATGAATCACGTGTCTGCTTGGCACGAAACAAATAGAATAATCATCCAAAAAATCAGACTTAACAGATTGTCCGAAAAACTGTTTAGTGACAAATTTAGAAGGGTGTCCCATCAACACATTAGCATTAATAATAACCACACATTTATTTGCTTTGTAAAACTGAGAGAGAGAGAGAGAGAGAGAGAGAGAGAGAGAGAGAGAGAGAGAGAGAGAGAACAAATTACATATGAATTGAGGTATAAACTAAACACAATCAACATTCAAATTAGGACGCAAAGAAATAGAGCCCATTTGCTCCCTAGTAGTCTTAGATCCATTTGGAAGAGTGATAGTATAAGGAAGAGTAGGTCTCAAATCTGTCAAAAACTTATTTCTACCTCTCATGTGGTGGGAGCATCCACTATCTAAAATCCATTCATTTTCAGTTACCAGAGAGGTTATCAAAATTTGAGGAAGTCTTCTAGAGGTAGACATACGAAGTCCATTGCTCCAGTGACAACTCCGGAATTCCAACGGAGGAAGAACTTGCAGTAGTTATTGCTGTGTTATTCCGATCTGCAGTGCTAGACTGATTTGTGGTACTGGACCATGCGCTAGATTCTAGAGCAAAATAATCCTCTTGTTGGACTGTTGCGGTCGCTACCCAGCCCGAAGATACTGGTGTAGCGCCAAGAACACCACGACTGTAGCCGTTGTTGCCGCTGCCACGTCCCTTACCTCTGCTTGTTCTACCCCTACCTTTGTAACCTCCAACACCGGTATCCTCACTCCGGCCACCACTTCGGATAACTTACCAACTGGTAGCAGTATTTTGCCTCATGTCCTTGGTTAAAACAGTGAGTACAATGAAGTTTATTTTGTCCAGATTTAGGGGTTGCAAATACCACAACATCACTTCTAACTTCTGTGTTTCTCACCAATTTTCTATGTGCTTCTTCCTGACAATCATAGCATAGTTTTCTTTATATTTAGAATTGGCTCAATTTGCAAAGTGCTCAATCGAACTGTACCAAAAATAGAGTAATCTTATCCTATGAGAAATTGATGAACTTTATCATCTTCCTTCTGTTCAATTAATTCATTTAACATGCCACAGGTACAATCCGGTAATTGTTGACAATTAATTAATTCATCCCAAATTTTCTTTAATTTAGCATAGTAAACTGAACCGGACATACCAGATTGCTTGCAATTGACCAATGTTGCATTGGTATTGATAGTCTACCGTTCCTCCCCTTTATTGGTGCCTGATTTTAGTTTTGGAATCAATCCTTCAACAAATCGAGCTTCTTTTTTGCACACAAAACTAAACACATTGTTTTCACCTACTCATCATAACTATCTTCTTTAAGTTGAACCTAAGTAAGGCTCAAGTGTGGACTGTCTGAGAATATCAGATGACATGCATCCTTTCGAATATTATCACTAGTGTGATCGTCCTCATCGACGACAGTTATATCAACTCTTATGCCGCTCATCGTGGAAAAGGAAACGATGATGGCTCTGATACTATAAAAATTTTTAATAAGAAAATTTTATAGAAATTCTGGTTGTCCTTTGATTAGTTGTACATGGCATATATATACAGCAGATTCTTATCTATCCTCTAACTAGACGTTAAATAATTTACATGAAGTAAATAAGTAGAAATTGAGAAGAGTTATAACTATACTGGAAGAAATTATAAATATACAAATAATATCCTAAGAAATCTTAACATACATCAACCTAATAGGTAATGATGGATTAAATTGTCAAATTTACAATAATGAGATGCATATGATCATGATCCAACAGGTTGTTGTTGTTGTTCTTGTAAAGGATAATTACACTAATTCCGGTCCATTTTCTTAAGATGTCATTGTAAATAAAATAACTAGTGCATGGATGGATGGATGGATGGAGAGAATGAATTGGGTTGGGTAGTTGAAATGAAATGATTATGCAATATATCAATGTTTTTTTTTTTTTATATCACTTTCTTTCATAGTTTACGGGTACTAATGTAATCTTTTTTTAATGATTTTTTTGATGTCTTATTTCTAAAGGCAATTTGCTTTTAAAACAACCCCACGTTTGATTATTTATCATGTTATGTATTGCTGACCTACACCATTTATCATTTTCGTATTTTTGGGTAGTAAGTACTATATTATATTATTGCTCCTAGTATTAATTCCTACTTTTGAAATCAACATGATACTAATAATAAAAACAACATGATCAAATTATGAAATCCCAAAAATACCTCTCATCTCTGAGAAAACATCAGCCCATACTTGAGTTAACAAATGAAAGGGTTAAAAACTTTAACAAGGAAAATAAATTTCAATCAGGAATATCATAAGTGGTCTCGTTGTTTCCTTTTGATACTTGATTTTACTTTCAAAAAATAAATTTTTAGTAAGAATTAAATCATTCATAATTTCTCTAGATATTCCGTCACACATATTAATACATGATCATACTAGAGATATTGAGTTTTAAAGATGACACAAGTAATAATATTTAACTTGTATACTTTCAATTACTAATCATCTTCTAATACTATAATATCATTGTTTCACGTCCTAAGGCTTAAACATGCGACTCATCGCTTAATAGACAACATTCACAATACTCCTTGAATGTTATCTTTCTATTCCAAACATCTCATGGTGCTAGCATTACATGAAAATAATTATTTCCACAAAGTAGCATAATCAAAGTTAAGAGATTGAAACAAAATTACTTTATAATAAAAATAAAAAAATTTTTATTTTATTTTAAGCACTATCAACATACACCAACTCAAGTTTAACATATATTTTCTGGTGAACGGAGGACGACAAAATCCCTTCTCATGAGCTGATTCGGTCCCTGTTTCCGCAGGCTAATAATTGAAATAATTGAATGGTCGAATAAATTCTGCTATAACTGGTAATACTCTTAACTTTGAAAAAACGATAGTACAGTAGTCTTAGAAATTAACATGAAACACATATACTAGTAATACTAGCTAGTACTAATTGAAGAATTATTAATGACATGAAATGGCTGGAGGACAACCATTAATGTAGTCCACATAATATCATCATAGGTTCAAAATATAAATTTTTTAAATCAAAATTAGATTATCAAAATTATAAATTATTTTTATACTGTATTTATTACATATTTTTAATTTTATTTTTTTTTAATTTACTTATTATTTTCTATTTATCTTTTTATCTTTATTTATTGAAGTAAAATAAATATTTTATATAAAAGATTATATTATTTTTTTAATTATTAATTTGTATACAAAATATAAAAAAAATTTATATTCTTGACCTAGTATTACTAAGTTGTATTGTTATTTGCAGAGGTTCATTAAACGCTTGCAACAAACGGGATTAAATTGGAGTGGCCAACGAAACAGCCTGCCCCTTGTCTTATGCTCCACTGCTTCCATGACTAGACAATACTAGAAGAACCTTACTATTTCTATAATTCAATTCCACTGTCATTCAAAATATAATACTACAACAATATTATAATATCCATGCAATTAAAGCAAGTATATAATTAAGGAAATAGATACTTAAAGGTTGTTATTAATTAATATATAACCTGCCAATAAAGGATATAGGTGGAATTCAAAAGAATCTCTTCTTCTTTTTTTCTTTTGGAGAACATTTTGTGATGATCGAAGGTATACTTAATTGTTTTGAGATTTTTGTTTTAGGTTTCGAAACATGATTTGTATAAGTAGATATGAATTCAAAAATTGATATTTGAGATTTTAAATGCTATCCAATTTCATTTTAAGTACATATTACTTCCATTAATTGGATTAATAATTTAACGATAACGAGATGTAGACCCATGGCGAGACTCTCTTTCTTTTAGGTACTGGTACTTGGCATGCTAATTAAGCCTTAGTTTAGTTTGTGAAGGAGAATAGGGAGGGGAAGGGAGAGGGAGAATGACACCATTTACTTCTATTAGGGGAAATATAATCATTTACTTCAAAATTATTTGGTATGGGTGGAATTCCTTTGTTTGAGAATGAAAGGTAAAATAATTTTAATTAATATATAATTTACTATCATATCTATTGCACAAAACTAAGAAAGTATATATATATATATATATATATATTAGGCATGTAAGAGTGTGGTTTAAGATAGATTTGTAGTAGATTAATTTGTGGACGAATAAAATGGTGTTTTATTATCATTTATGTCTCAATCTGTCCATTCTAAGAAGAACTAATTTACTGTTGTGGAATGGTGAGCTCCCCCCTCTACATTTACATCACATTCATTTTCACGTTGCAACCAAGCGACGTAAATAGAACATTTACATCTTGATTTACGTCTCCTTCCTAATTTTACCCCAATTAAAATTAAGGCTAAGAGGTTTGAGGTCCGAATTGTTAGTCTTATGTTATAATCGCGGGCTTGTAAGTTGTGTCTTCCAATCCGATCTAAATTAATCAAAAACTCTCATATACGAAGGTTAAAAAGATTTATTGATGAATTATCTAACTTATAAAATTAGATTCAATCTCTTGAGTTCTAATTTTAAAGGAAGTTAAAAAAAAAAAAATGGTCAAAAGGAAGGGAAAACCAGAGGGGTAGCCGGCAGGCCTAAGCATAGGACAGCAAGAGAAGGGAAGGTGGTCTGAGGAGGAAGCGGATAAGCATGTGCACGTTTTCAATACCCTCCATAGATAGACATGCTCGTGGAGGGGACGCCAAAGTCGCAAACACCCCCAAACCCCCTCACATGCTGCCTTGGCCATTTTATTCCAATTTTGCCGTGTTATATTATGAACATGCCAAAATCAAAGTCGCTGCTGTTAAAACCCGTTTCTTTTAAGTTTCAATCACAGCAATGAAATAATGAATTTGATGATGCAAATCCAACTTTGGAAAACAAAGCAGAAAACCAGAAGTGTTTGATCTTGGGGAATCAGCCTAGAAAAGAAGAAAACAATGCGCAACAGTAATACGTTATTACTGAAGGCACTTAAAATAGAGACACCGTTTCATTTCATTTAAATAGAAAAATAAAAATAACTTATTTTCACCCATCTATTGTTTTTCCGTTTCTTACTGTTTTTCTTCTCTCTCTCTCTCTCTCTCTCTCTCTCTTTGTATTTAAAACGCTAATCACACAACTTTATAGCAGAAGACAAAGAACAATTATGTCCTTCATTTTAATCTGTATAAATAAGATCTTGTAATGTAAATGAAATAAGAAAAACAGTTTCTCTCAAATTTTTTCTCTCTTCTATTTCTTTTCTCGCTCTATAATTCCTCTTGATTCATCATTGTGTTTAGAGTTTCAAATTCAAGATGGTATGCTTTGGCTATGGATAAATGATAGAGTCGATTTTTAATACAAATATACACCTTAAGTTTTAATTATTAGCTTTTGAAAATATTTTATTTATTTATTAGTCATAATTATTATATTTAATTTATTTTATTTATCTTTGTGCTGATTTCTAAAAAAGAATGAAAAATAAAGATTCCATATTAAATTTGGTAAAGGGAAGCTGCAGTATTTGAATCCTTTAAGGATTATGATTAAAACTTTAGCAAAATCCTTTAAGGATTAGAACTTTAGTATTTGAATCCTTTAAGGATTAGGATTTTGCTTCTCTTTTGTCTATATATAGAAGAGCGGCAGCAGAAAAAAGACTGGAGCAGAAAAAAAGAATGAGCAGAAAAATTTCTGCAGCAGAGATTCCAGAAGAAGCAGAAATCCAGCAGCTGAAGTAATTTCCAGCAATAGCAGAAGTTTTCAGCAATAGCAGAAAAATTCCAGCAATAGCAGAAAAATTTCAGCAAGCTTCTAATTAAAAGAAAGCCATGATCTACTCCAAGAAATTGGTTCCTTCTTTCCCTTTAGCCATGAACTAAATTTATTTTTAGAATCTTGATGAAACCCTAGCCATGTGACTTTGGTTTATTTTATTTTTGGGAGATTTATTCTATTATTTATGTGATTGCATATCTTGGGATGTTATTGGTTTCATGCAATTAATTCTTTGTGATTGTTCTTGTAGAATAATTATTTGGGTTAATTGATATTTTTATCCATGCTTAATTCTTGTAGTCTTGAGTATGAGAGATATGTAATTTTTGCAAGTATATTGTGGGTTTTAGAATTGAATAGTTCATGCTAATTTTAGATGATTTATGTCATAGGAATGAATAAGTCATGCTAATGGTTAGATGAATTATGTCATGCATTTAAACACAATATATTTCTTTAGTGAATCGAAGCTTGTAGCCTACATCACCACATAAATGTTTAATCTTTTCTCCTAAATAGAATTAAATTATTGTTATATAGGTTAGTGGTGGATTCAAGGTTCTAAATCATCTTCTTTGGTTAACCTCCTGTTATCTTTAATTTAATTATTTTATTCATTAGTTTTAATTATTTTAGTAATAATTCTTAGATAACAAAATTTGATTCTTCTTTTTATAAAATTAATTTAGGAAGATAATAATTTAGGTAGTTAAGCCTTTCTCTATGGTTCGATACCCTAATACTTTCATATTACTTTGATCTTGTGCACTTGCAAGTATTGGGTTTAAAACTTTGTTATAAAAATCCCGATCAATAAAGTGATGAGTTCTCTATTTAGTTTGTTTTCTTCTTCAGACTGTTTGAATTGTGTTTGATATTGGTTGACTGAATTGATGTATATTGCATAGTGTTGCGATTTACTATGAGTTGATCTGTAGAATTGAAAGCTTATACTCATTTAATTGCTTTAAGTTTGCTGGACTCTAGGGGAAATTTTGTATTTCACCAAATCACACCTTAGCCAAGGGTTCAACGGGTCTACATCGGGCAAATTTGGTTAAATTTGGAATTTTTTTTCTTTTTTTAATGTCAGTTTATCCCCCATCGTCTCATTGGCCGACCTTCACGTTTTCCATCCCAAAATTATATTAGTTAGGCGAAAAGGTTTCCACACAAACTACTTTCGGGAACTGGGCAAGGCATGGCAAGGAACTAGTTGACTATGAGGGTGACCGTACACGCAATTGTTGAGAGAGTACTTCTTGCTAAGTACTACTTCTATTTGTCTAATTCCTCCTTCATACCTAGCAGCTCATTCTTTTATTTGTCCTGTTATGGGACACCATATAATATCAATATAGTTGGAACAATCATATCAATAGTTGCATTGACCCTTTACAAGTACTTTTTTTTTAGTTAGATCGGCGGGGCATTGTATTATTTGGTCTACGTACCGAACGGAATACTCTTGCTTCAATGGAAAACTTAGCTGGTGTCTACAAATCCCAGTATTGTTGATTGTGATTTGAAACTATGCCTACTGAATTCTTCCTTCTAGTCCTTATTTCATTCATTCAAATGAAAATCCTTCATTGATGCTTGTTGATTCCCCATCAGTCCTGACACTTATAATTCTTGGTCTAGAGCAATGAGATTAGCTCTAAGTACTAAGAAAAAGTTAGGTTTTATAGATGGAAGTATTGTTGTGCCTAAGCCAGATGATCTGATGTATGATGGTTGGAAGTAATGTAATGACACTGTGATGACTTGGATTTTGAATGTTGTGTCACCTACAATTTGTCAAAATGTGATTTAGCTTAATACTGCAATTGTGACCGTTATCCTTTGTGTAATCTAGACTGTAAGACTTTGAAAACTCTTCAAAATCACATTGCCACTGATTATGTGATAAAATTTGTGAAAGGTTTAAATGAATCTTTGGGGCAAGTTAAGCCACAGAATTTGATGATGAAACCTCTTTCTATTATAGATGATGCTTTTTCACTGGTTTTGCAATTTGAAAGACAACAGAGAAATGTTATGAATCAGACGCTAGGAGTGAGTTCATTTAGCTCTAATGCTACAAATGTTGTTGTGGGAAGTAGTGGTTTTCCAAATATTGGTTTGAGTTCAGTACAGACTAATCAAGTGATGGGAAATGTTAATCAGTTTCCCATAGGGCATAGCTTCAACACAAGAGAGAATATTGGTTATAACACAGCAGTTTATGTTGTTCAAAGTTCTAATAAGAATTTCAATAACCAGCATTATTATAGAAGCTTTGGACAAAGAATAACAATCATGATGTGTGGTTATTGTGGCATGAAGGGACATACCATTGAGAGATGTCACATTCAAATTACCTAATGGTGCCATTATTCCTATTACTTTAAAGGTGGCATAGTTTTAGGCTCTCATCCCATTTTATACAACTATGTGCCTTCCTTTACTTGATTTCTGTGACTCAACTTGCAGGCTTAACAGCTCTTTTCTCACTAATTTTTTCCCTTTTCCAGCCCAATTCTCCCTTATTTATTGACCCAGTGATTCTTTGGGCCTTAACCGAGACTGATAGGCTTCTTGTGCTCTGCTTGGGCTGCCACTTGGGCCGTCATTCTTGCTGTCTGTTGTTTGGGCCGCCTCTTTGACCAAGTCCATCTTGCTGTTGCCTCTGGGCCACCCCCTGACTGTGTCTTCCACGAGATACCCGCGGCCTGGGCTGGCCACTTGGGTCGCTTGCTGGTGACTCGCGCAATCGTTCGGTTGGCTCCTTCTTAATGATGATCTCCTCGGTTTTACTGACAGTCACTCTCGATCTTCTCTCTGCCGTTTCACTCTCCTTGAGTCTTTTGGAGTCTTCAAGACCCCAGCTTTTCTACTCCTCTTTCTCGGTTGGTTCTGCCATTGCTGTTCTCTCTGTCTATGCTGTTTTACAGCTTTGTCTTCTGTCACCATTGTTATCTGTTGGTGAGTTTGAGAGAGATAGCCGTGAGGAAAGAAAAGAGAGAGAGAAATAGAGGTCGTTCGGTTGCCGGTGATTCTTCCCAGTTTGAGGCTCTTATTTGAGGGTTAGAAACCCGATCATCATCCTTTCTTACAACCATCGCCTCGACGCGGCTACGCTACTGCTCGGCGACTGTTCTTGGTTGAATAACCCCTCAGTTCTGTGCTCCTCGGTCATCTCTTTGATTTTCTGTTGGACGGCTGTCCAACAGTGGTGAGCAAAACCTTTCTTTGTTTTATTGGGTTATTTTGTTACTGATTTGGGTGTTGTTTTGCAAATTATTCCTTGAGTGATTCTGTCTTGCAGAAAGATCAAATCTTTCTGCTATCTTTCCTTTTTTTCCGCTGTATTTTATTACTAAATTTGTAATAGTAATAGATTTTGTAATAGTAATTAGGAGGTTTTCTCCAACAATTGGTATCAGGGCCACGGTTTCCGGCTCTCTAGTTCCGGCGCTCGGCAGCAATCTTCGAATCTGAGAAGTATATCAGAATCCGGCCAGTGAATTTCTTCTCCTTCCTTCTGTTTACAGTTTTTATTGTTCTTTTTTTATTTTCGGCTTGCCGCTGGCTTTATCTGGTTTACTGTTTTTCGACTTGTAGCCATTTTTGATATTATCTCTGTCTCGGCTCGCCGCCGGTTCTATTTTTCTGTTGATTGTCGTTGTGACGGCTTGCCGCCGTGTTGATTAATATTACTGCTTATTACTACTTTATTATTGTTCTGCTTCTGTTCTTTTATCATTTCCAGTTTCTGTTGTTTTATTTCTATTCTCTGTTTTTTTTTTTTTCAAAACCAAAACCCAAGCCTGGCTTGGATCCAAGAGATTCCAAGTATCTGTGACTTGGAGGTTTTTCATTGCTGATTTCAAAAGTTTTCTTCTTTCTGTCTTTTTCTGCCGTTTTTGTTTGCTCCTGTTCCTGCCGTTATTCTGTTTGTTAATGCTTTGATTTGGTTTCTTTCTGTGCCGTTTGTGCCATGCTGTTTTGTAATCAAAACCAAACCTAATCAACAAATTAAAACAAACAAACGTCGTTTTTCTTTGGGAGATCTTTCCTCTGTTTTAAAGGAAAATCCGGACAATTTTTTAGACAAAACTTTTTCAAATCTTTCATTTTTCTGAAACCACCTAGTTACACTTATTTGCCCTTAAAACATGTCAGTACCAAAAATTGAGACTAACAGGTTTGATGGCAAATCTGATTTTGTAATGTGGCAGAGGAAAATGAAAGTAGTTTTGGTACAAAACAAAATTGCTCCTGTTATTTGTAGCCCTGAAGAATACCCGAAATCTTGGAAGGGCGAAATCCTTAAAGAAAAACTAGGTGATGCTCATAGTTGCCTCACCTTGCATTTAACTGATAACGTTTTATGGAAAATTGATGAAAAAGATAATGCTTTTGAAATCTGGACAAAACTGGAAAGGTTGTATTTGGGAAAATCTCTTTCAAACAAAATTTATTTAAAAGAACAGCTTTTTGGTTTCAAAATGAGTGGAACAAAATCTCTTTCTGAAAATATCAATGATTTAAATAAAATCATTCTGGAGTTACAAAACGTCGGAGAGAAAATCTCTGATGAAAAATGTTGCAGTCATTTTACTAAATGCCTTACCTGATTCTTTTAATGATGTCAAATCTACCATTAAATATGGTAGAGATGATCTTTCCCTTTCTAATGTTAAAAATGCTTTGAAATCAAAAGATTTGGATTTACAAAAAGAAAACAAGTCTCATGGTGAAAATCTTTTTGCAAGAGGAAGGATTGACCGGAGAGAAACTCCTAGTCGTCGTTTTAAAAGCCGTTCCAAATCACAAGAGAAAAGCAAAGTAAAATGTTTTTACTGTGGGAAAGAAGAGCATATGAAAAACAAGTGTTTTAAACGAATCAGAGACGAGAAACAACGTAAACATGGTAGAGGGAATAAAATCGATAAAACCCACGTGGTAACTCTATGTTTTCTGAAGTTCTGTGTGTTTCTCTTTCTCCTTCATGTATTGATGTTGTTGATCATTGGGTGCTTGATTCTGGTTGTTCATTTCACATGTCACCAAACAAACACTGGTTTTCAGATTTCAAAACTTTAAACCAAGGAAAATTTTTTATGGGAAACAATCAAGTTTGTGAAATAAAAGGCATTGGCAGTATTTTTATAAAAATGCATGATGGCGTGACTAGAAAACTCACTGAAGTGAGATATGTTCCTGACTTGCGTCGGAATCTTATTTCTCTCAGTTATTTAGACTCTTTGGATCTTTCTTTTAAATCCAAAAATGGTATTTTGCGTGTTTGCAAAGGAAACCTAGTCATGTTAAAAGGTTTTAAAAAGGAAACTTTGTATATCCTTCTTGGTAAAACTATTTGCAACTCTACTGCCTTGATTTCAAAACTGTCCCAGATAAAACTATGTTGTGGCATCGGAGGATTGGCCACATTAGTGAAAAGGGACTTTATCATTTGCAAAAACAAAAACTTTTATGTGGTGATAAAATTCATTCCTTGGATTTTTGTGATCATTGTGTTTTGGGAAAACAACACAAAATCAGTTTTTCTACTAGCACACATAAGTCATCTGCACCCCTTGATTATGTGCATTGTGATCTGTGAGGGTCTGAAAAGGTTGCAACTTATGGTGGTAACGTTTATTTCCTTTCTATTGTTGATGATTTTTCGAGACATGTATGGTTTTTCTTTTAAAAACCAAAGATCAAACGTTTGAAAAATTTTGTGAATGGAAACGTTTTGCCGAAAATCATTCTCGAAATAAACTAAAAACTATCAGGACCGATAACAGTCTTGAATTTTGTAACCGGAAGTTTTCTGACTTATGTGCATCACATGGCATTTTACACCATAGAACGGTTAGACATAACCCACAACAAAACAGAGTTGCCGAAAGGATGAACCGTACTATTATGGATAAGGTCCATTGTTTGTTAGTGTCTTCTGGTATTCCAAAACCATTCTGGGGTGAAGCTGTTAGTACAGCCGTGTACCTCATCAATAGGTCTCCATCCACAACTATAAACTTTAGGACTCCTGTAGAACTCTGGTCTATGAAACCTCCCAATCTTTCAAACCTTAGGGTTTTCGGTTGTGCAGCCTTTGCTCATCAAAAGGAGGGGAAACTAGATCCAAGATCTAGGAAGGGAGTGTTTATAGGATATCCTAGTGGGGTAAAGGGTTATAGAATATGGTTGAAGGGTGAACCAGGGGTGAGGGTTATCATCAGTAGGGATATCATGTTCAATGAGTTAGAAATGACCTGTCTTGGAGATATCACCGTCACCAATAATCCTTCTTGTGATCCTTCTCCTATTAGCATTCCGGTGGAGGTGGAGACTATCTCCGAACCCACTCTAGAACCGTCTCAGGAACCTGATACAAATTCTGAGCGTTCTGCTCCTTTTAGTAGCTCTCCCGTTCCTGAAACTTTTGATCTTGTTCTAGATGGTTTTGATGAGGAAGAGGAACATCCTGAGGCTCAAACCCAAGCTCTTAGGGACTATCAACTTGCTAGGGACCGTGTCCGTAGAGTACCTAAGGATCATCCTTGGTATGGTTACTCCTACATTGTATCATATGCTTTTGCTGTTGCTTCTTATGTTGAAGAAAAAAAAGCTTTAAAAAGTCTAAATCGCGCTTTATGGTTGCGTGCTATGGAGGAAGAAATGTTTTCTTTAAACAAAAACAAAACCTGGGTTCTTGTTCCAAAACCTTCAAAACAAAAACTTGTTGATTGCAAATGGATTTTTAAAATAAAAGAGTCTGAGTCGTCTAATGAACCTCCTAGGTTCAAGGCTAGACTTGTTGCAAAAGGTATTTCACAAATTGAGGGCATTAATTTCAACGAAATTTTTTCTCCTGTTGTTAAATACAAAATAATTCGGATTATTCTTGCTCTTGTTGTTTTCTATGATCTTAATCTTGAACAGATTGATGTGAAAACTGTCTTTTTACATGGTGACCTTGAGGAAACTATTTATATGCGTCAACCACCTGGTTTTGAAGTAAAAGTTAAGGAACATATGGCATGTCTTCTGAAAAAGTCCTTATATGGACTTAAACAGTCACCAAGACAGTGGTACAAGAGGTTTGATTCTTTTATGTCCAAAATTGGTTTTTCGAAAAGTAATTATGATAGTTGTCTTTACTTTTCTGGTAATAATGTGGATTTTGCTATTTATCTGTTGCTGTATGTGGATGATATGCTGATAGCTTGTTGTCACAAAGCTAAGATTGATGAACTGAAGTCGCTGCTAAAATCAGAGTTTGATATAAAGGATTTGAGTGTGGCATCCAAAATTCTTGGGATGAATATTTCTAGAGAGAGACCTAATCGTTCTCTCTTCATATCCCAAAAGCCTTTTCTTCAAAAGATAGTATCCAAATTCTCTATGCAACTTTGTAAACCCGTTACTACTCCACTTGCTAGTCACTTTAAACTTTCCGATAAAACGTGTCCTAAAATTGAAAGTGAAAAGAAAGATATGGCCAATATTCCATACCGAATAGCCATAGGCTCAGTCATGTACTCAATGATATCTACCCGTCCAGACATTGCTTTCTCCATAAGCCTTCGTAGCAGATTTATGTCGAATCCTGGAAGAGATCATTGGGCTGCTCTCAAGTGGCTTTTACGTTATCTAAACGAAACAGTGGATCAGGGTTTACACTACCATAATTGGTCTGATTTTGAATTAATTGGATTTGTTGACTCTGATTTTGCAGGTGACAAGGACGGTAGCAAATCTACCACTTCATACTTCTTTACCCTTGCGGGTAATTGCATTTCGTGGAAGTCCCAACTTTAGCCAGTAGTTGCTTTGTCAACTACTGAGGCTGAATATATTGCAGCAACAGAAGCAATTAAAGAAGCCATCTGGCTTCAAGGATTATTGAGTGAATTGAATCTTTTAAATTCCAAAGTCATTATTTACACTGATAGTCAAAGTTGTTTACATTTATGTAAAAATCTGGTCTATCATTAACGGACAAAACATATTGATGTCAAATACCACTTTATTAGAGAAAAGGTCTCTAGTGGCGTTGTTGACATAGATAAAGTTAGTACTGATAATAATCCTGCTGATTTTGGTACTAAAATTGTAAACACTGATAAATTTATGTTTTGCAGGGACTTTCTACACGTGTAAACGGTTTGACTCAATCTGAGTCATCTTTTTCAGGGATGGAAAAATTTTGTTCGAGATGGAGATTGTAGGCTTAACAGCTCTTTTCTCACCAATTTTTTCCCTTTTCCAGTCCAATTCTCCCTTATTTATTGACCCAGTGATGCTTTGGACCTCAACCGAGACTGATAGGCTTCTTATGCTCTGCTTGGGTTGCCACTTGGGCCGTCCTTCTTGCTGTCTGTTGTTTGGGCCGTCTCTTTGACCGAGTCCATCTTGCTGTTGCCTCTGGGCCGTCCCTTGACCATGTCTTCCGCGAGATCTCGCGGCACTGGGGTCAGCCACCCGGGTCAGCTTGCTTTGGTGACCCTGCTGCGACCGTTCGGCTGGCTCCTTCTTAATGATGGTCTCCTCGGTTTTACTGACAGTCACTCTCGATCTTCTCTCTGCCGTTTCACTCTCCTTGAGTCATTTGGAGTCTTCAAGACCCCAGCTTTTCTACTCCTCCTTCCCGGTTGGTTCTGCCATTGCTGTTCTCTCTGTCTATGCTGTTTTATAGATGTCTTCTGTCACCATTGTTATCTGTTTGTGAGTTTGAGAGAGATAACCGTGAGGAAAGAAAAGAAAGAGAAATAGAGGTCGTTCGATTGCAAGTGATTCTTCCCGGTTTGAGGCTCTTATCTGAGGGTTAGAAACCCGATCATCATCCTTTCTTACAACCATCGCCTTGACGCGACTACGCTGCTGCTCGGCCACTGTTCTTGGTTGAATAACCCCTCGGTTCTGTGCTCCTCAGTCATCTCTTTGATTTTCTGTTGGACGGCTGTCCAACAGTGGTGAGCAAAACCTTTCTTTATTTTATTAGGTTATTTTGTTACTGATTTGGGTGTTGTTTTGCAGATTATTCCTTGAGTGATTCTGTCCTAGCAGAAAGATCATTTTTTTCCGTTGTATTTTATTACTAAATTTGTAATAGTAATAGATTTTGTAGAGGTTTTCTCCAACACAACTGAATAAATCTTCTACCAGTAGATTTATCTTTGAGTTTGAGGAGGATGGACTTTGCTAAAGAATTCCAAGGCTTTTGTTATCTTGTTACTCCTAATGTCACTATAAATCAAGCTTTTACCCCTCTTAATCTTTCACATTGTAATAATGTAGTAGTTAAGCATACTTTGTCTAAGGATCTTTTCTGGCATTATCGTTTTGGACATTTGCTCACGCCTAGATTACAATTAGCAAAGAATGTTTGTCCTTCCATATCTCTTCCTAAAGAATATATTTGTACTATTTGCCCTCTTGCAAAACAAAGAAAATTACCATTTTCTCTTAGTACTAATCATTCACTTGCTTGTTTTGATTTGATTCATCTTGATATATGAGGTCCTTTTAGAACTCCTACTAATTCATGGTCATTAATTTTCTTACTATTGTAGATGATCATAGAAAATATACTTGGATTTATCTCATGAAATCTAAAGCTGAAGTTAAACACATTATTCTTATGGTTTCACAGTGTATTCAAACTCAGTACTAAAATCAAGATTATAAGGTCTGATAATGGTGCTGAGTTTCTCCTTTCTTCCTTTTATTCTTCCCCTGGTACTATTCATCAAGTTTCTTGTGTTGAAACTTCTGAACAAAATGGAGTTCCCCTGGTACTATTCATCAAGTTTCTTGTGTTGAAACTTCTGAACAAAATGGAGTTGTCAAAAGAAAGCATTAACATATTCTAATGTAGCTAGAACTTTGAAATTCCAATCTTGTATTCCTATGATTTTCGGGGGATATTGTGTTCTTTGTAGTATTTATTTCGCAAATATTATTCCTACTCTTCTTGATTCTAAATGGCCTTACCAAATCCTTTACAACAAATCCCCAAACTACACTGATCTTAAGATTTTTGGTTGCTTAGCCTTTTCTTATACATCCATTCAAAATAGATATAAGTTTGATCCTAGAGGTCGTATGAATGTTTTCCTAGGATGTAAACCAGGTTGCAAAGGCTACTTGTTACTTGACCTTCTTACATAACAGAGTCATGTCATTAGACATGTCATCTTTTTAGAAACTATTTTTCCTTTCAAATCAGTAAATTATTCTTCTACTTTGTCTCTTCCCACATTCACTAATGATCATCTTTCTAATTCTCTTACACTAGTTACTCCTTCTCCTGCTTCTCCTTCTTCTGAATCACTTCTTATTCCTCCTCTTTCACCTCCTGTTCCAGTTGTTAGACATTCTACTAGATTTAGGCGTCATCCATCTTATTTGTCTGCTTATGATTGTAACAATGTCACCACTTCTCCTCATTCCATGCAGAAAGTCCTTAGTTATGATTCCCTTGCTCCTAACTATAGATCTTATATTTTGATTGTCTCATCCATTATTGAGCCTAAAACTTATGCTCAAGCTGTGCAACAAGTTGAATGGAAAGATGCTATGGCAGTGGAAATTGCAGCATTGGAAGCTAATCACGCTTGGACTTTGGTCCCTCTGCCACCAGGAAAGAGGCCTATTTGTTGTAAATGGGTGTATAGGATAAAGTATAAACCTGATGGTTCTGTTGAGAGATATAAGTGAAGATTAGTTGCAAAGGATTTACTCAGCAAAAAGATATAGACTTCTTGGACACATTTCTCCTGTTGCAAAGGTAACTACTATTACAACTGTTTTGACATTTGCAGGTTGCAAAAGTGGCATTTATATCAACTTGACATCAACAATGCCTTTCTTCATGGTGATCTTCATGAGGAGGTTTATATGGTGTTACCTTAAGGGTTTTCTTCTTCCAATCCTAATCTTGCTTGTAAACTACAGAAGAGTTTATATGGTCTTTGCCAAGCTAGTAAACAATGCAACCACAAATTTACTTCTACTCTTCTTTCTTTTGGTTTCAAAACTTCCATCAGTGATCCTAGTCTTTTCTTACTTCACACATCCACCTCTTTTACATTTTGCTTCTTTATGTGGATGATGTTATTTTAGCTGGCACTTCCCTTGAGGTTATTAGTCACATTAAATCATACTTGCATAATGCCTTCAAAATCAAGGACATTGGTCCTTTGAAATACTTGTTGGGGTTGGAAGTTGCTAGAACTCTCAAAGGTATTATTATTTGTCAACGCAAGTATGTGTTAGAGCTTTTACAAAAGTTTGGTTTTCTGCATTGCAAACCAATAGCCATTCCCATTGATTTTTCTTCTTCTAAAACAAAATCTTCTTCTCCTCTACTTCTCCTTATTCAGATTCCTCTTTATAGAAGACTTATTGGCAAACTCTTATACCTTACCATCACAAGTCCTGATCTTGCATTTGCTATTCATCAAATTAGTCAACACCTTAATGCTCCTACTCAATCTGATTATCAAGCTGCTGTAAGAATATTTAGATATTTGAAGAGTTCTCCTAGTACATGCTTATTTTTCCCTTCCTCTTCTGATTTTATGCGCAAAGCATTTGCTGATGTTGATTGGGCCAGTTACGAGGAAACAAGGAGGTCTATTTCTGGTAATTGTATATTCTTTGGTGATGCTTTTGTTTCTTGGAAGTCCAAGAAGCAAACCACAGTTTCCAGAAGTTCTTGTGGGGCTGAGTATTGTGCCATGGCTTATACTACATGTGAACTTCAATGGCTATCTTTTCTTTTTAGTGATCTTTCTCATCCTCTTACATAACTGATTCTCCTCTTTTGTGACAATCAATCTGCTCTTTATTTCGTGGAGACTCCTTCTTTCATGAAAGAACTAAATATATAGAAATTTATTGTCATTTATTCATAAAAAAGATACCAATCTGGCTAGGTGAAACCTCTTCCCAATTTCTACTGATTTTCAGTTAGCTGATCTCTTTACCAAATCTCTTCCTCATCCTCGCTTCTCTTATCTTGTTCAATCTCTTGGTCTTTTTCATCTTTATTCACCCACCAGATTGCAGGGGGGAGGGGGTAATGAATTTGATGATGCAAATCCAGCTTTGGAAAACAAAGAAGAGAACAAAACAGACAAAGCAGCAAACCAGAAGAGTTTGATCTTAGGGAATCAGCTAAGAAAAGAAGAAAACGTTACTTAAGGCACTTAAGAAGACAACGGCACCGTTTCACTTGGAGAGAAAAACAGAAATAACTTATTTCCCCCTCTATTATTTTCCCTCTTCTTACTGTTTTTCTTCTTTCCTTCTCTTTGTATTTAAACCGTTGATTACACAGCTTTAGAGCAGAAGATAAAGGACAATTATATCCTTTGTTGTAATCTATATAAATAGAGATCATATATTGTAAATGAAATAAGAAAAACATTACAGTTTCAAATTCAAAATAGAATGTCTCCATCTACTTATATAATATAAATATCAATGCATTTTTCAAGTAATTGTAACTCAAGATCTCATTGATATTTATAATTAGGATAGTGTCATTACTTAAACTTATTCCTAAATTTTCATTTATGCTAGCTAGTTCTAGTTTAAGTCGTTTAAATCAAGTAAAATTTCTTCGATGAAAACATCTATTTCATTTTACATATTTATTAGTCGAAACACACCGTGTTATATTTATTAAACAATTAAAAGTTATTATTTAAAACAGATATTTAAACTAATAAAAGTACTTTGAAAATTAAAATATTTAGAAGGGAAAATGGTTATTTACTCCGTAGAACGATATAATTTTTAAAATTTAATTTTTGTTATATATCCTTAAATAATTTACAAAAATTCAATAAGATCTTCTCCTATCTAAAATAGACAATATAGGCTATTAACGGCAAACAAAATATGTATGAGGTTTGACTTAGGGGAAAATAAAAATAACTTTTCTTCTCAAAACTACACATCACATGTATTTTTCACAATAATTTATAGTATCTATTCTACCTTTTAGATCAGATTACTATACATGAGTAACTCATGTGATATTTTCCTCATTAATTAAGTATATGACAACAAAAGAATCTTATTAGATTGTTGTAAATTGTTTAATAGAAACCATAATGATAGAAAATAAAATTTGAAAACTATATCGTGTTAAGGCTTAAATTTGGAGATTAAATAGATTTTCTTTTTCTTTTTTAGAATTATAGAATAATCGATCCATAAATGGTTAAATTTTAGAACTCATAATAAAAGAAAAAAATAATATGTTTGTAGAGATGAGGTGCTGCTGAGTCGTTACTTTCGGTTCGTGTAGAAACAGGAGAAAATGGATGAATGAAGAAGCCAAAAAGCCTAACTTTGCTGCAGTGATACACTAAAGTCCATTTGGATTTGGGTAATGCTTTTTTTCTGAATTGATAATTGATACGTACGGGGTGTTTGGCTGTGGCAGTGGGGAAAGTGGAGGGTACCCATTACTGTTTTTAATTTTTTTTTTTTTTTAATTTTTCAAGTCGATTCCCCCAATTAATTATCCCATACTATAATGCAAGCAATCTTTCTTGATTAGTACGTTTTGCGGATTAAACTTGCTTAATTAATTAGGAATCAATAAGGGATTGGATCATGACTACTCCCTCCCGAGATTTTGTTAGAGGTGTTTCTCCAATAACTTTTTTTTTATTTTATTTTTAAATCTACTGGACTTATTAATAAAATGATTACTGTAAAAGAAGTATAGCAGAAAATATGTATTAGGCGATCTTAAAAAAAAACAAGATAAAAAAATATATGAATCATACATTCGACGGACATGAGAAGTGGAAAAATTTAGCACGAATATGTGCTCGCATAATTAATTAATTTATAAAATTCTTTTTTCAACTTTGAATTTTCAAACATTGAGTGCTCCTGATTCTTAGGATTTCTACTATTACCTGATTCTTTTATCATTTTGAATATAAAAAAATGCAATTTAATTTATTCTATTCAATTACTATAAGAATGAATTTAGGAGACATCATCGAAAAATAATATTAGGGTCAAATTCTTCTTTAATGTTAGGTTAATATCTATGAATAATAGTTATTGAATAGTCATTAATTTTCGATATTAATGAGATGTAGTAAATACGTGGAAATTATTCTCTATCTTAATATCTGTGCTTTATTTGATCAACAAAACAAAACTAAGAAAGGTTAAAATTAAAGAATTATAACAATTTTTTTTAAAAATATGTACATAACCATTAGAACAACGAGAAGTGGCAATTCTTTCGTGTATTAAAGAAGTTTGATTTTATAAAAATATTGAAATAGAATGGTAGTAATTAGGGGCCTTTCATCATTCATCAATACTAAGTTGTGATGCCATTGGTTGAACTTCCACTTGCACATGGGAGGCCAAATCATGTCCACAGTGACTGCGATTGCCATTGCCACTTATGTAAATAAATATGTCAAAAATAAAAGGAGAAGAAAGAGTTAAAAACGTCATAATTATATCAAACTAATTGGTGATTTTTCTCTTTGATCTCTTTTGGAGGTTAGTGTCATCCCACAACAAATCACGTCTCGGCCTCTGTCTCTACCCTACCATGGCAAGGAAGAAGAAAAAGGACCTCCAAAGTCACCTCTCCTACAAAAACTATATACCTTTTACTTCGGATTTTCTCAAATATCACATTCCATAATATTTTTAATATAATATTTTATTAATAAAATCTATCAAATAAAAAATATTTTAAAAATAAACTCTACAAAAATATTAAGAAAGAAGATTATATATTTATTAATATTCATAAAAATAACATGAATTAAATCTATAAGAATCTCACGAGTCTATTTATGAGAAACAGAAGAAAGTAAAGCAATCATTGTTTGAAGATGGGTAAGGCAATTGCCCGTCCTATAAACATGTGACATGGTACATCTATGATTTTTTAAGCATGGTAATACTCTGTATATTGTAGGAGTTGAACTCCTAACTTCTATATTGGGAAGTTTCAACTTTTACTATTCGGATAAGAGTTACGCACGGTTTTCTTGGCTTTGTAGAGGATGATCGATAAAATACGCGTAAAGATCTAAAAGATACATGCAAAAAATTTCAAAAAGATAATTTTCCTCCAACTCTCACCTCTCTCTAAAAATCCTTTGATGTTCTTTAAGTTCTTGAAGAAACATGGATGATTTTGAAGAAAACATCGATTTTGAGGTAAAAATTGATTAAATTGTTACAAAACTCGAAAAATTCATATTTTTGACTCTCCGGACCGAAATTATTTTTTGCAAATTTTTGTTAGTTTTTTAATTAAAATTCTATTATTAAACTAAATTATTATTTAAGAATTAATTATTAGTTCACTTCTTTTAAAAAAATTTTAGTTAACTTTTTTAAGTACTATAAACTAATCCGAATATAAAGTGATATAATAGACACATAAACTACTAATAACAATTATTAACGTGTTCAAGTTAATTAATTCATAATTATTGAATTCACTAACAAGTAATTATTATATCAAACTAAACATAATATGAACTACATTATTAAACTTAAGCAATTTATTATCAACTACATAAGTTAAATGCTAACGTAAACACATCTATTAACATAAACAACTCACATTATGATATGAAATGAAATGAAATATTAATATAATTGTATAAAATATATTAAAAATAATTAATATAATGACATAAATAACATTATTAATTATTTCAAAAAAAGGATAATTGGACATGTGTGATGTAGGAGCCATAACTTTCGGAGAGTTTTGATCATGAGAAAGTTTCTTCTGATCCGTCGCATTTTTTATTTTTAAATCGATTAAATTATAAATAAATGAGTATACTAATCAATTTTTTATAGTACGAAATGGTTGGAAATTAATTACATTTTAACTTTTTGTACGTATTTTTAAATTTACTATTAGATATTGTTAGAAAGTAATTATATTTGAATTTTTTCATGCGTGTCTTTTAGGGTTTAGGGTTAGGTTTAGGATTCATTAATTTCCAACCATATCTAATAGTATCGAACTTTTAAGTTTAATTTTAAAAAAACTAACAAATTTTTTTTTGGAAAATTCATAATTACGGCTCGCAAGGTTGAAAATATAAAGTTTATATTTTTCTAACAATTTGATTAATTTTTACCTTCAAATTGATGTTTTGTTCAAAATTATTCATATTTTTTTAAATGGTTGAAGAACATTCAAAAGATTTTTAGAGAAAAATGAGAAAAAATAATTTTAGAGCGAAAAAGTGGAATTATTTGTTTGAAAATTTTTTATGTGTACCTTTTGAATGTTGGCGCTTATTTATGGGATTCCTTTGTTAGAAGAAGTGCTACTAGTACAGCAGCACTTATCTTCAAATCTCTTTCTGGATTTTAGTAATCTTGGAGTTGGTGATGCACTCAAGAGTTTCTGTAACATTTCGCTGTAATATTTTCTGTAACATCTCATGTAATATTTTTTTTTATAATATATTTTCTCCTTTAGAATTTATCTTTTTATTTAGTAGATTTTATTAATAAAATATGCTAAATTATAAATATTACATAGAGTATTACAAGAAATGTTAGAGGATCCGAACCGGTGGGCAGATAGCCCATCTTCATATTTGATAAGATAAACTGGATTCGGTCTGTTTTAATGGGCCGTACATATTCCAGGCTATATTGCCGAGACCCAAACTAAGCGATAGAATGAATGCCCAAGAAAAATGTTGACTGAATGCTTTTCTAAAACTAATTCAAATTCTGTAGGTATGGAGTTTGTTAGATTTCTTTAGGACAAGAGATATCACAATATTTTCACACTCAAATTAAATATAATTATTCAAATCTATTAAAAGCGACATAAATCTTATAAACAATCTGCATCTCTCACCACGAGTCCAAACTTGTAAAAAATGTTCTATGGATCGATCGATTCGGTATTAAAAAAAAAAATTGAATCGATAAGCAAACAGGAATAATTCACACTTGTTAAGGACATGTTTTCACTGAATAACAATTTCTGTTCTTGATTATACATATTCTTGATCAAGTGTTAAGCTTATGATCTATCCTTAAAAAGCCATTGATGAAGGAAGTGAAGGGGTTTTCATCTATACTTGTACAGTTTATGTTCAAGTTGAAGATCCGATTTCCACCATTGATTAATCCCATGAGCTTGCAGAACATCCAATGAAGAAGGGCTATTATGATTTGATGTCAAATAAGCGTTAGGAAGAAGATGAAACGCATCAGAATCATTCCCTCTTACAGCCGATATAATAATACTCGTAAAACATTTCTTCGCAGGAAGACTCCCAAATTTTCCATCCCCAATTTCCATCATTTTCTCCCTATTTTCAAAATACCCAATATACCCCGAGCAAATCGGGTCAGCTGGATTAACAAACAAATATGGTACCCAACCCGACATAGCTACAAACGGATCCTCTTCTTCTTCTTCTTCATATTCCTTATACCGTTTCGTAACAGCAGCAAGAGCCGCCGTTAGATAAACTTTACCTTTATGAAGTCCGTGTTTCAATTTCTCGTTCTTGATTCTTTCGATTGGAAGAGAAATAAATGGCGGATTAAATAAGTATGTCTCCAAATGACATCCGAATTTCGCCATATCTTTTCCGATCAACAAACCTATTGCAGATCCGAGAGAATGTCCGGCTAACCAAACGTTTCCGGCAGATCCGGCTTTCTTAATAACGTCGGCGACGGCGATTAATCCTTGTTGGAAACGAGAGCTGTTGCGGATTGAGTTTCCTATGCACTGGAGATCTAATCGGAGATCTCGAGCTCTGCTTTCTGGTTTTGTGACGGTGCCTCTGAAGGCGATTACGTACGTTGGAGGAATTTGATGACTGCTTAGTAAGTAGTTGGAATAATAATTGTTATTATATGCTGTTCCTATGAACTGAAAAATGCAGCCGAAGAATGATAAATCATTGTTATCGGCTAAGACGTGGATTAATTCAAAACCGAAGAAATTCCACCATTGAGGAGCAAGAGCAGCGGCGCCGTGGCGGTTTTGCTGACGGTCGAGTTCGACAATGTATGCAGCATTAACTAAGGTCGCAGCAATAGTTCTCCGATGATAAGAGTTGCACCTGATCATTAAAGGGTGAGCCGATTAGTACTATTTTATTCTTTTTACTTTTACATGCCATACCATTGTAAATCAAACTTAGAATCTACCATCTATTACCTTTTCAGATCTGTCCTATATCCTTCAGCACACCCCTTATATGATAGAATCTTCATATTCATATTGTTCTAAAATACACCTTTTACATAATAGATTTCTTGTATTCATATTATATTTATACTGTGCTAGAAAAATGACTAAACAATCTGAATCTAATCTATCTTATCATTACCTATTAATATTGCTCCCTTCCCTATTACTATTACTATCCCTTTAAAGATATAAAGGATTTTAAGGTTGAAGATTGGTAAAAAATATAAAAAGTTGTACATATTTTGATGGATCTATTTTTCTTTTTCAATGTGAAGATAGATAAGTGAGAGGATGGTGTGATGATATAATATAGTGTTAACTTTCATCTCTATAACATGAAAAAAAAAAAAACCCAAATATTTTTAAAGTAAATTAGTACTATTAAGTGATTTATAGTACCAAGAAAACATGCTTTAAAAAAAAATGCATGGCTTTGTGATTGTACGTACCAGTCGACAAGGGTTAAATGTAAAGGTCCTGAAACACCAAAAGTATTATCAGTGTCAATATTGGCCATGAATGAACCGAAAGCTTTCTTCTTCTGCTGTGAATTACTTTTTTCTGAGCTGCAGCAGCTATATATATATATATATATATTCTTTTCTTGGATATGGGATCTGTCCAAAGAGAAAGCAAAAAAACTCTCTCGTATTATTATTACATATGTAGTCTATATAGCAAGTTTCAGAAACAGTGGAGATTAGTACTTCTTGTTTTATATACTAAAAATGGAAAAGGAAGAGAGAAGAAACTAATAATATACCAACCAGAAAGATGTCATGAAGGTCGAGACTAGAGGCAGCAGAACCCGGAGAAATGCATTGTTCGAAGGTGCCTATATAGGAGCAGGGCAGGCATCTTTATTTGGGAAGGAGAAGAACAACAAAGGAAGTGATTTTCAACAAAAAGAACAAGTTGCCATAATAATATACTATTTCATTTACAGAGAATGGTTCTGAAGAAGAAGAAGTAGTAGTAGTGGGAGTGAATAACTAAGAAAAAGAACAAGTCAACGGGACTTGGAATTAATTACACACCCACCCCACCTACTCCTACGGATTCCGTGCATTCCATTCAATTTCTAACATCATATTATACGCCCATGCTTTGTCAGCGGTTCGCCGGAGGTCTGGGGAGCCAAGAAATTCTAAAAAAATATTATTTTTATTTTTCTATGACGCTTTTGTTTTACCTTTTTTATAATCATGTATTATTTTTAAGTATAAATGTTATTCTATAATTATTTTTAAAGCGTTAAAACGTCCTTTCTTTTGTGATATTTTTCTGACTAAATTTGTAATGATGTTCGATCAATTTTATTGTTGTCTTCTTTTTAAACCAACACAAAAGTTATCAGAAGGATAATTTTAATAGTAATAAAATAGTTAGTGAATAAAATAATAAAGAGTAAAGTTTACGAGCATTTTAAACAGTTCATAAATAACGTGGAGTATGTGTTAAATATTGCATATGTAATAATTTGATGATCTTAAAAAAATTGATGATTTTACGACAAGATTGGATATATTTTGGCAAATTATTTTATGGTCCTTACTCTATATAATTAATAGTTTATTAGTATAAATAATATTTTAAAAATGATAAAAATTTACGTGCTAAAATAGCAAATTTCCTTTTTTTAAAATCAAAATAAAAAGACATTAAATGCACTATCTCTAACAATAAAATTTGAATATTCTAATATAATACTACTTCTTCCCATAAATATAAGACTTTTGAGTTTATGTACATAAATTAATAATTTTGAATTAAAATGTTTTTAATTTCAAATGCCTAAATTACTCTTTTTTATTTTTCCTATCCCTTTTCAAGAGTCAAATATTATCATATTCTAATTAAATAGACAAGGGTATATTTGAAGAGAAAACATTAAATATTTATAAAAAAAAGGACAAAAAGAATTATATATTTGATCAGTCTGTTTAATTACACTAAAACACTCTTGTATCTCTAATCAGATGTAGCACCTTATAATACATTATCCTACTTCACCCAATTAAGCCTAGTTTGGTTCGTGGAGGGGAAGGGAAGGGAAGGGAAGGGAGAATAGGGGTGTAAATGGGTTCAGACCCTTTGGGTACTCGCAGACCCAGACTTATACCCTTATGGTGAAACATGAACCCAGACTCAGACTCTCTGGTATAAAATTTATGGACCCAGACCCGACCCTTCAGGGTCTGGGTATACCCGTACTCGTATGACATTTTTTTATTTTTTTTCCTGTTAAACAAAAATATAGATAAAAAAATTTTCAGAAAGTCTAAACTTAAAAAATCATACCTCTGTTATTCGCCTTTGGAATAAACAACCACTGGTATAAAATTTTGAGTGAGAGAAACAAGTCCACAAGAAACATCAAATGAACAAAACAGTAATATTAATGTCTCGAAGAAGAAGAAATCTTGAAAAAAATTTCTCTTCTCTTCTCTTCTCTATACTAAGAAAATAAACCACTCAATATCATAAATATATAAATTATGTATTAATAAAAAATATAAAAATAATATAATATATATTATTATTTTATTATAATGAGTATATGGGTATATGGGTATGGGTAGGAATATGGGTCCGCAGTTATAAAATTTTAACCTTATCCGCTATAAATGGGTATAGACTCGTGGGAGTACGAGTAAGACTCGCCCTATTTGCAGCTCTAAGGGAGAGGGGGAGTGACACTATTTTCTTTCACTAAAGGAAGTGTATTTATTTACTTCAAAATTGTTTGGTAGGGACAGGAGGGGAGTAAATCCGATTGGTTGGAGTAAAAAGTGGAAGGTAAATGATTTTTATTATATATAATTTACTATTATCTCAATTGCACAAAGTTAGGAGTGTTATATATATAGGGTAGGAGCTTAGTTTTATAAAAAATTAATTTATATGGGGATAAAATAAACTTTTTAAAATCAATCCGTATGTTTGGAGAGGGGCTAATTTGCTGACATAGAGGGGAGAGCTCCCTTTGTTCATTTCCATCCCCTTTCACTTTTACGTTGCAACTAAACATCGTAAATAAAATATTTACGTCTTGATTTATATCTCTTATTATTCTCATTCCTGATTTGATCCCAACTAATTAAGAAAGAGGGTTAATAAATACAACTCGAGAATCTATAAGGATAACTCCAAAAAATTCAAAAATTTTATTTTTTCACAGAAATTCCCTCTCTCTAGAAAAAACTCTCTGAATTTTCTCTAGGACTCTCCACTTCAATCTCAGATCTTGGAAGATCTGACCGTCGAAATTCAGAAAAAATGTTAGTTCTTCAATCTATACTCATTTATTTACAATTTTAACGGTTTAGATCATGAAAATATGCTTTAAATTGCTTAAAAATCGCAATTTTAGAATTAAAAAAATTCTGCGCCGAACATGAACTCTCGCTGGCCTGGGCGAAAATCGATTTTCGCCAGTCAAGCGAAACTCTATCGTCATTTTCGCTGCTGGTGGCGGTCATGCCAGTGAACTTTCGCCAGGCTGGGCGAAAATGCACGGTGATTTTCGCCAGCCTGGGCGAAAGTCACATTCTAAAATTTTTTCTTTTAATTTTCGTTTATTTATTTTATGTTTTTTCAATTCATAATTATTAATAGTAAGAAGGAAAAAAATAACGGATATGAAGTAATAAATCCATCTCGTGAACTAATAATAAACGTTATTTAATTTTGTATATGTAAAATAAATGATAAATGTTTGAAACTGTTTTTTTATATTTATGTGTTTAATGTGAAAATGTGTTACGTAATTGCTCAACAATTTGAAGATTAATCTGAATTGATCATTATTTTTTGCCTTAGATTTTAGGGTTTAGAGTTTTAGATTTAGGGTATAGGTAGTAAATAATAATAATAAATAATGATAGTGAAAATGAAATATTAGTAAATAGTATAAAATAAAATAGTGTAAATGAAATACTAACATTCTTCCAATAAGAATAAATAATAAAATAATATTACAGGAAAAAATAAATATTCTAATGTGTAAAAATTTTTATACTTGTGTTTGAATAAATAATAGATGGTTCGTCTAAGCGGTCGTAGAGGAGATGATGATTTAGGTCCTGTCACGGACAGGACAGGTCGAGTTCAGGGTCGCACTATCACAGCTTCGTCTAAAGGCGTGAGGGGGCGACATAGTACATCTGACCTCTCGTCTACCCTACTCCTGTTCCTACTGGTTTTTACCATAATACAGGTGCACCAAATCTTCTACCCAACCACCGTCTGTACCTTTTAGATCTCGACCTCCCCACCCATTACACCTTTCTCACACTCATGTACTCTATGAGGCATATGGATCTGCATATCCACATTCAAAACCACCACCTACAGTGTATAATTCTTACCTTGCTGTTCCTACTATACGCCCACATATTCCATACAGATCTTCAGCTCAGGAGTCTTTGACTGAGTTTAGTGGCCCTGCGAGGCAGTTAGGGGCAGAGTTTTTTGAGTAGATGGTTGGTGCCGTTCAACCCGACTCTTCATACAAGACTCACGGTTATACTGCCGGAGATTGTGAAGTTTCATCTTCCGAGCCTTTCATTGGGAGGCGGCATTCAGCAAATTTAGGTGCTGAGGCTGATAGGGGTTTAGGCGAGGAGACTGACAGGGTTCGATCCGCGCATATTGGGTTAGAGAGCCATGAGAGAGTTGATGATGAGGATGATGGTGATGGTGACAATGATGATCATGATGACAGTGGGGATACTGAAGATGAGGAGTAGCCCGTCTCTTTGGCACCTATGGCTTATGCTAGTGGATCTGATGGGCAACTATGTTACGGGAAAGGAAAAGGGTTGACCGGCAGTTTTATGTCGGTCATGAGTAAGATTTCAGGGTCTCGAAATAAAAGACCCGATAAGGCTCGAGATGTACCAGCTCCTACACAGAGGAAGAGAGTGAAGGCTTCAGATTAGGAGCAGACAGGCCCAGTCGAAGGAGGTCCTGTTGACCCGGAGCTGATCCCATCATACGGGGGCATATGACTGGATCGATATGGCTTGGACAAGTATTTTTTTACTCTTTATTTTTAATTCTTTTTTACTAGTTTCTCAATTACTTACATTATATGTAATTTTTTTATGATTATTAAATGTAACATGAATAAAATATTTATTGATGGTTTTTTTATTTTTTAGGATCGTGGTTTATTGAATTGCCGGTCACGCTACATGGCACTTACATAATGGAGCCTTACTGATCCACAGATTGTGACCTTGGCAACCAGGACAGGTCTTATGCACTTGCGTTCGTGCATGTTCCAGCACCCTAATTCAGCATTATTATCGGCCTTTGTTGAGAGGTGGCAACTGAAAACGAATAGCTTCCACATGCCATAGGGTGAGATGACGGTTATATTACACGATGTGGAGCTGATACTCAGTATTCCTGCTTATGGTCAGGCCGTGGATCTACATTTATCACGAGATCAGCTGGTTGCTATTATCCAAAGTGATTTGGAATTAGCCTTCACCGGTGCTGGTATAAATGGGCAGGAGCTGTTTGATGTAGCCACTAGCAGGCGGAGTATTATGTCCAGCAGTGATAGAGCTGCATGTTACATATAGTACTTTTTGGGTAGCTCTTTGTTCACTGACAAGAGTGGCAACATAGTTCCTTCTAAACTTTGGCCCTTGGTGAAGGATGTAAGATCGGCTGGGAAGTTTGCTTTGGGGTGCTGCGATGCTAGCATATCTGTACAGAAATCTTGATCAGGCCTCACGCGTGGATGCAAAGGAGTTAGCTGGGTGCTGGTCACTACTAAGGTATTTTTATTTTTATTTTTTTGTTGTGAATTATTTTATTATTTAATAAAATTTTTTTATTTTATTACATGTTATGTCTATATAACATATAATAAATTATTTTTATAATATGTTATATATGTTTTTGTCTACATTTTTTAAATGTAAGTGGTTTAGGGTTTTATCATATGTGCTGCATGTTATATTTTTCATAAATATTTATATATTATTTTATTTGAATATTTAGGCATAGATTTACATGTACTTTCCTATATTCGCACCTGCGATTAGACTGGACACTCAGTCCTGTAGGCCTTACATCCAACAGTATCCTATGTTGGGATACTAAACTGAACATAAATTGTTGGATATTCGACTACTACTACGTCCTCTAGCCCAACCCTACCAGAATGGGGAAGTCTACCTCTACCACGTGGATTAGTACCTGACCCTGAACCCGAATCGCTACCCGACCCAGACCCTGAACCGCTTGACTTTTTTATGTTCCTATGTACGATGGACAAATGTTCCCAATATGACTTCTCCCTTTTTGTTGTGTTGGTCTTCCGTCAACCCTTGTTAACAGCAGTCTTGGGAGGCGTAGTCAATGGAGCACATGGATCATATGGCAAAACAGGACTAATGACACATTTTACGAGACGGCGCACTTCCCTAACTTTGGATATTGGACCCGTACTTATTTTCTCCAACAAGCAGGAGAGACACGCATTTCGGCCTCCAAATCTCTCTCGTGGACAGATGGAATGTCCACACCGATTTTTAGTTTTCTCCAAAAAAATATAAACATCTTCCAGTACCAGTGGAAGTAAATACTGGTACCAATGAAATAGCTCGCATGCACAAGGTAATCCGTGAGATTTCCTTAAGTAATGTCCGCACTTACTCTGCAGATCATCACTTATCTCGCCAGTTCTTTTTATCTCAAGCCATATCTTCTTCATAGTCATATGGCTGATTCGATTACTTAAATTCTTCAATATGAGATTACTCTTTGCGTCATACTTTCTTTCAGTTTGGAAATCTCCAATGAGCTTTTAATCTCAATTATTTAAGTCTTGATTACAGAGTTAATATTAAGAAAAACGGTGTCCAAATCTCCAGGACATGATGACAGCCGCAACTTCAGTACCAAATGTTCACTCTCAGCACGGTTCGTTGTCTCAATACCAAAATGCAACACTTCAGATGTCCAAACCCTACAAAATTTATGCGCTAGTGGATTCAACCATGTGTTAAACAGGTAATGTAAAAAGTATGGCCTAGTTTGCCACGTTGACTTCAAAACTTTCAATTTTCTACAGTATTCGGCCTCATCAATTTCATTTATTAATTTGTGCCACGAGCCATTCACAAATCGTTGTGCAACCTCTTTGTCTTTAATCAACTCTGTTAACTTTGCCAACACATTCTGATCGATGTGCCTTCTACATAATATATGATATGAGTTTCTGAACACATCATCAATCACAGGCATGAGTCCGCTTTTCCTATCCAAAATAATAACGATTGGCTCACCATCATTAAGAATTGCACCGTTCCCGGATGACATAGCAGACGAAACATATATGTGTTTGATTTGTTGAAGTACCCATCTGTAAGTAGTAGCTTGTTCATTGCACATAAATGCAGTTGCAACTGTGAAGTTCTTTCTGGTCGGAGACATCCCTACAGCTTCCAATAGTGGCATATTGTACCTATATAATATTCATAAAGCGGAAAATTTATTTAATAATACGGAAACTGTTTTAAAATAGTAAGATATCAGGGCCAATATTTTTAACTATATAAAAAACAAAAAATTGATAAATAAGAAACATACAAATAACATATAATAAAGAGATTTAATAACACGATGATTCACTAGAGAACTTCCTTATTTGTTTTATACGTAGTATACATTATCAGTACATATAGCCACGTTCTAATCATTGCAATTGATGTTGGGTGTGCAACACCAATATCACTAAATACGTTACTCTCCTTACGGTTTTTGTAAAAGACCGTGTAACCCCATTTTGCACTAAGGCAAAGTACTTCCTCTACCGTATTTCGACTCTGCATCATGTTCTTCTTAATCTTCACAACAACATTATATATTTTTTGTGCACTGCATATATTGTAAAATTCTTGACATTAACAGAATTAACAAAAATTCTAGAATATATTAATAAACTTAAACATAATTCCTTTCTAACTTACCTAAGTGCACAATCAACGTCTTGTTCACGGAAAAATCATAGGATGTTTCGAGGCGGCACATGACTCTTCCTGAACTGCTCAGTCTGTTGCAACTGCTCCTCCGTAAGTGTTGCAGCCTGAGCATGACAGTGATTGTAAACAGCTAGTTTATGGTTGTGCCACCCGTTGTGTACGAATAATTGTCAATTCTCACTTGTAGCCATTTGCTCTCCCTTTGATTTAAATGGACACTGACATTTTTTTGTCCCGTAAGATCCCCGCCTTTTGATTGGAACTTCTTCTTCTACATCGTCAACTATTTGTTTCGTCTTTTTTCTAACTGAACCTCCGCGCTCGCAAGCCAAAGTAACATACGATCGACAGTCAAATGTTCTTGATTTCTGATACCGATTGACGATCAAATATGTGTTGGCTTTCATCGCAATTTGTTTTGCCCAGTCCACCAACTCATCATTCGAATTAAAAATTCGGCCTGTTATGAATAAATGTCCATGATCAATATATTCTTCCGGTTCTAAAAATTCTTCAACGTATTTGCATCTTCATTACCCTGTTAATGTACCCAAAAAAAATTAGCAATAAAAAAAAAAGCAGAAATTGCTAAACCTAAAAATAAAAAAAATAAAAATATTAACTCAACATTTTCGCCCATATGGGCAAAAAGACAAGCCTACTTTCGCCAGACTGGGTGAAAATGTTACTATATTTTCGCCCATCTGGGCGAAAGTTTACTTGTTTTTTTGCCCATCTGGGTGAAAGTGTTCGAAAAACTGGAAAAAAAAATTAATTTATTTTCTTACCTCAAAACCAACATTTTCTTGCACAAAATCTTCATAGGGATCCATATGTTCTTCAATGTTAGGTTTAATGTTGAAAGTTGGTATTTTTTTTAAGAGAGAAGTTAAATAAAAAATTTGTAAAGAGAGAAAATGAATTGTTTAAAATGAAGTTTTTTTGAATCATCTTTATAGATTCTCGGTTGCATTTATTGATCTCATTAAGAAATTAAGATTAAGTTCAATACATATAATCATATGATTAGTCAAATCATATTATTTCTTCTTAAGTTAGTAGTGTTACTATAGGTGATATAATTGAATTGATATATTAAATAAAGTATTAAATAGTGTATTAGTAGATTGAAAGCCGATATAATAATAATGCTTAATGAAGTAGCTTAATTTTTTTAATCCTCGTTTTGCTCTATAACTAATTAAGAAATGATTATTTCAACTTTCTTCGTTAATGATTCAAGTTGTTAACTAAACATATGCATCCATAATGTGTTGAACAATGACTTTTTCCCTTATTATTTCTTATATTATTATTATTATTATTTTGTTTTGGGTAAGTTAGTTGGATGTTGACTTTTCCATCTTGTAAGAAACTCTGGCAATGTCCAATAGTAGCGCCTTTCTCAATCTCTCTTCCATCTTGCCAACAAGTACATGTCCTTCAAGACTTCAAAAGTGGTATAAAAGAATTTTCTATTTTTCCTTTTTTTTTTTTTAAGAATACAAGAATTTTCATGTTGAACCCTACTTAAATTTAATTGAATTTAAGAATAAAAAATATGAAGATTTTTCACTTTAAATGCTTAAATTAGATTTAAGAATAAAAAATATTGATTTTTTATTCCAAATGTATGAAAATCGAATCATTTATTGGGTTAATTGCAAAATACCCTTATCAAGTACAAGTTTAAATATACTTTATCTTGCAAAGTTGAAAAATAGACAGTTTATCTCCAAAATATATAAAATACCTAGAATATCCTTTTATGTAGAATATCCTAGAATAATCCCCTAAGTTCAATATAAAATCATTTCAGTTCATAGCCTAATTTATAGTTATAGTTTATTATAAAATACTTCAATAACTTTTTTTTATCTATATTCTTTAAAGGTTGATTATTTAACTTTAAAAATTTGATTATTCCAAGAAAATTAGTAAGGTGATTTTAAAATTTAATTTAATGATAACATAAAATGTCGAAAGTAAAGTATTAAAATAATAGCTGAAAATCTAATTTTTTCCTTTATAGTAAATACTATTAATTTATTACACTAATTATTTACAAATTCTAACAGTTTATCTATTTTTATAATATTAAATACTTTTATTTTCAATTAAATAATCATTTTAAATAATATAAACTAAAAAAATACTTTTACAAAATACTTACATAAAATTTGTAACAATATCTTTTTAGTCTATATTCTTTTAAGATTGATTATTTAAGTTTAAAGAACATAGCTATAAAGAAAATAAGGAAACTTTAAATTAATAGTATTTACTATAAAAATTAAATTTTCATCTATTATTTTAATACTTTACTTATGAATATTTTATTATTAAATTAAATTTAAAATAACCATACTAATTTTCTTTAAATAATAAAAAATTTTAAGTTAAATAATCAAATTTTTAAAAATATACAGTACAAAGGTATTAATAGAAATTTTAATGAAATTAGTTTTTAATAAACTATAATTATAAATTAAGTTGTGGAATAAAATACTTTATATCGAACTTTAGGTATTCTTTTTTAATACAAAATGACTTACATAAAAGGATAATTTAAGCATTTTATATATTTTGAGAGTAAATTGCCTATTTTTCGCATAGTAAAGTGCTTATATCCTCCCACTTGAGGGGGTATTTTGCAATTAACCCTCATTTTTTTAAAGCATAAGTGGACCTAAAGTAAAAAAAAGAAAAATGATAGGGTTTTAAAACCCAATCCAAGTGGCTAACATTATATGGATATTGAGATTTTGGTTGGGAGGGGGAGCAGTGGCTTCAGTGCCCTCACCCTAAATCCTCCTTAATTGTCATATGACTTGTGTAGCTTGTGATTCAGCTGAACATCTGGTCTCCGCCATTGATGAATTTCTATGAGCTTCTTTAAAATCCTTGGAGTGGCCAGGGTTTGTTGTTACATTTGCATTGGGAAGCAGATGAAATGCTTGACAATGATTCCCTGCCTTAGCCAAAATGATACCTAAAATGGAATTCTGTGCTGGAAGACTTCCAAGTTTCCCATCACCAATTGCCATAATCTCCTCCATGTGTTGGAAATAACCAATATACTAAGAACAAATATAATCAGATGGATTTAAGAAAAAATAAGGAACCCATCCAGACAAAACAGCAAAGGGATCATCTTGTTCCTGTCGTTCCCCCGAGTTACCAGTCACAGATGCAGCAAGACCAGCAGTGATGATACTCTTGGCAAAACGAACTCCATGCCTGAGTTTCTCATTCTTGATCCTTTCTATTGGCAGAGAAATGAATGGTGGGGTTAAAAAGATATGTCTCAATATGATAACCACCCATCCTTACAATTTTCCTTCCAATTACCAAAGCTATTGCTGCCCCCAGAGAATGTCCTGCTAACCAAACATTTCCAGCACCAAACTTGGCAACAAAGTCTTCAACAGCCAAGCTGAAAGCAGGAGCTGTGATGGAGAATCTGGCAGATGCATTTGATATCCAACTTGAGATCCTTTTGAATAGTGTCTAGCTTTCTAACTATGCCTCTGAAACTAATAACATACCTTGAAGGATGATTTTGATGACTCGTATAATTGAGATAATTAAGATATGGGATTTGAGATTCATAAACCACAGCCAAAGATTGACAAATCATCAGGATCTTCCAGCACATGAACTAACTGAAATTTGAAGAATTCCCACCAAGGAGGTGCAAGAGCATTAGTGCAGCCTTGGCAGTTCTGTTGACGATCATGCTTTACTACGTATTCACCTTGGAACTAAGCAATCAGCAATGGACCTCCGCTGATGAGCATTGCTCCTGCAGTTCAGTAAATTGGATTAATCTTGAATCTAAACCACATGAAGACTTCATGCCACTCATTAAGAAATGCTAATTTTATTGTATATGTTGGCATAGAAATATTCCATATATTACTTTACCATCTTTGTGAATATTCTCATTCATTGTAACTAATGTGATTAGCATACAAGGAGGCAATCTTGCAAAGAAATATGGCAATGTTGCCATAAGTCTATGTTTGTTACCAAAAGACGAAATTCCTCGTTCATAGGTTCCAATTAGATTGTCTAACGCCAAGGTAGAAATATAAATTATAGTGACTTAGCGGCCCTGCATACTGGAGTCAGGGGTTGGTGCACACAAATAACCACCTCCACATTAGAGATGTTGAAATTCTGACACTACAGCTACTTACGGAACCAACTGAGCTATGCCGGTAAGCCTATACTAATCACATGAGTTACAAAGAATGAGACTTTGCTGCTTAAAACTTGATATCTTTGTTTCTTAACAATACATTAAACTTCTTGAGCAAATAATGGACCAAAATTGATTAAAATGAGTAACTATTATAAAGCAGGGGTTTTGCCAATCAATAACATTCAAGTGCAATGGTCCTGAAAGACGGAAAATTTTCCTCTTAGAGGTCATCGATCAAAGCTTCTTCTTCTTCTCTACTTTCTCCTCAGCCCTTTGCCTAAGCCAATACAATGAAGAAGAGAAAAAGACAGATGTTCATAAGTTCCTAGCAGAGTTGATATAATCTGAGATTATGGGTTCATTTGGATTGGATTTAAGAATGAAAAAAAAAAAAGTGAAATTTTTTACTCAATTTTTTTGTAAAAGATAAATTGTCCGTAAAACAAGAAGTAGCTCCAAAACAAAAAAACTGAAATTCTTTTCATTATTAAATCCAATCTAAATTTAGAACCATCACCATTTGATGCAAGTCTGCTGGAATTGAAATTATATTTCAGATAGTAAAATTTCAGAAGTACATATGAGTTATGAATTACACAGATCAAATCACCACTAGAAACTCTTCAATTGTCTCCCCTTTTTAATCTTTTTCCTGTAAGCCCCTCGCTTGGCATCACACTCTACCTCTTCCCTACTGATAACTTGTCTCATTATTTTGAGAATCATGTTTATTATGCTAATTACTTGCTCTCATACAAAAGGTACTACAAAGCCCATGGTTTTACTCTATCACTTTTTCCAACAATTCATATGCAAAAAAAAAATCAAGCATCAAGAGACTAATTATACATACCCATAAACAGAGACAGAAAGGGAAGACATTAACTTTGAATCAAAATTGTATCATACAGAAAAATACCAGAAAGGTAATCGATGCTATACATTTGGCGCTTTTGCTGGTCCTCTTCACTGGAATTGCATGAACAGTGTTTGATAGAATGTTCCACAGGAATAGCAAGAATATTGAAGTCACAATGGCAACTGCTGTGGAGGAAAATGCAAGGGATTGGAAGCCCATAACGGGTATTTTGCTATTTTATCCCAGTGCAGACTTATGGTTTAGTCAATGGTGCGTAACAAGCCATTTGTTAGAAATCACCACTAGCTTCTAGGATGTTCTAAGCAATTACTAAACTAATACGTATAAAAGTATAATATAAAGAAAACTCTAGGAAGACTAAGAAATTTCTCCAAGCACAAATAGGGGTGAGCACTGGTGTAGTAGTGGTGTGAGCTAAAGTGTGAGTGAAGAAGTGAGCAAGAGTAATAAGCAAGAGTGAACTCAAGTGTGTGTGAGCAAATTAGGAGTTGATCAAGAGTGATCAGTGAGTGAGTAGTGTAAGTTAAGAAAGAAATTGTGGTGAACTAAAGAAAAAAATTGAGTATATTTTTGTGTAATAAATTTTCTCCGCCAATAATAAATTAATTTAAGTATTTTATCACTTGAATTTCTCAATAAGTGGTATCATAGCCAAGTTATTTTAGGCTCACTACGGTAATGGTAAATACGATTAAGGATCGTATTTAAATTCGTCGATCGAGAATACTCTATCCGTGCACAATTTGGGATTGTGAAGTTGCTTGGTCAGGAACTAAGCTTACTTGGTTTGAGTGTTGGGCATCACCAAGTCACAATGGCGGAGTTCGTTAATGCTAATCATATCGAGAAACTCAACGACGATAATTACAGTCAGCTAAGTGTCCGTCTCAAGTTTCACTTGAAGGGGACAAAGACTGTGGGAGATGATCGACGGAAGTCAGACAATGCCACCTGCAAGAGAGAATACTATGAAGTATAAGAAATGGATGTCAATGTTGGTAAGGTGCTGTCAATCCTAGCCTTAACAGTAGGAGTCGATATTTGGAAAAAATAAAAAATGCTAAAACTCCCAAGGAGACATGGGACATACTGGCAGAATGTTTCGCAAATGCTAACGATGGCAAGCTGCAGAGGCTTGAAAATGAGCTAGTGACACTCACTTAGGGTGACCTCACAGTAAGTCAATTTTTTGATAAAGTAAAATCATCATCTAAGAAAATTACAAAATTAGATCCACTTCATCTTGTTGATGAGACAAGGATGAGAAGGATAATAATAAGGGGGATTCGTCACGAGTTCAATTCCATAATAGCTGCCACACGAGGATGGGCCAAAGAACCAACTCTCAGCGAGTTGAAAAATATATTGGTCGATGAAGAAGCCCTAAATAAACATAAATCTAAAGCTCCAGAGAAAGATAAGGAGACGACTCTCTTCACTAAAAGACGAGCATTTGGAGGCAAGAAGAATTTTGAAGAAAAGAAAATTCAAGAAAAATATGGCTCCAAGCAAGAAGAATGCCCTGGGAAATATCCTCAAGGTGGCAACAATCGAAGAAATCAACGTGGGGATGGTGTCTGCTACAACTGCAGAAAAAAGGGTCACTTTGCTTGAGATTGTTGGCACAATCAGGCCAAAGGAAACATTACCGTCGTAAAACAGATTAAGGGCAGTGAAGATGAATGGAAATTTTAGGCATCCCTAGCACTTGTACAAGACCACGCACTTGCCATAGTAAGTGACAGTATTATTAATTTCAAAAGTGATTGGATAGTAGATTATGGATACTCCAATCACATGACAGGACATAAGGAGAAGTTCCAAAATTTGGAAGAATACGATGGGAGACAAGTTGTCGTAACTACAAATAACTCGAAAATGTCGGCTGCACATATCGACAAGGCTACAGTAGTACCTCATTTCAACACCCACGAGGTAGAGTTAGAAAATGTTCTATATGTGTCTGGGATGAAAAAGAATCTCATCTCAGTGTCACAACTAACAACAGAAGGGAATTATGTGGTGTTCAGTCCGAAAGAAGTGAAAGTCTACCGACAGCTAAAGCCAGTTGGACCACCAATTATATAAGGACGTAGACTAGAGCCGATCTATGTAATGTCATCAAAGACACCATATGTAGACAGGACAAGAAGAAACGAGACATTCAACTTATGGCATGCACGTCTAGGACATGTGAATTATGCCAGATTAAAAGAGAGTGATGAAGAAAGCAATGGTCAAAGGGCTCCTGCAACTAGAAGTTCGGGATAACATAATATGTGCACGATGTCGGTATGGGAAAGCACACCAGTTGCCATATGAGGAATCAATGTTTAGAGCTAAGATGCCATTGGAACTGGTACACTCAAATGTGTTTGGACCAGTGAAACAGCCATCGGTAAGTAGTTATCGATGCATGATAACATTTATCGATGACTATTCTCGATACATCTAGATAGATTTACTGAAGGAAAAATCTGAGGCATTAGAGAAGTTTAAGACCTTTAAGGAAAAAGAAAAAAATGAAACAGGTCACTAGATACAGTGTATCCGCATAGGCAATGGTGGAGAATATACATTATATTAGTTTACGGAGTTCTTAAAAGAAGAATAAGATCTGACGGTAGCTAACATGTCCTAATACTCCACAGCAGAATGGAGAAGCAAAAAGGAAAAACAGGCATCTTGCGAAGACTTGTCGAAGCATGCTTCAGGCCAAGAATGTCCAGGAATGCTTCTAGGCCGAGTTTATGAAGACAACAATATATATCACTGATCAGCTACAAGAAAAGCTTGGTTTCGTCTTACCATATGAGAATCTATTCAAGAAGAAACCGTCAGTGTCTCTTCTGAGTATTCGGATGTGTATGCTATGTCCTTGTACCAGACCACCTAAGGACTAAGTTTGATAAGAAGACAATTCAATGCATCTTTATTGGATATGATCCACAAAGAAAACGGTGGATTTGCTACAGTCCAGATACCGAACGTTGCTACACCTCCCAAAATATAGTGTTTGACGAGGCATCCTCCTGGTGTCATCTCAAAGCCTTAAATTGCCAGAATCTAAAGAAATTGAAAAAGAGGCTGGATAACAGCTTGAGGACCAAATGGGAGATTCTTCACTCCCTAAGAAAACTAGAGAAGAACAACAACCATTAAAGACCAAGTATCCATGGAAACAGGAGCTCATAGGATAATAGAGGAGAAACGACTGAGTCAATATGAAGAAGAAGATGATGATGAAGGACTTGAGCCACAACCGGTCTAATAGAGTAAGAAGGCCAAACCCTAAGTATGCTAATACAACAGTGATCGAGAATACACTAAAGGAGCCACACACATACGAAGAGGCATCATGAAAGAAGGAATGGATATTTGCAATAGAAGAGGAAATTCAAGCATTAAGGCAGAACGAGACATGGTACTTAGTACCAAGGCCTAAGAATACACAACCCATTTCCTGCATATGGCTGTAGAAATTGAAAACCAAACCTGACGGCACGATTGACATATATAAAGCTCGATTAGTGGCTTGAGGACTTTCAAAGAAATATGGCTTAGACTATGATGAGACATACAGTCTAGTGGCCAAGATTACTACAGTACGAGTACTACTTGCTTTAGCAGCAAGTAATTCTTGGAGGTTATGGCAAATGGATATAAAGAATGTGTTCCTACATGGAGAGCTTGATCGAGACATTTACATGCAGCAGCCAATGCGGTTTGAGAGTAAGGCACACCCAGAGTATGTGTGCGAATTCAATAAGGCGCTTTATGGACTAAATAAAGCCCCTAGAGCTTGGTATGGGAAAATTACAGAATTTCTGATACAGAATGGATATTCAACGGCACCAGCAAACTCAAGCTTGTTTGTCATAAGGCGAGAAGGGAAGCTGGCCATAGTACCGTGTACGTCGATGACTTGATCATCACAAGAGATGATAAAGAAGAGGTTAAACATATCAGATCAAACCTCTCAGTCCACTACCAGATGAAAGAACTTAGAGAGTTGAAGCACTTCCTTGGTTTGGAAATTGAAAGTCGAGATGATGAAACATTCTTGTGCTAAGAGAAATATGCTAAGGATCTTCTGCAAAAACATGGAATGATCGAGTGCAAGCTAATATCAACACTAATGGAGGTAAACGCTCGATTATGCTCCGCAGAAGGGAAAGATCTTGAAGATATGATAATGTACCGACAGCTTGTGAGAATTGTAATCTATCTAACATTGACAGGCCTAATATCTTGTACGTTGTTCGAGTAGTAAGTCGATTTATGCAAAAATCAAAGAAGCCTCATTTGGAAGCAGTGAAAAGAGAGGTATGTAAAGGGGACATTGGACTATGGCCTACTATATAAGAAGACAGATGAAATTAAAGTAATAGGATATTATGATGCTGATTACGTTGATGACCATGACACATGTCGATCAACTATCAGATATATATTTAGTTTCGGATCAGGAGTTGTCTCGTGGTGTAGTAAGAGACAATCGACAGTTTTACTATCAAGTACCGAAGCAGAATATCGTGCTGAAGCAATGGAGTTTCAGGAATGCACATGGTTGTTACAATTATTAGAACATCTTCATCAACCATTTGATGATCTAGTGACACTGCATTGTGACAACCAATCGGCAATACGTCTTGCAGAAAATCCGGTGTTTCATGCAAGGTGCTTTGTAGAGACATCAAAATGAAGCACATGAATACCGAAGGACAGATCGTAGATATTTTCACCAAAGGGCTCAGTAGAACAAAATTCGAAGAGTTTCGTAAACAGCTTGGCATGCCAACACGAGCTACAGCAAGAGAGAGTGGAAGAGCCACAACAACCTCTTCCAAGATCGATGCGGGTTCAAAAGAAAAATCCCAAGTATGCAAATTTATCTCTTGCCGAAGATATTGAAATGAAGCTGAAAAGAGAAGCAAAATAGAATCTAGTGTAAAGGGGGAGAGTTTGAAATCACCACTAGATTCTAGGGTGTTCTAAGAAATTACTAAACTAATATGTACAAAAGTATAATATAAAGAAAGGTCTAGAAAGACTTAGAAGTTTCTCTAAGTCGATGCTTCTTCTAGAGAAGACTGACATTAGCAAGTATAAATAGGGGTGAGCAATGGTGTAGTAGTGGTGTGAGCTAAAGTGTGAGTGAAGAAGTGATCAAGAGTGATAAGCAAGAGTGAGCTCAAGTGTGAGCAAATTAGGAGTTGATCGAGAGTGATTAGTAAGTGATTGGCGTGAGTTAAGAAAGAAATTGTCGTGAGCTAAAGAAAAAAATTGGGTGTATTTTTGTGCAATAAATTTTCTCCACAAATAATAAATTAATTCAAGTGTTTTATCACTTGAATTTCTCAACACTATTGGTCTTTCAACAAAACATCACCAACATGATCGGTAAACAAGGAAATTGACGAGAAATAACTTTCTCACTTACACTGCGCGTTCGAACTTTATGATTTTTAGTTATGGTCCTATAGAGATTTCCTTTTCTCGTTATAAAAAAGGCAAAATTCCTTCCTTTAATGTTCACACTTGACTATCCTATTCTTAAATGGATAATATAAAGCATGGTGTCACCCAACGGTCTTATAAATTAGAGACACAGAATTTAGTGAATATAAGAAAACATTTCCACATTAGAGATGTTGAAATTCTCATATTGCCACTGTCAAAATTCGAATCTTGGCTCTTGATACTAACTCGCCAGCCCCAAAACCAATTGAATTACACTTATGCGAGTGAGATTTTCTTTTCTCCTAACATATATTGAAGGAATTTTATTTCTTTTAATCTCTATTCGGGTACAAAAGAAAAGATAAATTGACAAAAGAAAATTGCACATATGGAACATTATTTCAGCATATTCAAAACCAACTTTCCACGCCATCAACATGTCAAAAACAACATCTACTAGACTCATAAACAGCAACCCAAAATAGGGGTGTAAATGAGTCAAGCATGCTCGGAACGGTTCGAATACAATGTTGACCGAACTCGAGCTAGATCGTTAAGAAAATGAACCAAGTTTGAGCTTTTTAATACGGCTTAGTGGTTTATCGAGCCTATCGAGCCAGTATGTATAAATATTAGTATTATATACACTATATAAATATTATATTATAAATATATATTAAAAATACTCAAATTCAAACTCGTATAAACATGAGATATCGAATTGAGCTCGATCTCATTACAAAGAATCAAACCCGAGCTCGAGCCAAAATCAACGAACTCAATCAAGCTCGAGTTCGAGTTTGAGCTCATTATAAAAGTTTCAACCTGAGTTCCAGCCAGGGTAAATTTGGGCTCAACTCAACTCATTTATACCTCTAATCCAAAACACTATGATTACATCAATTTTCTTAAGGATTTGTGAGGGAACAGGTGAAAAATCGATAAATTAAGGTTCCCAATCTTTTTTTTTTTTTATAAAAAGAGAGAATGACTAAGATGTGAAAAGATCAAAGGGAAAACATATTTGTAAATTGTAGATTTGGCTAAAAGATTTCGAAAATAAGAACAAAAATTGGATTGTGGGCAAATAGAAACTAATATCTCCTTTTTCATAATATAAGGATGTTGTCATATTTGAGGTTTTATAATATAAGACTAAGTTCTTTTTATTTCTCAAGAATACTTCTATTCAATTAATGCATTACTACCTCGTAACTTTCAAACTTAAAATCATTCACATTTGTAATATGGAGAGAGGAGAGAGAAGATAAAATCTTGCAAGATGGGTTTATTAAAACTAATGAAGGGGTATTGTAGGTATTTTACTATAAAAATACATTGATTTCATATTTTCTTAATATATATGGAAAAGCAACTTAACCTTATATTATGAAACGGAGCTATTAGAAAATACAAGAAATAAAGGTATTGTTCATTCTTTGACCAAGAGGTTAAAATTCTTGCCAAAGTAAGGCTTGTTTCATAAATTAATTTACCTCTTAAAATAAATTAGTTAAAAACTTATTACATTAAGTTTGTTTTTTAGCAAATAATTTTTAAGAGTTTAATATTTTAAGTGCGTATGATAATAATTTTTGTAAATCACTTAATTATTTAAGATGTGCTTGATTGAAATTATAAATTTTAAGTGAAATTTTTTGCTTTACTTTGAAATCTGAAATCGGAAAATATATATTATTTGTAAAATTATAACACTCTTTATTACATATAATTACCACTTATTAATTATTTATTCAGACTACTTCAGTTTTCAGATTTAGGCCTCGTTTGATAAAATTAAAAATTGGAAACTGAAATCTGAAGTATGAGTTATTTAAGTTTTGAATGCTGAATTTTACCTCTAAACTCTAAATCTAAAATCTAAAAACTGAAATCTAAATTTAAATGCTAAATTAATTAATCAGTGTTAATTATTTATATAAGTGTTATAATTTTACAAATAATATATATTTTCAAATTTAAGAGTTCAAAGTTAAGTTAAAAATTTTCACTTAAATTTTATAACTATAATTAAACGCATCTTAAACAATTAAGTGGTTTGTTATGAAACGCACTTAAAATATTAAGTGCTGAAAAAATTATCTGTTATTAAACACACTTAATTCAATAAGTTCTTAACTGATTTATTTTAAGAGGTAAATTAATTTATCAAACAAGACCTAGTGTTCAGAATTAAGATTCAGAATTCAGAAGTTAAGTAATTCAAACTTATACACTTCAATTTTCAATTTTATCAAACGAGGCCTAAGAGTCCAGCATTGGCTAGAGAAGACAGAGGTAGAAAGACAACAAAAGATAAAGAGAAAGAAGAGAGGAAAGAAAATTTCAAGTCGAGATTTATTGAATGACTCTTTGACCAGTACCCAACTTTTACCAAATTCTCACTTCATAATCCATTACTTTTCTTGTAAATAATTTAATTTTGAAGAAAATAATTAAAATAAAACTCCATCCTCCAATCTGACTTAGAGTGATGGATAAAATTTGATTGAGAATTCTATTTTGATTTTAGTAAAAGTTAAATTATTTGTAAAAAAAATATAGGATTAAAGTGACAAATTTTACATTATCTTCAAAAAAAGAATGTTATATGAAGGTGAACTATGAGAAATTAGGTATAAGGTTCTATAAACTATTGCTTTTCCAAAATGCGATTTGAATTTTGTTATTCTAAAAACTAAAACAATTGAGTACTTGCAATTATACGGAAGCATAGAAGCCAAGGATATCTACTAGAAGAATAACGTTAAGTAGTTTTATAATAAATATAAACATGCCTAATTGTGAAGAGGATAATGAAAGGGCAAGGAAGTCGATAAACCGAACTCGAGTTTCTATATGTATAGCGCGAAAAAATTCATTATTTTCCCTCCTCTTTCTCTCTCTAAACAATTTCTCTCTTACTTATCTCTACTCTAAAACTGTAATCTTTAACATTGAACTTGTACTGGGGGTAGATATGGATCGTTTTGAAGATTTTGTGCAAGAAAATTTTGATTTTGAGGTAAGAAAGTAGAATTTTTTTTTCAGCACTGAGTATACGTTCGCCCAGAACGGCTAAATGCAGCCAATAGTTTCGCTTATTCAAGTGAAAGGTTTCAAGAGCTTTCGCTAGATGGGTGGAACTGTTGGCTTCATTTCGCCTTTCTTGGTGAAATTTGGTTAAGGGTTTTTTTTTAATTTTTTTGAATTAGTATATTAAATTTTTGTTTATTACATTGTTTTTACAATTTTCTTTTTAATATGAAATGTGTTCATATTTTAATTGTTGCATACTATATCGTAATAGGATGACGTAGATCCAAATATATTTGAAGAATTTTTGGAACCGGAAGAATACGTGGATCACGGACATTTATTCGCAATCGATCGAATCTTTAATTCGAAAGTAGAGTTGGTGAACTGGGCAAAAGAAACGGCTATGAAAGTGAACACATATTTGATTGTTACTCGGTATTTGAGTTCAAAAATATCCGACCAGCGACCGTACGTTACATTGGATTGCGAGCTTGGAGGTGCAAATAACCAGAATGAAGCCCAGAGTTGACGATAAAGAAGAAAAAGTTCAAGTAAAAAGGCGGGATCCTTACGGGACTAAAAAGTGTGGTTGTCCCTTCAAATTAAAAGGCGAGCAAATGGTCATGTGTGAAAATTGGCAATTGTTCGTACATGATGGGAGGCACAACCATGCAATAGGTGTCTATAAGCACGGTCACGCTCAGGCTGCAAAACTAACGGACGAGCAGCTGATAAAGACTGAGCAATTTAGGAAGAGTCACGTACTACCACGTAATATCTTACAATTTTTCCGAGAACAAAATATGGGTTGTGCCATAAGGTATGTCTCATTACTTTTAATGCCTCCTGGTTATATTTTAAATTTGAGTTTAGGGTCTAATAATATGATTTTCATAATTTATGTAGTGCCTAGAAAATATACAACGTCATTGCCAAGATTAAGATGAATAGAATGCAGGGGCAAAACACAGTTGAAGAAGTTCTTTTCTTAAGTGCCCAATAGGGTTACATGGTCTTCTATAGAAACTGCAATGAACGCAACGTACTTAGTGACATTGTTATTGCTCACCCCACATCAATTCAAATGATGAGAACGTGGCCATATGTACTTATAATGTATACGACATATAAAACAAACAAGTAAGTTGTCTCTATTTTTTATATTAAGTGTAGATTTCGTTGTAATTTGCAAATTGATTGTTTAAGTATATTATTAATAGGATTAGGTTTTAGGCTTTGTTTAGGGTTTTACATTATACACTAGTGTTTAACTTAGTTTTCTATTAGTGCAAAAGTATTTGATTAATAGTTAATGAGTATTTGAATTAAATAGATATATTTACTCGATTTAGGGTTTAAGTTTACTCGATTGTATGTATAGTTTCTAAATATGTTATCTGTCCTATGTGTTTTTAAAAAAGGTATAATATGCCGCTGTTGAAAGTCGTAGGGATGACTTCGATTGGTAAAAATTTCACTGTGGTCACTGCTTTCATGCGGAATGAGCAGGCTACGACTTATAGATGAGTCATTCAACATATTAAGCATCTTTACTTTTCAAGTGCAATATCAATAGAGAATCAACAAGATCTTAATGCTCATGAGCTGAAGATAACTATTACAGACAGAGAAAGTGGTTTAACACCTGTGATTGACGATGTGTTTAGGTCAGCATACCATATGTTATGTAGAAGGCACATCGATCAGAATGTATTGGTCAAATTAACCGAGTTGATAAAAGATTAAGAGGTGCCATCACGGTTTATAAATGGCTTATGGCATAAATTATTGAATAAAATCGATGAGCAGGAATACCTAAGGAAATTGGATGTTCTGAAGACGAAGTGGCAGAAAATGACGGACTTCTTACATTATTTGTTCACCACTTGGTTGAATCCCCTTGCTCATAAGGAGTTTGGACAAGTCTAGTAATGCATTTTGGGTTGGACACCACCAACTGTGCTGAGAGTGAACATTCAGTCCTGAAACTATGGCTTTCAACATGCCATGATGATTTGGACACTGTGTTCCTGAATATTGACTCATTCATTCAAAGTCAAATAGCTGACGTTAAGAGCTCATTGGAGAATTCAAGAAATAAAAAAAAGTTTAATGCGAAGAGTAATCCGATATTGAGGAATATAAGTAATAAAATCAGCCACTTGGCCTTGAAGAAGATATGAGTTGAAATAAAGAGAGTTGCAGAGATAATTGATGATCCCAAAAATAAGTGTGGCTACTATATGAGGACATCACACGGCCTCTCCTGTTCTTGCAAGTTGATACGCAGTTCGACCACATGCTCCCTATCCAGTTTGTTGATATTGAGGCTTTTTGGAGAACACTAGAAATTGACGGCTTTCATCCTTCATCGCAGGAAAAGGACGTGGATATGGATTATGAAATGCGTGCTCTCACCGACCTCTTTCATGAGATAAGTACAAGATTCATATCCAAAGTTAGAGAGATGAGTCATCTTATGAAAGGGGTATTAAGTCCAGTTTTGCCCGAAGATCCGGGTATGAAATTGACATCCTCTCCTGAGGTTGCAATCATGAAAGGGCGAAAGAAGACAACTAAACAAAAAAAGACAAGTTCTATTGAGAGCACGTGTCAATTGCTCATAAAAAGATACAAAAGTCAAGCGGTTCTGGTTCGAGTCTTGGCTCTGGATTTGGGTCGGGTTCGGGTTCTAGTTCGAGTTCCTGTGGGAGAGAAAGACCACCACGAGCTCCTAGGGGTAGTGGTAGAGGACGTAGCTGTGGACGAAGTAGTTTATCTTTTGTTATAGATCCTATATGTTCCACATTCCCTTATACAGACGCTTCCTCTACTTTCATTTATCCTTTCATTGAGAATTGAAAGAACCTGATCGGTGATGAAAATTGTGGTTATCGGGTTATGACAGATTTTGTGTTTGGTGATGAACATCAATGGCTAGAGGTACGTAGACAAATGATTTTTGAATTGGAACGTACGACGAACATGTATATTTCACTCTTCGGATCAGCGGAATGTGTTTACGAGCTCATATGTAGGACACATTGGCAAAATGGACCTGCGCCTTTAGATCATTGGTTGGAAACACCTGATTCGCTTTATGTCATAACAAATATATTCAATCTGTGCGTGATATTCATTGCACGACATGGTTCTACGACTGTGTTGCCTTTGTATTCGTATTCGGATCGTCCAGGAGGTACATTGATTATTAGTTTCCTGACAGAACAACAACACTTTATTCAAGTAAGTGTAAATTAATATAGGAAAGTAAGTGCTTTTTGTGGAATAATATTTTGTTCACTTTCATCTTATGCTAATTAATGTATTTTAATTGTCTTATGCAAGTACAAATGCACGACGGATGCCAAATTCCCCTTTTACACGTGCAATGAGTTAATCACCATAGTGATCGAGTTAGTACGTGGGCAGAGGGCTGTTATGAAAGGATTATCGATTGGAACGCGAGGTTTGCTAGTCATTTATAATGTTTCTACCTTATATCAGCAATTATAGCAGCAATTACTATACCCATATGTGATGAACATTTTTTAAAAAAACCGGTTAATCGATTCTTAAAATCGGATGTCCGATTTTACAAATTGGTCGTCTAGTTTGATAGTCCGATTATCTTGGGTTTGTATGGTTATCAATGGAAAATCTATGATATTAATTCAAAGTATTCTCAGTCGACCGTTTCTTAAAATCGGACGTCCGATTTTAAAAATCGATCGACCATTTCGCTCGTCTGATTTTTTTTGGGTTTGAACTCTTATCAATCACTGCTGGTTTTTTATTCTTTCTTTGTGTTTTCGGACGTCCGCTTTTCAATTTGGTCGTCCGTTTTTCAAATCGGTCGACCGATTTCTATTTTCCTCGTCCGATTTTTTTTGTGCAGTAAAGTTATAGACCTCAAATGCGGTTGTATTCTCTTTGTCATCTATAAGGTTTAGAGTTATCTGAATTATCACCCAGGACCTTTTTCAGCAATAGTTGCAAATATACTAAAAGTAAACAATATGTACAATAATAAAAACTAGTAAATGAACAAATCGTAACTATCATTCGTACAAAAATGCCAAAAGTAATATAGTAAAGTAGATACAAAAAAACAACAACCCAAGGGCGAGACTGGTAATAGTTCTTAAGCATATCGGATATCCTTCCGATCTTCGTATCTGAATCAGCGTCTTCTCGGTCAACCTCACGAGTAATCATGTCCAGGAGAACATCCTTGGAAATGGGAGTTGCACTCAGTAATTGAACACCACGTGGGAGCCTTTCAGGATTCTGTATCCTCGGGTGAGTGCGGGAGAGAAACCAAGCCATGTAATCGTCTAGACGATGAAAGGGTGGTACAACAGGGACACTGGTCCATGTCTCCATCAATAGATGTGAAGGAGCCTCCAGCCACAATGCCTCGATAAATACATTCTTGACTTTGTACTACCGGTTGTTTGCTAACTTGCGGTGCTCCAGAGGGCGAATAGGGTGTGCTAGAATGCATTAAACCTACCTAAACTGTCGGACAACTTTGTCGGGCATATACGGCTAACATAGTCGAAGTATGCAAGCATCCATGCCATGTAGAAACCCAAATATCCTCTATCCTCGGGCCTATATAGAGTCAACCTAACCTCGTCGGCAGTCATCATGTCTAAATGAATGCAGAGGTCGACTAATTTGTGCTCCAATTTATGGCCCAACATCGCAAACCTTTGGATATATGGCTTGCACAACTTCGCTCATAGTCTCATAGCTGGGGCAAACATAGGAAAGTACAAGTATATCTATGCCTACATACAAAAAATAAAAATAAAAAAACATCATTCATATGATATTAAACAATAAACGATAATAACTCGTTATGTTAAACGACAACATAATCGCAGTAAATAAACAAATGCAAACAATGAATGATATTACCTCAAGCAGTGACCAACACCTAGACAACTCCTTCGTATCAACCTGCGAGGCCTGCTTTAGTTCCAATACAAGTACGCGAGTGTCATAGCACCCCATGCAAATCCACCACTAGACCGAACATCCTTAACGAGCGGTCACAGCTTAGCGAGGACAGTGTTACCACTCTTATCAGTAAATAATGGACATAGCAGATGGCCTTCAACTCCGTGGAAATTCGACTATCAGGCTCCTCTGCAACCTGCGCCAACTCCTGACCATTTATACCACCTCCAGAGTAGGTAATATACAAGTCGCTCTGAATAACTGCAATTAGCTGCTCCCGAGAATGATGTAGATCGACAACGTTACCGTAAGCAGGTACACATTGAATCAACTCCACATCATGCAAGGTAACTGTCATCTCCCCCAAGGCATGTAGAAACTATTGGTGTCTGGCGGCCACCTTTCCACAAAAAACAAATAATAACGCAGAGTTCGGATGCTGGAACATGCATTCTTTCAAATATGCTAATCCCGTCTCTCAGGCCAACCTGCAACTGTAGGATCACTAGGGGACCAAACCCATCAATGACACGAAGCGGGACTGCGACTTTAATATGGCTCTCTCCTGCATATTAAAAAAAATTAAATTAACACAAATATGAAATCAATGAATACTGAACATTTATAATTAGAAATAAAAAATTAAAGGAATATTCAATTTACCTGTCCACGCCATATACTACCAGCTATGTGCCCAGAGTACGAAGGGATAAGGACTGGATCTAGTGGACCTCCATCAGTTGGTCCTATCTGCTCCCAACTGTCATTCTTTTCTTGCTTCCATTGCATAGGAGGACACGACTTCTCGAATCCTTTTTGTCGAGACCTAACAATCTTACTCATCACTGACATGAAAGACCCAGTCAACCTGTTCCCCTTCCCCAGAGTAGGCCTGCCACTAAACGATGATGCAGGAGCCACAGGAACAGGTTCGTCCTCGTCACTGTGATTGTTGCCATCATCATCATCACCACCATCACCATCATCCTCAGGTTGAACCTCATTATCCTCACCGTCTATAAAGAGGAAACTAACCATGTCAGGCTTCCCAGATCGGATCCTGTCACCATCCAATGATGTCATCATGTCCGGGCAAACAAGTCCCTCTGCGAGATCACAAACTTCATCTTCCTCATTCCGTAGTGTTTAGTTGGCTTTCTTTACTGCTGGCGGATTTGTTAGATATATATATATATATATATCTTCTTATAAATTGAATTGCATGCTATATAGGCACGTGTATGTCCTCACAGCAAGCAAGCAAGCCACTATATAATAAGCATGCAATTTTTTGTTTAGTTCCTATCCTCCATCCACAATTTTTACGGTTGAGTCAGAGTTGCTACTATCTTCTTCAATGCCAAAATTCCTTATAGCCCGAATTCCCTTTTCAACCAACTATTCCATGCGTCACCCGACTTATACAGTTACAGAGTTTTCTTATTTTATTCATAAATTTTATTTTATACTTATGCATCTATGAACTGTTTTTTTTTTTTTTTAAATTACAAATGTCAAATATTATCATTTATGGCATAATTCTTCAATTTTATATATGTATTCATCTTTCGGTATTTTACGTATGAAAACATTTACATATTTTTTCCCTTCAAAACATATCCTCTCTCTCTACACATATTTTTAAGTGTTCTTTCTAACAAAAAAATATGGTAATTTTTTCAAAATTTGAAGATTTTGAAGTTAAAATGAATGCTTTTAAATATTATTTACACCATATTATCAATTTTGAGAAAAAAATCACAAAAAACGCAGCAAAAATTAAAAAGTATACCATATGCACACTTGAGCCACATCCTGACACGAGTGGGGGGTATTCCCGTCCTAGTTCTTGACGCAGATAATGATAGAGTCACGCCAAGACCTAGCATAAAGATACCTTTACTTGCGATGGAGCGTGACTCAAGTATGGAGATGATATATTTTTTAGTTTTTGGTGTGTTTTTTAATTATATTAATTATTTTATACCATTGTATTAAATTTTTAGTTAACTTCATATTATAATATGTATATATCAGTGTTTAATTCATTTAGTTGATAATATAATAATATAAATTAATTAAAAAAATTAACATAACAGTATAAAATATATAAAAAAATAATTAATTTAACAATATAAATAATATTAGTAATTATAAAAAATAACAAAATGACGCTATTCTTTGTTATTAAAAAAAAAACTTACATGAATTGATAGGCGCCAGCAGATGGCGTATGTCCAACGTAATTGGCGCTAGCCGGTAGCGTATATACAAGGTTATTCATGCCAATTCTTGGTGCAGATGAGGAGACTTTGGTGCATGGACTAATATTTTTTATTTTGGCATTTTTTTTATTTTTTTAACCAAGTAAAATATAAATAAATAAGTATAAAATGATATGCTAAATTTTTTTTATTTATCTTTAACGGTTAGATTTGAACGAATCGTCGTTTGTAGTCTTAGAACATAGAAAGAAGTTAGAGAGAAAGAAGATAAAGAGAAAATAATTTAATGAAAATAAAATCTTTTTGTTCATAAATTTTATTTTTTAGGCCGTTCATCTTTAAGGTCATTCGATAAAATGGTAAAAAAGAAAACTGAAAAGGGCAATAATATGTGAATCGGTAACAACGGAAGGACATCTCTGCAATTTCGAGAATTAAATTTTTTCTGGAATTCTCTACCACGCTCGTCGGCCTTCAAAACTTCTGAAGAACCCTTTCCTTTCCACACTTGCTACTATAAACCCTCCGAATTTCTTTTTCAGAAAAGCAAGATTCTAATATCAAAACCCTAAATCGGAATCGGATTTTCAGAAGTTCTAACATCGGATCTTCCAATTCATAGATGGCAATACTCACGGAGTACGAAGAAGCATCTCCGTCGTCATCGACGAAGCCGTTCAATGCTGTCCTTGATCGCTCAAATCCCCTAGGGTTTCTGGAGACAGTATTCGAATTCTTGGCCAAAGAGACCGATTTCTTCAAGAGCGATTCCTTGGCTAATGATATTTCAGCTGTGGCGCGTAGAGTGAAAAACAAGGTGGACTCAGAGGACAGGAAGCGGAAGGAGAAGGTTAGGGAGAGCGGCAATGCAGGTAAGAAAGTCAAGGAGGAGACACCATCCGTGGCTGTCAAGCAAGAGCCAAAAGCTTCAATTAAGGAAGGAACGAAAGAGCTAATGAAAGAGGACAAAAAGGTGGCCGAGGTTAAGGAGGAAGGTGAAGGTAAAGAAAACGGATCTAGAGGTATGATTCTGGTATTCTTTATCAGTCAACTGGTGAAATTTCTCTTTTGTTGTCATATTAAAGTTGAATTCTCTATCAGTCTGTTGGTGAAATTTCTCTTTTCTTGTTATCCTATTAAACTTGAATCCTTTATCAGTCTATTGGTGAACTTTCTATTTTCTTGTTGTTGCTCTATTAATGTTGAATTCTTTGTCAGTCTATTGGTGGAATTTCTCTTTTCTTGTTGTCCTGTTAATGGCTGGTTTTCAGCTTCATGACAATATGCATGTAATTTCTGCTCGCTATTCCCCTCATATCCCATCTGCAATGTCCTTTTATATGCTGTTTGAGTGAATGTCTGTTTGCTTTATAATTTTCGCTGCATTTGGTATATACGGGTTTGGATCGGCTGTAACATTTCTAATTTAGTATATCTTATTAGTAAAACATACCAAATAAAAAGATAAATCCTTAGGGGAAATGATAGACCTAAGGGAGAAAATATATTATAAAAGAAATGTTGAAAAGTTAAAGACGGTCCTGGGTGGGTATATGCTGGTATTAGATTGGTATTTTTTTGTATAGTTCTTTGGATCTATGTGAATTTGGATGGATCGAATTTGTGGACTTTGTAAGATAATCGTTTATATGGAGCAAAGTAAAACCAATCATCATTCAAGCTTATTCCGTCTATTTCGAAACGGTTGCTGGCATTTAGCAGTTTAGATTATTTAGGATTCTGTTTTCATGTTATTTTTCTGAACTTTTCATAGCTTGTCTATTTTTTTGTCAGTTAGTATAACAGTAGACATCATTTAAAGCTTCCGAAACTGAAAGTTGGATGTTCGTGGGTATTACCGTTACTATAGCAAGATGGCCCCTCCCCCGGGGGTCTGGTTTGCTGGTTTTTCCTTGATAAATTTTCTGTTGTTTGAGCGTAGTCAACAAGAATTGACGGAGAATTTTCCTCCTCTAGGATTAGGAAGCATGTTTTATTAGAACAAGTATAAAGTTGATTGGAAAATCAAAGACATATATATTGATAATTTCTTAAGGTGGCACCAGTTGGCCCAGGTGCATAAAGATCTTGTTTCTCTTGGAAAGTGAAGTAATGAGTATTCTTCTTACATCTGATCAAGATTACTTTTTCCTGCATAGGGGAGAAAACCACCAATTATGATATTTTCCGCAGTGGTGTATGCCTTTAAATCATGAAGATAGCAGTCCTATCTTTTGGTTATCATTATTCTAATGAGAAAAAACAAATTACTGCCGGTAACTAACCGCTTACTTTCCTATCTGTCCTTTCACAGTGCCAAACAAAGCCAATGGCCTTGATCTGGATAAATATTCTTGGGGTCAATCTCTTCAGGAGGTGAATGTTCATATTCCTGTCCCTCCAGGAACGAAGTCAAGGTCAATTGCATGTGAAATTAAGAAGGATCATCTTAAAGTTGGGCTTAAGGGGCAGCCTCCCATAATTGATGTAAGTTTGTGATGATCATCTGTTGAGCCATTGAGGGCAATCTTGACGACTACCTTCATATAGTTATTTGATCCCTTACAAAAAATTTGGTTGCTTACAATTTGCATGTGCAGGGGGAACTTCATAAGCCGGTGAAAGTTGACGATTGCTTTTGGAGCTTAGGTAGAATTTCGTGCTTTATACTTGTACTTGCTGGTTTCAACTTAATGGTTTTCCCTGCAATAGTGACTAGTTTTGTTGCTTGATCTTGTGCAGAGGATCAAAAATCCATCTCTGTTCTTCTGACTAAACAGAATCAGATGGAATGGTGGAAGTGTCTGGTGAATGGTGACCCTGAAATCGATACTCAAAGAGTGGAACCTGAGAGTAGCAAACTGTGGGATCTGGACCCAGAAACCAGATCAACTGTGGAGAAGATGATGGTAGGTGCCACCAAGATCTTATTATATTTGATCTCACCATGTTCTTTATGTTTTCTTGTTTGGTGTTTTGACTAAAATGTTGAATTTTATAAATCAAATGCTCCCTCTGTTTTCTAATACTTTTAGAGTTTTAGAATATAAGATACTTTTACATTTTTCAAAAATATTCATTACAGTTTTTTCCTATCAAGGAATTCTGATGCTGATTAACATTTTTGGTTTGGGTTCTTTATCTATTTTATAGATTAGGTATATCAGTTTAATTTTGGTCATGCCTTGCATGAGTTATTCACGAGTCGTAGAGTTATGCAGTCATATACCATCGACCTCATCTCATGTGTTTCTGACAGTGTGCCGTACCTCACTTGTTAATCTCCTAAATTATCCCACCTATTTCTTTTTGTTCTTTGTTTGTCCTCCCGTTTTGGTAATTTAAACTGCTTACTCAATGTTCCGTCACTTGTTTTCCATTTCTTTGGGTCCGTTCATATAGTCATCCTGTAGAGAATATGCTGGGTTGTTAATGATTGGTTTTCTTGAAATGTGTTATGCAGTTTGACCAAAGACAGAAGTCCATGGGACTTCCCACAAGTGATGAGATGCAGAAGCAAGAGATTCTGAAGAAGTTCATGGCTGAGGTAGAAAACCAACATTCTCCCAGCTCTCCTTCCCCCTCCCCCTTTGACAGTCTTGTCTGAAGTATATTTCCTAACTGTAAGGATTTTGTTTGTGCAGCACCCAGAAATGGACTTTTCTAGAGCAAAGATAAACTGATGAAGGAGGAGATGGACTTCCTATGTGAACGAACGTATTTTGGGGATGGTTATTTTGGGATAAGATTAGTTGGGATTTCGGGCTAAGGGGGGTTGGACTATTTTTGCCAATGTAGCTAAACCTTGAAACTGGAATTGCTTCTAGCTCCTTGCATTTGATACTTACAGGACATCATGCTTTGATTAATATAGTATTTTTCGTGCTTAGATTTGCATAATATTTGCAGATTATTACACTCATTCAAGGAAAATATCTAAAGGTCAGGAGACATGTATTGCATTATTCATTATTCTTGAGGTTATGTTGTGGTGTGCTAGCAGCAAGGGAACACCCAAATTGCTGGAGAAGTGAATGTGACCCTTTTCTTTCGCCAAGTACAATTTCCTTTCTGGAAAGTAGTAGCAATAGGTGACGTCTTAGATGGACAAATGTCCAAAGAAATTGAGTTGTAGAAGGACTAGAATCTTTCATCTCAATGGTTTTGAAGACCCACAAGCATGAAGCATTACTACTACAAGTTAGAAGTAAAGCCATATCTGTCATCTTCCACATTGCTTTCCATAAAAAGGTATGGGACCCATGCTTGAGCTTGACCTCAGCGTTCTTAGTTCCTTCCAATATTCTGAGGCTGAGATTCATCCTTTTCTTTTTTTTTTTTTTTTTTTTTGTTTTGTGTTTTGGGGAAAGTGATGTTTTAAGTAAGCTTCACAGTGTTTCTTAAAAGTTAAAACCTAGCGATCGGTTTTAATGGGCTCAAGGCAACTAAAACCTTGATAAATTGCTACATTTTGTCTTAGGGGGGGAGTTTTATTTGGTTCATCTGCATCTTCTGGTACCTTTTTTATAGTACACTTCTTTAATAATAATTTTTATTTTTTTAGAATTTATCTTTTAAAGTTTATAGTTTATCTTTTATTTTATAAGATTTATATTAATAAAACTATTATAAAAGATGTATGTATATTATAGAAAATGTACTAGAAGATGTATTAAATAATTCCAACCGATTCATCTGGATAAATTTTGACCAGATGAAACTGTGAAAAATTTTGCGAACAAGACATGATGAATGACTTGAAATGTATGAAGGTTCATGGTAAGGGGTTGAATCGGACATAACACAGTGCATTAGCAATCTTGTCTGAAGTTATTGTTTTTGTCATCTTCATCGCCCCAACTTAATCACTTGAAATGGACTAAAACAATAACGTTATCTATAAAGTTTCTTAGGAAGGTATAGAGACAATTTATAGGTTTATCTAATAATGCCCAATAAATATCAATCTGCCTATTAATATCTCACCTTTAAGGACGATAAGGAGTCATATTTACCATTTATAAAACAGAGTTTTATTATAGAAAAAGATGAAAATGAAGTGCAACATATGATTAGAGGTATATTCGATTTATTAAAAAAAAAACATATATATATGTGTTTCTTCTCTAATTCTTCTTTCATGAAAATGTATGTAAGTATTAGTAAATTGAAAGAAACTTTAGTCTATATATATACATATATATATATGTAAAGTAGTGATAGGCTGGTCTACAGATTAATTGCCTTTATTAAGAAAAATATGCATACACCATGATAGGCTCAACAGACAGAGTCCGAAACCTTAAACGGGGTCATAGGAACAAATTCCGGCATCCCGTAGTCAATACCAGCCTGAACTCCAAAGCAAAATGTACGAACGTTCGATTTTTTAACCTCACACAACATATACATAAACAGGTAACAAGCTTTAGCGTACCTACCAGGCTGCCCTGTGCTACCCTAGTCAGTGGATCCCTCCTAACCCAACCTGCTAGGAAATAGCCACTACTGCAGAGTATGATAGGGAGTCAAACGCAATACCGCCTTGGGTCTAACCCTCCAACGGTACTACTCCCTCTGTCAACTGGATCTAGATCAAGAGTAACACTACCAAGCATGTCATTTGGAAGAGGCCCTCGTACGGGGGACTAGCCACGCACAGTGCAAGTCCTCTCGATATGTTGATAAAAAATGTATACCAAGCCTTTTTTTGCAGGATTAGGTTTTAATTTATTTTTACAAAATTATAGGTCATCTCTCGGCCACACAAAACTTTTAGGTATCGAAAAATCCCTATCCGTCGGGCAATACTCGTATCCATGACAAATGTATATATAATTTTGAAATGTAAGATTTAACACATATTACCGAGTATAAAATAGGTTATGCCATTATGCTCATCAAAATCATGATAAATATCTCTCAAAGAAAACTTATTAAATACCTCCAGAATTTAAAGTAAAGTAAGAATAAAACCGTAGAGAAATATTCATTAAAAAGACATAGTAAACATCTTTGAGCTCACATTTAAAATAAAATTATTAAAAATTCTTTTAAAACAAAGCCTTAATAAGAATATTTAGAAGATTTGTAAAGTATGATTTTCAAAAAGAAATAATAAATATTTTAGATATAGTTTTAATTCTCAAAAACCCCTTCGAATAAGAAGATTTAAGATATTCTTTCCAAAAAGAAATAATAAACACTTTAAAGAAAATAATTTCCTCAAAGTAATTTTAGTACTCAAGACTTCCAAGAGAATTTTAAAATGTTTAAAAATATTATTTTCAAAAGGAAGTAAATATTTTGAAAATAATCTCTCAGATTGATTTTAAAATTCAAACTTTTAAGAGAATTTAAAATATATATAAATATTATTTCTGATAATAAATAATAAAATATTTTGAACATAATTTCCCAAAAATAACTTTTGAATTCAAAACCCTTAAGAGAAATTTTAAAAGTAGTTAAAAATATTATTTCAAAAGAGAAATACTAAATATTTTGAGAATAATTTAAAAGTAGTTAAAAATATTATTTCAAAAGAGAAATAATAAATATTTTGAGAATAATTTAAAATAATCTTAAAACTCAAATCCTTTAAGAAAATTTGAAATATCAAAAAAAAGAAAAATATTATTTCCAAAAGAAATAATAAATATTTTAAAAATAATTTCTCAAAATAATTTTAAAACTCAAAACCTTTAAGAGAGTTTAAAATATTATTTCCAAAAAGAAATAATAAATATTTTTAAAAATAACTTTCCAAAATAATTTTAAAACTTGAAACCCAAAATAAAAGGGTTGTAAAAATATTTCAAGTAAAAGCATCATTAAAAATATGTCATTAACTTAAAACATATTATAGTGCCATAAGAGAATATTTAAAATATAAATATTTTAAAAACTTATCACATTTTTAGCATAACCCGTAATATACCACCGGTAAATATATTTTGTGCATCTTGTCAAGAACCAAAGGTAGAGAAATATGATTTCAAGAAAAGAAAAATAATTAAATTTCTTTTAAAAGAAAAATATTGGTGAACTCACCTTGAGCCGCGGAATGAGTTAAACTTACAAATAATATCATTCCAAACTTAGTCAAATAGCGCTATAAAAATATAACTATAACCTCATGATGACCCTATGGTGTACTTTAATTTATTTTAAACCCAAAGGAATTCTAAAAAAAATCTCGAAAATAATTTCATAATAATTCCTAAAATATCGTGGGTTCTTAAAATAAATCTATAATTGTTAAATCTTAATATTATTTATAATAATAAAATAAAACTATAAAAAGAACAAAACTAAAAATAAAAGAAAAGAAAAAAAAAGATTTACCTTGAGAGAGAGAGAGAGAGAGAGAGAGAGAGAGAGAGAGAGAGAGAGAGAGAGAGAGAGAGAGAGAGAGAGAGAGGGGGAAAAAGAAAAAAGAAAGAAAAGAGAGGAAGTGAAAAAGAGAGAAGATAGTGGCTGCCGAGAGAGAGAGAGAGAGAGAGAGAGAGAGGTGAAGAATTAGTTATCCTAGCACCATATATATAGCCAAGTATGAAGGGTGGTGCCTTATGTGTTCAAGACACATGGCACTCACTTGCCATGTATCCACAATTTAACATCCTACTTGGCACCACTAACTCTTATAATTGCTTTAAACTCCTCCAAATTTCTAGACTTTCTACATTGGCCCCAAACCTTAAAAATGATTTAAAATTCATATTAAACTTAAAATCTCAATCTCTAACTTAAAGCGTTAAACACTAATAATTCTAAAAAATGCCCAAAATTTTTCCAATGAAAAAATCTTTCTTAAATTTTCTAAAAATTACCAAATGACTCCAAAACTTTCTATTCTTTATAAATTAACCCCAAAACTTTTATTTGAGCTTACCGAGACTTATGTTAACTTTGAGGTGCTTATTCGGGACGTTACACATGAGGTCTTGTAAAAACATACATTCGGCCTAGTCCCATTCAAGATATCTCGTGAAATTGAAAACTAGGCCTAGGTAATGCCAGACTTTACATAATTCCACTTCTCGGAGGATTTATCAACTAACTACTCAGGTCCAACCTGTCGCTCGCCATAAAGAGCTAGCAAATGTGGTCGTCGATATTGCTTCCTATGCAAAGTACTGAAGATACACAAATGACTATTATCAAGATTCTTGGGTACGTCGTGCAGCCGAGGTCAGAAAGAAGGCCCTTATTCGCTTTTTATACTGGGGAAAGCATACAGTCTATGCCAAACTCACTGATGTATTGGTACAACCACAATTGAATGATCTAGGTGGAGCCTCATATGTTATCCCCTTTCGAGTGTGATTTCGTATCTTGATAGATCTAGAGATATATTACAAGTCCTCCGTCCCAGAGTCCATTGCCACGGCCATCTGGTTCACAGGTACTACCAAAAAATCAAATAACGATTGATACATCACCAAAAGTATCAAAGAAGAAAGACCAGTGGTCTTCCCGCACATTATCTTACTGATGTAGCAATAATACTCAAGAACCACTTGTGTGCAGGTTTTTCAAGCTATGAATTCACTCATCCATGCGATCAGGAAAGCCTTGTGCTCCTTTACTGTTACTTCAGTTCCCTACTTCCCCTTGTCCTCTTGGATGCATTTATTTAGATTTGCTGCATTCAATTCTGTTTGGACCGGGCCTTTGGGTAAATCCAAAGAAAAGTTTTAGAGGTCCAGCATGAAGACTGAACATGACCGACAAGTCATAAATAGTTTGTGAGATCATACCAAAAGGAAAGATAAATGCATTAACCTTAGGGTTTCATAAAGGCATTATCACAGCAACCAGTGCTCTGTCCATGTTGGGTCTTTCCTCCGTAAAGAGAATAAGGTCATGAATTCCACAATCAATCCCTACATCACTGAATATTACATTAACCCTTAGCAACCATCTGCCGTACCCGTATGCTGGATTTCAGGTGGCGAGCTATGAAATTTCTTAGGAAAAACGTCCAACATCCTATGAGGGTCGTTCAAAAGCAGATCAGATGCATCCCAACTGGCATCCCCGTCTAGACTGATGAGACCCAATTTAGCTCTTTGTCCATCGGTGTCGATTAAGATCCGCTCATTCGGGAGTTCAATGATTGAAGCTAAGGTGGATGAAGAGGCCATGGTATATCGCAAGTTTTACTATAAGGAGTATTTTAATGTTTGAATCGTAGGGTTCAAAGCATCTCCTTATGGAGACTTATTTTTATTTTTAATTTTATTTTACCATAGAAAGGCGAATTTACCGAGGTTGACTTACACGTCACGGTAAAAAGAATTTTTTACCATTCTCGATGATAAGGACTCGGTAAAGGCCAGCTCGTATGTGTTCGTGGTTGGCTATTCGCTCTTGGTGTTAATCAAATACACAAACTATTATCATTGGTTATTCATTGGTTCTTACTCAACTATTATTAATTTTATGAATTAGATGACAAGAATCATAATCTGAAATAAAATTTTTTGATTAAAATAACATAAAAGAGGTCTATTATTATATATATTCAACCAAAGCCTTTGAATAATGTGCACGTCAGATACCATAGAGTCGTTGAGTTCACCCCATATGCAATATGCTAGCATCGTCGCCATATTATAGGCAAACAAGCTGCAGGAGAGGTTGTGGTTCCACTACCACACTTCTTTAAAGAAGAAGCGAAAGAATTCCAAGTAACGTGACTTGAAGTTCATCAAGTATGTTGAGTGAAAGCAAAATGGCCAATCGCCTAGGGTTGGCGCACGTGGTATTTTCGCTCTTAGTAAAGATGGAAGGGGCATGCATCTACATACAATGTGAAGTAGATGCGCAACATCGTGCATAATATCATAAAAATAACTCTTTTTTCGCGACAATAACGGATGGCGAAGCCCAGACGCATGACGAAGGATATCACATTGCTAACTAGGTAATCTACTAATGGCAGATAATTTTCCCTAATTGCATACGCAGCTAATTACGAAAAGAGGATCTTACTGGCGTGAGCCACTGTAAGAGAAGTTGAACTGCTTGCCGTATATGTATGGAGTCTTTTATAATTATGGATCATTTTCGACAAACGAGCTCTATTAACATCCAACGGTAAAATGGCAAGCCCAATTAATGTGGCTAGTAAGGAACTAGCAAAAGGCAACGGTAAAAAGTTGAAATGGTTAGTAGTCGAGCCAGATTTTCCTCGCATCAGGCAAGTTGGAGCTCAATTGACATGCGTCAGTCTATCCCATTTAAGGATCAGAAGAATGCACCAGTAAAAAATATAAAAAATCAAGTTAATTGACACCCAACGGTAAATTATAAATCTTTCACATCGTTTTTAAATACAAAAAGAATTGAGATTGCTTCATAGTTACACTTAACCTCTATCAATTTAAAACCTAGCTCCATAATGGTTCATTGTTTACCTTATACTGTTCGTAATGCCCTGCGCACATTTTTGCCCTGCGCAATGTTAGAAGGGGTGATCCGCCATTACCTGGATCTCTTCTAAGATAGTAGTACTTGTATTGTGGTGTGTCTAGGCTTTGTTGGGTGGTTTTTTCATCGGGAGAATATCAACTTTATGACCTTCTGTATGGTGCTAGACATCTACCTGAAATTGTTTGAAGATGAAGTCTAGTACGTGTATCTAGGCTTTGCCGGGCAGTATGTCACCGAAAAATGTCTGTTTTATGACCTTCTGCAACACGTTGGCAATCTACTCACATATTTTCGAAGGCCCGTACGCTCTTTACTACGAGTGTTACTATCGCATCCAAAAGCCTGTGAGAAAGGCAAATGGTGATGTGCATGGAGCCATTTACTACCTTATTTTAAAGCAACATCGACTAAACTTCTTCCTTTCTTACTTCCCTAAGGCTTACAAATGGATTTATGATCATGGACCCTACATCATTGATGCATCAGATAAAGCTCTTGGGCTCATTTATCGTAGCTGGGGTATAACAGAAATCTTTATCCCTATGGTGGATATGGATTATCAGATGGTCACATATTATTCGATGCAGCCTTATCTGAAGCACATTTAGTTATGTTATTTTATATAAACGCAATATGGTGTATTGTCCTCCCTGTCTTATACACCTAGTTAACTTTTATGCAGTTGCACTTGTAACTTTCCATTCCTACGTTTTTTACTTCCTTATGCATCTATTTCAAATTCGACTATCGACTAAATGAAAAATGAATAATAATCAAAATGTATATAGTAATGAAGAATGCATATGAATACTAATGTGATCTCGCTAACACATGAATTTAAAGTATTGATATTGATTAACACATAACTATGAAAATATACGAGATCGAAAATAATGCCAATGGTATAATAGGCGAGTTGTATTTAGACTTGTAGAAACTGGTCACACAGCTTGAGTATGGCCACACAGGTTGTTCATGTGATGGCACAAAGCTCCAAGTTTTTAGCCGCATTATGTATTGGTATCGTTTTTGGAAACTTGGTAGATCTCGAAGAATCCGTGATCGTGAGTTGTAATATTGAAGTCCAATTAAGGAGATTTGAAAGAATAAGGAAAGGTCGAGATCCTAAATAAAATAGGACTTTTAGGGAATTAAAACTAGAAGTCTTTTTGGAAACAAAGTCCTTGGTCAAAATTCATATTGAAAAATAATTGGAAATTCAAGACCCACCAATCAGCCTCAACATCTATTAATAGAGGAATACAATTGAACATTGGGGTCATTCGTTCTGCAATTCTTTGAAGACATTCTTCAAGAGAAAAGATGGAGGTTCACGGTGGTTGAGTTTGTGCAGTCACAAACTTTAAACGATATGATTCTTCGTTGATGCTTGTTGTTCATCCTTCAATATTCAATGGAGTTCTTCTTTGAAAACTATAGCTTCTAAGGATAGAAATCGTGCTACGGTTCAACGTTGTTGAAGACATGAAGGGATTCAAGATCAAGCAACTTGTTGCAAGAGAGAACATTGAAGAGTTGAAGGGATTCAACAGTGTAATGTGCAAAGTGAGTTTGCATTGATTCTACTAAGGAAACACTAGATGTGTAGCTTTCTTGTATTGTGTTGACAGTTATTAGTGGATTGCTTTCTAGGCCTGGCTATGCAGAAGTAGGCTTGACTAAACTGTGTTACCAATTGCTATGTCTTGTGTATTTGTGTTGTTTATTGTTTTTCACACTGTGTATCACACTACTCCTCAAACAGCAAAAATTAGTCACACTGCACAAATTGCCAATGTACTAACTTACAACTGGTATCAAAGCTCTAGCACTGTTTGTTGTGCTAGTTATATAGCAGGTGATTATCATGAGAAGTAGTACTTGGGTCATCATTACAACCAAGGAAGGCGGATCTGTTACCAGACCTCCTCTGCTCAAAGGCACAAATTATGCCTACTGAAAGATGAAAACACGGATTTTCATTCAGTCCCTGGATGAAACTTCATGAAAAGCTGTTGAGACTTGATGGAAACCTCCTACGAAGATTGAGGAAGATGACACAACTAAAATAACTAAGGTAGTTGTGAAGCCTAGACTCTAATGGGCCGATGATGAGAGAAAACCTACTCCGGCTAATGCTAAGGCATTAAACAACATCTTTGCTGGTATGGATAAGGAACAATTCAAGCTGATTTCAACTTGCACATCTGTAAAGAAGGCTTGGAAAACTCTGGAAACCATTCATAAAGGTATAAATGCTGTGAAGATTTCCAAATTACAGATATTGCCTACTCAGTTTGAAGAATTAAGGATGTAAGAGGATGAAACAATTGGTTAATTCAGTGGCAAACTCAGAGACATTGCAGATAAGACTTATCAATCGGGGAAAGGAATTCTCTAAAGAAAAACTAATGCGGAAGGCACTAAGGTCCTTGCCTGCACGATTTCATCCTAAGGTTGCAACAATTAAAGAAGTAAAGGATATGACAAAACTTCCTTTGAATGATCTTTTAGGATCCTTAAGGACATAGAGATAAATCTTGATATTGAATCCAAAGGTAAGGGTATTGCACTGAAAACTGAGCACAACTCATCCAACATCACACGCTATTCTGAAGAAGAGGTTATGATGCTCACTTGAGACTTTGGGAAGTTTCTTTATGGAACTAGAAAAATATCCAAACCTCAAGGGAGGTTCAAGACTTACAACAGAGATAGCAAAGGCCCCAATAATTTTAAGTCTGAAGGAAGCACAATGAAAAGAAAGTATGACATTGGTCAAAAAAGAAAAAGCATACAATTGTAGAGAATGTGATGGATATGGTCACATCCAGGCAGAATGTGCCAGCACGTTGAAGAAGAACAGACCCATGAATACTACTCAATGATGATGATAAAAAAAAGTGGTTCTGAAGATGATGAAGAAGACAGTGATTCTTATGAGACACTGGCATTTGATGTGATAATAGATTTGGAAGATATATGCACAATAATCACAAAGATGACAGTGACAATGACTCCATCTATAGTGATGAAGAAGTATCCTATGAGGAACTACAAGATAAGTATAGTCTTCTCTACACCAAGTGGGTTAGACTTGTAAAGTTACATCAAGATCTAAAGGATAGCCTAAAGAAGATTCAGGAACAAAAAGATGCTCTTGAAGAAAGAAATTATGAGCTAATGGCTCAGGTCAAGGATACAATAGAGAGAGTGAAAGTGGTTGAAGGTAAAATAACAAGATTGAACACTGGAAAAGGTAAAGTTGATGAAATTCTCTCTATGGGAAGGCCAATTAGAATGAAATCGGGACTTAGCTACACTAGTACAAATCTCAATCACACAACAGGTACACATGTCACACAACATGAAAGCACTTCAACGTTTGGCAATTTGGAAAGAGTGTTTGTCAAAGACAGCTTGAATCAAGCTGAGAAGAGAAACTTGATCAAGAAACACAAAACTAGAAGCCTCTACTTATGTGTGATTACTGCAAAATGATCGGGTACGTGTGGCATTAATGCTACAGGAGAATTAGAGATATGAAGCAAGGAAGAAAGTTACACACATGCCTTAACTAAAGAGAAGTCAAGATGCGATGGATTTAGATCAGAAAGGAAAAGTTCAGATATAAAGTAGTTCATCTATCTCTGTTAGTGAATTTTGGGGGTGTATGATATCTTGACAGTAGATGCTCACGCCTTTTGATGGGAAATAAAGAATATCTGGTGGACTATACAGTATGTCATAAAGGTAATATGGTATTCAGTGATGGTGTGAAAAACAAAGTAGTCGGTGTAGGCACACTAAATTGTAGTTGGAATGTAAAAATTATCTAATATGCTACACATAGAAGGAATGAAAGCCAATCTGATAAGTTTAAGTCAGTTGTGTGATGATAATGATCTATTGGTGTATTTTGACAAGAGACAATGCTATGTGCTGACAGCCAATGACCAAGTGCATCGTCGTAGATCAAGAACAGCTGGCAATTGCTACCAGATGAATGCTATAAAAGAACCTATATGTCTGACTGGACAAATTGGAGAAACTGAGCTATGGCATAAACGACTAGGGCATGGGAACTATAAGCACTTACACAAACTTGGAAGCAAAAAATTTGTCAGAGGAATTCCTCGATTTAAAAAAGAGTGTAAGCTATTGTGTGACGATTGCCCGATCGGTAATCCAATCAAACCCAAGCAAATCCAAGTTGGAGATATCACCACAACATATATCTTGGAGTTAATGCACATTGATCTGTTTAGACTCACACAAGTAGAAAGTACTAGTGGTAAAAAGTATGCCTTGGTGCATGTCAATGACTTCTCAAGATGCACATGGATAGACTTTCTTAGAAATAAGTAAAATTCATTTTAGCCATTCAGAAATATCTGTCTAAGTATTCAGAAAGATAAGAACACAACTCTAAAAAGGCTAAGGAGTGATCATGGCAAGGATTTTAATAACAGCCAGTTTTTAGAGTTCTGTGAGTCACATGGCATCAAACATGAGTTCTTAGCTCCCAAGACATTACAACAAAATAGTGTGGTTGAGAGAAAGAACAGAATAATTCAAGATATGATTCGTGTAATGCTGAATTCCAAGGGACTATCACACAGTTGGTGGGCAGAAGTAGCCAACAACAGTACACATCATTAATAAAGTGTTTTTAAGGCCCTTGATGAACAAGTTAGCATATGAAATTTGGAAGGGCAGGAAACATAAGCTAAGTTACTAGCATGTGTTTGGAAATAAATGGTACATCTTGAAGGATCGTGAACACTTAGGAAAATTCGATGCTAGAAGTGATAAGGGAATCTTTCTGGGATGCCCTACAAACAGTCATGCATACCGTGTGTTTAACACACACAAGAGTAGTCATGGAATCAATAAATGTGACTGTTGAGGATGTTGACACCAGGAGACTAAGTGTTAATGATCAGGCTATTGATGATGAAGAAAACACACCTGAAGTGATAGTGACCTAATAAGATCAAAGTGATGTTGAAGATTCTTTAAACCTACCAGTCGATAGGAGTGTCACTCGCATTCAGGACAATGAGATAGCAAGAAGAAAATGTATAAGACTTCTGAAAGATCACCCCACAGATACTATCATTGGTGACATCACAGAAGGTCGAAGAACTAGAAGCAAGAAAGGAGTAGACTAAACTCAGATGGCTGTAATGATCACCCCAAAGATACTATCATGTGTTTGGAAATAAATGGTACATCTTGAAGGATTATGAAAACTTAGGAAAATTTGATGCTAGAAGTGATGAGGGAATCTTTCTAGGATGCCTCACAAACAGTCATGTATACCGTATGTTTAACACACACACAGGAGTAGTCATGGAATCAATAAATGTGACTGTTGAGGATGTTGACACCAGGAGATTAAGTGTTAATGATTAGGCTGTTGATGATGAAGAAAACACACCTGAAGTAATAGTGACATAATAAGATCAAAGCGATATTGAAGATTCTTCAAACCTACCAGTCGATGAGAGTGTGACTCACATTCAGGACAATGAGATAGCAAGAAGAAAAAGGTATAAGACTTCTGAAAGGTCACCCTAGAGATGCTATTAATGGTGACATCACAGAAGGTTGAAGAACTAGAAGCAAGAAAGAAGTAGACTAAACTCAGATGGCTATAATGATCACCCCATAGATACTATCATGTGTTTGGAAATAAATGGTACATCTTGAAGGATCGTGAACACTTAGGAAAATTCAATGCTAGAAGTGATGAGGGAATCTTTCTGGAATGCCCTACAAACAGTCATGCATACCGTGTGTTTAACACACACACATGAGTAGTCATGGAATCAATAAATATGACTGTTGAGGATATTGACACCAGGAGAGTAAGTGTTAATGATCAAGTTGTTGATGATGAAGAAAACACACCTAAAGTGATAGTGACCTAATAAGATCAAAGCGATGTTGAAGATTCTTCAAACCTACCAGTCAATAGGAGTGTGACTCACATTCAAGACAATGAGATAGCAAGAAGAAAAGAGATAAGACTTTTGAAAGATCACCCCACAAATACTATCATTGGTGACATCACAAAAGGTCGAAGAACTAGAAGCAAGAAAGGAGTAGACTAAAATCAGATGGCTGTAGTGATCGGCATGACATGCTACACTTCTACATTTGAACCCAAGAATATCAAAGAAGCGCTCACTAATGAATACTGGCTTGAAGCAATGCAAGAAGAGCTGCAACAATTTGAGAGAAACAATGTATGGGAACTTGTCATAAGCAGAAGGTTTGAATGTGACTGGTACTAAGTGGATATTCAGGAACAAAACTGATGAGGAAGGTAACGTCACACACAATGAGGCTAGGCTGGTTGCATAAGGGTATACTCAAGTAGAGGGACTAGATTTTGATGAAACATTTGCCCCAGTCACACAACTTGAATCTGTAAGATTGTTGGTCACCATTGCGCGTGCCAAGAACTTCACACTCCAGCAGATGGATGTTAAAGTGCTTTCCTGAACGGAATATTATAAGAAGAAGCATTTATTGAACAACCAAAAGGATTTTGTGAATCCAAAGTATCATGATGGTGTTTTATAAGTTGAAAAGGGCTCTTTATGAACTAAAGTAGGCTTCAATAGCATGGTATGAAATACCCACTAACTATTTGCTCAACAAAGAATACATTAAAGAGAGTATGGCTCCACATCAAAGGAGCTCACAGAAGAATTCATCACATCTATGAGAAATGAATTTAAAAATGAGTATGGTGGGTGAACTGACATTCTTTCTTGATTGCAAATCCAACAAATGAAGGAAGGCATATTTCTCTCTCAAGCAAAATATGCTAAGAATCTAGTGAAGAAGTTGGGGTTGGAGAATGGAAAGACGGTGAGGACACCCATGAGTAGCAGACTCAAGATCAACAAAGATGATATGGGAACCAGTGTGGATCAGCATGAGTACAAAAGTATGATCGGTGGATTACTCTACTTAATAGCTAGTAGACCTGATATATTATATAGTGTCTAATCGGGATTTTTATAATAAAGATTTAAACCCAATACTTTCAATTGCACAAGATTAATGTAATATGGAAGTATCAGGGTATCGAACCACAGAGAAAGGCTTAACTACTTAAATTATTATCTTCCTATATTAATTTTATAAAAACAAGATTGAAAATTTATTATCTAAAATTATTCCTAAATTAATTAAAACTAATAAATAAAATAACTAAATTAAAACTAACAGAAGATTAACCAAAGAAGATGATTTAGAACCTTAAATCCACCACTAACCTATATAATAATGATTTAATTTTACTTAGGAAAAAAAGATTAGATTTTTATGTGGTTATCTAGGCTACAAGCTTTGATTCACTAAAGAAATATATTATGTTTAAATGCATGACATAATCCATCTAATCATTAGCATGACTTATTCATTTCTAAAACCCACAATATACTTGCAAAAATTACATATCTCTCATACTCAAGACTACAAGAATCAAGCATAGATAAAAATATCAATTAACCCAAACATGTTCTACAAGAACAATCACAAAGAATTAATTGCATCAAACCAAGAACATCCCAAGATATGCAATCACATAAATAAGATAATAAATCTCCTAAAATAAAATAAACTAAAGTCACACGGCTAGGGTTTCATCAAGATTCTAAAAATAAATTTATTTCATGGCTAAAGGGAAAGAAGGAACCGATTGATTGAAGTAAATCATAGCCCTTTCCAACTAATATTGCTGCTGCGTTTTTTTCCTCAAGTTGCCGCCTGTTTTGCTACAGCCAAGCGTCTGTTTTTGCTGCTTGGTTACGTCCGATTATTGATGCTAGCAACCGATTTCAACTTCAGCTGCAGCTGATTTGCGCTGCTTCTGCTCAACTAATGCTACGTCACCTCTCTGCTTCAGCTTCAGCTCCTGCTTCTGCCTGCTTCAAATTGTAGCTGGGTCTGTTCGTATGCCAAGCAGCTCAGCAACTGCTGCTGTTTCTGTTTGTTCTCTCACAGCCAGCAGCTGCTGGTTTTCTTTTCTAGCTCCCAACCCTCTCTTTTTCTTTGTTTTCTTTTTTTTTTTTTTTTCTGTTTTCCCCCCTCGCCGATCTCTCCTTTTATTTTTTTTTCTCTCTTCCTTTTCCAGTCGTCTAGTGCGGCAGCTGCTTCCCCTTTTTAAACTCTCTCACAACTCTCTCTTTTTTCTTAGTTCCCTTTTCTTTTCGGTTCCAGCTATCTCTTTTTAGCAACTTCTCTTTTCTTCTTATTTTTCGACTGGTCCTTCTTTTCTCTTCATTTACAGCAATAGCCCCATTCTCTTTCTTTCTTTTTTTTTTCTTTTTCCTTGAATTGGGCTACCTCCACTTCTTTGGACTTCTCTCAATTATGGGCTTACTTGTGGGCTTCTTTTCCTTTATCACCAAAATAAAATAAATTAAATATAATAATTATATTTAATAAATAAAATATTTTTAAAAGTTACTAATTAAAACTTAATGTGTTTATTTATACTAAAAATTGACTCTATCAGTGTCGAAGTGTGGACAAGATATCAAGCAGATCCTAAAGAGTCACACAAGAAAGCAGTAAATGCATCCTGACATATATATATATATATGGCACTACTGAGTCAGGATTATTCTACAGTAAAGATATCACAACTCATCTTGTTGGTTATAATGATGAGGATTGGGCTGGTAACTGTGATAATAGAAAAAGCACATTTGGAGGATGCTTCTATGTCAGAAACAATATGGTCTTGTGGTATAGTAAGAAACAAAACTGTATCTCACTATCCACTGTAGAAGCTGTACAGCGCTGTAGGGAACTGTTATACACAACTCCTTTGGATGAAACAGATGCTAAATGACTATGGGATTACACAGAAGAAGCTGGTTATGTATTGTGACAATACTAGTGCAATCAACATCACCAAAAATCCTATGCAACAAAGTAAGACAAAGCACATTGATATAAGACATCACTTTATTCGAGAATTGGTTGAGCAACAGATTGTGAGCTTGGAGTATGTAACATACTGAAACAATTGGTTGATATCCTTACTAAGTCCCTGGATGCCATGAGATTTGAAGAACTCAGAGGCATTGGGGATCTGTGTGATCAACTAGTTTATGAGATGCCTGTCTAACAATACCTTTATTCTTCAAATGTAGCAAGACTTGCAGAATTTTAAGGGTAAGCTCCCATGAGCATTATTTCATATCAAAATGAGGAGTATAGGGGCTAGATTTTATTTATAAAATATGTTTCTAATGGCATGTGTGGCCTTGGGATATTTTTGGATTGCTTTATATGGTAGCCACTGAGCTATCTGTCTTGGCTTGTGTGCCACCAAAACTAGAACTTGAACAATTCACTTAGTTTTCTTCTAATTCATGCTTACGGTTTAATATGCATGCTATGGGTGTCTTATAAAGCATGAAGGTTTGTGCAGCTCACTGGTGTTTAATCTAAAACAATGCCAAAGGGAGAGTTTGTAGAAACCTGTCATACAGCTTGAGTGTGGACACACAGGTTGGTCATGTGATGGCACAAAGCTCAAGGTTTTTAGCAGTACTATGTATTGGCATCATTTTAGGAAACTTGGAAGATCTCAAAGAATCTGTGATCATGAGCTGTTAATATTGAAGTCTAGTTAAGGAGATTTGAAACAATAAGAAAATGTCAAGATCCTACGTAAAATAGGACTTTGAGGGAATTAAAACTAGAAGTCTTTTTGGAAACAAAATCCTTGGTCAAAATTCATATTGAAAAAGGATTGGAAATTAAAGACCTACTAACAAGCCTCAACATCTATAAATAGAGGAACAGAATTGAATGTTGGAGTCAACCGTTCTGCATTTCTTCGAAGATATTCTGCAAGAGAGAAGGCGGTGGTTCAGGTGGTTAAGTTTGTGCAGTCACAAATTTCAAACGGTGTGATTCTTCATCGATGCTTGTTATTCACCCTTCATAATTCAATGGAGTTCTTGTTTTGAAAATTATAGCTCTAGAGATAAAAGTTGTGCTGCGGTTCAATGGTCTTGAAAACTTGAAGGGATTCAAGTTCAAGTAGCTTGTTGCAAAGGGGAGCATTGAAGAGTTGAAGGGATTCAACTATGCAGTGTGCAAAGAGAGTTTGCACTGATTCCACTAGGGAAAACTAGATGTGTAAAAGAATTAGGTGTTTTCTTGTACTGTCTTGACAGTTATTAGTAGATTGCCTTTTTGGGTGTGGCCTCACAGACGTAGGATTGGCCGAACTGCATTACTACTTGCTAAGTCTTGTGTGTTTGTGTTGTTTATTCCTTTTCACACTATGTATCACACTACTCCTCACACAGCAAAATCATTCACACTGCCCGAATTTCATAAGTACTAACTTACAAGATTCTTTTTCATTCACAGTGAATGTCCGAGTTGTATGACTCTTTTTCCTCTTACTAAGCTTGCCTTATATGGCCATAATTTAGGTTCAACCTATCTCGCCTTTCCCGAAAATTTCTTCTCTTCATTTTGCTAATTAACTCTAATCAGAGAGCTGTGAACATCATGGTTGACCAAATCGACTCAATCACCGAGCTGACATTCTATATTTATTTATTGTCGAGTTCACTATTGACTATTCTAAAAGTCTTCGGTTTCAATAAATTGCAATGTTTCCTTGAAACAGCGCACGAAGCAGCCACGATGTTCCAATTCGTATATCGCTCTATAAAATATTGTGATGAAGAAATTTTAGAATATTATACTTCTCTTATTTGAAAGGACTACTTATTTACCTTTGATTTTTCTAAATTTTGTATTGTACAAAGACCATGGCTATTAACGGGAAGGTTGATTACAAATTCATGATGAAAATAAATATCGATTAATTGGTTACACGGTAAGCCACCTTATTCATAGCGACTACATTGTTTCTATTTTTAACTTCACTATGATGTTCATATTTTTCTTAAAATAATTCTTTCTTCAACTATTCGCCTAGGAGATTCCTAATTCCTACGTAATAAAAAGATCGGCAATATTCCAACACATAAACATTGATAAATGCAGCTGGGTATCATTTGTCTAATTGTGTGAAGACCAAAAACAATGACCACTTTTTCATTAACAATTGGCAGACCTTCCTGGAGAAGAACATGGTGCAGCATGGTGATTACATTGTTTTTTAAACTATAAGTTAGTAGTGAGGCTATTGATGCAGTGTTATTGGTTTTGCTGTGTGAAGAGTAGTGAGATTTACGTGTAAAAAGCAACAAATTGAACAAACACACAACACACAACAATTAGTAACACAGTTTGAACAAGCCTACATCTACGGGGCCTCGCCCATAAAGAAATCAACTAATAACTGCCAACACAGTACAAGAAAAACACATAGCTCTTCCACACACCTAGTGTTTCCCTAGTGGAATCAGCGCAAACTCCCTTTGCATACTGCACAGTTAAATCCCTTCAACTCTATAAGGCTCCCCCTTGGAACAAACTGCTTGATCTTGAATCCTTTCAAGTCTTCAACACCGTTGAACCGCAATACAACTTCTATCCCTAGAAGCTATAGTTTTCAAAAGAGGAACTTGATTGAATTATGATAGATGAACAACAAGCATCAATGGAGAATCCAAGCGTTTGAAATTTGTGACTGCACAAACTCAACCACTGTGAACCGCCGCCTTCTCTCTTGCAAAATGTCTTCGAAGAATTGCAGAAGGGCTAGCCCCAACCTTCAATTACGTTCTTTTATTTATAGATTGTTGAGGCTGAACAATAGATCTTGAAATATTAAACCTTTTCCAGTTAGGATCTTGATCAAGATCTTTGTTTCCAAACAGACTTCTAGTTTATTAACAACAAAGTCCTATTTCCCTTGGGTTTCAGTCTTTCCTTTTTCTTCAATTGGACTTAATAATATAACTTATGGTCTTCAATCAATAGTCAAACAAAATCTTTGAGATCTTCTAGGTATCCTAAAACAATGTCAATACTCAATACCGGTGAATCTTAGAGCTTGTGCCATCACAAGATCATCCTGTGTGGCCACACTCAAGCTGTGTGGCAGGTTTTTACAAACTCCCCCTTTGGCATTGTTTTAGATCAAACACCAATGAGTTGCGAAGACTTTCAGGCTTCATAAGAAAACCATAGCATGGATATTAAACCAAAGCATAAAATAACTAAGTAAAGTATTCAAGTCCAAAGATAGTTGCACACAAGCCAAAACAGATAGCTCAAAAGCTACCACACAATAATAATCCAATTCAAGGTAAATTCAATCCAAGGCCACACTACTCCCTCATTTGATCTGAAATAATGCTAACGGAGTTTATCTTTGAGATTTCGGAAGTCTTGCTGTATTTTGAGAACAAAGGCTATTATAGTTGAGAGTTGTTGACTGAGAAGGTCTAGGCTTCTGATTACTTCTAAAGATTCAATACTGGAAGCAGGAGGTGAGGATGAGGCTATGGTGGTGCTTGTCTGCTTCTTTTTAGATGATTGCTTCCTTGTAGATCTTCCTGGGCTAGTTTGTCTTGGTGTTGATGGAGTGGGAGAAGGTGGCACCAATCCAGGAGCTGTAATCTTTGGCATCACCAGGAGTCAGTCAGCAGATAAATATCCCTACATCTAAGAATGTATTCAGAATCAAACAAGGAGAGGGAGAGTAATCATACTAGCCTTTTTTTGGTCTATCTGTCTGAGAGTGTACTTGAAAATGATAGTGCATAAATTGAGCCTCTTTCTGGGCAAAGGTATAGAGTGAGTGAGCCCTTTCATTTAAGACAACAGTAACATTTGTAGTGGGCAGCCAACATCCACAAAACAATCTAAACAAGGTTCTATATGGCATTTTTAATAGATTTGAGTTGAGCTTGTTGGTCTCTAGCTAGACAGCCTCTGAATCTCCAGTTATAACTTGGATCACCTCATCAAAATCAACTTCTTTTTCCAATCTTGTCCCTTCAATATTACTAAAGTGTGGGCAGCTTAAATAGTGTGCCATATTGGTAGAAGAGAAGTTAATAATATGCCCCCTTACATAGACTTGACCATAAGCCAGGCTCTCAGTGTTGCCAAAGTCTTCTGACAGATTGGTAAAGAACTCCTTAACTAAGTTCTCATTGTATCTTTCTGCAAATAGTGCCAATTCCAAATAGCATATTCCCAATAGCAACTCCAACACTTTGTATTGTTCCAGCACCCCTTGACTGACTCTTTTCTTAGGCATGATTAGTTTCCCAATCAGTTCAACCATCCTCAATTCAGCATTCTTATTGTAGAAATGTTTGTTTAAAGCATTCTTGACCATAACCGGAGCAGGAGGAGGTGTAGCAGCTCGTGCGTTCTTAGCACTATTTTGTTAAGATGAAGCTCCTTTGTGAGCTGCTCTAGTCCTCTTTCTTCCCTGGCTTAATCCAGTGCCAGGGGTTATCCCGGTTACCTCTAGATATGACCTAGAGCTCCTTTTCTCCTTAGAGCCTTCCTCAATCTCTTCATCCATATCTTCAATAGACCGATTTATAGAACTCTTAATAGTAAAAAGTGTCATGACAGCAATAGGAGTAAACTCATCAATAAAATGATGAACATGGTGTGCTTCAGCAAACATGAACTCAGTTCCCCAATTTTCAATAGCATGTAGAGATAAAGTATTTTCTAGAAAATAACGAGGTACATATATGCATGTATCATTAACCGAAAATCATAAACAGATAAAGTAGGTAGCAGCAAAGGATTTAGCACAAATGAGATTTAAGTTCTAGAAAATCTCAGCCTACACAAGATCAGAAATTCATCCGAAGTACCTAGATATTCTCCAAGGGATAGAAAGGTTACCGACATGGTCATTAGAATGTCCTGAGTAGCCGACGATATTGTTGTACTTGAGGAACTGGGAGAAGTGTATCTCGATGTTGTTGTATGATCATCCTATCCCAAGGCTAGTGCTCTCCTAGGTCTAATAGGTTGTTTGCCAACCATTGACGAAAGATCGGCACGGATTGGCGACATTAGAGACTATGCAGAGATGGTGATAATGTACAGGAGCAGAAGAACTAAGAGACTAAAACCTTAAGGAATGCAGAGTGGCCTTTGAGGATGGAGGCAAAGCAGGTATGATTTTAGAGTCTTGTGAAATAGGAATCGTCTAATAATTTGATTCATGAGAGAGAAAATCCCGTCTTTTTCGTGTCATACTTAATGATGGACTCTACTCCCAAGGTGTCGTATGATTTTAGAGTCTTGTGAAATAGGAATCGTCTAATAATTTGATTCATGAGAGAGAAAATCCCGTCTTTTTCGTGTCATACTTAATGATGGACTCTACTCCCAAGGTGTCGTATGTGTGAGCGAAGAGGTGTGCTGCTAGTTGACATGTGTGGTATGACAAGGATTATTCACAATACATTGTCCTGAGTGTGAGTTTTGAGAATGTTCTTTGAGCTCTCACACTGCATGTACTTATCTAACAGGAGTAAGTAATGACAATATTGTTAGACAGATATCTCACATACTAATTGATCACACATATCCCCAATGCCTGTCTAAGTTCTTCAAATCTCATGGCATCCAAGGGCTTAGTAAGGATGTCAGCCAATTGTTTCTGTGTGCTCACATACTCCAAGCTCACAATCTATTGCTCGACCAATTCACGAATAAAGTGATATTTATGTCAATATGCTTGGTCTTTCTATGTTGCACAAGGTTTTTGGTGATGTTAATTGCGCTAGTGTTGTCACAATACATGATTAGCTTCTTCTGTGTAATCCCATAATCACTTAACATCTATTTCATCCAAAGGAGTTGTGTCACAATACATGATTAGCTTCTTCTGAGATTCATGTCTGATACCATGTGACTCACAGAATTTTGAAAACTGACTATTAAACAAACTCTTTCCCATGATCACTCCTTAGTCTTTTCAGAGTTGTGTTCTTCTCTGTCTGAATACTTAGAAATATCTTTCTAAATGCATGAAATGAATCTGACATGTTTTTTAGAAAGTCTATCCATGTGTATATTGAAAAGTCATTGACACACCAAAGCATACCTTTTTCCGCCAGTGTTTTAAAATTTATTTGTTCTTGTTCACTCCTATTGCAACAAGATGGACTTTACCAAGACTAAGAATAGACCAACTATCTGGGATGGGAATTTCTTTTACCTATTTCTCTAGGTAATCTATTATTAACAACTTCGTTCCAACTTCTATCACTATAAAAGATTCAAATATTGTATATTCACTACTTATGTCAAACAAGAGGAAAAAAGAGCCAGTACTTTCTACCTGTGTGGGTCCAAATAGATCTATTTGCATTAATTCCAAAGTATTTACTTTGGTGATGTCTCCAACTTGAATATGCTTAGCTCTGACTGGTTTACCGATCTGGAAGTCTTCATATAGCAACTTACACTCCTTTTTGAATTGAGGGATTTCTCTAACAATTTGTTTGTTTCCAAGTTTGTGCAAGTGCTTATAGTTCACATGCCCAAGTCGTTTATGCCACAGTTCAGCTTCTCCAATTTGTCCAGCCAGACATAAATGTTCTTTCTTTGCATTCATCTGGTAACAATTCTCATCTGTTCTTGTTCCTATAATTATGCCATTGCGATACGTTATGTGATTGCTTCCATGTTGTGTGACATAAATACATATTGTGCGATTGAGATTTGTACCGGTGTAGCCAAGTCCTGATTTCACTACAGCTGGTCTTTTCACACAGATTATTTCATCAAGTTTAGCCTTTTCAGTGTTCCATCTTGCTATTGTACCTTCAGCCACCTTTACTCTATCGGTTGCATCCTTGACTTGAGCCATTAGCTCATAGTTTCTTCTTTCAAGAACATATTTTTGTTCCTGAATGTTCTCTACGATACCCTTTAGGTCTTGATATAACTCCACAATTCCAAGTGACTTGGTGTAGATCAGGCTATACTTGTCTTGTAATTCCTCATAGGTTACTTCTTCATCACTGTCATCTTGGTGATCATTGTGCATAGATGTATCTCCCAAATCTATTATCACATTGAATGCCAGTGTTTCATTGGAATCAGTGTTCTCTTTATCATCTTTAGTATCACTTTTCTTATCATTATCATTGAGGGTAATGTTCATGGATCTGTTTTTCTTCAAGGTGTTGGCATATTTTACCTGGATGTGACCATATCTTTCACACTCTCTGCACTGTATACCTTTTCCTTTTTGACCAGTGTCAAACTTTCTTTGCATTATGCTATCTTCAGAGTTAAACCTGTTTGGGCATTTCCTGCCCCTAATGTTAGACGTGAATCTTCCTTGAGGCATGGATGTTTTTCCAGTTCTATGAAGAAACTTCCAAAAGTCTTGTGTGAGCATCATAACCTCTTCTTCAGAATAGGGGGTAGTAGTAGATGAGTTGTGTTCAACTTTTAGTGAAATACCCTTACCTTTGGACTAAGCATCAAGATTCATCTCATATGTCCTCAAAAATCTCAAAAGATTATTCTAAGGAAGTTTTGTCACATACTTTGCTTCTTCAATTGTTGCAATCTTAGGACGAAATCGTAGAGGTAAGGATCTTAGTGTCTTTCGTACTAGTTTCTCCTCCGAGAACTTTTCACCCAATTGATAGTTTTTATTTGCAATGGCTTTGAGCTTGCCACTGAACTCACCAGCCGTTTCATCCTCTTGCATCCTTAATTCTTCAAACTAAGTAGTCAACATCTGAAATTTTGAAATTTGCACAGCATTGGTACCTTCATGAATAGATTCCAAAGTTTTCAAGCCTTCTTTGCAGATGTGCAAGTTGAGATCAACTTGAATTGCTCCTCATCCACACTGGCAAAGATGGTGTTCAATGCTTTAGCATTAGCCTTAGCCAATTTTCTCTCATCATCAGTCCATTCTGATTTGGGCTTCACAACTACCTTGGTTAACAGTTATAGCATCTTCCTCAGCCTTCGTAGGAGGTTTCTATTCACATTCACCAACATCCCATGCATTTTCATCCAAGGATTGAATGAAAATTCTTGTCTTCATCTTCTACTAGGCATAATTTGTACCTTTGAGCAGAGGAGGTCTGAACAGATCCATCTTCCTTGATTGTCATGATGTCCCAAATACTAACTTCCCATTATCTTCACCTGCCAGATAACTAGCACAACAGATAGTGCCCAAAGCTCTGATACCAATTATAAGTTAGTACTGAGACTATCTGTGCAGTGTGACTGATTTTGCTGTGGGAGGAATGGTTTGATTTATTGCGTAAAAAGCAACAAACTGAACGAATGCACAAGACACAGCAATTGACACGTAATTCGGCCAAACCTACGTCTATGGGGCCACGCTCAGAAAGTAATCCACTATTAATTGTTAACACAGTATACAAAGCACTTAATCTTTTATAGATCTAGTGTTTCCCTAGTGGAATCAGTGCAAACTCCCTTTGCACACTGCACAGTTGAATCCCTTCAACTCTTCAAGGTTCCCCCTTAGAACAAGCTGCTTGATCTTGAATCCTTTCAACTCTTCAACACTGTTGAACTGCAGCACAACTTCTATCCCTAGAAGTTATAGTCTTCAAAACAAGAATTTCATTGAATTATGAAAGATGAACAACCAACATCAATGGAGAATCATAGTGTTTGAAGTTTGTGACTACACAAACTCAACCACCGTGAACCATCATCTTCTCTCTTATAGAATGTCTTCAAAGAATTGCAGAACGGCTAACCCTAACCTTCGATTACGTTCCTTTATTAATAGATTGTTGGGGCTGAACAATAGATCTTGAAAGATCAATCCTTCTCCGATTAGGATTTACCAAGGTCTTTGTTTCCAAAAAAACTTCTAGTTTATTACCAACAAAATTTTATTTCCCTTGGGTTCCGGTCCTTCCTTTTTCTTCAATTGGACTTCAATAATACAGCTCATAATTTTCAATCAATAGTAAAAAAAAAAAAAATCTTTGAGATCTTTCAGGAATCCTAAAACAATGCCAATACTTAGTGCTAGTAAAACCTGGAGCTTGTGCTGTCACACGACCATCCTGTGTGGCCATACTCAAGTTGTGTGACAGGTTTCTACAGAAACCATTCGAACCTAAAAATTTTGAATACAACATCACCGTGTTTTCGATTTCTCTAATCGAAAAAAGAGTGGATGAAGACAATGACAACTATGATGGCGGTGGAGACACCGAAAGGCTTCAATTTACATGTAAAGGGATAGGGTTGATGTTGGAAAATCTAGTGGAGCAAAAGATAAACAGAGGAAGATATCATCTTAGTTATGTACGAATATCTTCATAGCTTTTGTTTTCGCAATTGAATCATAAGAATAAATTTAAAGTTAAAAAATTAAGAAACTGAATCATGTATGTGAGTTGGCCATTTAAGTTTATTTATTTATTTTTTAATTAGTCAAGTGTTGAGGAATTATTCAAGGGTAGCTCAATTTACACACAACATAAAGCAAGCCATCTCCCTAAACAAATACATGTAATAGGTGAGCTCGTTTTACTCGTACGGGAAAAAAAACGAGGCAATAGAATGTATCACATGAATTTTTCTGCACTAAATGCACTAAATGTTAGAATCAAATAATAATAAGGAAGTATATGAAATACTATTGTACAGAATTTTAATGAATGGACTTTGATGAACATGCAATTGTTAGAATATACGAGCTAAACAAAAATAATGAGACGGTCTAATGGCCGAGTTGTATCACTATTTTTCGTCCATACTAGATCCACGAGAGAGGGGAGAGGAGTGTTACCCATACGGCCATTTACTACGGACATCACCATTGACAATTGTAACATTCTGCCAATCACTATATGCGTTATAAAACCAACATGAAACGTTCGATTTCAATTCGTTGCAATGTTTTCCTAAAACATCGAATGAAATAGCTACGACGTTCCAATTCCTAAATTTTCATCGTGCTGTAAAATCCTGCAACGAATGAATGACCTTCTAGTATGCTTTTCTTTTTTAAAATACATTGCTTCCTTAACTTTTGAAAACTCATATTTTCTTGTTAGAAAATTTTCAAACTATGGTTGTTAATGGTAATGTGGATTTCAAATTCATGATGAAAATAAAGACTGATTACGAATTTTCTTGAGTGGTAAGAAAAAAAATGAACATTAATCTATTGCTATTTTTATATTCATGCTACTCATTAATGCTACATTTTTGTCGTTTTTATCTTTATGTTATTTCTTTAATTATTTGCACATGAGATTCCCAATCCTACGTAATAGCGAGATCAAGCAATTTCCCTAAATGTGTAAGATTCAAAGTACGGCTAGGAATAATTGTTCAATTGGTGTATAGAGCAAAGCGCAATGTGCACTTTTTTGTTGACAATTGGCAAGCCTTCCTAGAGGAGAACATTGGTGTTGCATGGTGATTATATTGTTTTCGAACCATTCGAACCCAACAATTTCTAATACAACATCATCGTATTTTCCAATTCTCTAATTGAGAAAAAAAGTGCCTTTAACACCAAATTGACAACAATGGTGGCAGTCGAGACGATGATAGACTTAAAACTAATTAAATGTAATAGGGATAGGATTTCTGGAGTAAAAGATAAACAGATGAAGATATCTCTATTTGATTTTGTTTTCTGTTCATGGATATTGTTGGCCAAATCGCAAGTCTGTATGAACATGACATCGAAATTCTTATACTATAAAATTAAAACTTATAAAATAAAGAAGTACAAAATACATCCCTCCTTATGTAACAGAATCATGATAGCGAGGAGGCCATATAATTTTTTTTTCCCGATGTGTCAAGTGTGTACGATTTATACAAAGCCGAGCTCAATTTACATGCCGATCACAATAGAAAATTTTGAAATATCAAAGGTAGAAAGGTAGTGCTTTCTAACTTGAGAATTATAATCTTCTAAAATTAGGAGTTCGCCTCCTACTATTTCTGCAAGCACCAAACTTCATTGCTACACCTAAACCGATTTTCCCCAGGTCTTCCCCTAGAGACGACAATTCGAGGATCCCGAATTCCCTTTTTCTTCCTACCATGTATTACTACCACCCAAGGAACTGCCACACGAGGATCACTAATGTCCATGCAATCAAGTGCATTCCAATTTAATAACTCCTCTTTGGTGCTTCAATAGCCTATTTGAGTCTCACAAGTCTCAGGGGGTTGTAATTACTAAGTCTATAGTTTTATTAAAAGCTTTCTCGACATCTTTGATCTTCTCAAACTCATCGATCGTATGGGGATATCCTTCATCGAAGAAAATCCACAAGTGCCTGTAGTGTACTTCTTTCCACCATCTTCTAAGTATATATCTTTCTGGAAATCTGTTCATTATCATCACCAACCAATTGATTACAGTAACACATCTTTTTAATTTCACCCTAAAAATTTTCAAACAGCTCGTTAAAGTATGCATCTAGGAACTGCCTCTCCTAATCATAGACGGTCATCGTTCTCACCAAAATGTTGCTCGATTTATAATCATTATACACTTCTTTCTCCACCCTACGCCTGATTGCAATCTCATATTACTCTACAAACTGTTTAAGAGTGCTAGTTGAACATACATATCTACCAAAAAAGGCATGCATACTTTCACTTCTCTGAGTTGACAACATCCTTGCCAAAACATGTGATTCAAGTACACAGGAACCCAGTGTTCTCTCTTGTTGTATAGCTTAATCAACCATTAATTTGTTTCAATTCAATACATAGCAACAAACTTATTCCAGTTGGTCTCAAACATTAATTTTGTCAAAATGTCGTAAACAAGATATCTGAACTCCTTTCTTACCTCGCGAAACTCCTCTATAAAACCCTTAAATTTATTTGAAGTTTTGCATTTCATATGCCAAATGCAGTACCTCTAAATTGTTGTTTCCATAACTTCCTTAATTGCATCCACATGCTCTCACATTGGCTGATCATAATTGCAGTAGGCGCTTGACACCCTATTGCTGCAAGCCAAGCACTAGACCAAATTTATGTCTCGATATCCTCGTGAGATAAGAGTGCTGAACCAAACAATATGAATTGACCACGATGGTTCACTCCAACAATAGTCACAACCAACATCTTGTATCTGTTAACAAAATATGTTGAAGCAACATAGACCAAATCATTGAACTCTTCATAAGCTACTTTACTTTAAGGGTGCACCCACAAAACACTATCTAACCTACCTTCATCATCCAAGTGAATCAATTGGAAGAAATCACTATTCTTTTGATTCATTCTAATGAACATTCTATTTATGCAATCAACATCCCCAACTCCAATATTCAACCTCCTTACCTTCTGGACATAGTTCCTCTCAATCTCTAGGTAGATATTCTAATTTTTCTGGTCCTCTAACTTATACATCCAAAATTCTCACACTCTTGCTGGGCCTTAGTCCAGCTGTGTCCTGCATTTCTAGTTTTCTCTTCATATTAGAATTTAGACTTCTATGAGTAACCATACACCTGAACATAGATTGGTGGATCGTGATTGTGTTGTTCTACAACTTTTGAGACTTGCTACATTCCATTATCTCTTAAAATTGCACAAACACGAGCATGGAATTTTATCCTCTTTGACCGTTTATAAGTGCTTGCTTTTCTACTCCTATCACAACTAATAGTTTGATATTTTCTAAAAAGATTGGTTCCTTTCGGACAAGATTTTTTAGTAACACTAAAACCCTTACTTTTTGCATATGCCTAATATGAATAAAAAAATTTATCAAATTTGTTAAAGTATTTACCTATGCTTATAAGGAGTACTTACTCTTTTTCTCGCCCTCTTGGTTCTTGGAGTTCCTCAGCATCCTCACTTCCTTCATACTTTACAAAATTAGTGGAATACGTCAAGTCTTCCTCTCCTTCCCTTAGCTTGTCTTCCTCGCCGCTACCATCATTCAACATCAGCTCGCTTCTTGATTCGGAAATGTGATTTTCCTCTATTATAATTTGTTCTCGAATTGAAATTGAGTATTCTGTGTAACGCCCCACTCGGTAAGCACCTCGGGTGATCTTGAGAGGGTGATTAACGTTAACATAGTAGTCGGAGTCTAGTGTAGTAAAACCTAAGAATTTATGGTACGTACTTTTTAGCAGTTTAAAATACTCGATAGTCCCACGTAGGGTTAAAGTGGCATTTTCTTTTTATGGAAGGACTTTATCTTTACTATTATTATTATTATTAATATTATTATTTTATTTTTTAGATTATTATGGCTTAAAAAATAAAGAATAAAAAAAACCCTACTGCCACTTATCTAGAGGAAGGTGCCACTTGGCACTTTGCATGGCCTTCAAGTATCATATATATATATATATATATATATGTAATAAAGGAAGAGAATGGCTGATGCATTCTTCCTTTCTTTCTTCCCCTTTTCCTCTTCTTGGTTTCCCAACAACAGATATCCATTTCTTTTTTTTCTCCCTTCTATTGTTTCTTGTTTTCTTTTTTTTTTTTTTTCTTTCTTTTGTTGTTTTAACAATTTTGTCTTGCTCTCTCTTTTTCTTTCCTTTAGTCATTTTAGTAATTGTGTTTTTTAGGTATGGTGTAGGATTATAAAGGCTTTTATGTTTACTAGTTAGTATATATATATATACCTACTTATTTATATATATATATATATATGTTGTTACACATTCTATTTTTTTTTAAGCTAGGGGTTAGAATTGGTCTTTGATTATTTATTTGGGTTAGCTAAGTTTTAATTTATTTTCTTCTTTTTGATGATGGGTTTTAGAGTTTAATTTTAGAGTCTTGAGATGAGGTATTTAGGGTATAATGTGGGTTAAAGTTAGTTAATTTTTGTTTTGATTTTTCTTATTTAATCGTATATAAATTTATTTATTTAATTTTTCTTGGTATAATTATCCTATCTAAAATGATTTTAGTATACCTAATTTTTGGTAAATGATTTTAATGTATTTTCTTATATATATTTAGTATGCGTAGTTGTTTATATTCTCATATATATATTTAGTATATATATTTGCATGTATAGTTCTAGTGTCTATATATCTTAAATATATATTTGCATGTATAGTTTAACATACATATTTTTAGTATACATGTTTACATGTATAGTTATAATATACATATTTACAAGTTTAAATTTCAATTGTTTATATATGTGTATCTTTTTGCATGCATGGGAATTTTATAAAAAATTGTAGTACATGAAGTCTTTGAATATATTTTACTATATAAATAAATTTTATTATAAATAACTTTATACATGCTTGTGGTATATAATTGTTGTGAACAATTTTAGTATATATAGTTGGTAAATATATATTTTAGTATATATGGGATTTTCTTTTTATATAAATAATTTTAGTAAATAAAGTCTTGTATATATATATATATTAGTACATAACTTTGTATATATTTTATATACATAACTTCTGTAACTAATTTTGGCATTCATAAATTTTATATATTTTTAGTATAAACGATTCTTGAAAATTATTTTAACTTTTATCGATTTATATATATAATTTTGGGTATACTTAACTTCTGTGACTAATCTTGATATATATACACTCCTAATTTTTGTATATGACGTTAGCATTTATATGTATAGTGTACGTAGGTTAAAAAGCCTAGGTTCTTTGGATTAGTGTATGTGTAGTTATATACTAGGCTCATAAAGAGTTATTGTCTTTTATTTTCGGTGGCAAATAGAAATATTCGGATTTGTACTTAAGTATTTATTGGTGTCTTGTTTGTAGGATTATAGCACCAGAGCTGCACTCAGGTGAGTCCACAAAACCCTATTTTCTAATGTTTAAAAATATTACAGGCCTTGTAGGCAGTGGCGGAACCACTCAGGGACTCAGGTAGGCTCGAGCCCAACCGAGAAAAAAAAAAACTTTAGGAATTTTGATATTTTTATATTCAAACCCCTCCAATTTTATTTTTTTCCAATAGAGCCCACAACTTTTAGGCTAGGCTGCTGATTAAAAAAAATATATTTTTTTTAATGTTAATCAGCCCCTCCAAGTTTTCTTTCCTAGGCCCGCCACTGCTTGTAGGGCGTGTTTGCTGAATTTGTTATAAAATATTTACTACATTCTGTACGTTACAGTTTAGTATGTTTTTCGGAGATGTTCTCCACAATGGGTTACCTATTTTCTTAGCCAATGTATAGGAGTCGTGCTCCATATAGGTGTGGCCTTTTCAAAATGGTTTATAATTACTATGGAACAGGTTTCGGCCGTACACAGGTTATTCTGGGAAGATTTATATGTTGAAAAATGTTCTAGTTTTGAAAAGCTACATTGTTTTGACATGCATGAGTATAAATCTGGCATACATGTGTGTAGTTGTATAAGCATGTGGTGAAATGGCAGATAGGCATTTTTGCTGAAAATATTCATGAGTTAATTCTGACCTGTCAGCCAGACAAATGGCCTTTCTATTGTAAACACATATGAAAACTCCATACGACCAGGGTTACAGTTCTGGTTATGATCTTGTGTTCAGAAGCGTCAAAGGATTGCATTGGACGTGGCTAGTCCCCCGTACAAGGGCCTCTTTTGATGGCGTGGACGATTCACACTCGGCAGAGTGGATCTACTTGAAGAAGGGTATAGTACCGTAGAGGGCGTGGCCTAATTTGTCTACGTGGACACCGCATCATGCTCCCAGGTGGGACGGCCGCCTTGTGGACTGCCAGGAGGGGGCTTGAAACTAAGGTTGGTCCTAGGGCAGACCTAGTAGGTGCCCCAAGAATCTATAGTCTGTTTTGAACAGTTTTGGAGAGCGGTTGTTTGGTAATCAAGCGCTCGTATGGTGTTTGGCTGGTATTGACTATGAGATGCCAGAATTTGATTCCGATGACCTCGTTGTGTGATCCAGACCTTGTCCGTCGAGCCCGACTGTGGCATTGTGTGTTTCTTTGTATTCGGGTGTAGAAGCTGCGCTGATGTGTCTTGATTCACTCAGACTTCCTAGCTGCGTTCGAAATCCTCATGTCGGTTCAAGCATCAATTTTTTTTAAAATAACAAAAGAAAGTGTTTTCTTAGTACCTTGCATGAATTGTTTTCGGAAAACTGCATCAGCATTGTTTCAAAGAAAATCACTAAGACGCACACACACGTGGACTCACTGAGAGCGCTCACGTTTTCCATATCATGTTTTCTCCTAAAATTAACTCAGGATAGACAGAGGCACGATAAGCCGCTGAAGTTTTGGGGCTTGGAGTTTTGGACCCATATTCCCTGGAAGGATATGTATTTGTGTTCTATTTACCTTAGGCTCGAGCCGAATGTAAAGTTCTTCTTGTTATTTTGTCATAAGTTTTCTTTTTGTTGGGGTAAGATACTTGTAATCTTGTATTAAAATATTTTAAGCAGTTTTCTTAAATCTGATGTTTGGAACGCACTAGCAGTAGCCAATTTCCTTAAGTTTTTCCGCTGCGTACTTTGTGTATATACTTCTAGTGTTGCCCAGGGGTTGGACTCTCGTTTTGGAACTTATAGTCTAGTGCTGAGAGGCACGCAGATACCCTACTCAACCGCAGTTGACCTAGTGGCAAAGTTGAGGCTATCACACAATGAGAGAATACTGGAATTTGATTTGTTTTTTGAAGTTATAATTCGCAAAAATGTTCGATGTTCATGCTTCCTTTTATACTCTTCTTTTAGGAAAAGAAATAAGAATAAAATATTTAATTAATGTTTCCCTACATAATGTGACAGGTTATAAGAAAGTAAGTGAAATAATGAAAGAAGAAAGAGAAGCGAGCTGAATTCCAGTTGAAATCGGCTCGTTTCCTCCCATTTGCGTGAGGCACAATACCGTCTTTTTCATCTTGATTTTTTGCCGAGGAGAAATTAATCGCCTCGGATTCGAGTCATCAATCGTTACCGTAAAAAGACATCACATTAAATTCTGTGCCTTTTAAATGACAAACTTTTGCCTCCAACAAGTAAAAGAAATGAAAAAAGTACAGAAAATACTAGTATTTTCGTTTCATATTATTTGTCGTTTTGCACTCAAGATCGTCCAATATATCCTTTAATACACTCTCTAGATGGTCTTTATCAAAATAGCATTAAATGATATTTTTTCATATATATCCCTATCTTATATTGAAATTAAACAATTGTGTAGAAATTTTCACTACACTAGTACCTTGTCCCTATCTTATATTGAATCTTATATTGAAATGACAATTAAATGGTAATTTCATCTGTTTGCTTAAAATTTAAATAACTCATTCATCTCTTCCATTCTTATATCTTGTCCTAAAATGACAAATAATATTAATGGGTGGTACTATATTAATATCTTAACTTTTATTATTCAAGAACAACAATGCAATATGACAATTGCATCATTAGTTTTTATTATATATATATATATATATATATATATTCGTGCACGAGCTATATTTGGTGGGAATGCAATTTAAAGTTGTATTCGGAAGGCCGAAATTTCACTAGGCATTCATAATTAATGCAATATGGAGAGTAAAGCAATGATTTCATTGAGGAAAATTAGAGATAAACCAAATAGTAATTCATTTTTTTTTTTTATTATATTAAGCGTTAGTATTTGAACAAAATCATTGGAATCTTTTGCCAAATGTGGTAAGAAAGAAGGCACCAGCGGGATCAGAGAAAGCCAAATAATAATAATAATAATATAGAAGTGCAGCGTTTTCCTTAAAAAGAAACAAAAAATGTGGAAATGCAAAGTAAATTCCAAATAGCACTTGGAACAAACACATAGAATTGAAGGTGCCAAGAAAATGGGCATGCCCTATATAGTGCAACTTTCCAACGACCAATATACTAGTTTTTCAAGGTTAAACCGAAATAAACGCACATTTAGTGCTAATCAGCCTACTCTTTATAAAAATATAGCCATATTCAAAGTTATTGAATTTATTTCTTGTCATAAATTAAAATCAGTCATTAAAACTAAATGTAATTTAGTTAAATAGCAAGACTAAACACAGATGGAGTGACGAAAAAGAACCCAAGTAAAGAAAGGGTAAGTGATTTATTTAGAAACGACCAAAGAAAAATGATCATGGATTACCAGGTAAGACTATCTCATACCACAAATCTTCAAGCTGAATTATTAGCTCTAAGAACTGGTTTATATTTGAGTTTGCAACTAAAAATTGAAAAATTAGATATTAATTTTGATTCAAGAATAACAATTATGCTAATACAATATAAAATATCTTCTACTTATGTTGTTTCTGATTTTTTTATGATAGGCACTTTTATCACAAATTCTAAAATATAACATTTGAGGCATGTGTATCAAGAAACTAGCTGCTGACAGGTTTGTTAAAAGGGTTATTATAATTATGGAAAGATCAAGGGTGTTGACATTACCAATGGAGGCCTTGAGTGAGATTTTGGAACATGATGTAAAGGGTGGCTAGCCTATCACCCTAGAAACGTAAAATGTTTTGGTTTTGATATAGAGGAACAATTAGTAGTTGCCTCTAAATCCTTTTGTCACTTATCTACTCTTACTTAATTATATATAATAAATAAGGTCTTTTTTTATTAAAAAGTAAAACAAATTCAAGGAAAACTCAATTTTGTTAACTATTTAGACTTTTTTCTTTTTTATAAATAGAAACGTAAAAAGCTATACTAAATCACATCATTAAATATAATCTGTTTTATATGTGCTTCTAAATACATATTAATACCAATAAAAATTTAATCGTATATATAGTAGTTTAAATCTAAACAACTCAATAAAATTTAAATTTCTGATGAAAATTTTTTAAATTTAAAAAAATTTAAGATTAGAAAAATAATCAATATATCGATGTGCATCCAAAATACATATGTAAAAAATCTTATTAAATAAATGCATCATATCTTTCTTTAATAGATTTAATACATAACATAATTAGGGTATCATATTTTTATTTAATGGATTTAATACATAACATAAAATTTAAATTTGGGTAAAATTGGACATCCCAAATTTTTAAATTTTAATTTTAAAACTCAAATCTTCTTTTACAAATAATTCTACTCTTACAAAATTCAAAATATAAATTTTAAAATTAAATTCTATATACCCTATTAATTTTCAAATGTAGAAATCACGAAAAAAAAAAAACTAAAATTTCCTAATTACGATATGGTGGGACTTAGATTCGATTCACATCCACCATATATAGAAAGCAAATTGGCCAATTCTACTCCTCCTGCCCCCATGGCATGGCAACTCCACTTGTTTCCTCACTCTTTTAGGAACTTGTTTCCTGACTTTTACTCCCGCCTAATTGGGTCTTTTATTTTTGTCCTACCTTTCCCTGTTTTAATTTTTCTTTGGCCTACCTTAATGGAACTTTCTTTTGGTTAATTATTTAACATCTTCCCTTCAAAAAAAAAAGGAAGAGGAGGAAGAAGAAACGGAGGGTTGAACGATATTTTTTTTTTTTAGATTTAATCTTAAATTTTTTTTATTTTTCTTTTTAGTCTTAAAATAGTCTAAGTGAGAGGATTGGATGATTTCTTTGACGAAAATGTCATCTACTTAACGGACAAAAGAACTGTTTATCGGTAAAATTAGACGAAATTAGACGGATGTACCTAATTCACCAAACATAAGTTGTTTGAGTACTTAAAAGTAACGAATTAATGTTTATGAACAAAGTCCACAATACAAATAAGTTTAAGGGAAAAATACCTATAAGCCTTTTATTAATAAATAAAAAATAAATTTTAAGAAAAAATAAAATCTAAAAAAAATATGTTATAAAAAAATAATAAATAAAATAATATACAAAGACAAAGTGGTACAAACTGTACTTTATACTTTATTTGATTAATAATTTTTTTTAATCTCAGAATTAGACAAAAAAATTCTAATTTATAATCCTTAAAAGAACTTAGTAAGCATCTCTTATTACTAATTAGAATGCCGAATTTCAGAAAAAAAAAGAAAAAGAATGCTGAATTTCAGCTTATATCATTTTATGATGCAGTAATAATTTAAAAGTAAAAAATATTTTTTATTAAATAGACATCACATTGTGTTTTTCAATGAATTATTCAAAAGAAAATAACCACCTACAAAAAGTATGAGCGAGATTATCTAGAAAAAATTAGTACTCTTTTTATTTTTTACTTTTCACATAATGAATATATAATCTTGATTTTTATGTATAATATTGTTTTCTTAGGCTAAATTACTTTTTAAAAATCTTATTTATTTTCAATTGAGTAGAAATATTTGTACTGAAAATAAGATAATATATTAGGGAGTCGAAATATGTAATGTATAATTTTTTTTTGAAGGGATATATGTAGAGTATAATGTACTTTTTGGGACATGAAAAATTAGTGTATAATGTTACTTACTATCTTATATAAATTTACAGATATTTTACTGCCATTTTGCAGCATTTTTAATATAGAGTAACTTTTTAACACGTAATTAAAAAAAATAAAAAAGACATCTTGGAACGAAGACAAGTTCCAAGGGTTCATGTGGTGATGTCTCTTTATTGTTCTTGTCCGTTCATGACTGATTGATTCCTTTTCCTCACTAGTTTTGATCATCATCTTCCATTATTGGTAATAAAATAGCAAATTCTCTCCTCTCATTATTCTCATCAAACTACTCGATATTTAAATAAAAAATTTTAATAATTTAATTTGTTTTACTATAAATGTCCAAAATGGTGTACATAAAGTTTTACATTAAAAATATTAAAATTTTTACATTAAATTCGTACCTTAATTTTTAATCCCAATTTTCCAACACTAAAATTAGGTGAATTACACTTATGCAACGGTATGGATGCTTATTAATAGCACAATTTCAATCGCCAATCATCATATATTGCTGCACGACACGTGCCGACACGAGCAAAGAAACTGCTCCGCTGCTAATGTGGTCGTGACTACTCAAGATCTTTAACATCTTGTATGGCAGTAATATTTTTTTTATAATTCTTTACTTAGAATTTAATTATTTTATTTTATAATTGTATTTATAAAATATTTTTATGAACATTACAGAGATTAATTATTTTATCTTGAATTTTTAAAAGAAAAGAGAATAATAAACAGAAATAAGATGAATTACTATAAGTATTTATCATTTTTTTGTCTTTTGAAGAAACTTTTAAAATTGAGATTTTATTGAAAAATTAAACTTAAATTTAACTCTATTCCAACTTATCTAAAAAAATTATAATTACTAAAGCATCGTAATAACTAATTATATAATATAATTCTCAATCAAACTATAATACATTTATTTTATTGTAAGTGATGTCAGGTTTATTTTTTTTAATTCGCACATCTAAAACGTAATATCATAGTAACAAAATTATGGTTACTCTTAAAAATTAAATGTTTTATCTTATTTAATGAGAAATATTTCTAGAACTCTATTTTCACACCTCTATTATGGTCCTAGATTAAAGGTCGATTCTCCATTGCTTAAAATCAACAATTTTTAATTTATTTTAAATTGTAAATTGTTTTAAAATAGTTCTTAACTGCTTATTATATTTGCTTTTAGCTTAAAAAATTGAAAAAAAATTATTTTTGAAAAAGTAATAGAGAGGTTCTTTTAAACTGCTATATTGTTAAAAATAAAATTAACATATTAATTTATTTAAAATAATTTTTTTATAAATATTTATTTTTAATTACTTAAAAAAATATAAATAATAGAGAGGAGGGCTAAAACACCTTATTAATAGAGAAAAAAATGGTTAATAAATAGTAGAGTGTGATTAGTGTCATATTTATGGATCATGTGCCTATCCTCACGGGGGAGGACACGTGAGAGAAACGGAGGGGGTTGGTGATGAGAGAGGAGGGGACTACGCGTCTTTAGAGGTCCTTGTCCTTTGGAATGATGCATAGTAATAAATGTGACACACAAGAAGAGGAAGAGGAAGAGGAAGAAGAAGAAGAAGAAAGAGAAGGTGTAATTTAGAGTTGGAGGGCATGCATGCATTGCTGCGCGACAAATTCGACTTTATTCGAAATTCTTGCCAATATGTATTGATCCGCAATGCAACTCAGCTGCCTGCAACTTTGTCCCTAATATGGAACAGACAATAATAGATACGTGTCCCTGAAGAATTGCCCCCATCCCCTCCCACTCTACTTTTAGTACCTCATTCATTCTTCATCTCATCAACCCCTATATTTCTCATATTCAATGTCGACCGAGGGCCATTGCAATAGTCTTTTAATAAAAATCAAGTATAACCCTGGCTTAATTAATTCTAAAATAACAAAATTGTATTAAAAATTAATATTTAAATTATAATTTTGATGATACGTAAATTTTATCTTTTCAAAATAGACAATAATTATTTGTGCATATCAAATCTTGAATTTCTAATCTACTATCTTGTACTTGGGTCTTGAATAGTTCATTGAGAATCTAAAAGTGAGTAATTTCACTTTTTAATATAAGAATAAATCTTTTTCCTTTTTCCTTTTTCGTTTTTTTTTTTTATTTTTTTATTGGGGGGTGGGGCGTGTATGGGAAATGTTGGAAGACAACTATTGAAAGTACATAAAGAAACGTCTCTACTCTTGGATGAACAAGAACCATGCACCCCATTGATGAACAAGTACTCATGGTCGTGGACATATGTCACTTTGATCGAGTTGTCTAGTTGATTTTTTTATATATATTTTTTCTTGTTATTTGTTTATTATAATTCATAAGTATTAATGAAACAATGTACAAATATAATAATCATCATTACGTATGTGTGTATTGTTACTTAAAATGTTACGTTAATTAATTAATAAATATATTTATTTATAATATTTGAATAATTCTTTTTATTAATAAATATCATTTAGAATAGAATTAGTACAAATTTATTTTTATACAATATCAAAATTATTTAATTCAATATTACAACGTTCAGTACTAAATTTTACATTTTAAATATTGAGCTCTAGATCTGATTAGTGAATATATTATTTACCCTTTATAAACTTTTTTTAGGATTGAAGTCAGCCCTTTTTTTTTTTACAACAGCCAACAGGTATAGTAAAGTTGCTTTTGACATTATTGTCCCATTCTTAATTCAACTTCTGATTCTTATTCTCATCATCATCATCATCATCAAAACGCTTGGATTCCAACGGGGCTGCCAAATATGGCCCTAAAGTTAAAAGGAGATGATGATTCTTGGTCTTTTTTTGTTGAAGTGGCTCCAAAATTATAAGGAATACTCCGATGAAATTTATTTTGCGCATGTCCTTTGTCTGGTTTAATTAATTCTATCTAGTTGTATAGGTTTTTCAATTTTTTAACTTTTTTTTCTTTCAGTAGATTATAAAAAGTTTTGAGTATTATTTTTTTATTATTATTATTATTTATGAACATATTATTTTTTATTATAATTGACTTATTTTATATCAATATATAGTTGTATTATTCAGGAAAAAAAAAAAAAGGAAGAAAGGTTCATTTCATTTATGCACCTCATAATGAATCAGTCACACTCAATTGATCAGTCAGCATCATATCAACTGGCTTCTAAGTTAGATGCCACTCCTTTTAGGGCTCTCTCCAATTCTTATTTTGTATTTGAGTTGTTTGTAGTATTTGGCTTGGTAAAGAACAAAAAGTTCCATCCCCCCATTGAGTTTTTGGGACATAAATGGCAACATAAGGGTCCCCCCATCTCATCTCCTCAATGAAATTCCAATAACATTACCTTCCAATTTCCATCAATAACAAAGACAAACAAAAATAAGCACACTATATGGCACCATCTCAAATTTTAATTTAACATTTAAATATTTACTCAAAAATTTTAATTATTTTTTACGCAACTCGAAATACATTCAGAATTCTCCTGTAAATCCTCTAATACACTTTTATTAGTAATAATTTTTTTCAAGATTTACTTTTTAAAATATAAAATTTATTTTTTATACTATAGAATTTATATTAATGAAAATATTATAAAATATATGTATTAAAAAATTATTTTAAATTGTATCAGACAATTCCAATCCAAAATAAGTTTTACAAGTATCTAAATTTAAGTTCATTTCTATGTCCCTCCACTATACATCTCAAATCATTTTAGTCTCAATTTAATCAAAACATTCAAATAGTTTTCATTTTAGGGTGTACTTTATTAATTTAGAAACTCAAATTTTTTCACTTTTTCCCTACTGAATTCAGTGACTTTTCTTACAAAATATTTAATTTTTACGAACTAAAAAAATCACTTTTTTCCAGCTATATTATAATCCAAATAAAACCTTAATTAACTCGTGCAGAAATTTAAGGTGGAGCTAGCCAATAGTTAATTGGGGAGAAAATTATAAAGAGTAATGAATATGGAAACCATGATGGATCATTTACTATATATATAGTGTGATTACTGGTTAGGATATTTTCGTGATTATCATAATTATTCAAAAGCAGTTGGAAATTTATTGTGACCCGATTCAATTCATTCATCAATTAATCCTTTTTTGTATTCTTCTTTTTCTTTCTCCCCAAATGAATAATATAATAGAAAAACTTATCATTTCACACTCTGCAGGAGTGGGATTTAAGAAGAAAGCACTTTTTTCTTTCTTTTTTTTTTTATAATTAAAAAAAAAAAGGCACTTTTTTCTTCCATTTGTTAAAATGAGTTGATATTCGAATTGCCTGCACGTGTTGCTGCCGATAACAGACAAATGGCACCTACTGATTGATGATCAAAGTCTCCGTTTATCGTCTTGGCAAACTCATACGTCTAGTAATTAGCCCCAAAAAAAAAAAATAATAATCATTGGTCTATTTTCTAGTAATTTTTCGTTTTCCTAACAGGGTAATTTAAGGTTTTAATAATAATACTAATACTTTTCGTATCATCACGACCATTAGCATTTTTGGTGGGCTACTACAACCGTCGATACTTGCATTAGGTGTCAATGAGTATGATATGTTTGCTATGAATAATAAAGTTAAATATAAGATAGTGGAAGGTTGTATTAGTCGTCATCATTAATTAATACTTATACCGTAGACTCTAAGTATGCCTTATACATTATACCCCCTTCTTCCTTTGCAAATTGTTTTCCTAAAGGATGAATCTTCTTTTAGTTCTCTTCTTCCCTCCAAAAAAACTTGTGGTTAAGTATCTCAATTTCTTCAATTAAACTGGCTGGTAGGTTGCATGGCGTAATGAGGTAGTATGGAAGCCGCACTTTGAATCAAAATCAGTCGGGCAACTTATGCATATTGACTTTTTGGCCACTAAAATCACAAAACTTTATTAGAAGATCCTCCATGATCTCAGCTTGGTTTTTGCTGGCTTCCCAAACAAAATCAAGTCATCGGCAAAGAAAATATGAGATTTTGCCTGCCCTTTTCTTGAAGCTTTAACAGTGTTCCACCTCCCCTCGAAGATAAATTTTTTAATTCCTTGTCCCAGGGCTTCCAAGCACAACAAAAAAATACTCTGGCGAAGTCCCCTACCCGATACAAAAGGAGTATGATTTTCTCCATTCCATAAGATAGAAAGCTTAGTCGACTAAATGCAAAAAAGGATGATTCTTACTAGATAATCCTGAAACCCACAACTTTCAGAATATGTTGTAAGAAACTCCAACTAACTCTGTCATAGGCTTTTTCAAGGGCCACTTTGATGGCCAAGCTTCCTGTCTTTCCTATATTTCTTCCTCATATTATGGACCAATTCTTGCACAATAATCATGTTGTTACAAAACTAGCTTGTCCTTTTCCTACAAGCTTGGTCATTAAGGGTTTAAGCCGATTAACAATAATTTTAGTAATTAGTTTAACCATAACATTGCATAGTGCGATGGGTCGAAAATGGCGGTCCTCTATGGTTTGTAATTGTTGTTCCGCCGGGGGAAGCTTGTTGCCAGCATCCAAGGACTATAATCAACTTCTTCTTCTTCTTATCTTATCGCTTCGGCACCACAAAAATATTTGATGGACTTACAAATATTTCAAAAGTGCGAACACCTCTCATGATTATATTAAATTCTCGGGTGGTAAGTAGTAAATGATATTTGAATCTTTTCTAATTATATTGAACTACAAATCTTAGATGAACATTAGTTTTTTTTTTTTTTTTTTTTTTGCGGGGGTGGTTCAATTGGATATTTAACTAATAGGCTGAATATTAGTTAAATAGTAGAAATATTTTTCCTTATTTGAATTATGAGGAACCATCCAAAAAAGTGAAGACACTTGTTCTGTTCATCATCATTATCATCATCATCTCTTAGTTAAAAGTGGGGAGGAAGGCAGGCATATACACCAATCTTTATCTACTAAGCTTTTTGTTGAAATTCTCTCAAAACCTTTTTCCATCCTTTACAGCCTGATTCCTTCACCCCCTCTCCCAACCCCACGCCCATATATATTCTTCACACTTCACATTTCACATTTCCTTCACCTTCCCTCGCACTTGAAAATTATAGTATTTGACTTTCTGCATTACTATTTTTCTCTTTATAATTCTCACTACTACTGCTACTTAATTACTCCCACCACTAACTAATTAATTGTTCCGGTCATTCCAAAAATGGAATCCGGCTTTCCTGCTCTGGCTGGGCTGGTTTCTTTCGCATTCGCTATTTCAGAGGTTTTGTCTCTTAGCTTCCCTCTTTGGGCAATTTTCGCATCACTCCTGATAATTAACACCCCCATCATCATCACCAACCATAGTATTATACCTTTAAACAATACTCAATAATTCTTTATGTTACTTACTTAGTTTTTAAAAAATTAAAGATTCAATTTTAATCGAGCAAATTTTTTATTTGGATTCCTTTTGTTGAGAATGTACACTAATATATAACGTTAAATATTTTTTTTATTTTTGAAATACTAATACCTTTAAAGTTGACGTTAAGTTTAAATATAATTTTTTAATCTAATATTATTAAAATTACATATTTTAAAGTTATACTATTTGTATTAACTAAGTATAGATGTTCATTCGTTCTCTGGCGTTTGAGTTGCCTATACTAGGTAGGTCATTTTGTAGATATTCCGTCCAATAATTAAATTTCATGTCGAATACCTTTTTTATGGAATTAAATTCAAGTCTAACTTTTTAATATTCTTCAATTTTAAAATTTTTTAGAAATAATTTAATTTTTACAAAATTTTAGAGGAAAAAACTTGTAATTTTCATATATGCTAGGTATGGAATTTTTTTTCCCCCTTTTTTTTTTTTTTTTTCTTTCCTGAAATACAAATGTATTTCATACGAATAGCGAAGAAGTTTAAAGAAGAAGCTGCTGGAGTTGAGGGATTTTGAGGAGGAGGAGGACCAAATTCGACATTTGGAGGTGCCATTCACATTTAGAAAACGACAAAGGTTCTGATGGACAATGGTTCTTATAATTAAAAATATTTTATAATTATGAATGGACCAATTTTTTGTTTTTTTTGTTTTTTTGTTTTTTTGGTTAAATGCCAATTGCAGAGTGGTGGAACTCTAATTAGAATGGGACTTGAAGGGAAGGAAGCGCATTTTTCCTTTAGGAGAATGAATAATTTCATCCAACTGGACAACATATTCTTTCTTTCAGCCTTCACACTCATCTTTTACAGCTAATTATATTATACTCCCCTTTATTTACTTTTTTATTTAGAAACTCTATTAAAAAACTTTGAGGGGGATAAAATGCAATATTTACAATTATTTTCGATCTTTTCAATGGATAATATTAAAAATAATCATTGTATTTATTAATTATTAAAATTTTCTATTAAAAAAAATACCAACTTGATATTCAAGTAAATTTTTAAATAAAATGATAACATCTCAAATTTTAAATCTCATTTTTCAATTAATGCCTTATTCTACAAATTGTTATACTTTTTAAAAACTTGATACAATAATTTTAAAATTAAATGCTACGTGACTATATCAATCCGTAAAAACGCAAATAAGAGCGTGAATAAGCACACATATAGAGCTAAAACACGAACAGAGTTGCACACAAACAATCCCAATTTCCAAAAGAGAAATAATGCACGCACCGGCACCGGCACGGGACCTAACTAAGGCCATTGGCTGTGGCTCGGCTATAAGACCAGAGCATGCATGACGTCCAAAACAGATAATAATTTTAATTTCTGTTTTAGATTATTTATAAAATAAACACCTCTCCATTTTATATTATATGTTCTCTGAATATAAATATTTTTGTTTCAAAATATATATTACGTTAGCTAATTAATAAAGTATTAAGTAATATTTTTTTATATAAAAAATTTTTTGAATCAAATATTTAGCCATTGAGACGTTACAAAATTTAAAATATAAAGAAAAAATATTTTTTGTTCTCCTAAAAGTACATTTAGTTGAAATAACTTTTTTATTCCTCTTTAAGCATTAAAATTGGCTATATGTATAAGCATATAGCATCAGTCTTTTTTCATGTACTAGTTTCCTTTGACTCTAAAATATAGTATAAATATTAAAAAAATGATTAAGTTATTTATATTAAAAAAATATAATAAAAAATATTATCTAGTGTTTTTTTAATTTACGAAAATAAGAGATATTTTGAAATATTCTTTGAAACAAAAAAAATATGTTCGAAAAACATTTAATATAAAATGGAGAAGTATATTCTATCTTGTTGGAATCAATCAATATCTATAAACTTTCATTAGAATTATTAATGACAGTCAAAAAAATAATTTATTTTTTTTTTTAATTCAGACCGCCCAATATATTTTAGTTTAGGGTATTGTCCTAAGACAAAGATTATATAAAATGGAGGGAGTAATTAATTAAGAAAAATACTCATTTACTTCTTTTCAACTTCAACCTTATACCAAGGACTGAAAACCCTTTCTTTTTCCTCCAGCCACTGCTTCCCTCTTGCCTGTCACTCTTCACAAACTTCTCCATTACCGGTCAAATCTGAATGCCGGTTCTGGCATATGTTCAGATCTCTCCCTTTATGCATTTACTTTTATATTTTTATCTCTTTTATTTTATGGCATTGAAATAATTTTCTCTCCGAATATTTTTCTTCAAAATTTAAGACTTAACTGTTTGATCAAGCATTGATCTTTAATCGGAGTTTTATTTCGCTTCTTTTTTGAGCTTTTTATCAACTAAAGTTGACCTGAGTCCTTCTCTCAGTATTTTTTGTTTTTTCGAAACAATTTTAAAAAATATTGATATGGTCTTTAAATTGTTGGCTCTAAGAAAGATAATGAATCCGAACTTCTTGTGCTGTTGTGATTTGAAGATTGTGATGGATGTACATCGAAGAAGATTATTGCGTGTTTATTTATTTTTCTAATTTTAATTCTAGTTTATCTTACCTATTTATTTAGGTGTGATTTTATCTATTTTACTGATATTTAATCTTTTTATTTCTAATTTGAAAGTTCTTCCAATTTTTTAATTTTTCTTTTTCGTTATGTTAAAAAAACATTTGAGGATTATTTTGATTGTAATGATCTCCCTCAATAACCTCTTATTCACCGAAAAAAAAAAAAAAAAGAAATCAACCTTATACCATTTATAAAACAACAAATAAATATATTAGTTATTTCTAAACTTTAAAATACAACATCAAATGTGACAAATATTGGTAAAAAAACAAATTAAGTGTGACAAGATGATAAATAAAAATGATAAGTGGCCTTGGGGCCACTTCATAGTAATTTGATGTTGATGTTACAATTTTGTTTTGTCTTTATTTGCATTATACTCTTATCACTTTTCTTTTTAGTGATAGAAATGGGAATTGTTTTTTATCATCACTTGCACACCTAGATTTGTCAAGTTTAAGACTTTAAGTTGAGGTTTTTTTTTTTTATTTGGCATTTTTTAAGAAAATATCACTAAAATAGTTATTTTATATTTTTATTTTTCGATTTAGACATAATGCATAATAACATACATCGTACGTGCGTTATACTTAAACCATCCATTAATCACATACTTAGCTTGATAACACTTATGGCATTTTTTTAATTTTTTAAAACTATTTTTCTTTAAATGAATGTTTTTACAAATCTTGATTTTGTATTGCTGATAGAAGATTCTGTTGGATTCTTTACCTTATGTAATTTGTATCTATGTCAATTACTTAATTGTATTTTGAACATTTTTTTAATAAAAAACTTTATTTCATAAGAAGAACCGGTCATATATACAATTGTTTTACATCTATTCTACTGCTAACTAAGTAATTGTGATTGATTACAAAAAGGAAATAATATAATCTTAAAAAATAATATTACAGAAATACAAATATTTACAAAGAATATAGAAACATTCCAAAGATATGAAAATATCTTAATCCCATATTTTTCTCTAATATATTAGATTTGCTAGCTAGCGGTAGTTTTCTCATTAACTCATGCACGAAATTCCGTAATTATAATCTTAACTTTTTTTTAAAAAAAATCTTTTAAAAAATTAAAAAATACTTATATGGTGGATATTAAGACCACCTAACTAAAAAGGTGATTAAAGGTTGATTTACCCATGGTATGGTTTGGTGATAACTATGCGATGTGCGTTATTATTTTGGATAATGCACGCCACATGCGTTATGGTCAAATCAAAAATTAAAAACATAAAGTGACTTTTTTAGTGATATTTTTTTTAAAAAAATTGATCAAATAGGGTAAAAATCCTCAAATTCAACACTCTTTATTATTTAGGATGCTGTTATCAATTATTTAAAAAATATTATAAGTTCTTTGATTTCTAAATTTAAATTTTGAAAACATAATTCTTTTAATTTTTTTTTTTTTTTTTGCGTGGGAAAATTGTGATGAATAACTTTGAAATAGCAATCTAACCTTTTCATTTGAATTGTAATTTAGTTTGAATTTTCTTGGAGTGGGTTAAATTAAAAAAGGAAAAAGCTTGAAGTTAGGGTTATATATTGAGGGAATAAGCTTTCTTTCGAAAAAAAAAATTCCTGAATTTGTGCGGTTTGTCAAATAAAGATATGCACACTTTTTAGGACCAAAACTCCTCAAAATTGGGTAAATTTGTCAATTCAGAATTTAAATTTTACCTACAAAATTATTTTTGTGTAATTTTGTATTATCTGTTTGAGCATTTATATGAATAATTGTTTATTTGATGCATATAAGAACACATCCCAGACAATTTTAGAAATGAAGTAATAATTGGTGGGAAGATGTAGAAAAATTATGAAAGGAAGATAATGAGAAAAGATGGAAAACTATATAATACATAGAAAAAATTATCATTGTAGAGTTTGAAGAAAATTATACAGGAAATTGAAAAAGAAATGAGACTAGAAGATAAATATGAAACATTAAAAAAAGAGAAAGAATTAAAGTAGAGATGAGTTCAGATTTTTTTTTTAATTTCATTAATAATATTGAAAAAAGGAAAAAAATTCTCAACCCGCAAAATTTGTCTAACTTTAAGGAGTATTTTGTTAAAACAAATTCATGACTTCAATTGACAAATTACCTCAATTTTTAGGGTTTCAAGTCTAAAAGAAATTTATATCTTTAAATTTAAGATCTTTTTTTTAAGAATTACCTCTTTTAAACTTCGTGCAAATTAAATATTTTTATCACAAAATATCTACATGAAATGGTTAAAATATTTTCTTAATCATATACCTCGAGCTTGATGCCTAACCTTGGTGTAATATTACTTAAAAATGCATAATTTATTTTTGAATCATCTAATACATGTTTTGATATAACTCTTTTAATAATAATTTTTTCTTAAATTTATTTTATAAAATTTATATTAATAAAAATATTATAATAGATGTATACTAGATAATATGATATAAAATGTACTCATTCCGGCTGGCATTCTTCTCTAGATATGTCATGACAGACAACAAAAATTAGTAAATACATTTAGAAAATTGTAGGTGATGGTGTGAGAATAGTGTAAAAAAAGTAAAAAATTTGGATTGAAAGTTAATTCTCGAAAGTAACTTAAATTAAAATTTCACCTCAATGAAGACCCAAAAAAACCAACCAAAAGGAGATTCTTTTTCAACCCTTGTAAAATTTCTCTCTCTTCATTACGGCTGTTTCTGCAGCTGCACTCTCTCTCTCTCTCTCTCTCTCTCTCTCTCTCTCTCTCTCTGTTTTTAGTTGACATCTATAAAGAGGACAATCATCCACCATTTCTCCTCTCTACTCTATCAAAGCTTCTCCCCTTCAGTGAGTGGGAAATAGAAGGCGGCGGCGGATTATACAGAAGATAGTGGACAATCAAGAAATGTATGCAGAGACTGGGTTAATGTACCCTTACTTCCAGGCCTTTCCTCAAGAAATTCAACAGCTTGATGACTTCTCCTGCTCTCTAAAGACCAATGCTTCAATGGTACTCTTTTTCTGTTTTCCTACCTTTTGCGTCTAAAATGTTTATTCCTTTTATTAAGTGGCATTTCTTAGACGATTTGGGAGAAGTTTTGTGATTTGATTGTATGCTGAGATGGTTATTATGCATTTTCTGAAAGCCCTTTTTGTCCTTTTTTGTTTTCTCTCTTGAGGGCTCCTATTTTTTTTCCATATTTTTTGTGTTGCGGGCTTTCAACTTTTTCTATTGAGGGTTTCAGTTTGTTTCCCCAATTCTTCGTTATTTTGGGAGAAAAAATTCTGGGAGTTATTCGATCCTGATGCCCTCTACTGTGACTCGATCAAAATGTCCGACTCCCCCTGGCTGAATTGAAATTTGACCTAGGTGAAGAAGAAATGTAAAAATTGAACTCTTTATTTTCTTTTTCTTTAAATTGTTTCACAAAGGTATTTTCTGAGCCATCAAAAAGTGCACTTGTGGAAAATATTTGAGTCCTCTTTTGTGTGCTGGATGGATCTATACATACTGAAGAAAAAAAGGTAGGCAAAGAATATCACAATCAGCAGTTCCGTCTTCACTACTCTTTTTGCCTTTTTCTTCTCAATGAAGACATTATTGGCCCTTAGTTCACTTCCCTTCTGCTTCTGTTTTTAGCTATTTCCAAGTATTTTGATGCCAACTCGTGGTGGATTTACTTTTAAACCGCACTTGCACTGATTGATGAAGAAGAAAAAGGAGAAGAAAAAAAGCTAAAGTCACGCCTCTTCTTTATTTGTATTATTCTATGGTATTTTGGTTGGACTGACTACTAATTAACAGAAAAAGGATATTTCATTTGGAAAAGTTGCACTAGATCTCTCTCTCTCTCTCTCTCTCTCTCTCTCTCTCTCTCTCTCTCTCTCTCTCTTGTTGAGTGAAAGATTTGCTATCATCATGCATTTAGAGCGCTTGAGGGTTGAAATTCTCATTGCTTTTAGGTGTATGCAGGACAAATATAAATTGGTTTTGCTTCTTGTACAAAATTCATCAAGAAAGGGAATATCAGCTCAGTTCTCCTGTAGTTCCCAATTGACAGTAGTGGATATTTTGTACCCTATAATTATTGGTGACGTCTTCTCCATTTTTGTCTTGGTAGTTAGTATCTAGTAAAAGGCGCCTAATTCCTGCCAACCAATCCTTTTACTTAAATAATGTGAATTTTACATTTATGGCATACTTTTTATTGAAGGACCAATTGCGATTGGTCTCTTGAATTACTCTGATACTTCTTGTTTTCTAAGCCTCTTAATTTTGCATTCTGATGCAGGGCAATCCGATTCTCTCATCCACAATATCAGATTATGACCTTGGAGCAGAAGGGGATCTATTTAAAGCTCCGGAACCCATAATTGAAGAGCCAATGATGGGACTTGATCCAATGACAGCTATTTCAATGATCTCTTGTGGAGATGTCATTGCTTCCCAAGACCTCAAGGTGTCAGATATTGAATCATCACTTGACAATGGACAACTTCTCAGTGAGGTTTTTTATGAATGCAAGAAGGACATCTTAGCTAAAGAAGCAACAGAAGCACCACTTGGTGAAGTTCTGGATATCAAAATTCCTCTTGCAAAGATAGATGACAATCTGATTTCAGAAGGAGATACACTATCCGAGGGACCGTTTCAGAAAAGTGTTAGTTCAGGGTGTCTAAGCTCAATGGAATGGGTACACGGGACCTCAATGAGGCCTAACTTTCTTGATTTTCCAGGAATTGACTTTGGGTCTGTGTATGGGATGCGAAGAGCCTTCAGTGAAGGAGATATAAAGGTCAAGTTCAATCACCATCTTCTGTTGTTTTGGCTTAATCCTTTCATTTTCATATTTCTTTAGATTTAATTGTTTTCAAGTGGATTTAGCTATTTGTAGACGAAGAAGTTACATGCCTGGCACTGGCTTTAGGAATCAGTAATGTTCTGAGGAATTGGAAAAAGCATTCAAATATAAGGAATAGCAGGCAAAATGAAAGAATACCAAAATCAAAGCAGACTATCCTGAATGTGCCTAATTCAATTGTCAAGAATAAAACTTTTATAGAGTTTAGACATACTAAGTTGTAAATGTTGGGATTTCTAAGTTTCTTCGGAACCGATACTGAAGATGCAGGCATTTAACGCTTGACATTTCCAGTCTTGCTGTTTGAATCTGATTCATTGTTAAATCATACAACTGCATCAATGACCTCGTTGTGAATAAACCATTCAGTTATAAGCTAATCCGAAATCAGAAACAGAAGCGTCTTCTGTGTTCGCAATTTGTCAATGATGTGTATTTGATCATGCATTAGGCCTTTGGACCATTTGTCGTATCAGGGATTGGTAACAAATGCCATCCACAAGTTCTCTTATTCACGTTTATCAGGTGAAAGAACCCTGAGCAAACTATATATATGAATGATCCCTGCACATGTATTTATCCTGTGATGTAGTCTACAAACTGAGAAATGTATAGATGTTTCTCGCCTCTTCAGCAGGATAGGGCTGCGTCATTGATACTGAGTTTTTATGACAGACTCTCGGTAGTGGCAATATAAACTTAATCTCTTCAGCGGGGCAAGCACAAATCACCCCTGGTTGCACATCTGATGAGCGCAAGGAAAAGCTCTCCAGATACAGGAACAAGAAAACGAAGAGGAATTTTGGCAGAAAAATTAAGGTAACTGAAGTTCTGTTCTTCTTTCCTCTGTTTAAATCACTACCAGTGCCACTGGTGATAGATTTATTATTTTGGTCATGAACTGCCAACCGCAGTATGGGAGTTAGATTTTGTCAATGGACTATTTTGTGGCACCATATTCAGCAGGACAAAATAAATATGCCTGTCAAACATAATTTGTTCAGTTTTAATGCATCTTTTTCCCTTTTTCTTTCCCCCTGGTAAGCACATTTTAGTGTAGCTGCTTCATCCTAGTTTCTTGATAAAAGGCAAATTTGCACTTTCTGGGGGTAGTTGATCAGTTTTCCAGACTCGGGGCAGGATATACGTTGTCTATTTATTTCTCTATTGGTTTTAGTTGGACACTCTTCTCAGGTGCTGTTTTATCAGTATGCTTGCAGGAAAGCTCTCGCTGACAGTCAACCAAGGATCCGCGGAAGATTTGCAAAGACAGAAGAACTTGATTCTTCCAAGAAGCAATAACTGCTAACTCTTAGTAGATCAAGGGAAAAAAGAAATGGAAAGATAGCAGTTCAGTAGTTAGGCCTGATGAAGCAATGAAAATATCCATAGTAATGATGATGATATGTTGGTATAAAACCTATTGGAAGGTAAGACAGGATCTGCTCAATAAGCTGTATCCTATCTCCTGTGAGCTACAATAAATCCCTTCCTGAAATCCAGTATTCTTACTAGAGCTGTATATATAGTGTTTTGTTCAATAAAATTCCGTAAGTTGTTCATGTATATTGCTGTATATCGCTTATTATTGAATCATCGTTTATGCTTTTTACTTTACAACTGATCTCTAATGGCTCTTTAAGCAAATGCTGGTAGTGCAGAACTTGCTGGCGGAATTTTTCTTTCTTGAAAGGTTATTTTTCTGGCGGGGATGCAAGAATCGTTGAGTTTTTTTTATTTCTGCTGCTTACTTACTGTTTACTAGGCTGGACTCTGTATTTGGTATGCAAGCTATATATTGTTTGTTTGATGCTTATTATTGATATAGCTCTATACCAAATGTCTTGATGCAAATCAAGAGAAGCAGAGCATGGGCTGGGATTTTAAGCAGCTATTATTTTGGTGTACTAGGAGATATTTTTGCGATTAGAATCGTCTTAGTATATATATCTTTTCTTGTAGGGTCCTCAATGGATTTTTGGCATTTGATTTGTACTTTAAACCTTCCAACAGGCTTTTCAGGTGTTTTCCTAAATGTCTTAGATGTCTATTAGAGTTCATGTCCACTATATGCTTTAATAGCCAAAAGATTTGCTGTATTTATGTAAGATTGAAGTTTAGAATTATGCCTTTTTCATAAATAATTTTTTTTTTTTTAACAAAATTTGAAACATAATTCTTAAATACAAATTAAAAAAACACAAAAATTTTGAAAAGAAAATTAATCATAAAGCCAAGGAGTAGTTCTCCAGACCCGCCAATAGTGAGAATTACAAGTCCCAATCCAAAGTAACCTTTTAAAAATTTGATATACAAAAAGTCATAGATTAATTTGGGGCACAAGTTACTCAAACAGTAAGATAAAGGAGGACATGTTAAGTAAACGAATCTAAGTGAGGGTTAAAACTAGGAGAGTTTGAAATGGTGAAGGCGGCTGCGGCTGGTCACGTATGTAAACCGACTAAGAAGAAGTCAGCAATTTGCCATTCTCAAGGAGGGATTGCTTGCTCCTTGGACTCCTCTGCTTCACTAGACTACCACACCAGTCCTTCTTCCTGCGTATTGCTCTCTCTTCATCTTTCTGGCTTTTTGCGAGACTGCAAATTAATAATGGAAATCACCAAAGGAAATCTCAACTTTCTACAGACACTCCTTACGGTCCGATTTCCTTCAAGGAGAACCAAAAATCTTAAACTTGGAATTTAGATCTACACTTGATGCCCCAAATCACATTTTCATTCATTTCCCCTCTCTTTTTTATTTAATGAATAGTAGTAGTCGTTCTCGTCCCTTTTTAAAACAATAAATAAACTAACAGGACTACCTCCAAAAGGAAACAAAAAAATTCTGAGATTTATGGAAATACATTTTCTTCCCAAGTCTTCCTCCAACCAAAAGAATAAAAAAAGAACCACCCATCCATGGCAGCCGAAAATGACAAAAAGCACCCCCGCCCCTCTCTGCGCATAGCCGGAAAAAAAAAAAAAAAAGACAGCAGAAGTGGCATTTCTCACTTGTTGTCTTGTTGGGTTCATTGATTCAGGTAACCTTCCCCCTTCTTGGCTTCTAATACCAGAATCTTTCAATTCCACCATTAGAGCACGCACACCTTGACCTTAGCCAAGCAAAGCGAACCCTTTTTGCAACGCCTACCAAAGCTTCCATCGCCCGCCGCAACCCCCCAACCCAAAACCTTAGCGCATCGATTCAGCTAAGAAAATCGGTTTTTTACAGATTTATTAGTATTATTAATCTTGGAGATGGCGCTGTGGCTGGCTAGTAGCTACTACTATTTCCTCCCATTCATTCATTCATTCATGGACTTGAGCTATAATATACTACTACTAGTAAAATCACAAAACCATTGATCCGGTTACAAACAATTCCATAGACTACGAACGATGGAATAATATTACCGATTCAACAACCAGCTCAACAATTTTAGTTAGTGAGTGGCGCTTGGCTTCGTCCACCTCATCCGATTCCGGCACTCGGTGAACCGGCGGCAGAACAGTCTTGACTAACATTTCATTGGGTAACTAAGCTTTTTATTTAATTTACCTTTGTTATTTATACTTTGATTCGATCAAAAAGAAAAACTTTCGGTACGGTACTTTGATTACCAGTTCTAGAAAAGAAAAGTCCACCTCCCCAAACTACCCTGTCTAAAATTATGTACCCCATCCCCAAACCCCCCATAGAAATCCGCAAAAAAACACTTTCTCTCAAATTCACCTCTTTTTTTATAATGCTAAAACGAAAAGAGACATCACTACTAAGTGTCAACACTACCACCACTTAATCATGTCCTAAAACGCCGGTCTTCTTCCCAAACTCGCCGCTGCCGCTGCCGCTGCCACCACCACCCAGAAAATTTAAAAAATCCAAGGGTATCATATATGTATATTTCCATCAAACCTTCTCACCAACAACTTCAAAACATAATTCCTCAACTTCTCCTAATAATGCCATCCCTGTTATCTCTATACCCATTCGATATGAGCTCTTGAAATCCAAAATCAAGAACCCCAAAATCATCATCCAATTTTTTTTGTAAATTGAACTATAAATGAACTTCATAGATTTACTAACCCAAATTAATTATTCCAAAAACAAAAAAGAACCAAGAAAGGAAAAAAGAAAAAAACTCCCTTTATCCATAAATAAACTCAGTTTAATAATATCTTTGTATCTTGGAACACACTCTTGAGCAGGCAACCTCTGCAAAAACCAAAAACCCAAAAAAAAAAAAAAACAACTAATCCACAATGCTTCTTCCACATTAAAGCACCACCAGCTCCTCGCCTCTCAGAATTGCACTCCAAGCACGTCAGGTGCAAGTTAGCATTTTATAACTTGAAAATCATCTTTCTACGCTTTCCCCTACCAATTATTACGCCGACTACTACTAGTTGCGCCCAAGCCCAATTTCGTCATCCTCCTCCTCATTCTTTTCTTCTGAATCTTCCCCCAATCTAGTCTATACATACACACCTCTGTCTCTCTATATCTATATTTTTCTCTCTCAAGAAAATCAAAATTTGCTTCGCCTCGGTTTTTATATTAGTAAAGAAGAAAACTACATAATATATATATGTAACAGTGAAAATTTTTATACTATCCCTCTCTCTCTCTCATGAGTCGTTGTGTTGTAGAGAGAGAAACAAAGAGAGTTGCGCATAGATCCCTATTCAGACACCAATTCTCTCTGCGAGCTGTTTTTCTCAATTCCACGACATCATCATCCTGCGATAGGTGATTTCACTCTGTTTTCTCAATTCGATTTCTCTTGTTCAATCTGTTTGCTGGCCGATATTGATTTCTCAGTTTTTTCTCGCTTTGTGTATCGAGTTTCTCTGTCATTCGAGTTTTTAGGGTTTCAATTGGGGGAAATTAGGGGTTTTGGATAAGATTCAAAGTTAGAATTGGAATTGGGACTGGTTGAAGAACGAGATGATAATTAAGAAAAACTTGAAATCGGTAATGCCGAGTTTGAAACGGTGTCGAATCGCTGTCTCTGGCGGAGATGACGAAGAGAGTTATAGGAATCGGAAGAAACGCAAAGCTAACAATGACTTTTACCCTCTGCATCTGCTTGGAGATGTTGCCGCGCGCGTAATTCCCTTTAGCGGATACGGTCTCCAGAGAATTCTAGGTGAGAGAGGCAGCGGTCGACCACCAGCGGCGGCGGCTGCAGTCTCGTGGTGCACAGAGGTTTCATGCTCTCCGGGCGTGGCCGAGTCAGAATTAAAGGGTAACGAGAGCTGTCAGACAACAGCACAAGAGGCTCCACGGCCGCCGCTGGTGAGAACTTCGAGGGGTCGAGTTCAGGTATTGCCTTCTCGATTCAATGACTCTGTTCTCGATAATTGGAAGAAAGACAGGACTAAAGGCAGCGTTAAAGAATCGGACCCAGAATTTAATCCGTATAAAGAAAAAACGAGCGCCAAAAACTCCAAGCTCCGCGGGGATATAGTAAATAAGAAGTATAAGGTTAATCACCAATGCAGTAAGTTTTCATCTGTTTTGGAGGATGAAATAGAAGATATTGGGCCACCGGGATACAATGTTAGGAAGTATTCTAGTTCTAGGAGTTCATTAACATCATTAACTGAGCAGTATGCAGAGATTGGGGAGATGGAAGAACCAGAAGACATTATAGATTTGAGTGGTATTGGTGAATTTGCAAAGGAGGAGGTTAAGAGGAAGGGTCAGATATATGGTCCTGACGATTTTGTTTCAGGTGACGTAGTTTGGGCCATATCAGGGAGGCATTCTCCTGCTTGGCCAGCCATTGTCCTTGACCCAGAGATCCAGGCTCCCCAACAAGTTTTAAATTTTCGCGTTGCTGACGCAGTTTGTGTGATGTTTTTTGGTTACTCTGGTAATGGGACACAAAGGGTAAGTTTGTCGTTCCTATCTTACGTACCACAATAAGATCTTTAGGATATGCTGTCTTTTGATGCTTAATTCTTCTGCCTATGTTTAATAAATACTTGGACTTTATCTGGCTGCATGAGTGTATTTACTGAGATCCGTTACGCATACAAGCAGGACTACGCATGGATTAAACGTGGAATGCTATTTCCTTTAATAGATTATGTAGACAGGTGTGTAGTTCTTGCACTTGTAAAATTTGATCTTCAATAATTTGTCTATGGAGAGATTATTATGGAATTTTTTGTTGGTTTAGCTTTCAGGGGCAGACCCTTTTGAATGATAGCAAGCCCAGTGCTCTCCGGTCTGCCATTGAGGAAGCATTTCTAGCAGAAAATGGCTTTAATGAGATGCTGATGGTTGAAATTAATGCCGCAGCTGGTAATTTGGAGTACATCCAATCTCTTACCAGAGGGGTATATGAGGCATCTGATTCGAATCAGGATCAGGAGTCCAATTCCTTGAATAAGGCAAGTTCTATCTATAGTAAGGCTTTCCATTTAAAGATCTTATCTTTGGAATTCATTTCTGTTCATCAATGTCTGGATAAAAATGCTGAAGATAGTTTAAACTGCATCTTTATTGAATTTGCAAATTTATTTTTCCGCTGTTCCTCTCGGATGTTGGCCTTGATTTGATTTTCAACATGAATGGCTTTCATTTGGTTCAGGGATGCTCTTTCTGGTTTATGATTTTCCTTAATTATTCAACTTCTCTACAGGATCTCTGCAGGAAACAAGGGTCAGAATCTTGTGAAGCCTGTGGTATAAGAATCTCTCCTAAAATACAGAGGAAATTAAGTGACTCTAATGTTGGAAGCCGCCGTTTGTGTGCTTCTTGTGCTAGGGTTTGTTACACTCATAGCCTACATCCTTCACTTTTTTTTCCCTTTTCTTCCCCCCCTCCTCCTCCCCCCCCTCACAATTAGTGTGCAAACTTTTACATGCCTGATGACGTGTATGTTAATGGTGAGTTGTTTCCCTTTTCCAGTTGAAGAAAATAAAACATTATTGTGCCATATGCAAAAAGATTTGGAATCATTCAGACAGTGGGACTTGGGTAAGACAATTTTACTACGCACATATGCTTTCTGCTTGTGTGCATGAATTCTGTTTCTCTTTCATCCCTAATCTCCTACAGAAAGAAGTTTACAGTTTTGTCATTAAATTAGGTACGATGTGATGGTTGTAAAGTCTGGGTGCATGCTGAGTGTGACAAAATTGCAAACAATAATTTCAAGGTCTCCTTCTGTCCTCTATCTTCGATTTTGTTTCTTTTTATTTAACATGCTTGGCAACATGTGCTCTTCTGACTGGACAATGAATTGATTATTTTTGCTGTTTTTCTTTCTTTGAAGGATCTAGGAACTTCTGAGTACTATTGTCCTGAATGTAAAGCTCGTTTTAATTTTGAATTATCTGATTCAGAAAATTTTCACCCAAAAACCAAGTAAGTCTGCTTTATCTATTGTATTCAATTGCTTCTAGAAAATTCAAAGGCCTTGTTTGATGAGTTTCCTGAAACTGTAATGAGGATATGCTCTTTTCCAGAAATCATAAGAAGAATGGCCTGCCTAACAAGGTTTCTGTTGTCTGCTCCGGGGTGGAAGGCATCTATTTTCCTAGCCTTCATCTGTAAGTACATGTAACTTGCACTGCTCTGGAATTATAAAGCATTTTAAAGTCATTCTCTTGCTAAATTAACCTTTGTTGGGTTCAGTCTGTCATCATTATGGAACCTCCTCTAATATCCAATAGTTCAATTACTTTTTTCTTTCTCTGTTTTATTTTTTATTGTAAAAGCAGAAATTTCTTTTAAAAGTGCCTGTCTGAGAATTTATGAGAATATGAATTTGGTGTTCGGATTATCATCCGCTTCTTTTATTTCTCATTTTGTCATTTTTTGGGATTAGTTGTTATCTTACTTTTGAAAAACAATTTTACATGAAAGAAATGGAGACCTCTTTAACATGCTTTTGATTTGGGAAAAAGCCTCAACATTAAGCCAATGTTCTTGTAAATTTTCGACTTGACAATATCATCTACATTTAGGGATTAATTGTATTACTGTGTTAACTTCAAAAAATTACCGAAAGCTCCACTGCGAATAGCTATTGATAAAATGCTTCAATAATATCCCTATGTGTTCACATCAAAATATTATTGGATGCAGTCATTGCAGAATAATCTATTTTCTATCATTTATATTTTCATGGGTCTTTAGGACTAAGTTTGTAAACCACTCCTTTCATCCTATCTTAGCTTTTTATTTCCATTTTTTTCTGCAAATATATATGGTTTAATATGTATAACACTCTTTCCCGCATGTTGTAGGGTTGTTTGCAAGTGCGGGTATTGTGGAACAGAAAAACAGCCACTTAGTGAATGGGAAAGGCATACGGGTTCAAAAATAAAGAACTGGAAGGACAGCATCAGGGTGAAAGGTTCTTTGATACCTCTTGAGCAATGGGTTCGTATAAGTATATTTATGTCTGAACGTTCTTTGACACTGTACACTGAATTTCAAATGTTAATCCTGTTTTTTTCCCACTCAATCATATACTATTCTCAATCTTACATCCAACTATATTTAAATCACAATTGTGCAGCTTACCTAAGCAAGCCATTGAAAATGATCAGTTTGACCATAAATTTACACCTTTCAATAGGTTGTAATGTGTTTCACATGGCATTCTTATTTCCAAGTTTAACTGTTGGGCTAAGAGGAAGAATCTTTATATTTTGTTGTCTTCTCCTCTCATCTATGCATTTTAAGATGGTCTTTCCAATTTTGGCTCCACAGATGCTGGAAATAGCAGAGTATGCACGTGCTGCTGTCTCTGTCAAGCCTTTAAAACGTCCTTCTATAAAAGTGAGGAGGCAGAAATTGCTTACCTTTCTTCGAGGTATGTCCTTTCCAGGTCTTTCGATCTCATTTTCATGAGATGATACATTTAAATATTAAGACAAGCGGGACGTCTTGACTTAACAGACTGCTAATCTCTTGCAGAAAAGTATGAACCTGTTTATGCCAAGTGGACAACAGAAAGGTGTGCAGTATGCCGATGGGTTGAAGATTGGGATTACAATAAAATTATCATCTGCAACAGGTAATGTTGATTTTTTTGCTCGTAACTTAAATCCTCCTGTTGTGTTCAATTTTTATGCAAGCATTTGTGGTTTGGGTTCAAGTGTTCTTTCTAATCATGATTGCTGATACATATAGTTGCATGTGTATGTGTCATATACACACCACATATTCATGCAATTAAATCTGTCAGAGTTATACTGATATTTCTATTGCATGTATATTTGTAAATATATGTACTTACACTTCAATGAATGAAGTATATATTGATGCTTTTATTATTTATATCAGATGTCAAATAGCTGTTCATCAAGAATGCTATGGTGCACGAAATGTACGTGACTTAACTTCATGGGTCTGTAGATCTTGCGAGACACCTGATATTGAACGAGAGTGTTGCCTCTGTCCTGTGAAAGGTTTGAACTTTACACCCATTGTTCTCACAAACCTAGCAAATATGTTGTTCTAGCAATCTGGTGTCTAGATGGGAAACTGGCTGCTCTACAATTCTTTTTTCTATTTTTCATTTTCTTTTGGTATTTTAACATGCGTACTGCAGATTGATACCCGAAGAAAGCTTTCTATTCTCCTGAAAGTTGTTTACCAAATTAGTCAAATGGTAATAAAAAAATATTTTAGTGAAAAAGGAGCTGTTAATCATGATATGAGCATTTTTCCTTATTGAGCTATCTTTATCTGTATTCATCATGTTTCTTCATGGCGGTTATAATTTTCTGGGAAAGTTTAGTTTGATATATTGCACGGATCAGTACAATTCTATGAATAAGTATTTCAGCGTAGTGTATGTTTATTCAATTTATGAATGGCATCAGGTTCTGATTACTTTCAATTACTTGTTTCTCAATGCTTTGGATTAAAATGTTACAAGCTGCTTGCAAAATTTGCTTCCCTTTTTCTTCTTTTTTCCGTGTGTTTGTCTATGTGATTTGAGTTTATTATTGATAATTTTAGGAGGTGCCATGAAGCCAACTGACGTCGCGCCTCTGTGGGTCCACGTCACCTGTGCTTGGTTTCAACCCGAAGTCTGTTTTGCAAGTGATGAGAAGATGGAACCTGCTGTTGGCATTTTGAGAATTCCTTCAAACTCTTTTGTGAAGGTAGGATTTTCTTCTTTTGACTAATAATGATGAACCTATGTGGCTTTCTCTTTCCACGAGATTAAAGCTTGATAATCTGGACCCTCTTTTACATGCTTTGGATCATATATCCGTCTTTTTCTAGTTTTTTCAGTTTGTAATTACTACTATGCATCAAACAGTTATCTGGTATTCTCTATGGGCCCAATATTTTGAGTGTTGTGCCTGAATTATCTGTTGATTTCATCTTTCAGATTTGTGTAGTATGCAAGCAAATTCACGGTTCCTGCACGCAGTGCTCCAAATGCTCCACTTATTATCATGCAATGTGTGCATCAAGAGCTGGTTATCGCATGGAGGTAAGGCTGCTCTCAATTATTCAATCTCTGGCAGTTTAAAATTTGCGGTTGGCATTTTACAAACCAATCGACGAATCATAATCGCTATTTATCCTTAATTATGTGTTAAATATGTCAGTTAAAATCTCACTACATTAGGACAAATATTAAATAATCGACCTTGGTTATTTTTCTCAATTAGGGTATTAGGATTTAGACATACACACAAACACACACTTAAAAGATGTTGAGCTCTTTTGGAAGATACAAGTGTTCGTAAGGGGTCCACGGAAGAAAAGATCTTACCTTTTGTACACACTTGTTAATCAGATTTCTTTTTTGAACGTACCACCCTCATCCTGTGGGGTTTTCATCCAAGTTGTCTTCACTTAGGTACTATCAGTAAAGGCTTGAGCTTGTAAGATCAAGCTCTTGATTCAGTTAAAGGCCAGGTTTATGACTCACACAAAGTGGTTTCTCAATTTTCTTTGCGTATTCCATTTCCAATTCATCAATTCAACAGATGATTCATGATGACTATATCCTTTAGGCTACCTGTGCTGAAATTAATTTAACCCTTCTATTTGTGAAGGTCCACTCATGAATATCTTTAGGACTTAATAAATGCTAGCTCAGCAGATTTGTGCATCATCTGTTGTACGAAATGTTTACCTGGACATAGAGCACCTTGCTGATTAGTTTTATGTCTTTCCTACAGACTTCTATATCCATTGATATGCCAGAGACAAATTTGATGGACAAGTAATCTTTCTCTGATATGTGTAACTGACTGCTTTCTTTCTGTAACTGCAGTTGCATTGCTTGGAAAAAAATGGAAAACAGATTACCAAGATGGTGTCGTATTGTGCTTTCCACAGGTAATAAATATGTTAGGATGAAGTGCTTTTCATTTGTTATTTCATGATTTTGGCAGTGTGCTTATCTCCACATATTTCGAAATGTTTAAGGGTGATTTTAGAAGATGATAGGTTTATGCTGGGAAGGGAAGAATCTGCAATTCTTTTTCTTTCCATTTATTCTTACTCGAGTTGCTTTTCTATGCAGAGCTCCGAATCCAGATAATGTTTTAATTATACAGACTCCCAAAGGGACTTTCTCCACAAAAAGCCTTATTCAGAATAAGAAAAAAACTTGTTCAAGGTTGATTTCATCAAACCGATTGAAACTTCAGGAAGCTCCAATTATGGAGCTTAATGAGGTGGAGCCTTTTTCTGCAGCCAGGTGTCGGGTCTATAAGAGACCGAACAATAAGGTACTTCTTTTTAGAATAACCGTGTATGCATGTATGAGAAGAGATACAAGTAAGAAAATGAGTGCCCTTGACATGAGATCATCTTTGGACTTCTCTGTAAAAGGAACAAAAAAGTTTTAGTATGAGCCATACAAAGGGCTTCCGTGCTTAATGCAGTACATAACAGCCTTGACCTCTAATTTAGTTTTTTTCTCTTGTTCTAATTCAATTGAACCGAACTTAAACCTTTTCATTTGTGTTCTGCTAACCAGGGCCAGAGAAATGGAGAAGTGGCCATTTCTCACTGTGTAAAGAGACCCTGCCACCATTCTTTAGATTCAATGCGAAGCTTGAATACCGGCAGAGTAGGTTTTATTTATTTATTTTTTTCTCCATTGATTTGCACTTGAAAACACCTCATTGAGTATGAGATCTTGGCCTTTTTCCTGCTTCCTGCAGGAAATAGAGGAGCCTAAAGGATTTTCTTCTTTCAGGGAACGTCTTCGTCATTTACAGGTAAAAGTTCAAGTCTAAATTCAATTGTTATTGTCTAAATTGAAGTTGCTCCATCTTATGCCAACTATATGATTTCAGAGAACGGAGATGGACCGTGTTTGTTTTGGAAGGTCTGGAATACATGGGTGGGGCCTCTTTGCTCGAAGAAACATTCTAGAAGGAGAAATGGTATGTCTTTTTATCCTTGTATGTTTTTCCCTCGCAATCTACATATGGATATCAGATTCCACAAGAAAATTTATTACTAATGGAAAGTTTTGGGTGTCAAGCTGAAGCTTGTGTTTCATGCTCATTAAGGAATTTGAACTGTTGGGCAAAAAAAAGAATTTGAATTGAGCTGAGCCTAGCCCTGCCAAGCTTGATCTGAGTTCATAAACTTTGTCCCATCAAGGATTTAGTATATTTTTTACTTAGGCCTTGTTGCTTATAGGCATGGAGAATGGGGCTAGTTGAACTTGAGCAATTATGAGCTTGGCTTGGTCAGCTAGATTCGCAACTGTTGATGTATGCAAATTTAGAAAAGATTGTCACAAACATTTCACAATTGAGGCAATACCTACAGCGTTTTACTTGCTGGTTACTGCTCTAAACCTATGAGCAGCTCTCATTTTTGTGCTCACTATAGGTTTATGGCCTTATGCTGGATTATTGGATTCTTCTGGCATAATTCTGGTTTAAGCTTCTCGTTTAGGTCATGGTAAGTTATGTAATTTGCTTGTTTTTTCTCTAGGTTCTTGAATATCGTGGTGAGCAGGTCAGGCGCAGTATTGCAGATTTAAGGGAAGCACGCTACCGTGTAGAGGGCAAAGATTGCTATGTAGGTTATTTATTGTGGGAAAGTCCTTTTGATCTGTTTCTTTCAATGATCTTGAGGCAAACTTTATTGTCAATACTGCCTGTGTCTTTCTCTTTCTTGATGTGTTGAAACTCTCACCTGCAGCTATTTAAGATCAGTGAAGAAGTTGTCGTTGATGCCACAGATAAGGGAAACATTGCGCGCTTAATTAACCATTCTGTAAGCTTTCTTATAATTTGGAGCTTGTCATTCCTGTCTTCGTCTTAACTTAAGCTTGTAATGTGTTGTGTAACTCTTTTTCTCTTCTCTGGATGGGGACAGTGCATGCCCAACTGCTATGCAAGGATCATGAGCGTGGGTGACGACGAGAGCCGGATTGTACTTATTGCCAAAACAAATGTTGCTGCTGGCGACGAGTTAACGTACTCTCTCTCTCTCTCTCTCTCTCTCTCTCTCTCTTTCTGTTCTATGTTTTTGTTTGTGTACTTGCATGTGAATATATATATATATATATGCCTGGCACTGGATGTAATAAATATATGCCTGATAAATTCCTGCTGCTGCCTCTTCACAGGTATGATTACTTGTTTGATCCTGATGAGAGCGACGAATTTAAAGTCCCTTGTTTGTGTAATGCTCCAAATTGTCGAAAATTCATGAATTAGAGAGAGAGAGAGAGAGATTACAGCAAGCCATTGTTTCTCCGCAAGGAGCTCTAACCATTTCTTTCTCCCATCAGTATCATCAGACTTCATTTTCTTTCTGTAAATCTCTCTTACCTCGTCAAATTTTCTCCAAAAGGAAAATATGTATTTTATTTTATTTTTGTTTCAATTGGCATAGATAGATGTGAAAGCAGAATAATTAGTTAGAACTCAGCGGATGATGAACCTCAGGCATCTTGTATATATATATATATATATATATTACTATATAATAATTAATTATATTCGTTTTCCAGATGCCAATATATCAATCATCATTTTTGCATCATTACCGCCTCTTAAAATGTCCTTCGATCTACATTCTTGATTAAGGCCTCATTTCAACAAAAATTGAAATGTGAATTATTTAAGTTTTGATAGTTGAATCTGAAAATTGAAGTTTGATTTTGAATGTAACAATATGTATTTTTAGATTTAAGAGTTCAGGGTTGTAAAAAATTTTATTTAAAATTTATAATTACAATTAAATATATTTTAATCAATTAAATGATTTGTAAAAATTCTTATTAAATATATTTAAAATGATAAGTGCTTAAGAATTATTTGTTATTAAAATACATTTAATTCAATAATTTTTACTTTATTCATTTTAAAAGGTAAATTAATTTATAGCTCGCAATATCTTTTGAAAGAGATTTCGTTGTTTCTCTTGAGAAAGTTTTTTAAATCAAATATGCTTCAACTTGGAACCGTCCATTTCTTTTAGTTCGTCTTTTTTATTAACACCAAATCAAGAAAATATTGAGTATTTTTTTTATGTGGATTATAATATCTTTCAAGTAATTTCTTACTTTATTATTATTTCTACAAGTTTTTATGTTAAAAGAACTAAGATGTATTGTAAATTCTTTTTAATGATTATAATGTAAAAATTCATTAAGTAGTATATTGTATTTTGAAAAGTGATAATTAGAAAAATATAATATATAGTGAGATATAACAAGTAAAAAAATAGTTTAACAATTTTGAATTGCATTATGAAAATGAATAATTTTAACGGGACTAAGAAATGCATGTGCTCCTGCCTGCATGGTCAATAGCTCAATTGGTCTTAGGACTGAAAATTACAATCTTTTTTAGGGCAGCTCCCTGTGCGCTTTCGTCTGCACGTCTGGTGGTGGCTAAGCGGAAGAGTTATACCATATATCTCGACATACCAAGTTAGCAAAATTACGTTCTGAAAAACCTTAGAGGGGGGGGGGGGAGGGGATGAATAAGGTTTTTGGCTAATTATCGAAAAACCTTTGTTAATTAAAGGGTAAACCTCCAATTTTGTTTGAATGAGAATTCTAAACCTCTTTTAATAAAATTCCAAACCAAACAAAATTTTGTGGTTGAGACAAATAAGTAATAAGCTTAGAAAGAAAAGAAAAAGGCACAAGGATTTATAGTGGTTCACTCCCTCAAAGAGTTACATCCACTACCTTGAGTTAACACCCAAGGATTTTTCAAATCCACTATAAACACAAAATTACACCAACTACAAATATGAGGATCACCCTACAAGGGTTTTGCACACAACCTCAATTTACAACACAATGTAAATCAAAGGATTACCCAAGTGGTTTTTCAACACAAACCTTTGATATCAAAAAGAGAGAAAGATAGGTTTAAGAACAATGTTACCACTTTTGAGCTTGAGAAATAATAGGTACAACTCAATGAAATGTTTCTACAAGCTCCTCCTTTCTTCTTCTTTGATGATGATCAATAATGAAGCTCAAGAAGATTTTTGTTTGGGATTGAAAGTGTTTGCAATAAATGTACTTTTGAAGCTCTTTAAAAGTTTTAAATGTTTTCAATGAATATTTCACCAAAATTTTTTTTTTATGGCTGATCATAAAGTCTATATATACTATCTTAAAAAAATGACCGTTGCATTCAGTGTAACGGTAATAATTTTTACAGTAAATGTGAAAATCGGACGACCGATTCCTGAAATCGGACGACCGATTCTTAAACAGAAAGATTCGGACTTGTCCAGCTAGAAATCGGACTGCCGATTTTTTAAGTAAAAAAAATCGGACGACCGGTTCTTGGACAGAAAGATTCGGACTTGTCCATCTGAAAAACGGACTGCCGATTTTTTGATTTAGAAAAAAAATCGGACGACCGGTTCTAAAACCGGATGACCGAATTTTTTTTTATTATTATTTTTTTTTCAACCAAGTTTTTTTTTTTTAAGACAACAGCTTTCTTCATAGTTTCAAAAACATGCATTCTTGACAATCATTTTAGAGAGAAGAAGAACCTTTCAAAAGCATCACAACTTCAGTCAAGAATACTTAGATTTTAACAAAAGTTTATATTTGAGAAAATCGTAAAAGGAGCTTCATATATGATCAATAAACAAAGAGTAAGATTAGGGAGTTTTACAAAGGAGTACCTTATTACACTCTAACATAGACAAGGCCTTCAATGTCTTCAATGTCTCCAATGATTTGATCTTGGAATGGTTTGGTCTTTTCTTCTTCATTTTGCCCTCATCAACAAGATCTTTTGCTTTTAGAGAGTGTAGACTTGAGACTTCAAAAGTGCTTCTTTGTTCTATGAAAGGTTAGCTAAAATACTCACACAAGCATATGTTAATCATAATCAAAATCATAAGTATTAATACCCTTAAGACTAACAATCTCCCCCTTTTTTATTATGACAAACACATATGCAAGAAGAACAAAAGAGCAAGAGTAAAAGTATGGTGATGCTTCAAAAGGATCAATAATAAGAGCAAATGACAACAATCACCATAAAAGAGAGATAACTCCCCCTAAACACATGCTTTATATCAAATATGGCTAAAACATATTATAAGATCAAACTAAGCCAAAAAACCCATAGCATCACAAGGCATAAGCATCAACATATAACAACATAAGCATCAACATAACAACATATTACAAAGATTTCTCCCCCTTACTTCTTGCACTATTTTCTCCCCCTTTTTGTCATAAATCAAAAAAGGATTTTAGGAGAGAAATTTCAAGGGATCATAGAAGAGGTAGCAATATGACTTTCAACATTACATTATCATCATAAAGTCCATAACAAGAGAGGCCAAACAACACAAAAAAAAAAAAAAAGGCAACAAAAGGATCATTTAGCATAAGAAAAGCAAATTAAGATTAGAATATAGCAAGTTAAAGAACATATCATTAAGAGAAGGTTTGAAAGGAAAGGAGTTATAGACAAAACAGGGGGGAAAAAAAAAAGAGAAGGTTTTATAAAAGAAATCTCAATCATCTCTATCTCCTCCTCCTTGCTCGAGTCTCTTAACCCGTTCTTGTGTGTCGGTTATTTTTTGATCCAATGCATCAAGCCTTTCTTGAATGTTGGAAACTTTCCCATCCAAAACCTCAAAGCGACCGTCGAATGCATCAAACCGAGTGTTAATTGACGTTTGTAGAGAGGCTATCATATCCATTAGATGGCTCATGCTCCCCGAAGATGAGCCTTCCTCTGTTCTTTCTTGTCGCTTCTTTTGCCTTGTTTCTCTTCTTTGGATTTCAACCTCCGTTTCTTCATCACTGTCCTCTTCTTCCATATCCATGTCCTCTTGATCTTCATCATCATCTTCCTCATCATTGTCATCATCATCTTGTCCACCTCGGATGAATGTCCCATTTTCATCTTTCTCAAACCCCATTCTTTTGAAGGTTTGTTGAGTGTAGATCTTACCATGTCCAATGTGATCACCAATGCCAACCAAATTGATCAAAAAGTGTTGGAGGATTTTTGTGATAAAGCAACCATACGGCAAGCATTTTGTTGAGGATGATTGTGTAGCTAGCATATGTTCTATAGCCATATATCCAAAATTCATCCTCCTATGTTCATGCAAGGCTAGCATCACAAATGTGTGCATGTTGGTGATAGATGATTTATGCCCAACATTTGGAATAATGATGTTAGAGATCATGTGATGAAGCAATCTCCCATAAGCATCAAGCTTGTTAACATTCTTATCATCATGTCCTTTTAAAACCTCTCCCCTAGTGAAAATTTCCGCAAACCGTCTTTCACTGTATAAGTTAGGATCAAAGCATTTTTTGTTCTTGGTGTAAAATCTTATACCATCTTGAAGAGTATCCAAAATTTCATTTAACAGTCTATTATCAAATGCAATATCCCTTCCCCCAATTCTAGTCACAATCCATTGATGTGGGACATTATCCACTCTTTCAATTCTTCCCTTGTGGAGATTTGCATAAAACTCATATATCATATCCACATAATAGAGTTCATTCACAATTAGCAGAGGTATCCAACCAATTATTTCAAAAAGATAAGGGATAGCCTCCATACCTTGCATATCATGTAAGTCCACCCGATAACTCGGAGCAATTTTCCGTCGATTTCTAGTCTATTCTTCAAACCTGGCAGCCTCCTTCACTGAAATAAACCTCTCTAAAGCCCTAGCTGCAGAAGCCCCAGTTCCAGAAGGTACTCTCTTTCCCTTTCCTTTCCCTCTACTAGTGCCTCCTTCTTCAGGATTTTAGCCTTGACCAACTTGAGCATTCTTTGTTTTAACCATTTTGGAGAAATTCTTGGGTAGGGTTTTAGAGGAGATGAAGAGTTTGAGATTGGTAGATTGTAGCAAAAAAAACAGGAAAAAAAATTTCTTTGCCGCGTTGAGAGATGAATTTGAAGAAAAAGAAGAGGAAGATTGAAAATCGGAACAAGAAATCGGATGGGTCTTGTGAGGGAGGGGGTTTTCGATCGAGAGAGTGAGAGAGAGTTGAGAGAAAAGTGTGAAATGTTTGAGAAAATTCTAATTTTAAAACACAGACCCGACCCTTTTTTTGAAACTCGGTCGACCGTTTTTTAAAATCGGTCGTCTGGTATTTTGATGATTTGAAGAAATCGGACGTCCGAGTTTTGTGCAGGCGTCCGGTTTTATCGTCCGAATATCTCTGGAATTTTTTGAAGAGAAAACTCTGAGTCCGGTTTTAAAACCGGACGTCCTATTTTTAAAAGAGGCATCCGAATTTTAAAAATTTGCAGCAAGACAAGAGAAACAGAGATAAGGGAAAAAACAAATAATACAAGCAGCACACATTACTCATTAAATTTTCCGATACCAAGTAATTTTCTTAAATAGCAAAAGCGATCTTCCGAAAGAGGTTTTGTAAAAATATCAGCAATCTGATCTTCTGTGCAAATATATTCTAAAGATACATCACCTTCAGCAACACGATCTCTAATAAAGTGATGTTTGATTTCAATATGTTTTGTTTTTGAATGTTGCACAGGGTTTATGGAAATGTTTATGGCACTAGTGTTATCACACATAATAGGTATGCACTTAAAAGAAACACCAAAATCAATTAATGTATGTTTCATCCAAAGTACCTGAGCACAGCAACAACCGGCTGCGATGTATTCCGCTTCGGCGGTTGATAGGGACACGCACGATTGTTTCTTGCTGTACCAAGATACTAAGCGTCCTCCCAAGAATTGGCAATTTCCACTTGTACTCTTCCTTTCTACCTTACATCCGGCATAGTCCGCATCGGTGTAGGCAATAAGATCAAAACAAGATTGTTTAGAGTACCACAAGCCATAATCATATGATGAAATTAAGTATCTCAAAATACGTTTTACAGCTATTAAATGAGATTCCTTGGGGCAAGCTTGGAATCTAGCACACAAACATACGGCAAACATGATATCCGGCCTACTAGCCGCTAAATAAAGTAAACTACCGATCATACCTCTATATGACTTTTCATCAACAGTTTTACCTTTTTCATCTTTGTCAAGCTTCAATGACGCGCTCATAGGAGTGCCAATACCTTTTGCATTGCTCATCCCAAATCTCTTGAGAAGTTCCTTGGTGTACTTCTCTTGATTGATGAAGATTCTTCTTTTCGTTTGCTTGATTTGTAGGCCGAGAAAGTACGTCAATTCTCCCATCATGCTCATTTCAAATTCTTTTTGCATAAGTGAGGCAAATTCTTCACATAAAGAGACATTAGTAGCACCAAAAATGATGTCATCAACATATATTTGGACAAGAAGAAGATCATTGTTACAAGAGGTTTTTGTAAAAAGAGTAGTGTCCACCACACCCCTTGAAAAGTTATTTGAAAGAAGAAAACCACTTAACTTTTCATACCAAGCCCTTGGAGCTTGTTTTAAACCATAGAGTACTTTTGAGAGTTTGTAAACATAATTTGGAAATTTTCATGTACAAAACCGGGAGGTTGTTCAACATAAACTTCCTCCTCAATATCACCTTTTAGGAAAGCACTTTTAACATCCATTTGAAAAAGTTTGAATCCTTTAAAAAAAGCAAAAGCTAAAAGCATCCTAATAGATTCAAGTCTAGCAACCGGAGCAAAGGTTTCGTCAAATTCTATGCCCTCTTCTTGATTGAATCCTTGGGCAACAAGTCTAGCTTTGTTTCTAATGACTTCTCCGGATTCATTTAGTTTATTTCGAAAAACCCATTTTGTGCCAATAGTGGGGTGATTACGTGGTCTAGGGACTAAAGTCCAAACTTTGTTTCTTTCAAATTGATTTAACTCCTCTTGAATAGCAATAATCCAAAACTCATCGCATAAAGCATCATCAATAAACTTAGGTTCAATTTGTGATAATAGGGCAAAGTTATCAATAAAATACCTTCTTGTTCTTACCCCTTGAGATACATCACCAATAATTTCATCTTTGGAGTGTCCCTTTGGATATATCACATCTTGAGGAAGATTTTGAGTTTCTTGATCGTTTCCTTGTTTTTCCTCAATCTCTTCTTCCTCCATAGCATGCTCTTCCATTGCTTGAGTGTACAATGGTTGGTTACTAAGAGTGTTATCTACGTCATCATCATCAACTTTCTTGTCAAAAATGTTAGTTTCATCAAAATTAACATGAATAGACTCTTCAACACATTAGGTTCTTTTGTTGAAAATTCTAAAAGCCTTTTTGTTTGAAGAATAACCAAGAAAAATTCCCTCATCGGATTTTCGATCAAACTTCCCAAGATTTTCCTTGGTGTTTAAAATAAAGCATTTGCATCCAAAAACTTTAAAGTAACCAATTGAGGGGGTTTTATTAAAAATGAGTTCAAAGGGAGTTTTCTTTAAAGAAGGTCTCAAGATAACACGATTCATAACGTAGCATGCGGTGTTAACGGCCTCGGCCCAAAAGTATTTAGGAAGAGAGTTTTCACAAAGCATTGATCTTGCCATTTCTTGTAAAGTGCGATTTTTTCTCTCCACAACAACATTTTGTTGTGGAGTTTTAGCGGCCGAAAAATTGTGTTATGCCAAAATTATCACAAAGTTTTGTAAAATCTTGATTGTTAAATTCTCTCCCATTATCACTTCTCATAGAGATCAATTTAGAATCAAGGGAAGTTTGGACTCTTTTGAAAAGTTTAACAAACTCATGAAAAGCTTCATCTTTTTTACTTAAAAACAAAGTCCAAGTAAATCTAGAGAAATCATCCACAATAACAAAAGCATACCTCTTACCACCGAGACTAGTGGTCCTCATTGGTCCAAATAAGTCCATGTGAACAAGTTCCAAAGGTTTTGAAGTTGAAATCATGTTCCTTGATTTAAAAGATGTCTTAATTTGTTTTCCAAATTGGCAAGCATCACAAAGTTTAGTTTTCTCAAAGTGAAATTTTGGTAGGCCTCTAACAAGTTCTTTTGAAGATAGTTGGTTTAATAAATCCATACTAACGTGACCAAGTCTTCTATGCCACAAAAATGCATCATCATCATGAACCGAGAGACACTTCAAGTTTTGAGAAAGAAAATCTTCAAGATGAAAGACATGGACGTTTCCAACTCTTTTAGCAACAAAAATAGTTTTGTTTTCATGCTCATCAATGATAGAGAAAGAATCACTTTCAAAAACAACCTTTTTTTCCACTATCACATAATTGACTAATACTAAGCAAATTGAATTTTAAACCATCAATTAGAAGAACATCCTTAATGAGAGAGGAAGAATTGTTACCAATATTACCTATACCAATAATTTTTCCTTTGTTCTTATCTCCAAAAGTGACAAATCCACTTTCGGTTTTTTTTAGATTGCTCATAAGTGATGAGTCCCCGGTCATGTGCCTTGAACATCCGCTATCCAAGTACCACTTAGATGGCCTTGATTTGTGTTCCTACAAAAGAAGAAGTAGAAATGATTTTTGGTACCCACATCTTTTTGGGTCCATGGATGTTAGTTTGATTTTCTTTAACCTTCCAAATGGTTTTCACTCCTCTTTCAATCTTTTTCTTTATAAAACACTTTGTGGCTTTATGACCACTCTTTTCACAATAGGTGCAACAAAGGTGTGAGTGAGATGATAAAGCCTTTACAAACCGTGTTTGTTTTGAGAAAATATTGGAATGAGTATATCCAATACCATTTTTATCAAAAGGTGATCTTTGAGAGCCAAGAAGTTTTTCAAAGTTTTCTTTTCCTTTTGTGAACTTTTCAACACATAGAGTGAGATCACTCGCCTTTTTCTTTAAGACTTTATAATCAATCAAACATTTTTCAAGAGAGGAAATCTTTTCACAAAGGTTTTTGTTTTCTAAAACAAGTTTTTGAAAGTCATCATTTGAGCACTCTTTTTCTTTCTTCAAAACTTCCAAGGATTCAAGAATAGCTTTATTTTCACAAATGAGTCTTGAATTCTCATCTAACAAAAATTGAGTTTTGCTTTTCAAATCTTTGTTTCGTTTAGTAACCTTTTTGCACTCATCATACATTTCAATAAGCATTAAACTAGGATCAACATCACAATCATCATCAAGGATACTAGAAGAGTTAGAGGGTGAAGATTGTACCTCATTTTCTTGTGCCATGAAGCATATGTTGGCCTTTTCTTCTTCTTCATTTTCACTTGAGTCTTAATCCCAAGTTCCTATTAGGCCTTTGCCTTTCTTCTTCTTCTTTAATGCCTCAAGCTTGGCTTCTAAAGCTCCCTTTTCCTTTTCAATGGCCTTGGGACAATCGGCTACAAGATGATCGGTGCTATTGCATTCAAAACACCTAGCTTTGAAGAGTGATGAGCTTTGTCCTCCTTTCTTGAGTGGAGGTTTCTTTCCTCTATTGTTGAAACCTTTCTTGTAGAATCTTTTAAATTTTCTCATTATCAATGCCATTTCCTCATCATCATCAACCTCGTCTTCATTGTTTGATGAGTATATTTGATCATCCTCATTTGCCTTGAGTGCAATGCTTTTTCTTCCTTTTTCTTCATCTTCCATTTCCTTCAATCTTTTTATTTTCATTTCATAGGTGAGTAGTGATCCTATGAGTTCTTCAATAGGAAGTAGTCACAAATCCTTTGATTCCCCAATAGCGAGTGTTTTTGGTTGCCAAGCTTTTGGAAGTGCATCAAGAATCTTTCTATTAGCTTCTTCTCTTGAGTACTCTTTCCCATATGCCTTTAGGCCGTTTGTGATGTTGGTGAACCTTGTGAACATGTCACTAATGCTTTCATTTTGTTTCATCATGAATAGCTCATAGTCTCTCACCAACATAGCTAACTTTGACTCCTTTACTTGATTTGTCCCTTCGTGAGTTACTTCAAGTAACTTCCACATTTCATGAGCCGAATCGCATCCGCTCACTCTATTATATTCGCTTGCATCCAAGGCACAACTAAGAATATTCATAGCTTGAAAGTTTAGAGTCATCTTCCTTGAGTCGAACTCATCAAATTCTTCAACCTTCTTGGCTACTCCATTAATTTTGGGAATGTAAGGACCTTTCTCTACGATGCTCCACAAGTCAAAGTTAATAGAACAAATATATATTTTAATTCGAGATTTCCAAAAAGTATAGTTTGTTCCATTAAAAAGAGGAGGTCTATTTGTAGAAGAGCCTTCTACATATGGTAAACTAGAATCATTAGCCATAGTAAAGTAAAGATCTTTTGCTTCAAGGGTGTTAGTCCTTTTTTTTTTTAAGAAGCCCTGCTCCGATACCAATTGAAAAACCTTAGAGGGGGAGAGGGGGGGTGGGGGGTGGGGAGGGGTTGTTGAATAAGGTTTTTGGCTAATTATCGAAAAACCTTTGTTAATTAAAGAGTAAACCTCCAATTTTGTTTGAAAGAGAATTCTAAAACTCTTTTAATAAAATTCCAAACCAAACAAAATTTTGTGGTTGGGACAAATAAATAAGCTTAGAAAGAAAAGAAAAAGGCACAAGGATTTATAGTGGTTCACTCCCTCAAAGAGTTACATCCACTACCTTGAGTTAACACCCAAGGATTTTCCAAATCCACTATAAACACAAAATTACACCAACTACAAATATGAGGATCACCCTACAAGGGTTTTGCACACAACCTCAATTTACAACACAATGTAAATCAAAGGATTACCCAAGGGGTTTTTCAACACAAACCTTTGATATCAAAAAGAGAGAAAGATAGGTTTAAGAACAATGTTACCACTTTTGAGCTGGAGAAATAATAGGTACAAATCAATGAAATGTTTTTACAAGCTCCTCCTTTCTTCTTCTTTGATGATGATCAATAATGAAGCTCAAGAAGATTTTTGTTTGGGATTGAAAGTGTTTGCAATAAATGTACTTTTGAAGCTCTTTAAAAGTTTTAAATGTTCTCAATGAATATTTCACCAAAATTTTTTTTTTATGGCTGATCAAAAAGTCTATATATACTATCTTAAAAAAGTGACCGTTGCATTCAGCGTAACGGTAATAATTTTTTACAGTAAATGTGAAAATCGGACGACCGGTTCCTGAAATCGGACGACCGGTTCTTAAACAGAAAGATTCGGACTTGTCCAGCTAGAAATCGGACTGCCGATTTTTTAAGTAAAAAAAATCGGACGACCGATTCTAAAACCGGATGACCGAATTTTTTTTTATTATTATTTTTTTCAGCCAAGTTTTTTTTTTTTAAGACAACAGCTTTCTTCATAGTTTCAAAAACATGCATTCTTGACAATCATTTTAGAGAGAAGAAGAACCTTTCAAAAGCATCACAACTTCAGTCAAGAATACTTAGATTTTAACAAAAGTTTATATTTGAGAAAATCGTAAAAGGAGCTTCATATATGATCAATAAACAAATAGTAAGATTAGGGAGTTTTACAAAGGAGTACCTTATTACACTCTAACATAGACAAGGCCTTCAATGTCTCCAATGATTTGATCTTGGAATGGCTTGGTCTTTTCTTCTTCATTTTGCCCTCATCAACAAGATCTTTTGCTTTTAGAGAGTGTATACTTGAGACTTCAAAAGTGCTTCTTTTGTTCTATGAAAGGTTAGCTAAAATACTCACACAAGCATATGTTAATCATAATCAAAATCATAAGTATTAATGCCCTTAAGGCTAACACGTTTTGTTTTATTAAGTTAAAGATTAAGTTAAAAACTAGCCCACTTTCACCCTAGGAGACTGATTACATGCGTCTATTAATATCAAATGAAAAAAAAAAAAAATTCCTCTCTCACCTACACTATCCTTTACTTCTGCAAGATCAAGATCAACAAAAATGGTTTCTTTGGTTTGTACTTAAAATTTGTAGTTTTCAACAAAAAAATATAGTTTCATTGGTTTATACTCTGTTTCACTCATCAACAATGGTTTTTCTTACACATATTTGCATTTGGAATTGTATTTTAGTGTTTTATGTCTAATTTACATATTTTTTAACATTGATATCCATAATTTTTGTGATTTATTCTCCATTAAGTGTGTAGGATAAAAAAAAATACTATCGTTTCCCTGTTTAGTGTTCGTATTTGTTAGCATATCAAACATTTCTGGCCCTCTTTTACGGTAAGCAACTATACGAAAATACTAGGCACTTACTTTTGTAAAATTAGGCACACCTAGTTGTAAGAAGAGGCACTACCAACTGTAAAAGAGGCAAGGTATATTAGAATAGTGAAACAATTTTGCATTTGTGGATTTCTCATAATTATAAAAGGTACTTTAATTTCTAAAAGTAGGCACTCTTAGTTATAAAAGTAAGTACTTTCAATTGTAAAACTAGACACTCTTTGTTATAAAAAGAGGCATCCCTGTTATATCCACTCATTTTGCATGTCTTTAATCATTCTTGGTTATGAAAAGTAGGCACCTATATTTGTAAAAATGAGCATCTATAGTTATAAAAAAACGCATCACTGGATAAACTAAAAGAGACACTCTCAGTTATAAACTAGTCACCCACAATTCTAAATATAGGCACACTTAGTTCTAAAAATAGACACTCACAATTATAAAAGTAGGCACTCTCCATTCTAAAAGTAGGCACTCATAGTTATAAAAATAGGCACACTTAGTTCTAAAAGTAGGTACTCACATTTATAAAAGTATGCACTTTCAGTTAAAAAAGTAGGTCGTCTTAGTTATAAAAGTAACATTCAGTTATAAAAGTAGACACTCAGTTATAACAATAGGCATTTTTAATTATAAAAGTAGATACTCACAATTATAAAAGTAGGTACATTTAAAAATATAGGCATACATAGTTCTAAAAGTAAGCGCACTTAATTCTAAAAATATACACTCACAGTTATAAAACTAAGCAATTTCAAATAAAAAAGTATGCTCTCTTATTTACACTAACCATTTTAATATGTATCCTAACAATGACCAATTTGAAGAATTGAGAACAAAACATAAACATGATGTACTAGTTGACGACGAGACCTTGGTAGATGTAGTCACGAGGTAATATACGACAAAACAATACATTCACATCCCCTCTTATATATTTTACAATATTTACCATTTTTTTTTTTTTGTAATGCAGGTTAACACGAATACATTCCTGTGTTCTTTGTAAGTTATTATAATCCGTTAAAAATAATCATTACGAAAAAAAATGTTATAACAAAATCTAACATACATGCTTCCTTTATATTTGACAGAAAAATATGTTCAATAATTATCAACAAAAACATACTATAGGGTTCAACAAACATAATTAACAGGATTGGCAAGATAGTAGAATTATATGGTTGTGGAGTCTTCTGCACGCAACACATGGAGACATATAAGGGTGAAAAGACATAGGGCGGTTCGGATGCATTGCTGAAAGAAACAAAGAAAGATAAAAAAAATCATCAAATTACTTAGAGCCAAATATACGTACACTATAATCATGTCTGAGATCGATAGTGTAAGAGAAAGTGTACAACTTATAGCATTCGAGTACTATAAAAAAGACAACAACTCATATATTGTCATTGATCGTGTAAATTACAATTTATATATTATAAGATAATATATGTTTAGTTTCTTGTAGTTATATGATCTTGTATTTATCTTTAAGCAACTAACACACATATCAGTCCATGGCACAATAAAATTAGGCACTTAAAGTTACAAAAGTAGATACCCCTACTTTATAAAAGTAAGCAAACCTGCTTACCGAAGTTGGACAACAAGTTAAATTGTTACGAAGCACTCCAAAATATATTGGAATGTATTTATCACTTCTAAAGACACAAAAAAAAAACCCATAAAAACCATAATAAAACTAAACAAAGTCATCAACACTATATAAAAATGCCACTTGAATAAAACAGAACAATGAAGGCACTCACAATTAAAAAAATAGGCACTCGTAGGCATGAAATAAAGTACATATAGACATGAAAATAGGTACACTTATTTAAAAAAAAAAAATTGGACAACCCTTTAAATTGTCATAAAACACTTTCTAAATACATTTGACATACATATCACATCAAAAACCACAAAAAAAAAAGGTACCATACAAAGGTTTCGACTAATGAGTTTGTAAAATCCACATAAAATTTATGAATAACTAAAATGTATTTGGAGCTTCGACATCGCTAGAGTTAAGTCTTCCTATACTAAGCTGACATTCATTAATTGGAGCATTCGCTACACTCACAAGAGCTTCAATGTTCGTAAACAATTGAAAACTATTTTAGTCTTTGTAGCACCCATCAAAGCATTCTTTCTTCCTCTTCCCTTTAGTTTGATTGTACCTTATCTCAACTATGCTCTTCTTCTTCTTTACATTACGTTCTCCTTTGGCACAACTTTCAATAGAATCTTTAACGAATCTATGATGTTACAATAGTTCTAATTAACGAATCTTCGTTACAGAATTCTATAACAGCTGCATTAAACAGATAACTAATGGTTAAAACACATAAAAACAACACATGAAATTTATATATATAAAAAAAGCACTCACATATCAAACAAAACATAAAATTTGAAGGTACCTTTAGCTGTAAATATAAGCACATACAGTTATAAAAGTAGGCACTCACACTTATAAAAGCAGGTACTTTATGTTATAAAAATAGGCACCCCTACGAACAGAAGTTCCACGCTATATTAAATATCATGAAACTCTCTTCTACTATATTCAACAAATAAATGATGATTAAAACATATAAAAACGACACACTAAATCCCAAAAAAGAATCCACATATTAAACAAAACAGAAACTTTGAACGTACCCTTAGCTGTAAACATAGATACTCTCAGTTATAAAAGTAGGCACTCACAATTATAAAAGTAGGCACTATTTGTTATAAAAATATGGACTCCTATCAATAAAAGTTCCAAGATATATAAAATTATCATGAAACACTCCCACTATATTCAACATATAAATGATGATTAAAACACATAAAAAAACACACATGAAATCTTAAAAAGCCATCAACATGAAACAAAACAGAAATTTTCGAAGCCACTCTTAGTTGTAAATATGGCACTCAAAGACATTATAATGGGCACTTATAGTTAACAAACTAGGCACCCTATGTTATAAAACAAGACACCTACTTATATCAACACAGAAACACGAAACAACAAAAAACACAACAAAACCCATGTTCTTACGTGAAACTTCTTCTGAGATGGATTGCAGGAACATCAAATTAGCTTCATCAAAACCAGAAGAGTTGAAAGCAACACGATTCTCCAAAAAGATTATATCACGTGAAAACAATACGATTTTTTTCTAAATTCATCATAAAAACAAGTTGCAAAGTATGAATGACGGAGAATTGAACACTACTGATTGATTAAATGATTGAATAATGCTGATCGTCGATTATCGGAATTCAAAGAGAGGCGAAGATCACGGAGACTGCTAGTAGAGAAGAAGCTGATTTCTTTTTAAAAAATAAATAAGCTGAGTGAAAGGAGAAAATTTTAATTAAACTAGAATTCTAATTTCTAATCAAAATTATATAATTTACTAAGTATATCATGCATAATATGCCTAAGGTTGTATAGTAAAAATTGACGGCAGCCGGGGGGTGGGGGGCTTAGGAATAAACGTGCGGGGCCACCTACAAGTACAAGTACAAGAAGCAAAACTAACTTAAGCCGGAAGCGGAAGTGGAAAAAAAAAAAAAAGAGATATTTGGAGGTGCCGACGTAGACATGCGAGGGGCTCATGTCAACCGTCTTCTTCCACGCCACTCTCACACGCTTCCTCAATTCTTCCCTCCTTCCTTACACATACATCTACCAAATTACCACTCTTCTTCACTTTCTCACCTCCGATTCATCTTCTGATTTCATGCTAATCCTCTCTCGTCTTTTCTGAAGGTATGTCGCCGTCGGTCTATTCTATCCTTCCTTCTCTTCTACTAGTATTAGCTGTATCTCGATCAAATCGAACAATTCTGCTTATGATCTTAATTCACTGACTTATTTTGTTTAATTGAGTTTTACGATTCCAGTGCTAGTTATTTTCACTTTTGTGAATGTTTAGGAAATTTGCGCTGGTATCAGATGGCGTTAATCGGAATTTTTTCTACTTCGAGTCTGGAATGTGTTAGCATACCCTGCTCCAGCATTAGATTGATCAATTTCTCGACAAAACTGAAAATTATGCCTCGGATCAACCGAATTGGTTGTAATTTTTACTCCAAAGGGTCCACGATCAGCTGTTCACTGTCTAAGGAAGCTGTATCTTCGTCTGAATTCAAAGAGAGTGGCGCTGGTGCCACTAGCAGAAGTATTGATGCGACAGTCTCCCCAGACTCGGTTGAGGATGAATTTAGTCACGTCACTAAATTCAAAATGTCCGACTTCAACATTAGTGACCGAGTCAGCATCGGTCTTACGGGCCGGGTAAAGTTCACTCACATTCACGTCACGTATATGTGTATACTCTATAGTGTTTTGCGAACTTATGTGACGAGCCTTGTCTGTTCAGGGCAATGAGGTTATTTTTGAAGCTACTGTCAAGGATTTCCATAGGTTAGTTCATTTTGGGGCTATATTGCAACTAATTATAGAAGAACATGAAGCATGAGTTACTTTAATTTCATTTTATCTTTTGCATAATGCAGCCCGTTGTATAACACAAAAGTCGTTCTTCGGCATCTCAGTACTGTTCAGGCTAAGCGCAGGGGGAAAAGAGCTATAGAGGTTGGTCTAAAGTACCAACTGAAAGTTGTCTGGTTTTATTTGCGTTCAATAATCTGCTGTTGGTGCAGGTTCTTAAGAGACTGGAGCGACGTAGATTAATGTACCATTCTTACTCAATGCAAGTGTATGGCTATGTCTGTTCATCTACTAGTGATGACAGTGACTCATTTACTCTAGTTCATGGGGTAGGTTTCTCTATTTGTCATGTATAGCTCATAAATTGGATGCAAAGAAAAAGGAAGAGCATAACACATTTTCTTTCTCAGTATCATGGCAGTTTTTCTTTGAGACATTGGCTTCAACAATCTGATTGGCTTCCAACTTTGGAAGCTACTCTTGCTCTCGATGAGGAGTGTGCTAGGAGAGTAGGAGATGACACTGTTGGTGGACCAGCTGTTTCTCGACACTTGCGACTGATCCGGATTTTAATGAGAGATCTTCTTATTGGAGTATGTCTTTTGTGTGTTATCTGGTCATTAGATAACATGTATTATGTTCGCCAGTGCAAGTGGATGTTTAATGCATTTTTGCTGCCTGTCAACACAGGTGAATTACTTGCACAGCCATGGACTTGCCCATACTGAGTTAAGGCTTGAGAATTTGCACATTTGCCCAGTAGATAGACATATCAAAGTGAGAACTAGCTCATTTCTTTGTCTTATTGATGAACTTAGATTCTCATATGCTGTAACTTGCACTTTGACAGGTTCTTAATTCTAACTGCTATAAGGTAACAAAAAATTGCAGAAGAATTTTTAGGGGCAATATTTATGCGCCATGTTTCTTAAAATTTGCTAGCACACAATTTCTATACATGTACTTTTCTAAAGAATTCATGGGGGTGGTTGGGGAGTTTGGGGTGGTGGATGGGGCACCCAACTGTGTATTCATGTATCTTGATGTGATGTGTATGCTAAAGATTGATAAGATCGTTTCATAACCTTGAAAATTTTCTCTTTCTGCCATTTTATTTCCTCACCAGGTCGGGATACTCGGAAATGCCGCTGATTTTGATGATAGGTATTCAGAGAGTAACCCATTAAATGGCAACATGGACAGGAGAAAGATGATGATTGGATTTGATATGAGGTGCACTTCTTAGGTTGATTAACTTCTTATACCATCTTTTATCAGATGTGTTTCTTACTCACTCCCTTTCCTTTTACATGCATTGTTTAGATGTGTTGGATTCATCATAGCAAAGATGGTTTTGAGGGAACTCATGGATTCATCAGTCTTCATGAAGTTCAAATCATTCCTTAAAAAGGTTTTTACATTCTTTACTGCAAAGCGTACCAATTATTGTTTTGCTTTAATTGCTTAATTCTAGATACAGTTTTAAAATTTCCCTTTCTTGTAGGGAAATGATCCTTCCTGCTTGCGTGAATTCTTACTACATACAGTCAATAAGAATTCCTCCTCTGGAAATGTGGGACTCCAAGTTAGTACAGAATGCCTAGACCCATTTCACTGCTTTTATGTTGTCCCTTCCTATTTTAAAAACACCTCATGATATGCTATTTTCCTGCAGATCCTTGATAGAAATTGGGGTGCGGGTTGGAACTTGCTCTCGCTACTACTAGCAACAAAACCTTCAGCAAGAATAAGGCAAGTCATCTAGCTTCAACCACTATGTACTTTGTAGAAACAAAATATGCTTATTGCACATAGAGCTGTTGACAGCTTGATGGTGTCCTGAACACATTGAGTGTTCTAAAATGGATTTTGAGACTCTGTATGGGCATAAGGGCATTTTCAGCTATAACACGAGACACTCATTCAGACTGCTCTCTGAAACTATCTGGCGAAAACTTTGTTGCCCTAAAATAAATGGGACAATATTTTAGCTTATTCACGCATTAGGGGAACATATGATCACATAACTGCATTTTAGGCGTTCCTATGTCTAAAAGTTTTTCTGTTGTATTTTCTTAAGTGATAGTCGTCAAATCTTCTATAGGGTGTGTGCTCTATCAAAAAAATATTTCGCTCACTTTGATCTGCACTAGGAAGAAAGGTTATATTATGCATATAGCGTAGCTAAATTTGTTGGACATGAATGTATCTGCTGCCTTCTTATAAACCTGAGTATTATCTTTTATTCAGAATACTTAACGAACATGATTCTCCTACTCGCCAAGAATGTTGTTAAGAACTTACATGGAAATAGTTTTAAAGGTCCCCTATTCATAATTCAGTTATTTCCACATAGGAAAAAGGATGATTCTTAATTGCTAACTTGGCCAGAAATTTCTCACAACTGGATTTAGATTTATCATCAAATACGGATATAGATTCTCAACCTCAGACATCAGCCATTTGATATTTTCTTAAAGCAGAGAAACTCAGTGTTGATTTTCTAGTTTATGTTCCATAAAATTGCCTGCACACTAAAAAGTATTATAATTTCTGTGCTGATCTCTATCTATAATGCATCATAGCTGCTTAAATGCACTGAGGCACCCCTTCTTGTGTGGACCAAGATGGCGAGTGGACCTGTCAATGGACATGATCAGATGGAATCTTGGTTCAACTGCAGTTCGGATCACAGAGGAGTACATTTATAATCAGCAGCAGGTTTATTTGATGCCTTGAAATATGCTAGTTTCTATTATTGCCAGCCTTCTAATTTCAATATATGTCAATGTTGTTATACACTTCTAAAAGTGATGCAAAAGGAAAAGCTAACGGCTGCATTGTCCTTTTATGTTGCAGAGAAGTAGGCTTGCGCATTTTATCGAACTAATGGAAATGTTGAATTCTCATTCAAGGCCAAGGGTACGTGTTTTTGTCCCTTTGTATTCTAAAATTCGCTGGTCTGTATTTCTTCTCTCTGTTTCCACCTTTAAATGCTTTTGAGAATGATTATCTTCCCTTCTAGTCAATAATCCCCATGCTGGAATTGATTGGTACAATTTGTTTAGGACCTCCTATTTCCCCACCCTAGCTTGGATCCCAAAAGATAAACAGAGGATCTCAATACTCTAATATAGTTTTTGATCTTACTAAATTTTACTGTAGTATGGACTTCTCTTACGAGAATATTTGATCAAGTATATTCTGTAATCTGGAGCCTATTTGATTTTAGAAAGTTAACTCTCAGTAGATGCCAGTTCAGTAGCCTCCCACACTCTGACTGACTGTATCACATGTTGTAACTGCTAGAATAAATTCATCTATTCCGGTGAAACCCAGGAAACTCCATGATGTCAAAACCTTGGCTACAGGCAGTCACCAAACCAAGTTCCCAAATGTTGCTTTTTTATAATTATCTTTTGCATTTCTATGTTTCCTTTTATCTTTGTCAGGATGCATTTACTTGTGATATTCCAAAACAAGTTCTTGGATATTGGGTTTTACTAGTGTGTGTTAGCCTCTGATTCTTTTTTGATGGGTTTATATGGCTATACTGCAGCATTGGCTGGATTTGATTCCTGGTACATGGCGCCTTTTATATTACACTGGAAGGCACATTGGGTTGACCCTTCGGCAGCCTCCAGCCAGGGTTCTTATTGGCGATGTCTGTCTTACAGTGTCCAAAACCTCAAAACCACCAAAATTTTCATTTGTCTCTAATATAGGCTTTAAGGTTATAATGGGAAATGATTGGCCTCATAACAAGGCTGGAGTAGGAGGAAAGTTTCAAGTGGAGTCCCCCTTCAGATTAAGATCTGGGAGACGGTTGTATCTAAAAGATGAAGATTTAACAAAAAGGTTTCCAAGGTCAACTAGGAATGCTGAAGACATTGCAGTAAAGCATTTGGGGAGTAAAAAATGGAAGAATATAATTCCAATCAAGGAATTACCTTCAAGCCTTCCAGTTGTTAAACTTGTCTCCGACTCCGATGACATTGAGATGACAATGAGACTGGATGAGCCAATAATAAGTGGTGATGTTGGAATTGCACAGAATGTAATTAAGGAAGTTCGGACACAAATCCCTCCCGAAATGTTTGATCTTTCTAAAATTGTTTGCGGAACATACATAGATTCTAGGTTGCTTGTCCTTAGGACTGTAAATGGATCTGCTCTCTTCTTTACAAGGTCGAGCCTTGATGAAAGCAAATAGTAAAGTTTTGTGCATATAAACATATTTCCTTGCCAACTGTGCATAGGTCAGAACTTACTCCAGCTCCGGGGAGGGTTTTATCGCCTGCAAGAGGCTTATAAGCTTTGCTGCCTGCACCTTCCTAATACGACCGTCTTAAAGCTGAGCCATCTTATGTCCTCTCACCATAACTCTAGAACAAGTATGAACAAAACAGACGTTCCTGCATTTTCTTTAATCACAGTGTTAACAACTGTTCATCATATACTCGCTCTTTCATGCCTGCAAAATACATCTTCCTCTGTGAATCTAATAAAGCCTAGAAACATAAGCATTCAAGTGAACCCTTTTACAAATGGTAATTGAAGTCCTTGTATCGGAAAAATGGACTACAGACCAGGAGGCATGGTGTCTACTGTTTCACGTACCACATCCTCCCATTAACTTGAATTGGATGAACTAAAACCCAAATATCTGTTCTTCTCTCTAAATCAATCCCTGTCGCTGCAGATCGGTATATGTCTTTTTGTTGTATATGTTACCCTCTTGGTCTTCATATTCCTCCTCAAGATCAGGACGCCACTTGTTCAAACCTTGCCTTTCTTGGATTCTCTCCCACAGTTGCTTTGCTTCCTGTGCAATCAATGGATGAAACATGTAAGGCCACAATTACAACATAACAACAGTAGCAGCAGAAAGCAACAGATTCTAGAAACATCCATTTGAATAGCATTGCAATGTTGTAACAGCCAAACAAAGAATAAATAAGTTTCCATCATATATTAATTGCGCAACTTCAAGAAGTTTCAAATAAAAGACCTCAAGATTGTTGAGCCGGTGAAATTTAAAGGGGAAGGACAAAGGTTAATGATTCCATCCAAGCTTGAGAGAACAGAATCCATGAAAGAAACATGTTCAGAAGCCTACCTCAATTGATGTGATCTCGTTGAAGTTTTTTGTGTTTGGAATACCTAGGCATCTCATCCCGTGTTGATGCCTCCATTCCTTGAAATGCCGCTCGTATGCCCTGCGGCCCCAGTAACTATGATTCCCACAAATCTCACATTTGAATTCCTGAAGGACCACAAGATGATATGAGCAGTTAACTGATCTCCAATACTTAAATATAACTAAGTCAAAGCTTAAAAGCATTATATTTTCCAAATCCACATCTTGTAAGAAAGAAGGTCATACTTGTACTCTTAAGCTTATGATGCAAAAGATAACATGTCTCAGGGAGGGAAGGTAGTTACAAGATGAGAACCAACCATTCCTTTGTATGCTTAAAAACTCTTCTTCTGACATGCAATAGTTTTAACAAAGTTTTCAAGACATCTTCAATTCACAAAGAATTGAGCAAAGGGACTATTATTGTGTTCAAAAACCAGTAGGATGCTACATATAGTTAGCCTAGGTTATTTCTCATATCAAGGACTAAACAATTGGAAGAGAGAGAAAGGAAGTCCCAATAGTTTTCACAAGAGGTATTGATCAGATTCTAAAAATTCAGATACCTCGCCAGTAATTGATTATATTTATTAAGAATGCTTCAAGATGGCAAAATATACCCCCTTCCACAGCATTATTAGCTCTATTTAATAGTGTCCAATTGCAAATAAGCAAACACAGTGCTCATTACACAATACCTGACCAAGGCCATGCAACTTATACAACCAGTATGGTATGGGCTTTCCATCCCATCCCATAGGCAGCTTGAGAGGATTATAAATCTGTTGCTCATCATCATCACTTTCGGACTGTGCTTGTTCCACTTCCTGGGAGAAGGGGAAAAAAGAAATTAAAGATCAAAGTAATTAAGTAAAAAAGAAGAGCTATTATGAAAATCAATGATGACCAACCAATTGTTCCACCAGCAGATAAATAAATCCTGAAGTTAAGACCACTCACAAGGGTGCACCAATAATAATAAGTAGAAAACAAATGCTGCCCTAAGTGTACAGAAAACCATAACTAGAAATCTCAAAGAGCTGTTGAAATTTATAAAGAACTAATCCCCATACAATCAGCAAAAAAATGTAAAGGAACTCATATATCTGCTCAGGCAATGAAATGCTGATGTTATGAAATAAGAAACTTTAAAATAGCATCATAAAGTCCAAGCCGAAAGAAACAAAGGGGCAAACTGGAAGTACTTATAATGCAGAATCATCCACCAAATAGACTAATCACAGAAAAAACCAAAGCAAGGAAAGTTGAAACCACGATGCAGGATGGAACTAGAGGCAAGACAGAGCATAGAGCACATTTTTATCCATGCAAAAACATAATCCAACAAGCCTACCTACTTAAAGAAATTTGTACATCGTTCTGACTGCATGGTTCAAGGAGATTGGAGTTAAGAATATATTAATTACCTCTTCACGCTCAGCTTCCATTTCCTCAAATGTCAATGCTTGTTTTTTCTCCACATTTTCTTTAGTCCGTACAATTGTCTGCAGAAGACCGTAAAAGTTAGCCCTACTTGCAACAGTTTAATATAACATCTGATCAGATATAGAAAGAAGTCTCCCATGGATTCCTTTGCACAAAAAAATAAGATAAATCAGAAACAAACACTTCCATAAAAGGAACTATCTAGGCGCCCCCCCCAAAACACACAACCCATGCAAAAATGAAAAAGGGCAGAACAAGAAATATAACTCACTTCATTCAGCAAGTCACATAGCTTTATCACTTTGGCTTCCATCAGGGCAATGTCTTTAGCATCTTCATTGGATTGTGGAGCTGATGCAGCACCATTCTGATCTGATCCACGATGAACTTTGGCAAAATGTTTCCTGTCCAGTTTCTCAAGAGGTGTATCCTGCAAAATGCAGACGTGAAGAAAAATAATCCAAAGGATTCTGCAGAGAAATTGAATAGACCAAGCAAAACAAAGCTTAGTTGGCAAATATTCCTGTATTGCTTTTAACAAAATAATCCAGAATCAGTACTATCCCAATGATGTTATTTCCAAACAGAAAATAAAAGAGATACATACGCAACAGGTCATTTTTTTTATTCCAATTCAAATCCTAATACTAAGCTTCAGATGGTAATAAACCATCCATGAAATAGAAAATCAAAGTTTGCTTCCTCTTTCCTTTACTGACCTAAAGAATCAAATAGATAAAAAGAAAGGAACTAAACATATTTGACTTTTGATGTGGAACATGTTGATAAGCAATAACTTCTGTAAACTGATGCTTTATACATCTGTAACATAAAACTGTAATTCCGATACTTAGTTTTAGACACTAAGATTTAAAACAACTCAATGCGCGTTATACATTCAAGCAACGCAGATCAACTTGCAGCCCACCCAATTTCAACACAATCAGATGTTATCTCTCACCAGAATAACCATGGAGTAGGATAGGGAAAATGAAAAGGTGGTGCTCAGTGTGAAAACCACAAACCAGGAAACAGAAATTTACTGGAAAAGATGTGCCCACCTTTGTAAGGAAAAGTCTCTCTGCACGCTGCTTAAGAGTCCCTCCAGTTTTCAATCCTATTGCAGCCAAGGCCTAGGAAATACAGGAAAGTAATCAGTATTAACCCTGCCCTCAATCATGAAGTTTATTTCATACCACATAAGAGATGTCTAACTTTTTATTCAAATTTCAAACCCCTTGTCAGTAGTAAAAAATGTCAAAATATCCATATTCCACCAAAGTGATTACATTTCCAACTAAACACTAGATAAAGAAATTGCCAACTAAAGTTACCTCCTTTAACTTCTCCGGTCCCACTTCCATCAATTCTTCTATTGTACTATAATAATCCAGATCAATCACAGTATGCTGGGCAGGAGCATTTCCATTTTCATGAGCCTCATTTTCCCATCCTTGTATATTCCCGTTTGTCCACTGCTCTTCAAATTCACTTGTTACCTACCAAAAAGTAGAACATCTCAATAGATAGACTAACAGTTTTGCTTATATACATAGCCGAGTCAACCAATCAAAGGGATAGAATATAAAATTATCTAAGTCATATAACAGAGAGAGTGGGAAGAGCATATAAACCTTAGAGAATATTCTCTCAAGATCTTGCAAGGGCTCTGTTCTCTCAAAAAAATATACAAGATAGTCGAATAGTTTCTGCAGATATTCCTTGTATTGCCTGTATAGAAGAAGAAACAGATACTAAACAATAAAAATAAGAACAGAATTTGCTTTGCCAGAAGACACATGACTTATGAATTATTCCCCAGGAAAACAAGTAGACATGTTTGCCTGGAAAAGAAACGGAAAGAACATCTTGATGATTATCAAGATATTTTCTTTATTTCCTTTTTAAAAAAAAAAAAAAAACCTATAGCGGAATAAGAATAGAAAAGCCCCACACCCCCCAAAGTAAAGGGAAAGAAACCTTTTTCTTCCTTTATCACCCAAATAGCCAGCAATGCTTTAAGATTATAAGGCATCACCTGGTCCACATTAAATATGCTCACAGAGGTATGAACTGTACAACAAACAAGCAGATAGTCTAGATTTCCATCACCCTCTTGCAAACAAATACCAGCTAATGAAAATCTTTTCCCCCTTCCTGATGTTTATCAGCTGACAAAACAGGTGAACACCAAGCCAAAAAAGCTGCTTAGTTTTTTGCAACAAGGGTAACTGAGGACCTTAGCACATAGGATCTCTCAAAACCAAATACAGCTTTCAGTTTTTTCCTTAGACAACGCTGACATTTGTTATATTGCTATATCCTGAAGAAAATGAGTCTCTACGATGTTAACCACAAACATCCAAGTAGGTGGGTCAAGGCTCTACAAGATGCTAACTGAAGTATCCTCAAAATGGAAAAATGTCTGTCAGGTTCAGTTCTTGGTTGTTCGCAGATCTGACCAGAAATGATATGCTTTCAAACTAGACTACCCCTCCTCCCCAACGCTTCACAGTGACTACTTCACAGGACCACCCTTAAGGGGTTTACTGTATAAGCCCTTTGGTGAGAATACCTAGTAATGTGCAATGACCCCTCATTTTCTGTAACACATTCAAGTGATTGTTCTCTTGCAGTAACCAAAACAGAAATTTAGAGAAAGAAACAGTTCCTCAGTTTTGCTTATTGTCACTACATCAATAAAGTTTCTTTCAATTCCACAAACATTTTCCCAAAAAACCAAAGAAATAAATAATGTAATATAAGTCATAATTGAGCTACATTCAATTATACAACTAAAAGAAGGAAGATTAAGTGTTTCACCTGGTGAACTTCATTTTTTTTGGAATCTTATGTAGTTGTGAGAAAACATCAAGATAAGCTGTGTACTCAATTTGCTCCCCAAACTTGGAATTAATATAATCATTGAACAACTCGTGCAAATCAAGATACCGTCCAAAGCCTTCCTGAAAATTCATTCAACATCCAATGGTCATAAAAAATCATCCAACAAGAATGGCAAATCAATTAAAACTTTTTTTCTTTTGGACTGGGGGGCGGGGGGTTGAGGGGTGGAGTAGAGACCAACAAGCAAGCCAAAATATCAATGACACGTGACATCTTTGAAGAATGCTGAAATTGTTGAATTCTCAGTTAACTGCCTCATTCCTAGGAAGATAAGACTGACCAGTGACCACCATAGAACCTAGGTAAAGAATTGACATTCTTATTTGATCATATTATATTTTCTCCCCCTTCCCAGTAAGTATGAATCTGCTTGTTTATGATAGCATAAAGAAAATATAAGATGTTAGTTTCTAGGCCATTACTTCAATTGATTCCAAGCACACAATGGACACTAGTCACCTTCAAGGTCAAGCTGTTGAAAGATTTCCATGCCAGTGGTTTTTGTTTAAGATTGCATTCATGAATCAATGAAAACTAGCATGGCGTAATATGACTGGACTAAGAGCAAAGCAGGGCCCACTTGCGAGCTGATTATTAGTTTTTGTTTATCAACCTTGAATAATAATTAGGCAATGCCATTTTGTTATTTACTATATTCATTAGAAATATAACTCGCAGATTTACTCACCCTTCAAAAACAGAAAATCCATCCACAAATAGATGTAGACACAGTGACAGACAAGCAGAATGGCTAACCTCGCCGGTGAACTCGATTTGAGGTTCCTCTTTGAGAAGCTGCTCGTAGTCATCATTGACACTCACATCGCGTGCAGCAGGATGTCGTCTATGGTACTCACGAATCTGCATTGAAGAAACAAACTAGAAATTGGATCGTGCCTACTTAGAGAAACATGGAGAGGGTGATTGCAAATTCTTTGCGAACATGTTTTTCCATAGTGTGCTTTACATATTTTCCATCTTGTTCACTGGAAAACCATGGCCAATAACTTAAAAAGATCAACCAAAAAATAAAACAGCAACAAAGCTTTATCTCATTATACCCGCCTTAACTGTAAAGCAGGACTGCAGTGCAAGGCTTTCATCATGGGACACAAATAGCATACAATTCAAAAACACCTTAACAATAATTCTTTTTAGATTCTAAAAGTATCCATAATAATCTATAACATTGATCAAACTTCAGAGAATAATATTTGTCTCTGTAAGATACATGTTAGGTACTTTGATGAGTAAGTACCTGTTTGCATGAAATGCAGTCTGAAAATAGATGATTGCAAACATGAATAGGCGCCAATTCTAGAAAACACACACTTCTAACTGACGGTAGAAGTTTGAGCAAATTAGAACAATGCATTTAACAAATTCTAATATTTGACCAATTAAATCAGCTGGAAGAAAATAAACTATATGACCGAACAGGAAAATCTGAAAAAGAAAAATTACCTCTATCAACCTATCGTAGAATGCACTAAATACGTTGGTACCAGCCCCGGTCTGGCCACCAAGTGCTGCAATTTCATCTTTCCTTGCGTTGTCTTTATCTTCGTAAATCTCAACCTAAAAAAAGCATGATAATAAATTGAAGTTGCATTGACATTAAAGAAATTGAAGTGTACGGTAGTAGCGGATTGAAAAGTTTAAAATAATATAAAGTATGAATTCAGAGAATTACAAGTTTGTGAGTGGACTGCATAATTAATTCGATCATGTTGCGAACGCGGTGGCTTTGGTGTAGGCGGTCTTTTGCAGTAGGAGGTTCAGTCTGGAGATCCTTGACGATTAGCCGCTCCAAACGCTCAACATCCTCGTGCGTCGCTCTAGTCACCTCTAGTAGAGTAGAAGACATTCTTCTTGGTGTTCTTCTGCAACTCAAACCTCAACAGGCTCAGGGTTTATGAGGAAGAGAACACACGGGACCTGAGGAACGTATGGTTGGTGGTAAGGTATCACTAATGTATAAAGAAGAATGTTTAAAAGACGGCGTCGTTCGAAACTCGCTACGCCACTGATAATTTTTTTTTTTCCCCTCTTTTCTTACGGCACAAAATTGATAATAATCGTAAAGCCCCTCAAAGTTGGAGTCTTCACACTTTGCCCCTTCAGTTTGATAAAAGTTTGTAGATTGGTTTTCTTTTAGGGTATATGTATTGTGTGTGGTCTTTCTCAAAAGATATATGCTTCTTTTTTTCCTTTTTTTTTTTGGGAAAGATATGCTAATTCTTTCGAGAGAAGATTTATTGTATGACTACTTTTTTTCACTACATGTATTAATATATGTTTCACAAGTTCTAATTTAATATATTTCATTGTGAAATATAACTTTTGATAAACTAATTTTTTTAATAAAAAATAAGTTAATTTATTGAAAATATGTGACAACAAGAAAATGAATTTTTTTAGAGGGAAAACTATTTTTTTAAGAGTAATTCAAATAAAATATCAAAATAGAAATTAGTAATTTGTCAAAATACTTATTTTTTAGGAAAAAATAATTATATTAAATTATTTGGACAGCAGTCGGAATAAAAAGGGGAAACGCCTCAATCCAAACATTGGAAGGGTAGGTAGAGACGGTTTGAGCAGTCAATAAATGCGTCGAGATATTATTATCACGACGCTCAAATAATAAAATAACAGACTATCTATCTATAAGAGGAAGAATTTGCTCATGTATATGTCCTAGAGGACCAAGAGTCCTGGACCGAGCTAGAAGCTAATCAATAACCACTTTGCAATCACTCTCAAGGATATAGTTGGTGTAGCTAAATCTTCCAGCTAAACAAAAACCCTCACGGGTAGCAACCGTCTCGCATGTTCTGGAGAGTGTGAGATTGCTAAGGCAACTGTGAAGGAAAGTCTTACTTGTCCAAAGCGATCCTTAATGAGACTCCCGACACTTGCACCATCAGCTGTCCAAGCGGCATCCGCATTCAGCTTAAATTGATCTGCTTCCGATGGTCTCCAATGGCATTCATCTTGTGTTGATGCTATAGGCAGTCGCACATTGGGTCTGATAAGTCAAAGAGGAGCTGATCTTTCATGGGGGTGCTATAAAATTCCTTTTCTCCTGCACAAGGCTCCACCTATTGGAACACTTGGGCCTATCGGCATACTTAGAGGGTAAGATTGAAACACATTCGTCTCAGCCGTTATGTGGTGTACCCTAGTATTCTTCACAGAGTGAGACCCGTGGCTTGCAAAATAATTTACTAGTGAACTTGAGGTATATTTTGAAAAAGTATATTGTTCCTACTATTTCGAATACACCATAGGAAATAAGCAAACCGAGAACTATCATAAGTCGGCCATCCTATCATTTGCTCAAGAATAGCATAATAGGAAACCTGACTTAGGAAAAGATTCACCAAGTACGAAAAATCTAAGTTTAACCAAATTTCATCGCAACTCGACATAGGAAAAAAAACATGCACAATATCCTCCACACTTCCTTGGCATATGGCACAACATGACAAAATAGAAAGTGATCCTCCGTGATAGATTTTTCCTTGCGGGAAAGATGTTATTGTATATTCTCCAAAGTAGTATCTTTACCTTTGGAGTAGTATGTAATCCCCACAAATAAGTCAAAAAATGCGAGATAGAAGAAGTAGAAGAGCTTCCACTTCTATATGGATTGTTCTAGACCTGAAAAATTATGTGCTAGGCCAATCGCAACAGAGAACTATCCTGTCTTCTCATAGGACAATATTTGTTCATCCCTAGGCCAATCATCACTTTGAGAATTTCCTCAACCTCATAGGGATTAAAGTGGGTCTTAATAAGGTCTTGCTTCCGAGAACCTTGTTCAAAATCAATAAGCCCAAAAACCTTCAAGTTACGTTCAAAAGCCGATATATGATTGTAGAGGACAAATTAAAAGTGTGTGGCATAGTGAGCCATTTATCCTCCTAGATTCTAATTGAACGTCCAGTACTGTTGAGAATCCCACATCGGCTAATTAAAGAAAATAATTACTACTTATAAAGACTTGGGCAGTCCTCCTCTCTTGAGGTACCTTTTGGGGTGAGTTAGGCCCAAGCCCAAAAATTCTAATATGAGATCAGAGCCATGCATCAGCCCAAACCGCGTCACTTTCTTCTGCCGTTCGTAGGAGAGTCAAGAAGCCTTTTAAGCATAGAATAAAAAGATAGGGAGAAAGCGGGTTGCCATGTCAAATACCACGATAAGGGAAAAATTGTCGCGTCGGATACCATTCAGTAGGACCGAGTAGGAAACATATGGGATGCAACTCGTGATGAGTTGAAGATGACGTGGAAAATTCATTTTCTGCATAAGAATTTCCAAAAAATGCCACTCTACTCGATCAAAGGCTTTGCTTATATCCAACTTTAAAGCCATGTGCAGGGAAGACTTAGAATGGTTGCCACTAATACTATGGAAGACTTCAAAAGTAATAGTAGCATTATCTGTAATCAATGTACTAGGGAAAAATGCACTCTGAGCCTCAACAATGACTATATTCATCACATTTTTTAAGTGAGTTGCCAAAACTTTGGAGAGAATTTTATGTAGGACATTACAAAGGCTGATAGGCTGGAAATGCACCATTATTGTAGGTTTTGCATTTTAGGAACAAGAGATATGTGAGTATAATTAATAGGCAAAATGTCCAATCTCTCATTGAGTACCTTCAAAGCAAAAAGCATAACATTTTCCCCTATAATATGCCAATGTCTCTGAAAGAAGCGAGCGTGCATACTGTTCGGACTTGGAGATTGTTTAGGTTGTATATGCTTTAGGGCATAAAGGATCTCGTCCCTAGAAAAGGGTGTACTCAAACAGAGGATATCCGTCTCAAAGAGCATTAGTCATAAAAGCATTGCCAATAGAAGAAAGTTGGACTTGAAATTGAAAAATCTGCATAAAATAATTGGTATTTTTCTTTTGAGAAGCTTTATGGTGAAAATAGGAAGGGTTATGATTTCCTTCTTTTAGCCATGAAATATGGCTGCTTATTTTCCGGTAAGCATCCTTCAAGTTTTAGAGTCTGTCAATTTCCTTAATTAGCTCAAGTTCATGAGAACTAAAGTAACTGGGAAGCCCTCTGTTTTTGTAGAAAATCTAAGGCTTTGAACTTTTCACGTAGAATATTCTAAAAGTCTCCCAAAGTTTGTTGACTACAATTATGTAGTTACAAAGTGGAAAACAGACTGTTGTTAAACTTTGCACTTATCAACGGCAGTGGAGAAATCCACAGCTGCTCAACTTCCATGAATTGTTGCTCTTGGAGCCAAAGCGATTCAAACATTTTCGGCCTAGGTTTCCTCCGTTTTTTATTGACAATAAATTTTAAAGACTCATTTTATTTTATAAAAATATAAAATAATAAAATTTCTAGATTGATCTACATGCATTTCACAAATGATTGTATTTTGCCTATATTGTATTATTTTAAAAGGGGTCTTATTGTTATTATTGAACTAGTACTATTATATAGTGCTGTAAATGGGGTGAGTCTGTCTATATCCGTTTATAGCATGTAAAGTTAAAATTTTATGCCTGTAGACCCGTACAGTATAGATTCTATTAAATGGGTCTGAGTAGAGTACAATGATACCCAAAACCGTATACCCGCATAACAGTTATAATAAAATAATATATATTATATTATTTTTATATTTTTATTAATACATAATTTATACATTTATGATATTTAGTGGTTTATTTTCTCAGTTTAAAGTAGAGAAGAGAAATTTTCTTCGTATTTAGAGAAGATAAATTTTCTTCAAGATTTCTTAAGGCCTCAAAGTTTAAAAAAGAGAAATTCTTTTAGACGAATAACAAAGGTATGATTTTTTAATATTAGATTTTTTGAAATTTTTTTTTACAAGATTTCTTCTTTTTCGAGACATCAGTAGTATTACTATTTTCTTATTTATCTCTAATAGAGGTATGATTTTTTTAAGGTTAGAATATATATTTTTGTTTAAAAGGGAAAAAAATAGAAAAATGAGGGATCGTCCATAAATTTTATAACCAGAGAAATTTCATTATAAGCATATGGATGTGTATGGAAGTAACTAGAAAAAAAAAAAGAAAAAAAGAGTTTTTTTGGTCAAATTGGATGATGAGAACTAAAAGAGTTTTCTTGTTTTCTCTGGTTGAAAACTCTTTTTCGAGCAAATCAAATGATTATAACTGAAGACACCTAATGATCAAGTAAAGAAAGCGCTGTGAATTCGAGCAATGTGGAAATCACTCTTAAGCGGAGGAGATGAAGAAGAGCAGCAACAGCAAGACAACTTGTTGGATGAGCCCGAAGGCCTCTGCTCTCTGTCCCCTACGCAGGTTCTTTAGACCAATTTGGAAATTGAAAATTTTTTAAGCTCGTCTTAAAAATTTCACCTTTATTGAAAACCCATTATGAACTTCCACACTTAATGCGATTTTGAATGAGCAGAGACTCTATGGATTTGCTGCCTGTTTAGTTGCTGGCTTCCTTTGTATGCTGCTGGTATGGCACAAACTTACCATTATTTTCTTTGGTACTCGTGTTGTTTGATTGATTTACCAGATCCATTGAAAATTTTCTGAAATTTCTAGTTAATTTTTTGTTGGGTGGCTTGATTTTAACTGCTCTCAATGAGTTGACTGAAGAGTTGTAAAAGGATTCATTTTCAGTCATCAATATCCTAATTATTTTAGCTCATTTATGGAAGAATTTTCTCTGATACGAACTGCTGGATGCTTATTTTGCAGTCCCTGATTGTATTTGCAAAACCAATCAAGTTTGCTTTACTTTTTACATTTGGGAACATGCTAGCAGTTGGAAGGTTGGTCATTAGCAATTCTGTCTTAAGCACTATCAATCTCTCTAATAGGATAAACTTGGAATAGAAGCTCTGGCTGCAGCATAAACATCTTCTCAGAATTACACTGTTCAAAATTTGGAATCATTGTCTTGATGGATCTTGATTAACCATTTCGGATGACCACCAACTCTAAGCAGCTATCAGGAGCTGTTTTTCTGAAAGTGTTTTATATTTGAGTTTTTGATCTTTATGTACTCTAGGCCACTTGAACTGAAATTTTGCAGTTCTTGTGAGTATTTTCAAGGATCTAAACTTCAAACTTGGGAAATGTATTGGCAGCACAGCCTTCCTCGTTGGACCTGGGCGACAAGTGAGGATGATGTTTGATCCTGTTCGCATTTATGCTACAGCTATTTATATCGGGTGTGTCGTTGTAGCTCTCATATGTGCACTCTGGGTAAGTTGGTGGACTAAAACTGGTATATCAAAACTTTGATGTCATTTTCGATTGAGGACAGCTGATTTAATTCTTATATTAGATTTGCATATGCAGTCACACTATAAGTGATAGTTTTAAAGATGAAGTGGATGATTCTACTTAGCTTTCAGGAAATATACACTTATGATGGATTATCTCATCTATCTGTTTTTCACTCTTCTTGATTCTGCTCAGTTCACTTTTACAAGAAATGAAAATTGCTAATACGCTCTTAATTAGCCAACGAGTACAAAAAACTGGAACAATCATCATATTCCTATCATAAACCAATGTAAACCCTGGTATGCTTTTGTAATATAAGCCCTAGTATGCATCGTCAGATCTATGGAGTCATCTTTTTTAATAGTTAGCTTTTTGCAACAGTTAACCATATCATCTGGTCTAAAACTTCATTTATTTTTTCTATCTAGGTCTTTTAGGTTGCCGTCCTCTTTATGACATGTTTGTCCTTGTTTGGTTGCTTTGTTATTGCAGATCCATAGTAAGATCTTAACAATCATAGCAATGATATGTGAGATTTGTGCACTGGTCTGGTGAGTTCTCTCTGTATCCTTTTATGTATTTCTTTCAGCTGTTTTCACTTTATTTAGAAGACTGTAGCCATGTATTGTTACACTTTCTCTAGTGAAAGACCATTTATGAAAACAAATCACTCAGCGGCTTCTGGGAAATATGAAGTTTATAAGTAGATTATTTTGCAGTTAAACACCACATCTTTGAGCCAGTACAAGTTTGGTAGGAGAACCTGTGAAGTTAGGAACCCATGGACCACAACAAGTGCTATGAACCTTTTCTAGTAGAGTATTAAAAAAATATTCAGTTGTGAGAAACATTAGTATCCAATTTATCATAAACCAAACCAACCAGAGAAGTTCTAAATTCCTACACAATCATAATTTCTGAAATTTAACAAAGAAGAAACAGTAGCACATGCTAAAGAAAGAAGTATCAATATTTGTTCTGTTGATTGGTTGATGGGGGTAGGCTAAAGTAGAGGAGGTTCTAGGCTCTACTTGGATAGATTTTTATTTTATTTATTTATTTTTTTAGTTTTTCCTCATTTTTCAGCTCTGGGTTCCACCTCTCCTTTCACAGAAAAATTTACTCTCAAATTCCAATAAAGAATATCACTTTATCCAAAAAAAATGTATCCAAGTAGAGCCCTAGCTTGTATAAACAGTGACTGTAAGCAGAACCAGATAACAAATGAAAACATTTGAGAAAATACACACAGAATAGCAGTATATGGATAGCTTCAAATATACACATAACATCCTTTCAGAAACAAAAGATAGGCTGAATATTGCGCGTTTTCTCACAAAGGCTTATCTGCTTGGTACTTTCTTTCTTTGATATGACACCCACCAGACCTAATTTTAAGAGTTACCCAACAGGCCTAGTTTTATGAGTTACATCTTTGCTGCTAAAATGTTTGTAAGCAACAGCATTACTCCCTTGCAGTTTACAAGCTTGGTTTTGGCAGGTAAAAGTGCTTTGTATGTTTTTTTGCTTCAACACAGAGAGAAAGGCTCGGTCTTCTGAGCCTGAGGATTCTCTAATTCCTTCCTTTAAACTACCCTTATGCTATGTTTTAGGTCTACCATACTGTGATCAAATTGGTATTGTCACTCTTATGCATAGGTGATACTTGTGTTGAAAACTGGAGAAACATTTCTTCGACGTAATTGATGCATATTAGCTCTTTGGATCACTCAGACCTTTGCCTGGTGAAATGGTTCATACATTGCCAAAAAGAAAGACAACAGTCCAAAGAATACACACATGCACAGGTCACTCAACCCTAACTAGGTGAACTACTAATAAGCTTCTTTCTTAGCAATGTGACACATCTAGATTACTCATTTGATTTCAAGGTTGAACTACACAGTAGACAACTTTGACTGGGAGTCTGGATCTATGTTGAATCCCTATGTCTCAGTGCATAGGCTGACAAATACATAGGCCTTGAGGCTTGGCTTTCTGCCCAAAGAGCCGAGATAAAACCTGAATTAATGTAGCAATACTGTTGAGGCTGAAGAAAGGTTTTAGATAGATAGCCTGAAATTCCGTTTTGTAACATATATAGTGCTTAGTTAGATGCAGACAGAGAGCATACCTATTAGTTGATGAAGAATGGCTGGTTGGTGGTAGGTTACGTTTTTTAGTTCCTGTGATGAGTCTGGGAAGAAAGGGTTGGGAGAGTTCAAGTTCTGGAGCGTTACTTTTTAAACAAAGAGGAAACAGGGTCCACTGCAAAGTTTCTTTAAATATGAGGGCTTCCCATTTTCTTGAACTGATCTTAGTCCTGAGAAAGTTCAGAGACACGCAGGCTATCTTTTTTACTCCTATTTAGCTTGAAGAACATCATATGTGAACATTGAATTTGTATATGTGAAGTCTTCAAAACTGAGATTGATTAGAATCGGTTAAGCCCTTGTTAGACCTATATAGTCTTAATTGTTTGAACAGTTTTCAGCTCTAAATCATGTTATGGAACTACGTCTGATTTCAGGTACAGTTTGAGTTACATTCCGTTTGCTCGTAGAGTGGTGTCTCAAGTGACTATCCGGCTTTTTGACACCGAGATCTAGAGTGTTCAACTGTAAGATCTGTTTTCACAATCTTTTAGCTGATGAATAATTCTTGAAGACAGGAAGTTTGGTTGGGTTTTTCAAAAATTTTCTCAAAATTTTTTTTTATTGGTTATTGATTTGCACTTAAAAATACCTTCTATTTGAGCTGTAATTGTCGTGATAGACATAAAAAGATTGTGATCCAGTTGTTTCTGAAAAAGTTCAATGCAACTGCTTTCATCATTTGTGTTTGGGTCCTGCTTCAAAGGCCCATAGGGCCATCATCCCATGTGATTCAAAATAAAGTAACAATTCAGACTCTTCCAAGTTGTTGGATACATTCTGCATCTCAACAACCAAAAAATCATTTCAAAATAGTCTTCCCTAAAAAAACAACCAAACTATGACAGTTACCTAGCAACTATGCTTACTAGATACTTTTGTATATCAAGCTTTCAGACAATTTATGTCTGTTTCTAAGTGATTGTCTTTGAAAAGTTGAATTGTTTGTGAAAGTAAATGTGGGCTCTAAACTTAACATTTATGTTTTGAAATGATATTCAATCTCATTTCGCACATCCATGATCCATTTTCTTGATCAGACCACAAAGATTGCAAGAAAAAATGAAATCATATCTAGTCCCATCACTCCTTCTATTAGTTTTGTTTAGAGCATTTGGCATCTTCACAAACCTGCATTAGTCTTTTTAGAGTACTACACTATATAGCGAACTGGTAAGACTAAATCATATTTAACTACTACGATTGTGCCTTAGATTCTCACTCGGAAGTAAGATTTAATGTAGTACAAGTCTTTTAACACGATGTTCTTAATTTGCATTGGTATTATTTTATACTTTATTGAAATCTAAGGGAGCCTACTATGTAAAATGGCTGTCAGATTACAAGACAACTTGTGTAGCTACTCCGTGGATTCTTGGACGAGAAAGCTCTTCGTTTTTTGTTTTTGCTGTGAACAGCAGCTGTTTCCTTGTGCTTTAGCATTCTCCAATGACAACATCATGTCTGAATGCTGTTCTACATACAATTTAACGCCATCTCAACCCCACAAAGAATAAAACATTCCTGGTTCCTTGATTTCCCCGACATTAATCACATTTGCCATATCCTTACATAGGATTCAATCGTATCTATATATAATACTCCTGTTCATATTATCTGTCACGTCTAGATACGACACGCAAGTATTAAAAATATGATTATATTGTATTAATTTGAAGTTAAATGGATTAAATTATCTTTCTTTAGGAATAGTGAGTTTATTTGAATTGTTTCTAAACATTTATTATATTGTACCAGCCTCATCAGTCACGGAACTATCTTACAAAAATGGGGGTTTGTCAGAAAATCGTTATAGGAGTATTATGATAGGGGCAAATTTTTGGAGGGTGAAGAGGCAAACCAAGCATTACAGAGAGAGGGATGGGGCACCGCCGCTGGTGGCTGAACTAGGAAGAGAAGGTAGTCGTGCAAAATTTTTTGTGTAATTTTACTCTTCCATCATTCTGATCCTGATTCCGTCATTGATTCTCATAATATTAAATAAGGATATATGTGTAAAAGTTTTATTTAATTATTAATTGATTTAAGTAAAAGATATTTTAAAATTAAAAAAAGTATGTTTAGACGACAATTAATATGAAATGGAAAGAGTATGTCATATAGTTTTCTACGGATTCGGGGACATCTTTGAAGTCCACTAATATTTTCCCATGTTTCAATTTAATATCTATTGCTTTAAAACATGTTACAATTATTAAGGAAGTGATACTTGATTATGATTGAAAGTTAAATAAATTGTCTTTAGTCACGAGTATAAGTTTATTTAAATTATGTGTGAATACTTATTAGGTGGATTATCAAAAGTTGTGGTTAAGAGATTTAGTTGGTATTGTTTAATAATAATTTGTATTAGATGATTTTGAGTGCAAACTTGTGCCCATTCCATATAATTTGTTAAAACTGAAGTTATGAATTTAAATTTTCATTTATATTATCGATTTTTGAAATTATATTTGTACTCGCTCCTAACAAAAACATTAGGAACGGAAAAAGCGAGAGATAAATTAAAAGAGAAAAAATATAACAATTGCTTGATAATACAAGTGGTGAGGGTGAGGGATTAATGCTGATGTAGTTGTTGGTGATAGAGAAGGTTGCGTATGAAATGATTGTGGCTGCTTCCATCATAACCTACCCTTTCAAAGTATAATAGGATAAAGAAGAAACCAAAAGGAAGGCAGACGGCGTCCGGACCCGAAGGACAAATTATTCTAACCCTACCTACCAACCCCCGCACCCACACCCACAATCCCCCCCTTGACCTGCACATTTCAAAAGCCAACAACCATGATGAAAAAAATGAAATATCATGGACCAAAAGAAAAATTATTCATCTAAAAGTTCATCATTACTTGCTAAGAATGAGGATAGATAACAATTAAGCATGTGGATTCTTTTAGCTAAAGCATACATATAAATCCACCATTGCATCTAGTATAGGTTTTCCTCTTAAATAATAAACATGTTCACAAGTTTAATTAATTATAAAATATCTAAGCTTTGTAAAAGTAGTATTCCTTAATGATATTGCATCTATTTTGTTAGATTCTGATAGATTTTCTAGATCATGTTTGTTGACTCCAAAAAAAAAAAAACGCATTTTATTCATGATTATGCATCTTGGTCAAGAAATCGAATTGGATTAAGCAACAACATTTGCATACCTTAATTCTTTGCACATGTATTGATCCCTTCTCACATCTTGAAGTAGCTACAGTAATCTAAGTTAGATTTAGTCTTGTAAATTTTTGACAATAGAAATAAATAAATTTCATTGGATCGCAAATAACTCCTTATACCTTCACTTATCTTATCAAGTAAAATGTCATGAATTCGAGTAACTTTGTAAGTGACTTTATAGCATATATTTTTAGTCTTATACTGCAATTGATCTTGGACCATGTAAATCTCCCTCTAAATTAATCAAGAAATCCTAGATCAAATTAGATTCAATTCAATAAGATGGTTCCTTAATTACAATTGTTATTTAGTTCTATAGGCTCGCATTTTTTCTAATAAAAGAAGATGAGAGAGACTCAGAAGCATCGAGACAAGTGGCAGTGGTGGTTGGTTGAAATTTATTTGTATGGAGTTTAGTTTTAAATTTTTTTAAAAAATTTTATAAAAATTGAAATTATTTATTAAAAAGAATGTGAATTTCAAAAATTTTAAAATATTGAATTAGATTTTAGATAGAAACTGAATCCAAACCAAATGGGCCGGAAGAAAGAAAGAAAAGATTATTTTTCCCTGGTGTGGCCGAAACTGGGGAACTCACACACTCACTCACTGTCAACTGCTACGAGTATCTTGTAGTTGCAGACATGCTTGTTTGGAAAAGTCACATTTCATTTTCAATATTTTCCTTTTTTGGATTTGAAAGCACGTGGACCAAATCACAGAGGATCGATGTGATGTTTTCTGCATAAATAACATGCTCTTGGAGTTAACTTATTATACTATAGCTTATGAATTTGATTAAGGTTTGCATTAGGTCTTAAATTTTTTATGTAAAAATTAAAGTTTATGACTTTTTATAAATTGAGTCCAAATTAAATTAGACTATGTAGCACTAAATACTGGCCGCTTTTTAGAACTAAAAATCAATTAAACTTATAGTAATTTTGGAACAGTCTAAGTAAATTGTTAATACTATTATTATTAGATTACAAATTTAATTTTTAGATGGGCCATTTTTGAAATGTTGGGCTAAAGACAAAATTTTAGGGTTTGCATATTAGAACATAGATAAAATCTTTTTTTGGGGGGTGGGGGGCTGGAAAATCAGATATTTAAATTTGAAGAAATAATAATAATATATTTTAAAAAAATTAAAAGATTGAAATGATGTGAAGAAACAAATATATATAAGGGTTATTTAGATACAGAATCTAAAAGATTTACTTGTGTCTTTGATGTGATGACATGTGTTCACACTAGTGAAAAATTCTTTTAAAGATTTAGGAGATGTAAGAGAAAAACAATTAGCAGCCGCCACCGTGACTGCATTGGTTGGTTTCTGAGATATATTTATAGTAAAAGGGATGATTAGGTTGTTGTTGTTGTTCAAGTTTGGGTATTGATGAGATTTGAGGGGCAGGAAGAGGATTAGCCAGCTAGCTGCACTGCATGCAGAGAGAAAATCCACTAATCTTTTTCTAACTTGAATTATTGGTGTTTTTGTCTTCTTACTTTAATACATACAGTTTTGTAACTGCAACTGATGATGATATCCTTACTTACAACACCTTCAGCTTCAACTACAACTTCCAACTCTATACTATAATAATATATATATGGGTATGAATCCAATTGTCAGTGACACTCCACTCCACAATCATAATAATATATATATATATATATATATATATGCAGGCATCAGTCTCCGGCTCTTGGGCTTCATCTCACTACCCACTCACTGACCCTTTGGATTCAGGAAAGACTATAAAATAGGTCCCCTCACCCAATGCAACGGCCACCGAACCCTTTCCTTCAATCATAATAATAATACTACCCCATTCATTAAACTACTCTCATTTTGACCCCAATCTCTTCACGTCTCTCTATCTTTTTTCTTTTCAAAAATAAAGTTGTGGGAATCAACCTTCACTACCCTCTTGCCCTCCTCAACTTGATTACAATACTCAATTGTCATCTTCTATTCTTCATATCATTATTCTTTTTTATACATTTAATAAATACTCTACAAGTATAAGGTATTGACTAATTCATACTTCACTTACAGAACATTTACAAATTTGATTCTTACTCGACTCTTATTCGAATTTAGAGTTTAATTATGAGCATTTCACAACATTATAAATACATTTGATGGATTAAGAGTCTTACAAATAAGACAAATTTTTAACTACAATACCCTTTCTATTCTTCATAAATGATGAAATAGATAGATAATGAAAGTGAACTAAATTAGTAAAAAGATAGGTAAAGGTAGAAAAAGTTCAATAAATGTTTATTGAAAAGTGTAAAAACTTTTATGTTCTTAATCATCTTAAATGATTCTAAAACGCCTTATATTTTTAATTGAAGAGAGTATTTTATGTCAGAATAAAATAAAAGAATATAATGACATAAATGCCCTTCTTGTAACAAAAGCATTTTTCGTACCTTAATACACATTAAAGCTCTAAAAAATATTAAACAATTTATAGAAATATAAATATGCACATATAAAACTGAAAATAATTATTAAAAATTCCTTTTAAGTATCAAAATAAAAAAATATGTTATAAAAAATTTAATTATGTATAATATATTAGGGGTATAATAATCAAATATTTTTTAAAATAATTCTCACTTTTTTTAAAAATGCCTTTTTATAAATTTTAGTTGTGAATGATCTTTCTAGCTGCTTTCCTAGAATAGGTCTTCTCGTAGAATTATGAATATAACTACTACTTCTACGATTCTAAGGAAACTCAAAAAGTAGTAGCAGATGAAGATACATTTTGCATTATTCATTTGGTCATGGCAGTCCTCTGCTCTAATAAACACAATTTCAAGCCCACGGTTAGTGATCCCCAACTTCCACACATAGGCGCATTGCAGACCATTTCTTTCCGCCGCAACCTGAGATGCAATAATATTTTATTATTATTATTATTTTACTCAATTATTATAATCTAATTACTTGTATATTTTTCTACACTTCGAGATCCAAAATTTGCATAATTGTGACTTTAAAAATTACCTGGCGGAAATATTATCCTTCCGCCGCGTCTCGCAGACCCATGATATTATTATAAGTGCAATATAAGACAACATAGGACAACTTTGCTTGTGTCCTAATTAATTAAGCTCCATTCCAAAAAAAAAAAAAAAAAATGCTCAGTCTTTTAATCATGAAATTTTTGGGCTAAATCACCATATTTATGAATAGATTTGTGTTAAAAGCCTAAATCAACGCACTGATTAGTGCCGATCATGTGTTGTCCAAATTAACAAGAATTCAGGCATGAAAAATTAAAATTTAATTCTGATATACTATATGATTTATCTTCTAAAATTTTGTATATCTCCAAACTTATATACTTAATATTTGAATTATTAACGCGGACGATATTAATTATATCCATCAAGTTAGTGTACCTTGCTCACTAATTAATTGTTTCTTATTTTTTTTTAGAAAATAATATTATCAATATTTTAACGAATGTATTTATTTAGTACCATTTTAAAAACAAAGTAAATTTGATCATAAATATGTTTATTACATTATTACTATTATTTATAAATTGGAAACAATTCTCGTCGTCATTCAAGGATGAAAAGCCATTTTAGGTGACAAATATTATTTATGATTGATGATTCATTGTTTCACTTAGGAGACAATAGCAAATTGTTTTATTTATTTCTGAATTAGTATATCGTAAGAATTGAGAGGAGCATATATAAATATAAGCCAACTTGCTTTTGGTTCAATTTAAAATGTCCAGCCTCCATCACCATGGGCTGGCTGGAAAATGACAATGGAGAAGCAGAAAATCATTTTTTTTCTTTTCTTTTTGGTGAATAATGGACAAGAAATCTTCAGACTTGCAGTTGATGTTTGATTCATTGATGTATAGATAACCTTTTTATAATTAAGGGAGGAAAAAAATGGAAGTCGCTATGTTGTCACTTTTCATATACCGGCCAACTTGAAAGAGAGAGAGAGAGAGAGAGAGAGAGAGAGAGAGAGAGGTCTGCTCGCCAATTTTTACCCTTGGAATCCTTTTTGTCTTTTCTCCCGACACTACGTATATGTATATAAAATAAATTGAATGAAAATTGATCGGAAAAATGTCTGTTATGCTTTAATAAAATTTTAAAAATCAATTTTATCCTTTTATAGGAGGGAAGCTAGTCATCAAAATAAAGAGAAGAAATATTAAGAAAAAAAAAAAACTCTCTTTCCAAGACTATCAAAACACCCAACTCCCACCAAATTTCATCAAAAGAAAATGGTGTAGAGCCCTCAAAAACCATATATCAAAACTGAATCAAACCATTACGTAACTTAAGAAAAAGGCCTTCTTTTGCTTACAATCAACTGCAATGGGTAGGGTATTATAAGGATTAAAAAATTTAACCTCCAAAATTTATAAAATTGTCAAAAAGATAACCTGACAAGAGTTAATACCAAAAAGATATCATGAACTTTGTCTATTGCCAGAATATCTTTTCGACAATTTCATAAATTTTTTTATTATATTTCTTCCTTCCATTTTGTAACTAGCTTATCTCCTATGGTAGGATAAAATTGATTTTCTAAATTTTATTAGGGTATAATAGACATTAATTATTTTTTAGCAGCTTCCTTTGAATTTATTTTATTAGAAAAGGAAAATTGTTCTTTAATTACCATTTTTGAAGATTAAGTACTTAATTGACATAATGTTAAAGTTTAGGGTATTTTGTTTTTTTTTTTTTGGCATTAACCTTATTTATAATTTAAAATGTCGGTCTGGTGTAGAATTAATAGAAAATAGTACACCTGCTTCGGGCTTTTTCATATAGTGTGGTGTGGTTGGGTTTATATATTTGTTAGGCCGGAATTAAATAAATAAAAAATTGGGAAGACTTGTTGGCAAAAGGAAGAGCAGTGGTGAGGTTGGTATTGTTCTTGGTTAGTTATTGTAATAGGTTCGGAGAAGGCATGATTCCATTTCCAGTCCCACATTTTACAACCGTCTTCTTACTGGTAAACGGACACCAAAATTTCCCCAACAATAACAATAAACAAAACGGAAAATTATTATTATTATTTTCTAATGAATGAAAAGGGACAATTCAATACTACTGAAGAAAATATTTATCTATATAAACTAAAATAAAATATGATGATTAGGTATGATAGATGATATAAACACGTACGTACCGTTCGTTCGTAGGACCTCTCATTTCTTCGGTTAGTTTGATGGTTTCTTAACCCCCCACCGTGAAAATGATGTATTTCCATTATCAGATACTTTCAATTTTCTTTCTTTTCTTTTTTTTTTTGTCTAATCCCTTGGTTTTATGACCAGTTTTCTTACGGCTTGAATTGTGGGGGACTACAGGGGAAAAATGCTAATTCAAGGATATCCTTTCAAATAAATAAAAAATTCAGAACACGTGTTCATAAGGTTGAAAAGTTATTTATTTCTGCTATATAAATATTAAACACGTAAAGGTTATTTGTGAGTGGAGTCTTATCTGGACCTTTTGATATAATTATGGCTGTTTTAAAATATAGCTACTAAAGTAGCCAATAATTTTTTTTTATCCTTAAACGGACTATAACGCACAACTGACATTCGTTATTCATTAGGATAACGCACAGTCATTGTGCGTTATCACATAATTACCGCTTTTCCTCATAATTCGTCAATGTAGCGAATAACGCATAAAAGAAATGTGTTATAAACTAGCAATAACGCATAACTTTTGTGCGTTATCAACTACATCAGTTTTTTTTATTTATTTTTATCAGCCACATAAGAGGAAGAGAACAAGAGAAGGAGGGAAGTAGGAGGCATACCTTGTCGAAAAGAGCAGCAACTCGAACATACAAGGAAAGATAAAAAGAGGAAGAGAAAATTGAGGAAGGAAGGATGACGACCTTGTCGGAAAAGAAGCGGTGGAAATGGTCGTCTGAACAGCGGCGGCGCGGGATGAAGATGAAGATGAAAGAAAAAATAGGCGTTGCGGCTAGGGGGAAGGTATTGTTATAACAAGATAACACACAATTATTATGCGTTATATCTGATGACAACACATAAATGATATGCGTTATTTGTAACGATAACACATTCATTCATTATGCGTTATCACCCACCTCAACACCAAACTCAGCCACCTCGTTGCCACGTTGGACGTAAACAAGATTATCGTCGGGATTAAGTCGGTCATTACTGATAACCACGGTGATTGTCTGTTACATCTTATAGTAACGCACAATCATTGTGCGTTATGTTATGGCCCATTCAGGAATAGAAAAAAATTATTAGCTACTTAAATAACTATATTTTAAAACAAGCCTAATTATATCAGAAAGCCTCCCTCCGAACCAAAAGGTTAGGAATTTCCTTTATTATGCAAATTGTTTCTATTTTTTATAAAATTTATTTTGCCTATATGAAAAGTTAATTTCTATTTATAGTAAACTTGTGCTTAATTTGATAACATTATTGTAATTTCTACCTACACCGTGACACTTGTTATTAAAAAAGAAAAAAAAAGTGATAGTGGGAGAGGAAACGAAGGAACAATTAGTGGAGAGAAACCGATTCCAGGTCAAAGATTCAAGTTCAACTTAATTAAGGAATTGATATTATATTTAAAAGCCACAAATACCCATTTGTCTTAATTATCTTCATAAGAAAATTTGGGATAGCCAATTTTATGAAGTAAACATGCTTTGCATAGTGTGGAGTATTTGACATTTTTCTTACTAATTTGATACTTTGACAAAGTAAATAAACACAATAATAAATATTTAAGAGTTTAAAACTTTAAACTTTTTTATAACATTATTAAAATATATAAAATTATATAATTAAACAAAATACCAAATCTCTCTTAGAGGTATTAAAAAGAATTTCTCTTACTAAAGTTAGGTTAGACATGATATTATCATTCTTGTCTCAATAGAACAAAGCTTGTTAGTTACTTAATTATGCCATCTTCTCATATCACTTGCTCAACCTTTCTTTTGTAGTCGATCGGGATCGGGGTTGATACTAATTCAAATTCGGGCACAATAAAATTAAATTTAATTCCCACATTTTTATTAAACAAATAGAACAAATTTGGACTTGATATATATATATATATATATATTTTGTTGGTCAAAAGCTGTGGAGTGGTGATGAGAAAGAGAGTTTGTAGAATCATTTAATTAATTCCTTGACATGAGGCACTTAAAAATGCAGAAGTCATATTGCTTTGCCATGTGGAGCATAAAATGGAAGAATTGTTCCTTTTTTTTTTTTTTCCCTTCTGGAAAATGGAAGAATTATTTTTTCTTCATATAAAAAGGGTTAAGGTGGCGCTATGATATCGTTTCCATTTTAAGTTAATTTACCACATATTATAACTTTATCAACATATTCTGTTATTCTTTTTTTTTTTTTTTTTTTCATTCTCCTAGAGAGGGCTAAACAAGAATCATAACATGACGCTTATTATTTTTTAAACTATGTGTAAAATAGATATGACATTATTTTTATTAGATTAAAATTTCCTTTTTGACAAAATGAATAATAAACTATAATTAGTATCATGATTATTTGTACCAATGAGCCCTCAACTCACTGCCACATGTTCTTGCATTCTTTCATATTAAAAATCCAAAAGCCCTTTTCTAAAAAGTTTTTTTGCAAACTTTTGCAAATAAATATATTTATAACTGTTAAAATACCAATATTTCTTTTGACTGAGAGGTGGAAACCTTTAACAAAAAAGAAAAAGATATAGGATAAAGTGTATTAAAAAGTATATTAGATAATTTAAATGGTTGAACAGGGACTTTTTTATGGGAAAAAAAAAAAGATGTCATTTGTCGTCACAGTATTGACTTCTTGTTTTTTTTCTACACAACATATGTATACTGTTTAGAAAAGTCTAAAGTTCTGATATCACTGTTAAGAAGAGTCACATTGGTGATCAGCCCCATTACATTAACAAAAACCTCTACAGAAAAGTAGTACAAAATCGAAATAGCAGAAGAACAGAAAATATACTTAATCAAAGGAGGCTCGAGGGCTTGTTAAGGAAGGCGGCAAGGGCCGACGAAAGGGGGAAAACGCTATTATAAAAAAAAAATCGGATGATAACTCTTAAACAAAACTCTTCAAAATTGAGGTGTCCGAAAACTGAACTACTAATTCTCCTTCAAATACTTGTAAAATAGATAAACAAACCCGAATGAGTCTGGATCGTTCGATTTTTGCCACGAGACAAAATTGGACGACTGAAACAAAAAACAGGACGCCCGTTTTCAAAAATTGGACGCCAAGCACAGAAAATCGGATGACTATTTTCTGTGTAAATAAGGGGAATAGAGATATTCAGACGACCAAAATAGATGAGAATGGGCAAAACTGGATGACCGATTTTGCTCTATGAGTCAGAATCTCGATCAAACCCTCAGAATAATGGATGATCCTCACACAATAACAATCTAATCTCTCACCTTCGGTTCTCTTCTTCACAAACTATCCAAGCATGCAATCAACTCAGAATAGCGACTCACGGCGATAGCAACAAAATAATTCACAGAGAACAAGCAGGAATAAGGAACTGCAGAGAAGAAGAAGAAGAAGAAAAAAGAAGAAGGCTTCACACATAATGTTTGGTCACACCTCATCTGTCAGTAATAGAATAGGAAAGTATAAGAGTATTTATAGAGTTTCTAAAGTAAATTCGTTTAAAATAATACAATCATTTGGAAGGATCGTTCAAAAACATAACAGCCTGATACTTAGAAGATTCTTTCAAAGGAGCAACAAATAAATCATCTGGGTAAGACTCAAGAAGATTGGGTTGTTTACTAGCCCGGCCTACCCCCATCTTGAATTTAAAAAGGAAAAAAAAAAAACTCATCCTATTTGGATAGGAAGGTTCAGTCCAACTCATTACAGAGAATTAAAAATATGGGATATAAAGAAAAAAAGAAAAATTTGAGAATACAGGCCTAATTGACTTAAGTATACTTATATAGTAGAGAATCTATAATATGTAGGTGAATGATACAAGTAATTTTAATATAGTTGTTAGGCGTTATGGGGCTCAACGAACCTTTTTGAGAGAGAGAGAGAGAGCTTTTGGAGATTTTATCAGTCGTTATTTGCTCTTGTAAACGTCTATAATGTATCCCTCGGCGGCGAATTTTGTTTCTTTTTATTATTATTTTTTTGGTTTTGATTTGGTCCCCTCCCCTCCATGGCATTTGTGGGGTGGTACTTGGGTCTTCATGAGATATGGATCTTTTCCCTTTTTGCACAAGTGGGAATATTTTTAGCTTTGCATTGATTCTATTGGTAAATTAATATGTGAAGATTTTTCCTTTAAAAGAAAAGAAATGTGAATTTTCCACGGTGTGTATAAACAAGTAAAACACGTAGTAAGTGAAAAAAGTACTAATATTAGTTTTTTTTTTTAAAAATACATAATTATTTATTTTTGTTTTATACAGCTTAAATTAATTACCATCCGTCCCCCCAACAATTACACAATCTTATTTTCTTACCCAAAAAAATTACTACGATCTTCTTATCTTAGATCGACATGATTAAAATTAAAAGCTAATTGTAAAATAGTAATTTGAAGTGGGGCTAAATGTATCTTACTTTCAAACTTAATAAATATACAGTTTATCTTTTAAAGTCAATTAATTTATTTAAACACCCAAAATATCATTCATGTAAATTATAATTTATACAAAATAGTCTTTAAAGTTCGATTATAAAAATATTTTAGATCGTATCTTAAATTATAGTTATAATATTTTACAACATACTTTCATAAAATTTGTAATAAGATTGATTACTTAACTCAAAAAATATATTTTATTTTTTAAAAAAAATTAAACTACTCGGAAGTGATACTACTAAAAATTAATAGTATTTTCTCTAAAGAAAAAATTTTAGATTTTTGTTTATTATTTTAATACTTTGCTTAAAACTATTATTTAATCCTTGTTACAAGAAATTACTACAAATTTTAACATGTTAAATTTTGTTAAAATTTTCAAGATAAAGATTTGAAGTTAAAAAATATTGTATTTATAAACGAATTTTTTTCATTAAATTAAATTTAGAATATGCATCTATTTTTCTTTAAATAATCAAGTTTTTTAAAGTTAAATAATTAATCCTAAAAGAATATAGGCGGCAAAGTGATATTGTTACAAATTTTATGGAAATATATAGTAATATTAAAAATATATTATTTAACTAGGATAAATATTTAATTACAAAAATTAGTAAACGGTAGGAATTTGTCACTACTTTATTATAATAAATTACTAGTATTTACTATAAAAAAAGAAAATATGTTCTCGTATGTTATTCTAATACTTTACTTAAAAGTTTTTATTTAATCATGATTATAAGAAATTACCTCAAATCCTAACAAGTTAAATTTTTTTAATAAAGATTTGAAATAAAAAAATCTTATATTCTATTTATAATAAATCGAATATTTTATTTTTTTCATTGAATTAAATGTAAAATTACAATATTATTTTTCTTAAATAATAAAGCTTTTTAAAGTTAAAAATACTCAATATTTAAAACGTATAGACTAAAAAGATATTATTACAAAGTATAAGAAAGTATCTTATAATAAATTATAAATATAAATTAAGTTTTGGACTAAAATAATTTGATGTTGAACGCATGAGTTATTTTGCAATAAATTATAATTTATATTAAGGGTATATTAGGTACTTTAAATAAATTGATTGGTTTTGAGAGGTAAACTAGGTATTTATTTAAGTTTGGAGTTAAATGTATTTAGTTCCCATTTCAGCGAATTTATTTACTAAGGCAGGGGTGTTATGTATAAAAAAATCTAGCTTTTGGTTTTTGTATTTTTTTTGAGAAAGATAGAAATAGAAAGACAAGGGAAGAAAGAATCAAACATGCATGTGAACCGACAAAAGTGGAGTACATGTTTATTGGAAAGCTTGGGAACCAAGAAACACATATCACGCACGGCCTCGGCCTCGGCCTCAAATAAATAAATGTTGGAGAAGATGTGGTGGTTATGTCCACATAATTACATCAAATACTAGTTTCATTTTAAGAGTCACCGCCTGCTCCCGCTTCAAGTCCTAGTCCTAGTCCTAGTAACACTAGTATAAGCAAACACAGGTTTATCTTTGGGAGTCTATATACATATATATCAGAGGAGGGTGGTTTTGGTGGAAAGTGAGGCCCCCTGTTTCTCTCTCTCATCTCATCTCATCTCAGCCCACTGATTAAAAAAAAAAAAGCAACAGCTTTCTTATCCATTCCATATCCACTCTTAGATTAACATGTTCTACATGAAGACCACTGCTATTAAGTAATACAAATACTACTTCATTTCATTAGTTAGACTCACCATCAACTGCCCCTTTCCTTAATATCTATCTCTACTTAGTATGCTCATTTCAAAAAAATTTATGAGTTTAAGTTATCATCTTCATAGCATAATTTTTAATTTTGCAATGTAATCGTGAATCTTTTCTTTCTTTTTGTCTAATATGGTAGCAAATTTTGTAATCTCAATCCCTCCTAAATTACCAAAGATTAATCCTACTTCATTCATTCGTTTTATTTTATGGTATAACAATTAAATCATTATTTATACACATTTTCTAAGTCTGTGCATGATTCCATATAACTGACTTTTAATTTCGTACAAGTAAAATTAATTATAAAATAATATGAGCTTTATTCAGAATTTTGAAACAAAACCGTGTATTTTTTTTATTTTTTTTTAAAAAACCAGTTTGTGGTTTAATTGGGTTTTAAAAGGTTTTAGGGATCTTTTATTATTATTATTATTATTTAGAATAGTTTTTAGTTACTTTTTTTTTTTTAATACAAGTTTTTAGTTACTTTGAGATACATTTTCTTTTTCTTACAAAAATTTACCACTGTTTACAAAAGGATTTGAAAATTACTACCTCTCATAAAAAAATATGAACACTAGTTAAAACATACCCAAGGAGTTGAACAACCTTCATTTGTATTGTGCAATAGGATGAAGTTTTTAACAATGTCAAAAGTCTTTTGATTGGTTGGACATACAGAAGATTTTTTAGATCTCCATATTGACAATCATGCTCGATCAAGATGAATCAGCACCTAAGATTTTTTTTTTTTTTTTTAAGTTGTACTACGATATGTTAAGCAGGAAAAATTTTATATTGATTAACAAATTACTCATTAATCAAGATAATTTAAAAAAATAGAAATAAAGTGAAGAATTAGAAAAAGGAGATAATTTACATAAAAAGGTTACAGTCAATTCTCTTAGCATTTTTTTTTTAATTTTTAACTCTTTTTTTTTTGTACCGTTCGAATTTGATTAAAACAATAATAATCATAACTTACCATATTTATATATTTCAAAATTGTAACTTTTATTTAGTTTCTAAAGATATATATATACATACATATATTCCAACTGAAATGATAAAAGTGTATTTATATATTTTATATTAAATTGTTTTATTTCCCATAGACTCTTTTATAGTTTATGCAAAATACAATTATAGTTCGACAATAAATGTAGTAATAATTGGTGTCTTCATTCCATTGGTTAATGCTCTTGGCCTGTAGTTAAAAATAATTACTTTCTTCTACATGAAATACTACTAATGTAACTGTAATAAAAGGGAGAAAACAACATCGGATAGGATAGGATAGCATAGGAGAGGTCTTATAGAATTTTTGGTTTGATCTGTTACACTTAGCCGCATAGAAGCGCCGCCGACAGTTCCATATCGTAAACGGTTGGCCGCGACACCCACATAGAAACAATCCTAACTTCGTCATGGCTGATGTCACATATACGTTCACCCCACAACCACAAGCACAAGGTCAACTTTCCTTACCTCCCTAGTCCCTCTCATTCGTTGCCTTTCAAAATGTCCTACTTACTCCTATCATTATTGCTACAATAACCCTACTTTATTTGTAACAAAATACTGAAAACCGCCTTATTTATTAATTCTATTGAAATTAGTGATAAAAGATTATACTATTACATATTTATCATCATCTCTCTATTTATAAAATGTAATTATCTATCCAAAATATTTCTTTCTTTTTTTATTTTTCTTTCTTTTATGACATAAAACGACATCTTCATATTAATTCATAAAAAAATTTAATAGTAAAAGTCAACTGTGGAGGTGAGTCAAACAAAAAAACAAAAGAAAGCAATAAAACAATAAGAGAGAAAGTTGAGAGCGAAAATCGAAAAAACAAAATGTGAAGAATTTACTTACAATATTAATTATTAATCTGACATTATTTGTAAAAATTTATTTCAAGATCATTCAATAAGATTTTTTTCAAAATTCATCTCTAAAACACTCAATAAATGGACAATAACTATTTTTTTAAAAATTGATGAGTCATCAAATTTCCATTTCTTTTAATTCAAATTAGCTACTCAATAGTTAATTACATAGCAGTTTAGAATACTTATATACGTGGACTTAACTTTAAATTTTATCTCTCTTGTAATAATTAAGATTGTATAGAATTAAAAAATTCAAGAATTATTTAAATTGTAATGATAAGTTAAATTTTAAAAGTAATAGTCATGTTGGTCATCTTCTATAAGGGGTTTAATGATTATAAACCAAATTTTTTTTTTTTTTTTAAAGCACAACCCAATTACCAATCCATTTAAAAATAAAATCTAATTCCTCATGTCTTCTCTTTTAAATAGCTTCTAAAAAATCAGAATTTTGGGCTTTTAGTGTAAACTAATGCAATATTTAAGAATGAGTGCTGATTTTTTTTCTTGCTAATTAATGAGTGACGATGAAATTTATATAAAAAGATCGGATCTAAACAGTCTTTTTAAATAAAACAACCGACAGTAAATTTAAAGTTTTACACATTTTGTACAGAATTAGTCTAATATGCATTTTTTCTTTGATCACTTGATTAATTTTTCTTTGAGAGGTTAATAGCTTGATTTAACTTTACTGACTTGATTTAAAAATTGAATAAAATTATTTAATTTTTTAAAGATTTTAATTGGAAAAATTTGGATGTTTGTGCTCGGATATGTTATTTAATATTAAAAAAAATACACAAAACTATTTGCAAATATTCGGATGAAATGAAACGTCTTATTGTTAGTCACGAAAGAGGAAATAAAGGGCTTGAAATGGTTTAATTATTTTGCGATAGATCATATATTTTGTACACAAATTTTTAGATATTACATTCTAGAATGTAGTAAAGCATCTTATAAACTTCTAGTCCATTACTTCCTTAAAAAAATCTAAAAAAAAAAAACTTCGGGTCCATTCTCTAAAAAGAAAGAAAAAAAAAAAAAAAACCTAGATGTTCATATAACAACATTCCTTGAGATGTGATTATGTTGATAGTTGTAGTTATAGAAAAGGAAAGTATATTTCCAAAAAAAAGGAAAGTATAAATTGTAAAAATAATCTCTAAGTTATTTTTTAATGATAATTTAGTCCATTTATTTTATTTTTAATAATTATAATATTCTTAATTATTTTTCTTGTCATTTTTTTTATTTTCAATACTTAAATTCCCTAACTATTGATTTCTTTTTTCTTTTTGGTAGAAACACGGTAGATTTAGGTATGTGCTTCGCACATAACCGTGTTGTAAGGAAAATTATGTAATTTCAATAGCTCTTCTTTCAAAAACACAAAAGATTAAATGTAAATCACATATTGAAAGGAAGACAAACTCTTTCATTTTTATTTCATTTATATTAAATTACATATTTGTCATTCTTAATATGCGTATGTGCACAGTAGAAGTTTGAATCTACTGGGCAAATTATAATATGGACTCGGGTACACCTAGCTAGGTATCTAATTAGTGAAGCTACGTAGATGTGATTAGGTTTTATAATTTAATTATAATTAAAATTGCTCTTTTATTTATTTTCCTCACGCGTCTCTTGTCTCAAAAGAAAATCGTTTTTTTCTTCCCCCGTTCCCGCGATCTGTGCGATCAGATTTCCTCGATCACTGGCGTTTGGATCTTTCTCACTGTTTGTTAATTTTTCAGCAATATTCTCTGATAGAAATTTGCTTCAAAACTGTCCACTAGGAACGGAGTCTAATAGGTGGCGTAGCAGCTACCATGGACCCCTTCCTTTCTATTGTTGCCAGTTTTTTCTCTTCTAATCCCTTCGCTAAAGCTGTTCTCTAAGGGTGTGGGGCGTAGGTTAATAGAGTTTTCAACATGCAATTGATCATCTGCAATTGTTTTTTTATGAAGAATTGTAAAAAAAATGGTTGTTCTGTTGTCTGTTGATGCGGAGAATGTGAATTGTGATCTTTGTGTGAAGATGGTGTTTTTGGTGCTTTCAGAATCATTTGGCGAAGGAGTTTCACGTAAGACATTGTCTTTTTTCTCGTTGGTTGTTGTTTGGTAATTTTTGTTTTGCTGTATGTATGTTTGCCTAGTTTTATAATTAGGTGTGCTTAATTTTATAACTAGGTATGCCTAATTTTAAAACTAGTGAAAATATTTAACTTTTTTGTTTTGTTTTTATATTTATATTTTTTTTAATGATTTTTTATGTATTTTTTTTGTGTTTTCAACCTTATATTATTTTTAATATGGTTAGGGGTTGTTTCATTACATTTTATTATGTATTTGAAGTTTAGTAGTTAGTTGTGTCCACTTTTGTAACTGAGTATATTTAATTATATAATTATATGTTTCATGTAACGCCCTACCCCGTAAAAACCTAGCGTGACTCTAAAGATTGTGGGCGTTATGAAAGTAGAATTTGGGGTCTAATGTAGTGGAGTATAATGTTTTGACACTTAGTGGTATTTTGAAAATAATTAGGAATGAGAATAAAATGTTATTGAGCTTTTAGTAGTGGGGTTTATAAGTGCCTTTAAGCGGGAATGTTTTTAGAATACCTAATATTCGTATTTTAGAAATTTAAGTACTTGACATTTTCATATAAGATTTTCAAATAATGCTTAAAAAAAAATTACACCTTAATGACTAAGAAAGCTTCTGCCACCTCTACTAGCCACCCGTCACCACCCCCCTTCCCTCCCCGCTTATTTCTTTTCTGCTTTTGGCCTCACAACCACCTAACTTCCCCTTATATATAATAACTTTTTCTTTTTTTTTTTAGACTTGTTATATATATACCATAAGCCTTTTATATTTTATTTTAGTTTTTAGTCTTGTTTGGTTTGGGGCAGCCATTGTAGACTTCAAAACCATGAAGGTTAGTATATTGTAAGTTTATTTTTCTTTATTTTTTTTGTTAGATATATATAATTTAGGTTTGTGATTTTTTTAAGGATTTTTAAAATATTTTAAACGGGTTTTAGTATATAGTTAATTGTGAGATTAATTTCTAAGTTTTATATTTCAATTAATTTAGGTGTTTTAAGTAAGTGTTCAAATTAAAGATTCTTGAGACTATAAGATTTTTGATCTACTTTAGAAGATATATATATATATACATCTTAAGTCATTTCGCAAGATTGCTATATTTAGGAAATATGATTATTTGATTAGTACCTAAATATTAAGTATTTTCTAATTACTATGTGTAGGATCTTACCACCAGATTTGCATGTAGGTGAGTCCACAAACCTCGTTTTATTTTGTTATTTCAAAAGTTATTGGCTATATATATATGATTTCTAAAGTTATCATAAAATATCTACTATTTTTGAAATGGTATAACGTGCCATGCTTTTCTTAATTGGAGATGATTTCCACGATGTGTTACATGTTCATTAGAAATGCATAGGAGTTGTCTTTTTAAAACAGATTATTATTATTGTGAAAAAGAACTAGTCTGTACACCGGTTTTCTGGAAATATTTATTAGTTGGAAAATACTTTGGTTTTGAAAAGTTATATGATTTGGCATGCATGAATATAAACATGACATGTTTGTAAAATCTGCATAAGCTGGAGAATGCTTTGGTCCTGAAAAGTTACATGTTTCGACATGCATGAATATAGGCTTGGCATTGGCATAATTATGAAATTTGCATAAATATGTGATGACTGGCGGATGGGGATTTTTGGTGCTCTGAAATGTTTATGACTTGAATCTGTTATGATGGCCGGGCAAAGGGCCTTTCGATTTGTAAATACATATGAAAACCTCATTCCGACCAGGACTAAAGTTTGGTGAAAATCAAGTGAACGAACACGTTAGCGGATTGCACTGTATGTGGCTAGTCCCCCGTACTAGGGCCTCTTCCGATGACGTAGACGGGTTTTTGACTCTGAGGGGATCCACTTAAAGAGGCGCGTAGTACCTTGAGGGCGTGGCCCAATCGGTATTTATGTGGACATTGCATCATGCTCTGCGGTGGGATGGTCGCCTAGTGGAGAGTCAGGAGGGGCTCGAAACTGAGGTTGGCCCCAGGGCAGACCTGGTAGGTGCCCCAAGAGTCTTTAGCCTGTTTTGACCAGTGATATGGGAGTGCAGTTGTTTGTAATCGAGCGCTCGTACGGCGTTTTGCTGGTATCAACTATGAGATGCCGGAAGTTGGTTCTGATGGCCTCGTTTTGAGGATCCGAATTTTGTCCGTGGAGCCCCGCTGTTGCATTACATGTTCTTTTAAATTTGGAGCGTAGAAGCTGCACTGATGTATCTTGATTCGCTCAGACTTCCCAGCTGCGCTCGAAACCCTCATGTAGGTTCAAGCATCAGTTTTGTTAAAATAATAAAAGAAAATATTTTCTTATAACATTGCATGAACTGCTTTGTGATACTGCATTATCATTGTTTTAAAAGAAATCACTACAGCATACACACATGGACTCACTGAGCGTTCGCGCTCACGTTTTTTCATATCATGTTTTCTTCTCAGATTAGCTCGGAAAGGTCAGGGGCCCAGTAAACCACTGAAGTTTTAGGCCATGAGTTTTTTTATCAAATCTCCCCAGAAGGGCATATGTTTATGTTCTATCTTTCCTAGACTCGAACCGTTTTTAAAGTTTTTCTTTTTATATTGTCGTGTAAAGTTGTTGATGTAAGATACTTTTGTTTTTATTTTGAAACGATCATGAGAAGTTTTTTTGAAATCTTGTGTTCTGAGCGCACTAGTAGTATCTATTTTACTTAAGTTTTCTGCGTACTTTGTGTGTATACCTGTTAGTGTTGTTCTAGGGTTGTGTTTTATTATGGAACTTATAAATTAGTGCGAGAGGCACATAGATACTATACTCAGTCGCAGTTGACCTAGTGGCAGAGTTGAGGGTATCACATGCCAACCTTTATAAGTAACAATGCTTATGTTTATAACCAGTAGAACCTTCCAAATTTCTATTTTGTTTCTCTATTTAGATTTTTTTTATTGGTTTTTATGTAATTTTTTTTGTATTCAATCTTATATTACTAATATGACTGAGGGTTATTGAATTATATTTTATTATGTATTTGAACTTCAATAGTTAATTGTGCCTACTTTTATAACTGAGAGTGTCAACTTTTATAACATATGTATGCATACTTTTATAGTTGATAATGCATATGTTTATAACCGGTGGAACGATGAAGGATTGCTGAAGGGGGACCTTGTCATGTTGATAATTCAGAGAATCAAAGTGGATTTTCCAATATTAAAGATCTAGTTGGAAGGCATGCAAAAGAAGTAATATAAGAAAAAAGAGTATTGTCGAGATAAAGTGAAATCAAGCTAAAGGAAGAGGAAGAGTGCTTTAATGCATGATTTAAGAATTAAAACATTTGTCCAATAGTCCATGAACAATGAAGGTTAGGGGAGGGTTGTAAATGCTCCAAGTAGTGAATGTTAGCTTAGTTTAGAAAATTTTAACTCTAGCAATGTATTCAAGTACTTTGGAGACATTCATAAATTTTGTGTAAATTTTATAATTTCATTACTTGAATACTTTGTTTGGTACAATTTTTATTTGTGTTCTTTGATGTTATATATGTGCCAACTATTTTTGGAAAGTGTGCTGCGATAGTTCAAAATGTTGCTAATTTCTGTAAATAGGGATACTTGCTTTTTGGCACATTTAAATGGACAATAAATAAAAAAAACAGTTGTTATTACTATAAGAACACATATTATGAGCCACGAATGTTTGAAAATTCAACAGATACGAAAATGCAATAGGGAATCAATAGTTATTTTGTCACTCTACACATTTAATGGACCATAAAACACAAAAAGAAACATTATTGTCAAAATTCAGAATACTCAAATCAGGCACAAAAATGCAATAATACGATCAAACACAAATATATGAAATAAAAAACTTCTGTGATGACTGAAACAAAACATAAACTGTGTAAACTATTTTATTGTAGTGTGTTTTTTTTTTTTTTTGGAAACTATAATTTTCAAGTTAAATTTACCCGTTCTCACTACTCTTATTTGAAGATGCTCATCTTTTACTTGAAGAACTTGCTATGTTGCTTGAAGAAATTTTTTTTTTAATGATTTTTATTCGCAAAGATGTAGGATTAGTGTAGAATCGAAGCGTGCAATAAAAAAAATTGAAGAAATTGGTTGTTAAGACCTGAAATTTGTTAAAAAATTACCTGGAACTCGCCTTAAAAATTACTTATGTGAAGGAACGTACAGAGTTTGTTAAAATAGCACGTATAGTTTATTCTCGGAGATGAGAGTAAGTTTAATTCTTTTGGGTCAATTTCCTTGACTAATTAAAGCGCGTTTTTTGTGGATGGGGTACACACAGCTGGGTGTGCCCGAGCCATGGTATAACAACTGAATCCATTGTGTTCATCGGAGAGTTACTAAGTTAGAATTAAATAAAAATAAGTACTTCATATAATTGGAGGATTATAAATATTAAAAATAAAGAAGAGTTTGAGTTAATATAAGAAAAATAGTAAGGGCTTATAAATATTAAAAGCAAAGAAAGAGGACTAAATTACTAGAAAAAAGTAGTTGAGGGAGTATTTTCATAGTTTAAAATAATTAATGTTAATTCTGTTTTTCTTTTTTACAGGGACGGCATGGTTCGGGTTCCGGCTGAGGCTCGGGTCCGAGCGTAGAGGCGGCTAGTTTAACGCAACAACCAAAGTGAATAAAACTGGAAAGTGGTAAATTAATCAAATCATCTAATTAAAGGACCCACCATGAGCGGTTGTCGCGTGCCGCATAGGCCACCGGTACACGTGGCTTTCCAGATGTAAGCTCTAGCTGTCACGTCTCCAAGGTAAATAAAACTTGGAAAATGGGACCCATTTCCCACCCTCACGTGGGCTCCACGTACCCCTCCCCCCAGACAATGAAAAACCACCCTCTCTTATGTCACTCACGCTACTCTCCTCTCTATAAATTCCACTTCTAACCACCTTTCCCAAGGCCTAGTACCAGAACGAGAAGAAAGTATATTAGTATAGTCGGGGCTCCGCCGCTCTAATAATTCTTCTCTGAATTCCCGTCGCCGTCGCCGCCGTCGCTCGGAGCGGAGGTATTTTGATTCTCGCTTGAGAGAGTAGAATTTCCGTCCGAAGTCCCAGTTCTGTTGATCTTTGTTGTTATAATTCCAGCTTTTTAAAATTTTATTCGGTTCTATAACTCAATCTCGAAAATTTCGCAGCGGATAAGGACATCGAAACTTCCTAGTGTTTTTAACATTTCTGTCTACCAACAGAAGGAAAAGAAACTTTGAGCTCCTTTATTTGCCGAATCGATTCCAATCTCATTCGAAAACCTTGCTCACCGATCGTGGATCTGATATCTAGTTGCTTCTTTTGTTGAGAAAATCCGATCTGTTTCTTTGATTTTAATTTTTATCTCCTTTTAAAAAGTTTCCGACGAACTTCAATCACAATCCAATTTGCGAAAGAAATTAAGATCAAAACGCTAGAAAACAATACAAATCTGATAGGGTCAAAAGCTCAGAATGTCGGTGGCATCAGGTTCTTCCTTGCTTCAGACGAAAAACAATGTAGTTGGTTTGACTCCGGTAACCAAACCATTTGTGAATCACCAATTAAATGTGGTGCCACTGAGCCGAGCGAGTGGCCTTAGGGCTAAGAGGAGGAGTAGGTGTGGTTTGGAGGCCACAAAATTTTTTGGGGCCAGGTTACCGGCAGCCTTAGGTTCGGAAAAGTTGCATCTTTGGCAAACAGATGGGCGTGGTCAAGCTCCAAAGCTTAGGGTTGTCCATGTCCAATCTGCATTGTCTCAGGTCCCCGAAAAGCCTCTCGGTCTATATGATCCTTCCTTCGATAAGGACTCCTGTGGAGTTGGCTTCGTGGCTGAACTTTCCGGCGAAAGCAGCCGTAAAACGGTATACTGCCTGTATATTAATGAATCTACACCTTCAAAGATATATACATATTTAATACGTTTATATGATGGAATCTGCTTTTCCTGTTTAGGTGAATGATGCCCTAGAAATGTTGGTTCGGATGACACATAGGGGTGCTTGTGGGTGTGAGACTAATACTGGTGATGGAGCTGGCATTCTTGTTGCTCTTCCTCATGATTTCTACAAGGAGGTGGGTTAAAAATTTTGACGCAACTTGCTGTAACCTTTTACTATTTGAATTTCTTTTGGAACAATTAAATTCTATTACCCTGCGCTAGCAGGTTTTCTTTTCTACTGTTCTTTTGTTCATCTATGTATTTGTTGTAAGTCACTGGATTGATCAAATTTTGATGCTAAGCTAATTACTGATAAGTAAATAAAGGTCCTTACCTATCGTGTTCCATAGTATCTACCGAGTGAAGATAAACCGTGACTGCAATTTTTTGTCTGTTTTATGATGGTTCATGTTTTGAGATGTGCTATCAGGTAACCAAGGATGTGGGTTTTGAACTTCCGCCACCTGGAGAATATGCAGTGGGCATGTTTTTCCTTCCTACCTCTGAAAGCCGAAGGGAACAGAGCAAAGTTGTATTCACAAAGGTAATAAATATTATAGTAAAAAGTGCTCATGTGATGCTTGTACGTGAATTGTGGATTTCTAGCCATTGCAAGAACTAAATGAGTTCTCTTGTATAATTTTAGCTCTGATAGGTTTGTGTTTTGCTATCATGTAATAACATGATTGGCCAATGTCTTTTGTTTAATACTCCTAGGTGGCCGAGTCTCTTGGGCATACTGTTCTTGGTTGGCGTCCTGTTCCAACTGATAACTCAGGATTGGGCCAGTCTGCTTTGCAGACAGAGCCTGTCATTGAGCAAGTTTTTCTTACACCCACTCCTAGATCAAAGGCCGATCTTGAGCAGCAGGTAGTTTCTGTACTGGTAATTGATTATTTTGGATGGACTCTACTTGATATTCCTAAGCTTGTCATCTTTTGTTTTTTTCACTCCACAGATGTATATATTAAGGAGGGTTTCAATGGTAGCTATTCGGGCTGCATTAAATCTTCAACATGGTGGAGTGAGGGACTTTTATATATGTTCTCTTTCTTCCAGGTTTCATAAAGTCCAACTGATTATGTTTGTTGGGTTCGTTGCATTTAGATTTTTCATTAATTACTATTTGTTTAATACTGTAGGACTGTTGTTTACAAAGGTCAGTTGAAGCCAGATCAGCTGAAAGAATACTACTTTGCGGATCTTGGCAATGAAAGGTTTACGAGCTACATGGCCCTGGTAAATATTTTTTCTATTCACTTCTTACTTTTGTCTGCTGACTCCATACTTCACAACCAACAGCATGGGATGGGATCAACCGGTTATCTGAAGGGATGCAAGGTTGAGGAATGACTTCTGAGGCATTGAAGTATGAATGATCTCTTAAGTTCTTCCACACCCTTGATCACTATATGAAATTGGATGCCAGAATGGATTCGTTGGGTGAGTTGGTAAGGAACCTAATTATGAAGTAATCATGTTTGCAGAACTCGGTGGCTTCCTCCCTATGATAAACATTGATACACATCTTAACAGTGTGAAGGAAATTATGTTTGGCCAAGGTAGTTTAGGATTTTCAAGACGTTTGCTGGATCTTATGTATATGCTAATGTTGCAAGTTGCTCTTAATGAAGTTTCTGCTATAGGCAGGACCAATTAACCTCATCTGTTTGTTGAGCTGACACTGAAAAAATATTCATATGTATTTTCTTCTTAGGTTCATTCTCGATTTTCGACAAATACATTCCCCAGCTGGGACCGTGCTCAGCCAATGCGTGTCTTGGGTCACAATGGTGAAATTAACACACTACGAGGAAATGTAAACTGGTTAGCTTTATCCAACCATATGTTACTCTTTTCAGTTCTCATTTCATTGATCCAGTTGTTTTCCCACAATTTCATGTGGACAAAAAAATGAACTAATTGGTGGCTTCCTTTGGCTAATTTTCTGTCTGGCTGATAAGAAACAAAAAGCATACTTATCTTTCACCTTTTTCCAGGATGAGGGCACGTGAAGGTCTTCTAAAATGCAAAGCATTGGGCCTGTCGAAGACTGAGATGAAGAAACTTCTACCTATTGTTGATGCTAGTTCATCTGATTCAGGTTCTTTTTCCCCAACACTTCTACTCACTCTGCCTATGCCTATCCAAGTTCCATTTGCACTTTGGCTCCCCCTTTCTTTGACACACGGTTGACTCATCCTCTTTTTAAAGTACCAAGGGACCCATTAGATACCTTTGGTGGAAAATATTACCTGTTTCCCTCCACTAGGAAGTTTAATGTTTTCCAGTTGCACACAACAATTAAGGTAGCTAGGGAAAGAAAATTAACTTAAGTTTCCTTTTCACTTTGTCTAATTCCTATTCCTATTTCTGCACGTGTAGGAGCTTTTGATGGTGTTCTTGAGCTTTTAGTTCGAGCTGGTCGAAGTCTTCCTGAAGCTATAATGATGATGATTCCTGAGGCATGGCAAAATGACAAGAACATGGACCCTGATAGAAAAGCCTTGTATGAATACTTTTCAGCACTTATGGAACCATGGGATGGGCCTGCTCTCATATCATGTACGAATGTTTGAAATAACCTAATTTTGGTCTTCTGTAGCACTGTTTCAAAATCTTTTTGTTCTTATGTTAAAATTGGCATGCAGTTACGGATGGCCGCTATCTTGGGGCCACATTGGATCGGAATGGGTTACGTCCAGGCCGCTTCTATATTACACACAGTGGCCGAGTTATTATGGCAAGTGAAGTTGGAGTAGTTGACATCCCACCTGAGGATGTAAGTAGAAAAGGAAGACTCAATCCAGGCATGATGCTTCTAGTAGATTTTGAGAATCATGTTGTGGTAGATGATGAGGCCTTGAAGCAGCAGTATTCCCTTGCAAGGCCTTACGGAGAGTGGCTTAAGCGGCAAAAGATAGAACTGAAAGATATTGTCGAGTCTGTTCAAGAATCTGATAGGCTTCCTGCACCAATTGCTGGAGTTGTGGCTGTAAGCATGATATCTAATGATTCTTCTCCGTCATTCTTTTCCTTCACAAATCTTTTTGCTGATTCTGGTTACTCTTGGTTTCTCTGTAGGCGTCTAAAGATGATGACAACATGGAAAATATGGGAATTCATGGTTTATTGGCTCCTCTAAAGGCTTTTGGGTGTGTATCTTTCTATAGCTTTTGCTGAAGTTACCTTTGAATTTTACAGTTCCAAGTGAGATGGATTTAACTGTTGCCTTTGCATGCAGATATACTGTTGAAGCCTTGGAGATGCTCTTGTTACCTATGGCAAAAGATGGTATTGAGGCCCTTGGTTCTATGGGAAACGATGCTCCTCTGGCAGTTATGTCCAATAGGGAGAAGCTGACATTTGAATATTTCAAGCAGATGTTTGCTCAAGTCACGAACCCTCCAATTGATCCTATTCGGGAGAAGATTGTCACCTCCATGGAATGTATGGTTGGTCCTGAAGGTGATCTAACAGAAACAACAGAAGAACAATGTCATCGACTCTCACTTAAAGGGCCTCTACTCTCAATTGAAGAAATGGAAGCAATCAAGAAGATGAATCATCGAGGCTGGTCCAGTAAAGTTCTAGACATTACCTATTCCAAGGAGCGTGGTAGGAAGGGCTTGGAGGAGACGCTGGACAGGATATGTTCTGAAGCACATGATGCAATAAAGGAGGGTTATACAACAATTGTCCTTTCTGACCGAGGTACCCAATTTTTTATTTTCATCTGGTCTCCCTGAAAGATACAGAAATGTTTCTTAATCCTTAACATTATTGGTAACAGGTCATATTTGGGAGCAAATTGATTAATCTTTTACTTTGTTTAATATATGCAGCCTTCTCTCCCAATCGTGTTGCTGTGAGCTCTTTATTGGCTGTTGGTGCTGTGCATCATCATCTGGTTAAAAACCTTGAGCGAACGCGAGTTGCACTAGTCATTGAGTCTGCTGAACCCCGTGAAGTTCACCACTTCTGCACTCTAGTAGGATTTGGTGCAGATGCCATCTGTCCCTATTTGGCAATAGAGGCCATTTGGAGATTACAGGTTGATGGAAAGATTCCTGCCAAGGCAACTGGTGAGTTTCATTCAAAAGATGAACTTGTGAAGAAGTATTTCAAAGCAAGCAACTATGGCATGATGAAAGTTCTTGCGAAAATGGGGATATCAACCTTGGCTTCTTACAAGGGTGCTCAGATATTTGAGGCTGTCGGCCTTTCATCTGAAGTTATGGAGAGGTGTTTTAAAGGAACTCCGAGCAGAGTTGAGGGTGCAACTTTTGAAGCACTTGCACATGATGCACTTGTATTGCATGAGCTGGCATTCCCAACTAGGGTCTTACCTGCTGGTAGCGCAGAGGCCGTAGCACTTCCCAATCCTGGTGATTATCACTGGAGGAAAGGTGGTGAGGTTCACCTAAATGATCCCCTTGCTATAGCAAAACTGCAGGATGCTGCCAGATCTAATAGTGTGGCTGCCTACAAAGAATATTCCAAACGTATACAAGAATTAAACAAAAGTTGCAATTTGAGGGGACTTTTGAAATTCAAAGAGGGTATGAAGGTTCCACTGGAAGAAGTGGAACCAGCTAGTGAGATTGTGAAACGATTTTGCACAGGAGCAATGAGTTATGGCTCAATATCACTAGAGGCGCACACAACTCTTGCTATTGCTATGAACAAACTTGGAGGGAAGTCAAATACTGGTATGACTGGACTTGAGCATATATTGTGTGCAAATGTGTATTATAGTTGTGTTTCCTATTATTTATCATATTTTTTGTATGAATAGGTGAGGGAGGTGAGCAACCTTCTCGAATGGAGCCTCTTCCAGATGGTTCTATGAATCCAAAGAGGAGTGCGATTAAGCAGGTTGCTAGTGGAAGATTTGGAGTGTCAAGTTATTACCTCACAAATGCTGATGAGTTGCAGATAAAAATGGCTCAGGTGCATATACTCTTTCATTGTTCTGTTTGATGACTTTCTCCTCGTTTATTCGCATCTATTGGCATTGCAATCTATGTTCACGAATAACGTAATCTTTTCCGTGTGTTGTGTCTTTGCATCTTTCACCCATACCTCTATTTGGTCTTGGTGATATAAATGTGATCTGAACATGTTTAAACATGAATGGTTATCATATTGTAACTTTGAATTCTAATACCACAGGGAGCAAAGCCAGGAGAAGGTGGTGAACTTCCGGGCCACAAAGTGGTTGGTGACATTGCCGTGACTCGGAACTCCACTGCTGGTGTGGGGCTAATTAGTCCTCCTCCCCATCATGATATCTATTCAATCGAAGATCTCGCTCAACTAATTCATGATTTAAAGGTAATTAATATCTTGTTGACTTAGTAGTGTTGGCATTATTATTGTGATCATATGTTGTGCTCAACCAATACTAAGCTTTCTTTTATTGGTTGAATTGGATTAATTGATTTTTAATGGTTCCTACATTCTGCAGAATGCAAATCCAGGGGCCCGTATAAGTGTTAAGTTGGTTTCTGAAGCTGGTGTTGGGGTAATTGCTAGTGGTGTTGTCAAGGGTCATGCTGATCATGTCTTGATCTCTGGTCATGATGGCGGTACTGGAGCCTCAAGATGGACTGGCATAAAGAGTGCTGGGCTTCCATGGGAACTTGGTCTTGCAGAGACTCATCAAACCTTAGTTGCTAATGATCTTCGTGGCCGAACTGTACTTCAGACAGATGGCCAGCTAAAAACTGGAAGGGATGTCGCAATTGCTGCCCTTCTTGGTGCTGAGGAATTTGGTTTCAGCACTGCTCCTCTCATAACTCTTGGCTGCATTATGATGCGGAAGTGCCACAAAAACACTTGTCCAGTGGGTATTGCTACTCAGGACCCTGTTCTGCGAGAAAAGTTTGCAGGGGAACCAGAACATGTAATAAACTTTTTCTTTATGCTAGCAGAGGAGGTAAGAGAAATCATGTCTGAGTTAGGTTTTCGATCCATTAAGGAAATGGTTGGCCGCTCGGATATGCTTGAGCTGGACGAGGATTTGGTTAGGGACAATGAGAAGCTAAAGAACATTGATCTGTCCCTTTTGCTTCGGCCTGCTGCTGATATCAGGCCAGATGCTGCTCAGTATTGCGTACAAAAACAGGATCATGGCTTGGACTTGGCTTTAGATAAAAAACTGATAGAGTTGTCTAAATCTGCCCTGGAGAAGAGTATTCCTGTGTATATTGAAACATCAATTTGTAACGTAAATCGTGCTGTAGGAACCATGCTCAGCCATGAGGTAACGAAGCGCCATCGCATGGTTGGACTTCCAGTAGATACAATCCATATCAAATTCAAGGGTAGTGCGGGCCAAAGTTTTGGAGCCTTTGTTTGCCCAGGAGTTACGCTTGAGCTTGAAGGCGATAGCAATGACTATGTTGGGAAGGGATTATCTGGTGGTAAGATCATTGTTTATCCTCCTAAAGGAAGCAAGTTTGACCCAAAGGAAAACATTGTCATAGGCAATGTGGCTCTCTATGGGGCAATTGCTGGTGAAGCTTACTTCAACGGAATGGCAGCAGAAAGGTTTTGTGTTCGCAACTCAGGGGCCAAAGCAGTTGTAGAAGGGGTTGGTGATCATGGATGTGAATATATGACTGGTGGAACTGTTGTTGTACTGGGGAAAACTGGAAGAAACTTTGCTGCTGGTATGAGTGGTGGTGTTGCATATGTTCTTGATGTAGATTATACGTTCCAATCCCGTTGCAACCCTGAGCTTGTAGATCTTGATAAAGTTGAGGAGGAAGATGATATTCTGACTCTCAGGATGATGATACAACAACATCAGCGTCACACCAAAAGTCAACTGGCAAAAGTGGTTCTGGAAGACTTCGACAATCTTTTGCCTAAATTTATCAAGGTATTCCCTAGGGATTACAAACGAGTTCTTGCAAGCATGAAAGAGAAGGAAAATTCAAAATTGGCTGCTGAAAGAGCTGTAAAAGAAGTTGAGGAGCAAGAAGAGGCAGAGTTAATGGTGAAGGATGCTTTTGAAGAGCTCAAGAAGTTGGCAGCTTCATCCTTGGATGAGAAGATAAATCAGGTAAAGTTTTTCTTTGATTCTTCAGGGGAACACACAATTTTTTGAATTCGAATTGCCAGCGGATATATTTTGATGATCACTCTATTATTAATTATAATAATGATTTAGAGGAAAGCTCACCTGAATTAATAGTGTTACCTTACTGCTTGTTCTCACTTACCATAGAAGATAATTTTTACCTTTTCTTAAGATGTAGAAGGAAAAATGTTTGCCTTGCTTTAAGAGCTTTCTTCCTTCGTCAATGTACTTACTTCAAAACATCTTTGGAACATTTAATTGCTTGTTATGCTAGAGAAAGGCATCTTTTGGACGATTTTCATGACACTAGTGAATATTAACAGGAAGAAGAATCCAAACCCAATGGGAGACCAACCAGGGTTGATGGTGCTGTGAAGCATCGTGGTTTTGTGGCATACGAACGAGAGAGCATCTCATATAGAGATCCAAATACTCGGATAAGTGACTGGAAAGAGGTAATGATTGAAGGAAAGCCTGGTCCACTTCTTACAACACAATCTGCTCGATGTATGGACTGTGGAACTCCATTTTGCCATCAGGTACAACACAAACTTGATACTGATGCATAATCTATTCTAAAAATTGTTTGTGTATGCTGAATCGTTCTTCTAATGTATGTTAAAAATTCAGGAGCATTCTGGATGCCCTCTTGGTAATAAGATACCTGAATTCAATGAGCTAGTATACCAGAACAGATGGCGTGAAGCATTGGATAGGCTTCTTGAGACCAACAACTTCCCGGAGTTCACGGGCAGAGTGTGTCCTGCACCTTGTGAAGGATCTTGTGTCCTCGGGATTATTGAGAATCCCGTTTCTATCAAAAGCATCGAGTGTGCAATCATAGACAAAGCCTTTGAGGAGGGATGGATGGTACCAAGACCACCCCCAAAGAGAACTGGGTAGGGTGACAGCTGATATTTCTTTTACTTCATGTATTTTTATTTTTTGGGCCCTAAACCACCAGTATCTGTGTTCGTTCCTTCATGTGTTTAGTTTTGCAAAAGAAGATGCTAATTATATAATCTCTTACAGAAAAAGAGTCGCCATTGTTGGTAGTGGGCCTGCTGGCTTGGCTGCTGCTGATCAGTTAAATAAGATGGGTCACTCTGTGACAGTGTTTGAACGTGCTGACCGAATTGGTGGTCTCATGATGTATGGAGTGCCTAATATGAAGGCAGACAAAGTTGACATAGTCCAGAGAAGGGTTGACCTTATGGAAAAGGAAGGTGTCAACTTTGTGGTTAATGCCAATGTAGGATCTGATCCCTCGTTTGCCCTTGACCGGCTTCGCGAGGAGCATGACGCCATTGTTTTGGCCGTGGGTTCCACAAAACCGAGGTGACTGATTTTACAAATATTTATAAACATATCCTAAAATTATAGCATTATGACCTCTGAGACTGAAAAATCATTCCCTATTTTGTAGGGACCTTAATGTTCCTGGACGCAACCTTTCTGGTGTTCATTTTGCCATGGAATTTCTTCATGCAAATACTAAAAGCCTGCTAGATAGCAATCTTGAGGATGGGAAGTTCATATCTGCTAAAGGCAAGAAGGTAGTGGTAATTGGTGGAGGTGACACAGGTACTGATTGTATAGGTACATCCATCCGGCATGGTTGCAGTAATGTTGTGAACTTAGAGCTTCTACCTCAGCCACCAATGACTAGGGCACCCGGTAACCCTTGGCCACAGGTACCAACATATAATACAAACACTAATGCCACTGCCATTTAGTAGTATCTACGTGCTCACATGGAATCAGTTCTTTTGTTCTTTTGCTTATCTGTATACCTTTTGCTTTGGGTGGATAATCGAGCTCTTTATTTCTCCCGTGTCAAATCTGTTTCTATTTATTATTTTCTGATTTTTCCCTTCTACTTCTATTGTTAGTGGCCACGCATATTCCGAGTAGATTACGGGCACCAGGAAGCTGCTGCCAAGTTTGGCAAAGATCCAAGGACCTATGAGGTCTTAACTAAACAGTTTGTTGGAGATGAGAACGGAGTGGTTAAAGGTCTTGAAGTAGTACGTGTGAGGTGGGAGAAAGACGCCAATGGTAAATTTTCTTTTGAGGAAGTTGAAGGATCCAACGAGATCATTGAAGCTGATCTAGTTTTGTTAGCTATGGGATTCCTTGGTCCAGAATCGGTTAGTATTCTGAACTTCCTGATACTCACTAGTTCAAGTTACTGAAATATATGGGAACTATACAACTGCCATATTTATTTTTGTGTTCATTCTTTGTTATTTGTTTTTTTCAGACCATAGCAGAGAAGTTGGGTTTGGAAACAGACAATAGATCGAACTTCAAAGCCGAATATGGCCGATTCTCAACCAGTGTGGACGGAGTATTTGCAGCTGGTGACTGCCGGCGTGGTCAATCCCTGGTAGTGTGGGCTATATCTGAAGGCAGACAGGCCGCGGCACAGGTTGACAAGTACCTGGTGAAAGATGAAGTGAACACTGGAAAACAGGAAGAATCTACAAGGAGGCAGCAAGATAGCAACGTACAGAGGGTAATGACATAGATAGGAGTCAGTAATTAGTCTCTCAGGAACAAATGGGGTCGCACTGTATTAGTAATGTATACGGGCAAGCGGGCCATTTTTTGTTTTTGATAACATATGCAGGTGATAAGGTATGTGAAAATTCAAAGGGTCCAAGGGAAGGGAAGTTGCTGCAAGGTGAAAAATTCTTTCTTTAGGACATAGTAGGTGTTTCTGTTCAATGTATTTCCCCCAGGTTAGAAATCATGTTCTGAGTTTTTGTTGAATGGGACGACAACCAAATAATGTACAGTTTTAAACTTTTCCTTTTCCTTTTTAGTTTCTACAAGTAGAATATGGTGAATATCTACCCATTTTCAATTTTCTTGTTTATTCTTTTTGACATTTAAGCGTGAGATGAAACTATGGGTTTGAATTCTCTAACACAGGAAGACTAGATGTAAAATGCAGGGCACAGCATTTTGTTCACTTGAGCATTATTTTATTTGCCCACCTGATGAGAAGTGTAAGTTAGTACTTTTGAGACATAAGCCCTTCAAGGCTTCCTTGGAATGTGACTACTTGGATGGGTCCGTAGATTGAAATCTTTTCAATTCTTCGAGGTGTCCCTTGGAACCTTTTCAATTCTTCGAGGTTTCCCTTGCAACGTGACTACTTGACTGGTAGAACAACATTTAACATTGAATGAACATAGAGTATGAATGTATAATTTTGAATTCCATGAATTGTTGTTGATTTGCTGAATGATGAAACTTGTATAATGAAATTTCTTGTCTTTCTTTAAATATTTAAGATTGTTTAATCAATTAAGGAAACATGGAGTTTTCTCACATTAAGATCTTTGATTCTCAATGAATATAGTTTCCTTTTTCACTTGTACTTTCATAATTACCTAGATACACTAGAATTTGTATTCTTAAAGAATTCCATTTGGCATTGTTTTTAAGCAAACATACACGATATGCAACATCATAATGAGCTACATCAAGATCAATACTATGTCATAAAACATCTTCATGCTTCTCAAGAATGTGCCAGAATTCTTTGAGTACTAGAAAAAAAACATACTAGGCCCAAGCATGAAGACATATCAAGCTAAAAAGAACGGAAGTAACCTAATATTTGAAGACTTATCCAAGCACATAATTTGTCACACAGGACCAACAGAAAATTAACCAAAATATTGAATTGGCACGCGGACTAAAACATAGCAAAATAAAAGCAAATATTTAAGGCCAAAATAGGCCAATCACCAAATATTCAAATATTTAAAGGCCACACAGAGCCATAATCAGAGATCATAAGAAAAACTTTTATAGTTTACCTAAAAAGTCCAGTAGCTCCGTCTATGTTGCGGCCTCTGCACTCTTCTCCCCCTTTTGATCATAAACATGTCTTAGGGATGAAAGTGTTCAGTTGAGCTTGAGTATATCGGACTATAGTTGGATGATAGTGGTCATGACAGTGTTCAGTTGCTGGCTTAGTTGATCAAATCGTTGAGGCACATCAGACGGTTCCTCACTTGCAGGAGGTGTGAGCAAAAGCATTTTGATCGCTAGAGTGCTAGTGATAGATTGAGTGCTCGCCTGCTTCTACTTGCTAGATTTCTGCCTTGTAGTTCGGGCCATTGAGGAGCCTGGTGCAGAATGAGTTGGAGAAGGAGCAATATCAGGAGGGATTGTCTTAAGTATCACCATGAGACCCAATTGTCGAACCCAAGTGTCAGTGGGCAAAGAGAAGTCCCCGCAGCCAAGCTGTCTTAGGATGTTTCTAAAGATGATGGTGCACAGGTTGATCTTTTCCTTGTGGCAAAGGTATAGAATAGAAGGGTTCTCTCCTTAAGCATTGATGTCGTATTGCAGGTTGGAAGCCAATTTCCATAACAAACTCTATAGAGTGCTTGAAAGGCAGGCAAGAATTGAGGGATTGTAGTCTATTATTTTCTGGTCATTGAACATCATCATCACTTGTTAGGGTCAGGGCCACTACATCAAGATCAAAGTCCCCCTCCAAGCTTGTGCCTTCACTGTCTTGGTAATGTGGACAACTCATGTAGGTAGCAATATACGCAAGGGAGAATGCAACAACTATGAATCGCTCATAGACTTGTTCATAAGCAAGTTTATTGGCATTGTCCACATCAGCAGTCAGATTGGCATATAATTCCCTGACCAAGCTTTCATTGTATTTTATAGGGAATATTGCCATCTCCACACATCCCATAACATTAATCAACTCCAAGGTATTGTATTGTTCCAAAGTCTGCTGACTCACCCTTTTCTTAACCATAATTGGCTTAGACAAAAATTCATTCATTCTGTGTCTGCCTCTTTGGAATAGAAATGGTAATTATAGGCATTCCTTGCCTTTAAGGAAGCAGAAACATCGGCTTTTCCTTTAGTCTTCTTAGTGCCAGGAACAGGTGTGGTTTGCACCGTTGTTGAGGATTTGGTTCTCTTTCTGCCCTGCATGATCCCTGTGTCTGGAGTGACCTTGACAACCTCTACCTTAGACTCAGTCTCATCCATGGCTTCCTCTTCTTCCTCCATTTCTATCTCATCTATCTCTTCCATAGGCACATCATCGATGTTTCCCTCATTTCGGGGAAGCAAAACAACAAGAGGCTCATAATCATCAACAGGAAAATCATGCAATATATTGAGATCCGATGGAGAAATCTCGGTCCCTAAATTGACAACAGATGACAGTGGTAATGCATTTTGCATAAAGTAAGGGGGGAACATGAGCATGAATAACGACAATGCAAAAATTAAACAGAGCAACAACAAACAATTGTAGAACAGTTCCAGAAAATAAGATTCGTGTGTTGGCAAGACATATTGTACACAATATAATAAAAATATCTGTTGTCTCTAGATGATTACCAAGGAGACAGGGAGATATTACTCGTAAAAAGATGGATGGCATGTAGCTGTGTGAGTTTCCATGTGACATGTTGTCGTACTTGAAGAACCCAAAGAGGTGTATGGTGTTACTGGAGGCACGAAATCGTCTTGTCCCAATGCCAAGCTCTTTAGTGGTCTAATAGGTTCTTCCCCTGCCATAATCTTGATGCTTGAAAGATGAGAAGAGTTTTCGTCAACTGAAATAGCTCATAGCCAAAGAGGATTGAAGGATTGTAGAAGAAAGAATTACGAAAACCCTAGCTCAAAGTTGATGGGTATAAGAAATGAAGCTCCTTGTTTAGAAATTTTAAAGTATGGAAAGTGGAACGTCTTTTGCTGCATGATTTGATTGATAAGAGAGAATCCTTACTTCCAAGGAGTTGATTCATAATTAAAGTTGATCACTGTTCTCTCGACTTATACAATGTTCCCCAATTAGTGTGTGACTTACATCACACTCCATAACAATAATACCGTGTTGCCAGAGGTCCACATAGAAAGATTCGTAATAATGCCATAAAGAGAGGACCATAGTGTGATAACTCTTGTCATAAACTAGTTATGTGTGCAAGGGCACAATGTGATGTTAGTAATGCTCACATTACATACACCTATTTAACACACAAAAGAAAAACATAGTTAGTACAGTGCTAAACAGGATTTCAACTCACTATTTTATCATAGAGATTCCCAAGGCCTGTCAGAGTTCTTCAAATCTTACAATATCCAGGGATTTGGTAAGAATATTTGCCAACTTTTTCTATGTAGTAACATACTCCAAATTAACACCACCTTTCTAAACCAATTCTCTAGTGAAGTGGTATCGGATGTCGATGTGTTTGGTCTTGCTATGTTGCACAGGATTCTTCATGATGTTGATTGCACTTGTATAATCACAATACATGTCTAATTGTTTCTTAGCTATGCCGTAGTCATTTAACATATGCTTCATCCATAGCAATTGTGTGCAACAACTCCCTGCTGCAATGTACTCTACTTAGCTGTTGAGAGTGAGATGCAATTCTTTTTCTTGTTGTACTAGGATACTAAGTTGTTTCCAATATAGAAGCATCCTCCTGATGTGCTTTTTCTATCATCACAGTTTTCTGCCAGTCAACATCACTGTATCCTACAAGATGTATTATAGTGTCTTTGCTGTAGAAAAGACCAATAATCAGTTATGCCATTCATATATCTCAACACATGCTTCACTGCTTCTTGTACGATTCACTGGGATCAGATTAATATCTTGCCTACATTTTTACACTGTAAGCTAGGCCAGGACAACTAGCTATCAAATAAAGAAGACTACCAAACATACTTCGATATTCATGTTAATCAACACAAGTTCCTTTCTCATCTTTAGTGATTTTGAGTGTAGTACTCATGGGTGTCCTCACTATTTTTCTATTCCCCAATCCAAATTTCTTAACCAAACGTCGCGCATACTTGGCTTGTGATAGAAAAATTCCTTCCCTCATTTGTTTGATTTGCAGACCAAGAAAAGGTTAGTTCACCTACCATGCTTATCTTAAATTCGTTTCTCATGGATGTGATGAACTAATATGTGAGTTCCTTAGTCACATCTCAGATTCGGGCAAGTTGTCACGCCGTACCGACAAGGACACAAGGCTCAAAATTGGTAGGTAAAAGATAATAATCGTCTTAAAAATAAATAAACTGTGGTTTAAAAGCTCTAATGAACCCAAACTTTCCCCAAATCTCTGTTGAACTTCTCCAAACGCTTTCTCAATCTTGGCGTCAACCTCAATGGATAAGAAGTAATGGAGTGAGTACAAAGATTGAACAAGTGGAGAACAAATCATAATTTCTAGGATTGAACATGCATTTACCAATTATGCTTACTTAATCAAATAAAACGTCCCTTTGAAGTTCAAAACATTTCATGGGAAAAATTGTAATTTTAAGTTCTAAACTAATCTTGACCTTAAAATAGTATGTTTATAAAGTTTAGGGACTAAGCTATGAAATCCACAAACATGTTTTCCAATAAATAACTTCTCAAACTCCGAGTATTCTTTAAAACAATTTTCCAAACCATATTTTCCAAAACGTATCTTAACCGTAACCAGACATTCTCAAAACAATTCTCATACATTCAACGTTCTCAGAACAGTCCTCAAAATAATATTCTTCAGATCACAATTTTAACACTGAGCTCAAGACAGTACAAAAGACAATAGTAGTTCAGTTACATGATATCACGCTTGGCTGTTTGTCCCACCAGGTACGCCAAGTCAAATATGTGGGGCTTTTTTTCCTTACCCAAGGCATTCAAATATAGGTGGAACATGTTCCTCATGATTAATCTAGAGACAATCGGAAGCTCAATGCTCAAAATAAATATGAAATGTTCATTTTCCAAATACATTTAGCAAATTCATTACTTTCATATGAAAGCTCATTCAAATACCAATTTAACAAAGCATATCACTTGTTCAATCTGATTATTATATTCAATTAAAACATAGTCAAATTTTCATAATTAATAAACAGCTATAGAATTAATGTTTATTCTCCACTTACTTCGAAACAGAGCAAATTGAAAAATGTCTCAAATTATTAGCTGAACCAAATAAAAATCTTAAACCAATTAAGATCCCAAAAATTATACCTTAAGAACTTTAAAATCCAAAGTTAACAGTTTCTATATAACCAAATAAACTAAGAAGAGAAAGGAGGGAATACTTACGTGGGAAATGGAATTGGTTTGATCAGAAGAAAGTGGAGATCATAAGGTCATGATATATATATATATATATATAGGCAGAGGAAAGCTATGAAGAGAAGGGGATCATAAAGCGGTAGAAAAAATTTCTTAAAAGATAAGGAGTAAAATTAAGGGAGAAATGGCTTGATGGGCAAGAAGTTCATTTGCTTAATGACCAAGACAAAAATTTCACTTATCTTTTTTTTTTTGTCCTCAAGAATTAGAAATTACAATTAGGCCCTTGAAATTTTTGTTTCAATTTTAGACTCGGGTATTAAATCCTTCAAAGTGTATCCAAAATACAATCTCATCGACATAAACTTGTAAGATAAGAACATGTCTTGCCCTTTGACAAACATGGATTTGTTAGTACCTCCATGTTTGTATCCCCTGTTGAGCAAATAATTTGACAGCCTCTTGTGCCATACTCTTGGGGCTTGTTTTAATCCGTATAAAGCCTTTTTCTATTTGTACACATGGTTAGGATACTCAAGATTGACAAATCTTTTAGGTTGCTCAACATATACTTCTTCCTATAATATTCCATTTAAGAATGCACTTTTCACATCCATTTGTTGTAGTGTGAACTTCTTGGCATAAGCAATGGATACTAGCAATCATACTAATTCCAGTCGTGTGACTAGTTCGAATGTCTCATCAAAGTCTAGCCTTTCCACTTGAGTATATCCTTGAGCAACAAATCTGACCTTGTTTCATGTGATGTTACCATGTTCATCAGTTTTATTTCTTTAAACCCATTCGGTTCCAATCATATTTACACCATCTATTCTAGAAACAAGTTCACACACATCATTCCTTTCAAACTATTGCAATTCATCTTGCATGGCTTCAATCCAATATTCATCCACAATAGCTTCTTAGGTATTCTTTGGCTCAATACTGGAAGTTTAGCATGCTATACTGATCATCCCAACCATTTCATGATAGTCATCATTCCTCTTGTCCTTCTTTCTCCTGTAATGTCACCTATAATTACATTTGTTGGATGATTTTTCAGAACTTTGGATTCAGATTTCTTGGGTTTAGCTGCTGTTGTGATGTTACTTTTATCAATATCTACTGGAGAGCCAGGCTCATTCCTCGTTATGTGATCATCACAGTGTGAGGTCATCGTGTGTGCAGTATCATCCTCATCCTCAATGGTTGTGTTCCTTGAACTAGTCCTGCAATGTTCAACATCTTCAACTATCAGGTTGATAGATTCCATCACAACACATGTGCGTTTATTGATCACAAAAAAGGCATGACTGTTTCTAGAATACCATATAAATTTTCCTTCATCACGTCGTGCATCAAATTTTCTCAATTATTCTCTATCTCTTAGAATATAGAATTTACTTCAAAAGACATGAAGATAACTCAATTTGCGCTTTCTTCCCTTCCAAATTTCATAAGCTGTCTTGCTCATCATTGGTCTTATATAGACTCTGTTGATTATGTGTACTGTAGTGTTGGCAGCTTCAGACCACTAGTCGTGTGCGATGTTCTTGGCATTCAACATCATACGGATCATATCTTGGATTGTCCTGTTTTTTCTTTCAACCACTCTGTTTTGTTGTGGTGTCTTTGGTGTTAAGAACTCATGTGTGATCATAGAACAAAATATTCTTGAACTCTTTAATGTTGTGCCCTTCTCAGTTTGTATATTCAGACATATATTTCTAAATACTCCAAATGTGTCTGACTTGTTTATGAGAAAATCTATCCAAATGTACCTTGAGAAGTTGATGACACAACAAGTGCATGCCTCTTTCTTCTAATGCTTTCTATCTGTGTTGGTCTGAATAGATCTATGTGAAGAAGTTCCAAGATATGTGTTGTTGTGATATCTCCAACCTTCGTGTGTTTAACTCTGGTTGGCTTTCCCACTTGACAATCACTGCACAATAACTTGCACTCCTTTCTAAATTGAGGTATCCTACAAACTATTTCTTTATTTCCAAGTTTGTGCAGAAACTTATAAATTACATAACCAAGTCTTTTGTGCCATAACTCCACATCATGTATTTGAGTTGTCATACTGATTGAATCTACTACAACATTCATTTAATAACAGTTGTCAGTTGTTCGGGTTCCTATGATGATGGATTCTTCATCTTCTTTAATCACATAATAGTTCATTTTGTCGAAGTACACCATCAGATCTTCATCACATAGCTGACTGATGCTAATCAAGTTGGCTTTCATTCCCTTAACATGCAGTATATTCTTTAGATTGGGCATCCTTTCTACATTGAATGTACCCATGTCAACTACCTTATTCTTTACTCTATTGCCAAAAGTGACACTTCCTCTCCAACTCTCAACATATAGTCAGCCAGATATTCTTTGTTTCCAGTCATGTGTCTGGAACAACCACTGTCCAGATACCACACAAATACAAATTAACTGGTAGAGATAAGTATGCTAAATTACTTCTTAGGTCATCTTTTCTGATCCAAATCCAATAAGTGACATTTTCTCTTTTTGCATAGCTAGGAGCATGTGTTTGAAGCTTTCTTCCCTACTTGAGATATTTGTCTCTTCAACTGTATTCGTGCCACACATGTCCTATCATCATAAAATAGCTGCATAAAATAGGAAGTTTTCTAGGTCTGTATTTATTGATCAACTTTCTCTTGTTAGTATTAGTCATATTAGCCCTTGTGAACACACTTTCCAAGTTCTCATATCTCTTGACATCATTAGTGTTTTGCTTAGTGTGACTGCCTCCAGCATATCCAATCCCAGTTTTTAACCCAGCAGATCTGCTAGCCTCCAGTATCTCATCTAGCTTTGCTTTCCCAGTGTTAATGCGTGCTATACTTGATTTAGCACCATTTAGTCTTCTAGTCACATCCTTGATTTAAGCTAACAACTCACAGTTTATTTTCTCAAATGACTCCTTTTGATCTTGAACTTTTTTGTAGATTTTTCTTCATACCTTTGTTTATTCAACAAGATCAATCCATTTAGTATACATCAGATTCTATTTCTCTTGCAGTTCATCATAGGACACTTCTTCATCAGTATAGAGCGAGTCCTCATCACTAACACTACTGTCATCATCATGAAGAAATGTGTCTTTTAAATCAACCACTACATTAAATGCCATTGTTTTATTTGTATCAGTATCATCTTCAACATCATAATCAATCTCTTCTTTCTTGTCTTCATCACTAAATGTAGTGTTCAGAGACCTATTCTTCTTCGATGTGTTAGCATACTTAGCTTGTATGTGACTGATGAATATCAAGCTGCCACGTGTCTAATCCTGTAAGACCAAAGGGTATGCTGTCAGGGAACCGATGGGAATTTACTCCCTAAAGGCACTCTGATACTTAAGTTAGTCTTGGGTCCACAAAGATATAGTTAATAGGTAATTAATAACATTTAATGCTTGATATTGTATGAATAGTAATCAAGGAGAGAGGGACCTTTAATCTTTAGCCACTTGTTGGAATGAGACTCATTTTTTCGATGTGGGATCGCTAAGGATGACCTGCATTCTCTTGGGTGGTCGGGTCTTTGACCCGCTCTTACTTTTTTTGACTCTTAGACAAGCTTTTACCATTCCTACATTGGGCCTCTACTTTGGTCCATTCTCTCGTCATGAGTTTCCCAACTCCATGGGCCACTACTCGTGCGTGGTCCACATTTTTCACAATCCATCATTTGTCCCCTCCTGAAAGGGGTCGACAGTCCCCTTAAAGTGACGTGACGTTTCACTTTCCCAATACACATCTTTTCACCTCGAGGATCGCGCACCGCTCTGTTCCTTTAAAAGTGGTGATTTTTCCCATTTATTTTTTCAGTTTTTAACCATCCGTTTTCCTCCTTCATTTCTTTCTTGTTCGAAACATTCCTATTATCCCGACTTCTTCTATGGTGTCCTCTCAGAACCCTGGTTCAACTCGAACCCCCTTGGCTTCATCCGATATTGGTTCCATCCCCCTTAATACAAGTATGGTTACTACTATTCGTTGCGAAACCTGCCAGTTATACTCCCTTTCTTCTATCAATGTTACCCATCCCCTCCTGAAGTATCTTAGATATCGGACGAGCATATTGCTCCCAATCCTAAGTATGCTTGATATGTTTATTTTTAATGTTTTAGCATTGTCATTTTTATCAGTTTTTGTGTTTAATTGTTTATAAAATAGATTTATTTGATCCCGTTTCTTCTCTTATTGATTATAGGCACATTCGGAATGAAGATATGTTAAAATCAATCTAAGACAAAGGACTTTGGAGCTAAAACCAAAGAAGACGGAGAAGGACGGGCAAAACCAAAGAATCTGGAATATAATCACTATCTGGATCTGGATAGTGACTATTTGGTTTTGGATAGTACTCAGCCATTTCAACAAAGATTTTTTAGAAGGAGTTTCTTGATCCGGAAAATCGCAATAGGGACTAAACTGCAATTTTTAGAACTTTTCTTTTTTGTACTCTAATTTATTTCCCTTTTGTAATTTGATTCTAAATCTTTTTAGAAAAGGTTTAGAGTAATTTTAGAGTAAGATTTGGAGATTTTTCTCCTATATAAACCCCATCAGATACATTAATGTAAGTAGCTTAGGTCTTAGACTCAATTATCCACATTTTGTAAAGAAGATTAGAAGGCCCAATTTGGGTGAATTCTTGGAGTTTCTTCAAGCGATTCGGAAGACGAGCTTGGATAATCGTCGGGACCATAGATCTTCAAGTTCTTTCCCTAAGCTCCTTAAACTTATTTTATTTTATGAATTTGTCTATGAGTTTATATTTTGGAATAATATTTAGCAGCTAGTTCATTTGTGTTTGAATAGGGATGAATCCTAGAATACTTGGTTACTGTTTTATATGAATTTAATGTTTTAATTGTTAATTTTTATTTTTTTGTTATTTAATTGTTGTGATTGTTTACTGATTTTCGTGAGATTGGAAAATTCGCAGGGCTAATTGGAATTAGAAAAAGGAAGCTTGACCTAGGGCATTAATTGGATAATAGGAATTGCTAATTGAGTAGGAATACTAATTATAGTTCTTAGATCATTAATTAATTACTAAATCTATAATTCGTTCATAATCAGATTAATGTTAGAATAAATTCTTCTATAAAGGTTAAGTTGAATAAGGGGTTTTCGCCTCGGGATAGGGTCTATCCGATGTTTGAGTGAGATCCAACCAACGAGTTTTAACAATTAATTACCATGATTTTCTAAATAAAATTAACTTAAGGTTCTAGGAGATTCTACCATTTAAAAAAACTCTTTTCCAAACTTGTTTTAAAACTTTTAATTGCTTTCTTAGTGTAATTGTCTTTTAATTGTTTCTTTATTTTATCAAAATCTTTTCGACATTTTATTTAATTAAATAGTAGAGATATAGTTAGTACTAGTGCTTGGCCGTCTTGAGTGTTTGATAATCCAGAGACTTTTCTCAACTTATTACATCGACAGGTACACTTGTCTAAAAGTAGAAGTTTTTTAGGATTAGAAACCACACATCAAGTTTTTGGTGCCGTTGCTGGAGACGGTAACATTAAGAACACTATTTATTTGCTAGTTAATTGTTTGTGTTTTTATTTATTTTTATTCCTCTACTGTATTGTGGCTTTTTTTTTGGATTCTTTTTGCTCTTCTCTTTCTATTTTCTAAATTCACCAATTTCTTGATTCTTCTTTTGTAGGTTATTTTTGACTAGCTTATGCCCCATCGTCAATAGGGTGAATTGGTGAGTACGATTTGGAAATCGAGAAAAGGTTGCGGAAAGCTTACTGCGTTATCAATTTCAATACGGCGGACAAAACGACATTGGTTGTTATGGACAAGGAGAAAGAAGAGGAGGACCCAAGGGATCCACCACCGCCACCACAAATGGCAGAACATACTATGGCATACTGTGCTAGGCCGTCCATACTATGACGAGGCTGAGCATAACAAAACCGGCGGTGGATGCCAATAATTTCGATATTAAGCCCAAGATCATACAATGGTACAAAACATGAATTCGATGGGTTACAAGACAAAGATTCCAACACACACAGGGATAAGGAGAAATCGTGGCTCAAATCGTTTCCTTCGAATTCTATTACAACTTGAGAATCTTTGACGGAGAAATTTCTTGGAAGGTACTTTCCCCCAGGACATACCACAAAAATTGAGGAATGAAATCCTCTCATTCCAACAAGCAGATAGGGAAAATCTATTCGAAGCTTGGTAAAGGTGGAAAGAATTGATAAGAAAGGTCCCACATCATGGTTTGGACTTGGGAATCCAAATCCAATTCTTTATCAACGGTGTTAGCTTTGGAGCTAGGTAACTTATAGGTGCTTCCGTCGGTGGCTCTACTGATAGCAAAACGCCCCAACCAATAGATGATTTAATTGAACAAATTTCTTTAAATAGTTATACTTGGGGGGCCCAAGACCAAGGACAGAAATGGCGTAGATAAGCTAACACATCTAGAGTCAAGGTTGGCCGCCATGATAGAAAAAATTTCAAAAAATTAAATATAGCATCGACGGGCCAACAACAAGCAATGTTTTATGATTTATGCAGTGGAAGGCACCCTAATCATGAGTGCCCAAGTATGGATGCCTTTGTGGCACAAGTTGATTATATCCAAGGAAATAAACAAGAAAATAATTCTTATTCCAATACCTTTAACCCTGGATGACGTAACCACCCGAATTTCTCTTGGAGCAATCAAGGGCAAAAAGAACTCAAAATCCTCCAAAATTTCAAAATCTCGGACCGACATAACCGTTGCCCTACAATGCACCTCTTTCTACTCAACCACCAAAGTCCAATCACAAAAACATACTTATCAAATTCATGAGTGCCACTGAGGAAAGAATGCAAAATCAAGATGCCTCCATTTAGAATTTGAAACCCCAGATAGGTCAAATAGCTAAGATAATTTCCAAAAGAGCTCAAGGAACTCTTCCAAGTAACACAGAGGTAAACCTGAGAGAACATGTAAATGATATCTCAGTAATCTAAGAAGGAAACAATGGTGGCAAATCAAGAGAAAAACTCTAAGAAAGAAGAGATAACAACACTTAATATCTCCACATCCCAAGAAGACCAAGAAATTACTAAGGGGCCGAAAATTAAAGCGTACAAGCCTAAGATTCCTTATCTGGCGGCCCTTATTCGGGATAGAAATAAAGACGAGATGAGTAAGTTTGTGGATATTTAAACAATTAAAAATTAACTTACCTATTTGTCATTTGCTTCTACAGATACCTATATATGGAAAATATCTTAAGGAGAGGCTTGCAAAGAAAATTAGATTAGATAAAGCATCGATATACACATTGGGTGAAGAATGTTCGGCAGCACTAATCAACAAGAAAAAATTACAAGACGAAGATAGTTTTCTTTCCCTTGATGATAGACAATTTTCCTATTGATAAATCATTAGCCGACCTAGAAGCTAGCATAAATGTTATATCTTATAATATGTGTAAAAAGTTAGGTCTAGGAAACCCAACACCTACTAGAATATGAATAAGTCTAGAAGATAAAAGTACAAGAAATCCTAGAGGGGGTCATAGAAGACGTTTTGTTAAAGAGACCTTGTATTTCCCATAGACTTTGTGATCCTCGACATGGAAAATGATAATTTCTCTTTAATATTAGGACGATCTTTCTTATATACTTCGAAAGCTTTAATCGATATGGATAAAGGGAAATTATGCATGAGAATTGGAGAGAATGAAGTAGTTTTAAATTCCTGATAACCCTGACCCTTTCTTCTATTAATAATGACACATTGTTTCTTATAGAACATGTTAATCATAATGTGCCTCGTTCATTGCAGGAAAACAAATCTACCTCATCCAAAATCCCTAAGAACTTAAAAGGCAAGGAGAAGAGTACTTCACCTGGACCAAATAAGAACGGTTTAATGACGTGGATGTCAATTTGGCGAAATAGAAAAGAAATGGACAAAATGTCTCCAAATTCTCATGATTAGGGAGGTGCTAACAACACCTAAGAGGGAGTATCGCACCCCTTTTTATATTTTTGTACTTTTAATTGTAACATAGTTTAGTTTTTCTTATACTGTTTCGTCTTTAAATTTTTCGTTTTTGTTTAAGTTGTAAAAGTTAGCAAGAGAGTTATTATCCCTAAAAATACATTTATTGAGCTTTTCATTCTATGTGTAGACCAAAATATCGAGAAAACATACGAAAACGGATAAACATTGGAGCTTTCCATCCAGAAACAGGCATTTCCGGATCTGGAAACGCCCACTTTCCAGAACCGAATAAATGTACGAGAGCCAAAGAATTATATCCCAAAACTATCGAATCTAGAAAGTATCGCTATCCGAGTCCAGATAGTTGAGAACAAAGTGGGTTGGGTCTGTTTTTGCACGGGTTGCCCATTTATCACTCCAATTAACATTCAATTTCAGTGTTTTTCATCGAAATTCCCCCAAATCCCTAATCTCTCTCAAACTTTTTCCCTTCTTCCCCACTTCACCTTCCCGTAATCCTCTCCACCACGACACCTCCTCCAATCAGTATTTTTCTCCTTACAACTCCGCCACCATCACCACCGACCATCTTCTTTCTTGCTCTCCTCTATTTTCCTCTTCTTGCCCCTTCTTTTTCTCCCACTCCTTACTCCTCTTTTCCTTCTCTTTTCTGAAATTTCCCATCATTGTTGTTTCCATCCTTCATTCTGTTCCCCTTCCCCTCATTTCTTCACCAATCTATTTTTCCCCCTCCACTTATAACTCATAGTCACATTCCTTTACCCCTCTCGGGTTTTCTTCTAGGCTCGAATAATGGACTTAGAAGTGGCAGAGAACTCACGACAAACAAAGCAGTAGTAGCAAGGAGGATCGGTAATACAATAACCTCAAATTCGTCACTTCAACGGTGACGGTGTGCAGCAAGTCCTTACTATAGCCTCCGATGTCATTAATTGCGACACTATCTCTCAGAGTAGTTTTGAGTATAATGAAACAGAGAGGAGATGGGTTGCTAGATTGGGGCTAAGTCAGTGGGAAGCCTTTGGTTTTTAAGCATGATGAATCTGACTCCTATATCTGAGCAATCCTTGAACAAATGCAAATAAGGCAAACCCAACTCGGATGCCTTGGCGGATACTTAGGCCACACTCCGGCCCCAAGAGCTCATGATGACCAGGATATATGGGCGCCTATTTCCTGACGAAGGCACAAGCGAAGGTGGAGGTGGAGAGGGGGGATCGGCCCTCTAGGGCGTTTCTCTCTCCCTACTCACTTTATTTTTATTTGTTTTGTTGTTTTTAAGTGTTTTGTGTGTTTCTCCTTTATTTGTGTTTGTTAGTTTTCATTTTCTTTTCTCTCTTTATTTTAGTTTTATTTCACCACACATTGAGGACATTGTGACTCTAAGTGTGAGGGGAGTTTTAGTTGTTCTTAATCGTTTTAAATTTTTTTTACCATTGTTTATGTTTTAAGTATTTGTTTTTATAAAAATACCAAAAACATTGAAATATCCCAAAAACCTCAAAAATATTGAAAAAATTCAAAAAATTGCAAAAAAAAAAAAAAGGTTTTGTTTTAAAGTTAGCTTTTACATATAATCACCTTTATTATTCTTGAAAAAAATCCAAAAAGATTTTTCCTTTCTCTTTTTCTCACTTGAAAAGCATGAAAAGAGGTGCGGTTAACTTGTTGGAACTTTGAATAGGCATAATACATGGTTAACTTCTCATCCTTTTTTGTCTATGCCTTGTGAATTGATGGTTTTTATGCACAAATGCTTTGTTTAAGGAGTAGAAATATGCGTTAAGAATCTAGTGAAATTATCTTATATGATTCATTTTTCAAAGCATCATTTTAGAACTTGTTTTCCCGCACCTTGAAACGAAGAGTCTAGTTTTTGTTAACCCGAAGATGATAGTTTTAGGTATTCTTTGACCCGTTTGAGTCTTTTCTTACCTACCCTTTTAACGCAAAATGTACAGTACCATTTTTCAAGTTCTATGCCAAGGGATTCACTCCCTTCTTTTCTTTGTCTTTAAACTGACATTTAAATATAAGCCCTTAATCAATGAGCTAATGTTCTATACCTTTGAGTTGGTTTGAGTGAGCTTCACAAATAAGTGTGGGGGAAAAAATGAGAAAAGAAATTATGAGAGAAAGGGTATTTTGGTAAATTTATGTGAGAAAGAAATGAAATGAGAAGAAAAAGTCTCAAGGGAATGGGATATTTAAATGAAAATATGAGAAATCCTTTGTGAAAGAGCTTGTTTATTTCAATCATTTGTGGAAAAAGAGGAAAAAATGAGAAAGATGAAAATTAGTGAAAAGAGAAAAGTGAATGAAAAGAAAGAAAGAGAAGAAAAGAGAGAGAGAGAGAGAGAGAGAGAGAGAGAGAGAGAGAGAGAGAGAGAGAGAGAGAGTTCAAAAGAAAGTATTATTAGCCTTTTATTATTGATATCTTTTATTCCCTTCTTCTCACATATATACTTACTTGAGTTTTGAATGATTGATGAGTTTTGAAGAGTTTTATGGGGTTGTGAGTTTTGAATGAAAGGTAGAGAATATTTCATGAGATTAGAGTGAAAGTGGATTAAATGTTATAGATAACTTCGAGTTTATTCCCCTTTTAGTTGCATTAGCTCGTATTCTCATTCATTGTTTCCCATTTACCTTCATTTGATAACCACTGTCCCTAGTCTAAAGTTACAAGCTTGAAAGTCCTACATAATCTGGGGATGATTTTAGTTAGAACTTGGAGTTGAAGGGTGTTTGAAAAGTCAAGCATATAGAGTATAGCTTAATAAAGTGAATTATATGGATGATTTCTTGAAATTCTTTTTGCATATTTTTGAAAATAAACATAAGTAATGCACACACACACCCCATTGATTCTCTTGGGCTAAAATAGAATATTGATATGTTGGTTAACTGATGAATTATTCCTTGATGAGTTTTAATTGTTTTTGTAACTCTTGGTTATGTTTTGAAAGTGGCAAGTTTCTTTGTTCGTTATAATTTTAGTTTTTGTAAAGTTTGTTTGTTTTATAAAGTTTTAGTATTTGTTTTGTGTGACTTTGTGGGTATATTGTCTGAAAACCCTCACGAGACCTTACTCGTCCTTGGTAACTTAGGGGCTTAAAGGGCTTATTGCACGTGCTAAGTGCAATCATGACTCCTACGAAAATGGCTAGTTATTTGTTTGTTTTGTTTTCTTGTTCTTGATTGATTTAGCTTAACTGTGCAGGAGTATAATATGTTTATTTTTACCCTCTTAAGCATTGTCATTTTTTTTTATCAGTTTTTATGTTTAATGGTTTATAAAATAGATTTATTTGATCCTGTTTCTTCTCTTATGGATTATAGGTGCATTCGGAACGAAATATGTTGAAAACGAGCCAAAAAACCTTTGGAGCTAAAAAGGAAGAAAATGGAGAAGGACAGGCAAAACCGAAGAAGCTAGTATATAATCACTATTCGGATCCGGATAGTTGGCAGCCAAAAAGGAGAAATTAATCCAGAAGCTTTCTGGATCCGGAAAGATTGGCTTGATTTTATTTCCTTTTTGTACTTTGATTTTATTTCCCTTTTGTACTTTGATTCTAAACTTTTTAAGAAAAGTATTAGAGTAATTATAGAGTAGGATTTGGAGATTTTTCTCCTATTTATAACCGATTGGACACATTAGTTTCGGTAGCTTAGGTCTTAGACTCAATTATTCATATTTTGTAAAGAAGATTAGAAGATCCAATTTGGATGAAATTCCAGAGTTTCTTCAAGCGATTCGGAAGGCAAGCTTGGATAATCGTTGGGGCTGTGGATTTTCAAATTCTTCTTCTATGCTCCCTAAGCTTATTCTATTTTATGAATTTATCTATGAGTTTATATTTTAGAATAATAATATTTAGCGACTAATTTGTTTTGTGTTTGAACGGGGATAAACCCTAGAATACTTGATTACTGTTTTATATGAAATTCATGTTTTAATTGTTAGTTTTTATTTTTTTGTTATTTAATTGTTATGATTGTTTACCGATTTTCTAGGGATTGTAATTTTGCAAGATTAATTAGAATTGAAAAAAGAAAGGTTAATCTAGGACATTAATTGCATAATAGCAATTAGTAATCGAGTAGGGATACTAATTATAATTCTTTGATAATTAATTAGTCACTATAATATATAATTCATTCATGAATGAGTTAGGGGTAGAAGGAATTCTTCTCTAAACGGTTAAATTGAATAGGAGGGTTTTCGCCTAAGAATATGGTCTATTCAATTTTAGCAAGATCGACCAACAAGTTTTAATATTAATTACAACGATTTTTCTAAATAAAATTAACTTAAAGTTCTAGGGGATCTACCATTTAAACACGCTTTTTCCAAACTTATTTTAAAAGCTTTTAATTGCTCTCTTAGTTTAATTAAATTTTTATTGTTTTTTTTTATTTTATAAAAATATTTTCAACCGTTTTATTTAATTAAAACAGTGGAGACATAGTAAGTACTAGTGCTCTGCTGTCTCGAGAATTAGATAATTCGAGGACTTTCCTTACTTTAATCGCTCACCTCGCAAGGTTTTTTAAATCCACCGGTAAGATACACACGAAAGAGAAAAGTAACCAGCGAAGTCGGTGGTTATCGGATTTAGAAAATAAGAGGCATAAAAGGTTCCAATTTGTAACTAGGAATCTGAATGCAATTGCATGACTACTTATGAAGATGTATTGTTCCACTAATTCCTATAAATATAGGACTTTAGCCAAGTGAAGGAGAGTACCAAAGAGGGCCTCTCGTAGGGGCGAAGACAGACTTGCACCTTTAGGGATCAAAATTTAAATAAAAAAATTTGGTGTATCATTTAATTATAAATTAATATTTTTTACTTAATAACTTAATTTTTATTTATTTAGGGGAGTCATGATAGAAATATTTACGAATTTTTATACAAAATAAACATAATTTTACACCATATATAAAGAATAAAAAATTTGAGGGGGGCCGGGACTCCTGGACCCTTTCATAGGTCTGCTATTGGCCTTTTGGGCTTTTCTCTAGACGCTGCAAAATAGAGAGCACTTTTCTGTTTTGTTTTTCTCCTTGCGCAAGCACAACAGCCACACACATGGTGGAGATTTACATGAAATAAGGAGCTTTCCATGATATTAGAGTTCGCCTTTGGCCTAGACTTGTTCTCTAATCTTTTAATATCTTTTTCTTGTAATTTTTTCATATTTTATATGATTATTATGGTTGTAATTTTATTCATGCAAGGCTAAATTTTTAGTTGATTAGGGTTTGTGAAGATTTTGTCTGAACAATGTTTTAGTTTATGAATTTCTCTATTCTCTTATCTCTAAACATTAATTATTATTATTTTATTCTTAATTCTTGTGTAAACTTGATCACTCTATGCAGATTTCATTATTAATTGCGAAGGACTGAGAGGTGAATTTAATTAGTTAGGAGTTAAGTAACAATCACTCGTAGCAAAATTGCGAGAGATAGAATCAGTTTATAGTGAGCGGTTTCTGTTTGTGTGATGAGTATAGCTTAGTTTCTATAGAACAAAAGAAGCATTTCTGGAGTTTCAAGGCTGCACTACATAAGAAGTAAAAGATCTTGGTAATTAAAGCATAATGACGAAGGAGAGATCAAGTCATTCCAAGATCATCAAGACATTGAAGACCATGAAGACTTATGTCTTAGTTAGGGATGTGCTAAGGCATTTCTTTGTAAAACTCCCTAACTCTTATATTTGATTGTTGATCATGTATGAAACTCCTTGGATGAATTTCTTTCTATAAACTATTCTTAAAAAATCAAAGTATTCTTGATAGAGTTTTTGATGCTTTCGAAAGATTTCTTATCTCTAAAAGAGTATCAAGAATACATGTTTTGAAGTGTTTTTGAAATATGAAGGAAAGTTCTTTTTATTTAAGGAAAACAGGCTTTTAAATCCTTCTCAAAAAAGGGTCATCCGGTTTTCAGAACTGGTCATCCATTTTCGAAGTTGGTCATCCGATTTTAAAATTGGTCATCCAATTTTTTCCAAGGGAGAAAAATTGGACGTCCTATTTTAAAATTGGTCGTCCGATTTTTCTAAAGCTAGAAAAATCAGTCGTCTGATTTTTAAGAGGGATCATTCGATTTTTGTAGGATGCGTCCAAATCTTTCTGTTTCAAAAATCAGTCGTCCTATTTCAGAAAAAGGCTCATCCGATTTTCTTATACAAGAAAATTGAACGTCCATTTTTAGAAACCGGTCGTCCGATTTTCCTTTTCACTGTGAAAAATATTACCGTTACACAGTGCAACAGTAACTTTCTCTCTCCTTCATATATATATTGATTTTTGATCAGTTGCAAAAGAAATGGAAGTTGATTGAAAATTGATTGAGATCATTTTAGAACATTTAAAGAGCTTTAAAAGTAAATTCTTCCATATATCTTCATCTATAAAAAAAACTAGAAAAATCTTCTTGGAGCTTCATTGTTGATCATCCATCAAAGAAGAAGTAAAGAGGAGCTTGTAGAAGTATTCCATTGAGTTGTATCTTCCTCTTCTCAAGCTCATTTGGTAACATTATTCCTTACTCTTCTTATTCTTTTATTGTGATCAAAGGTTTGTGGAAAACCCTTTGAGTGATCCTTTGATAAATTTGTTGTATTGTTGTGTTGTGTAAACTTTGAGGTTTTTGTATAAAACCCTTGAAGGGTGATCCTCGTTGTGTTGTTGTGTAACCAACTTTGAAGATAGTGGATTTGTGAAATCCTTGGGTTGAGTCTCAAGGTAGTTGATGTAGCTTTTTGAGAGAGTGAACCACTATAAATTGTTATGCATGTTCTTTAAAGTTTAATTTTATGCTCATTGCTTGATTGCCAAAACTATAAGATTTTGTTTGGTGTAGATTCTTATCAAAAAGGGTTTTAGAATTCTTTCACAAACAATTTGGAGTTTTATCTTTCTAATCACACAAAAGATTTTTAAAATTAGCCAAAAACCTTATTCACCCTCCCCCCTCTAAGGTTTTTCAATCGGTATCAGAGCGGGTCTTCTTTCGTTAAGGCTTAACATCCTAAGAAGTAAAAGATCCCTTTTTCAAATGGCTAGTATTTCAAACTTATCCTATGTAGAAGGCTCTTCTACGAATAGACCTCCTCTTTTCAATGGTACAAATTATACTTTTTGGAGCATTGTAGAGAAAGGACCTTATGTTCCTAAAAATGATGGAATAGTCAATAAGGTTGAAAATATGATGAGCTTGACTCAAGAAAGATGACTCTAAACTTTCAAGCTATGAACATATTGAGTTGTGCTTTGGATGCTAATGAATACAATAGCGTGAGCGGATGCGACTCGGCTCATGAAATGTGGAAGTTACTTGAAGTAACTCACGGAGGTACCAATCAAGTGAAAGAGTCAAAGTTGGCTATATTTGTGAGAGATTATGAGCTATTCATGATGAAACAATAAGCATTGGTGACATGTTCACTTGGTTCACCAACATCACAAATGGCCTAAAGGCATATGGGAAAGAGTACACAAGGGGAGAAGTAAATAGAAAGATTCTTGATTCACTCCCAAAAGCATGGCAACCAAAAACTCTTGCCATTGAGGAATCAAAAGATTTAAGACAACTTCCTATTGAAGAACTCATAGGATCTCTCCTTACCTATGAGATGAAAATAAAAAGATTAGGTGAAATAGAATATGAAGACAAAGGAAGAAAAGGCATAGCACTCAAAGTGAATGTTGATGATCATACATGCTCGTCAAACAATGAAGATGAGATTGAGGATATGGCCTTAGTAATGAGGAAATTTAAAATATTTTACAAGAAAGACTTCAACAAAAGAGGAAATAATCCTCTATTCAAGAAAGGAGGACAAAGCTCATCACTCTTCAAGGCTAGATGCTTTGAATGCAATAGCACCGACCATCTTGTAACCGATTTTTCCAAAGCTATTGAAAAAGAGAAAGGAACATTGGAAGAAAAGCTTGAGGTATTAAAGAAAAAGAAGAAAGGCAAGGGCCTAATTGGTGCATGGGATCAAGATATAAGTGAAAGTGAAGGTGATGAAAAGGGAAACATATGCTTCATGGCAATGGAGAATGAGGTACAATCTTCACCCTCTAACTCTTTTAATCTCATTGATGATAATTGTGATGTTGATCCTAGTTCTATGCTTATTGAAATATATGATGAGTGCAAAAAGGTTTCTAAAAGAAACAAAGTTTTGAAAAACAAAACTCAATTTTTACTACATGAGAATTCAAAACTTATTTGTGAAAATAAATCTATTCTTGAATCTTTGGAAGTCTTGAAGAAAGAAAAGAGTGTTCAAACAATGACTTTCAAAAACTTGTTTTAGAAAACAAGAACCTTTGTGAGAAGGTTTCCTCTCTTGAAAAATGTTTGATTGATTATGAATCTTTAAAGAAAAAGGTGAATGATCTCACTTTGTGCATTGAAAGATTTACTCAAGGAAAAGAAAATTTTGAAAAACTTCTTGGTTCACAAAGATCTCCTTATGATAAAAATGGCATTGGATACAACCACTCTAATGCTTCTTCAAAGTAAACACATTTGGTTAAAGCTTCTTCATCCTTCTCCCATTTTTGTTGTACTTATTGTGGTAAGAGTGGTCATAAGGCCACTAGGTGTTTTGTAAAAAGAAAAGTTGAAATGGGAGTTAAAACTATGTGGAGAGTAAAAACTACTAACATTATGGACCCAAAAGAATATGGGTACCAAAAGTCATCTCTTCTCCTATTGTAGGAACATAATTCGAGCTCCAAGTGGTACTTAGATAGTGGATGCTTAAGATACATAACCGGAAATGCATCCCTCATGAATGAGCTAAGAGAAACCGAAGGTGGCTTTGTTACTTTTGGAAGGATCATCGGTATAGGTAACATTGGATATAATTCATCTTCTTTAATTAAGGAAGTTCTTTTAATCGATGGTTTGAAGTTTAATTTATCTAGTATTAGTCAATTTTGTGATTATCGGTACAAAGTTGTTTTTGAAAGTGAATCTTTTTCTATCATAAACAAGCTTGTGAACAAAACTATTTTTGTTGCAAGAAGAGTTGGTATATGTCTATGTCTTTTATCTTGACGTTCTCATTTCTCAAAACTTATAGTGCCTCTCGATTCATGGTAATGATGCATTTTTGTGGCATAGAAGGCTTGGCCATGTTAGTATGGATTTGCTAAACCAACTTTCTTCTAAAGAACTTGTTAGAGGATTGCCAAAGCTTACTTTTGAGAAAACCAAACTTTGTGATGCTTGCCAATTTGGAAAACAAATAAAATCTTCTATTAAACCAAAGAAAACTATTTCAACTTCAAAACCTTTAGAACTCATTCACATGGATTTATTTGGACCAATGAGGACTGCTAGTCTTGGTGGTAACAGGTATGTCTTTGTTATTGTGGATGATTTTTTCTAAGGTTCACTTGGACTTTGTTTTTAAGCCAAAAGGATGAAGCATTTCATGAATTTGTTAAATTATTCAAAAGAGTCCAAACCGCCCTTGATTGCAAATTGATTTCTATAAGAAGTGATAATGGGAGAGAATTTAAAAACCAAGATTTTACAAAACTTTGTGATGATTTTGGTATTTTACATAACTTTTCGGTAGCCAAAACTCCTCAAAAAAATGGAGTAACTTCAAAGATTTGACGCAAACTTTTGCTAGCTCATTAATGCAGGTAACCTCTTCGGGATCCCTCATGCATTCTAAGATCATATGATTACTAGTGTACTGACTTTCCTTATACAGGCTTAGGCATGTTAGCAGGAATTGATAACTCAGGCTAAAAGTTTTATGGGCGGGGCAGCATCTATTGCGGATAGCTATTTCAAGGTGAATACTTAAATGACTCATCTTAAAGAGGAAATCACTCAACTGAAAGAATTGCAAGCATAGCTGATAACATCTAAAAATACTGTCATGAGAAAATGCAAAGAGCGGGGAGAGCGAATTAGGCCCTTGAATCTCAACCCAAAGAGAAAGAATATGTGGAGGCCAATCTGCGAACCCATCTTGAAGCATTGAACTTGGAGCTTACCAAAGTAGAAGCAAGCCTAGAGGCTAAGGTGAATAAATTAGCCTATACTACTGCGCGTATCCCCCTCTTGGAATCCCAAATTGTATCTGTGAGGACAGAAGCACAAATAGTTCTGAAATCAAACTCAAGAGGCTACTCGCCTTGCGAATCTGGCATTTACCGATAACGGGCACTACGATGCATGTTGATTCGGGTTACAGGTGAGAGGTTTATACAAACTGTTCATATGCAGCAATTGTTCTTTCGCTGGTCTTTGCCTATGTTGTTGGAGATTATTCGCAACTTGGTCAGGAATGTATGGTAATATCATCCGGATTATGTCTTCGATCCTGAGACTATGAGGCTATAGCCGCTAGAAGAACCCAGCTATAGACACCCATGGCCAGTTGGATAGGAAACAGAAGATCTCACAAGTCCATTATATTTCTAGTATCTCAACACTGAAGGGCAGGTGTGATGCTGTGGGAGCCCTTCTCCATATCTGTTGGACCCATTGATGATCCTCTCTTTCCCTTACTAGCTTTTGGAGCTGATGCTGGTGGTGAACAAAGTACGGTGGTAGTGGTGCCCCAAGAGGTTCCTGCAAAAGAGGGGCAGTAAAAGCTGTTATAGCTAATTAGGGGGATCCCGCAAATGTGATCCCGATAGAGGAAGACTCTCCTATGGCTGGCTGAAAGGAACATGTGGTAGTTTGAAAATATGTTAAATTTGGGATATTTGAATTTTATCATGGCTTATTTGGAATATAATATGTTTTAGATGTTTTTTGGTACTTTGAATTGCATTTTTTATTTTCGTAACGTGCTATTAAGCTAAGCGTTAGTTAGCGAAAGAGCTAGGATGCAACACCACTAAGTATGTAATTATAGCTAGCTTAGTAGAAGATGGAATAGTCTTTCTTATGCGGGTGTATCCGGTTATGGCAACCAACATTAGAGGGGCATCCCAATCCCGCAAACTGCAGCATAGCTTGGAATGGCAAGCTTTGCCAATGCCTTTTACAGGATGTGCAAAAAGTACTCGAGTTAAACCCCGAGTCATGTGATGCCTAGTATGGGTAGGCCAAATAAGGTTTTTAATTAACGCACCTCTTCGTGCAAAGAGCACATTTATTACATGTTCAACAAACATACCATCAGTTTGTTAATAATTAAGCATTAAAGACATATGATTTTTATTTTCGAGGTGACCTTCCATTTATTCTAATTGAAGATTATAAATAGGTAGTGAAAACTCAAAGATGAGTACTACATGAAGCATGATTATCATGGTAGATGTTTCTGTAAATGTAAATGCTCTTGCATCCCCAAATGGGGATGATCTTGTTACTGCTTTCCTTTGAGCCCGACTAGGCTGTTGTCTTCGTATATGGGAGGCAATTCCAGGCCACCGTATCCATATAATTGTTTGCCTAGGCTAGGGTTTTTGAACTCTACGAGCTGGAAAATCAAGAGTTCGATTGGTTCCTGCATATTTTGAGGGCATTTCTTATTTGTCTGTGGGTCTATCGCCTGGTGTATCAGAGACTGTTCTGGGTTCACCATCCTCAGATGCACACCAATATGTTATATACGGTGACATATAGTTTGATTGCTTCTTAATCAAGAATTGACCGGTTCCTGGTCCACTTTCCAGGTACTCTGTTATACGCCCGAAAAACTAGTGGTAACTTGGTTGCTCCAAGCTATGAGTCCAGGAAATACTATCGGGACTTTAGTCATATCTATGTGACTAAGCAATTAAGGGGATGGCAAGCACTGCCTGCTGTGATTGCCACCATTGGGTACTTGAGTGATTCATCTGATGTGGATGAGTGAATACTAATAGTTTTTTTAGGATAATTAATAGTATCTTTGGAATAGCTGTAGGAGGCCTTTTGTTCACGGCCCATGTTTAACATATATATAAAAAGTTCGAAGTAATAAAATATTTGTGAGAAGTCTATTTTCTCATTTATATGAAACTTAGTACAATACTTCCTCAATGTTCATTTTAAGACAAAAAAGGATAGAATAACTATGTAAACAAAGGAACCACTACGGGCAATATTTCTGCAGGTTAGTGTAATTCCAAGTCTTAGCAAGTTATCTACCATTGCTATCAGGTAAAACATATGCACCATCCCCGTGTGCCTTTAGTACTCGGTAAGGGCCTTCCCAAGTTACATCTAACTTCCATCCAGTTCCTGCGTGCTTACTTGATACTTTTTAGCACCCAATCCCCTGCCTGAATTTCTAAAGGTTTAATATGAGAATTATAGTAATGAACAGCAACTCTCTTATAATGTTCATTTTTTCGAGCAGCCACTGCTTGTGAATCATCAATAAGTAAAGATTTTCCCGTAAAATTCTCTCATTCTCTTCCAAGCAAAATTCCAAGTTTCTGGCACTCGGGGACTTGATCTCTACGAGTATTAATGCTTCCATCTCGAATCAACGATGAAAGAGGGATTACCCCATGGCTTTTCTAGGAGTAGTTCGGTATGACCATAGTACACAGGGAAACTCTTCGATCCAGTTACCTTTGGCACCTTTTAACCTTTTCTTGAGACCTTGAAGTATCGTGCGATTTATGACTTTGACCAGACCATTAGTCTGTGGGTGTGCTATGGATGTAAACCATTGTTCTATCCCAAGCTCAATGCGAAATTCCTTGAAACTCTTTGGTGCGGTGTAGTTCCCCTTGTACCACTGCATACTGTGCTGCCAAGGTGCCAATCTTTCTCGCAGCAACCGCATCTCCCGGAAAAGAGCTGTTTAAAATATATTGCTTAATGGGAGTCATCCAATTATTCTCTGTTTCTGCACAAAGTACATCTCCCTGAATGCTTTTTTGAGTTCGGGGTTCTAACCAAACCCCGTATACCTGCTCTCTCGAGATGGCTTTAGACAATTCGTCTACCTTTTGATTATGTCGCCTATCAATTTTCTCAAACTAAGTGGCTTTGAACCGAGATAGTAAACTCTTTACGATTGCAGAATACCCATTTTTTCCTTGGCTTTAAAGGATCCCGTGACATGTTGAAAAATGATTTTGAAATCACCTAGAATGATAAGTTGCTTGATGTTCATGGCTGAAGCCATCCGCAACTTGGCTATGAGTGCCTCATATTCATATTCATATTTAAACGCATAAGAAAATTCCATTCCATTCAGGTTTTCCAATACAAATCTCGTTTCCTTATGCTACTGTCCTGCCGATCTGTCCACATATAGTACCCATGTACTTTGGGGATCCAACACCTGATTGCTGGTCTCAGGCTCTATAGCACTTAATAACGTGTTTTCTACTACGAAATCTGCTAACGGATGGGCCTGCATAGTGCGTCGGAACTGGAATTCAACCTGGTATTCACTTACTTCCAGAACCCATTTAGTCATGCGCCCTCTGTAAGACTTGGTTTGTCCATAACCTACCAAAGAGGCATATTGGTTACCACTATTACGGGATGTGCCTGAAAGTATGGTTTGAGCTTAAGGGCAGATACTACAAGATCAAATATGTGTTTTTCTAGTGGGCTGAACTGCATTTCTGCACCTGCTAAAACATGACTAACATAATAAACGAGCATCATTTTCTCATTTCTTGAATGCATAAATAATGTCTCATTTTCACGAGGCTAACCAACAAGGGAGTGACTCAAATATTCTTTGAGTTGGTCAAAGGTGCGTTGACATTCGTCACTCCATTCAAAAGTTGTTTCTCCTTTCAACAGTTGATAGAAAGGGAGGATCTTTTCTCTTATCTTAGCTACGAATCTACCAGATATGCCAATATGTCCTGATAGCTTCTACGCTTCTTTCACACTTCTGGGGACATGATTTGTTGTATTGCTTGAATCTTCTCGGATTCGCTTCCATACCTCGTTCAGACATAATGAAGTCGAGATATTTTCCCGCCGACACCCGAATATATATATATTTTTTGAGATTTAACCACATTCCAATCCGCCGTATTTTTTCAAAAGTCTCACTCATATCTTGTGGTAACCTCTCAGCCCTTTTGGACTTTTGATAATATCATCAACATATACCTCCATATTCCTGCCTATTTGATCACCAAAAACGTCATTCACCATCTGTTGGAATTCTGCTGGTGCATTCTTCAGCCTGCAAGGCCTTCGGGTGTAACAAAAGATGCCATCATCTATAACAATAGCTATTTTTTCATGTCCTAGGGTGCCATAGGTATTTGAGGTTACCCCTTGTATGCATCTAGGAAGCAAAGAACTTCATGACTTGCAGATCACATCTATGACCTGATCAATTCGTGGCAATGGGAATGGCTTTTTCGGGATAGCCATATTGACGTCTGTTTAATCAACATACATACATTATATCCCGTTGTGCTTTGGTACTATTACATGATTTACTAACCATACGAGGTAGTCAATTCGTTTGATTGTTCCTGCTTGCAAGAGTTCTTGTACGTTGTTGTAGATAACCTGTTGACGCTGTCGGCAAACGTCATCTTCTTTAGGGTAACCGGATAGCATCATTAGGAATGCCTAATTTTTATACTAACGTGTCACATGATATGGTCCCTAAATCGTTGGGGACTAAAAAAATACATCCTGAAATTTTATAAGAATATTATGTACTACTATTCGGACACACTCTGGTAATCCCTTTCCGACATGTACTTGTCTATCCTGGTGATCATGATCTACCGTAAATAACTCATACGCTCTTTGGGGTTGCAGCTTACAATCTCGTTCCTACTATGTCTTCAAATTTTCCTAAGCCAAAGTTTGCTCCTCTTTGACTTGGACAATAATGAAATGCTCCCGGCCCACAAGCCGATCTCTACGTATGGCAAAGAGCCCCAAAGTTTTTTGTACTTATAATGTTACTTAATATGTAAAGATCGTGGCTTTTATTTGGTTAAGGAAGGATCTACCAAGAAGACCATTATACTACGACGAAGCATCAACAAACGAAGAACTCCGCATTCTATGTTGTTCCATGAACCTAGACGAGGAGTTCAATGATTCCGGTTGAATTGGTGGTTCATTTGGTGAAACCAACGAGAGGCATCTGGCATGGTCTAGTTCTATCTTCAAAGTTTCCCATTTTTATAACTACATTGTGGAATAACACATTCGCAGTACTTCCCGTATCCACTAATATTCATCTGACTGTGCAGTCTCCTATACTCAAGAGATTACTAATGGGGAGTCATCATCTTCGTCTCAGGCTCGTTTGATCGGCTCATACGAGGGGACACTACTCAGAACATTAATTACTTTCACTTCTGGGAGCTTGTCTCCCTGAATATCTTTGTTGTAGTATATCCCCGATTAATCCTCTTCTTAATATCTACTATTTTATCTGCATAACAAGCAATGAGCTCCTTCAAATATCCCTGCCGTATAGCCTTTTCAATTTATTTTCTCATCTTGATAAATTGTTCTGTATCCTGGCCATTGTCTTGATGAAAGTCACAATACTTTGTTTGGCTACGCTTCTCCAAGAGAGATGTCATCTTTGGCGGTGCTTTTAATATTCCCAACAATTCCACCAGATTGAAGATCTCTGTTCGGGACGCTTTGAGCAGGGTGTATCCATCCTGATGCTCCTGTAACCCTCGCCCCCGATTATATGAGTGTGGTTTAGGATTAGGGAAGGTTAAATAATCCTGCACTTGTCACCAGATTGACTCTAGGCGAACGGGCACTTATTTCACCCTTTTGTTATACCATCCTGTAGATGGTCCTGCTTGCTTTGTACACTTATCTCTCCTTTAATGAATTCATGGACTACATACAAATGATCATCCATAGCATGTAGCCGTTTTGTGGCTAGAACTTTCATAAGAGATGGAGATAGAAACCCATATTTCTATGCTTGAATATGCTCCCAATCACTGAGGTTCGGTTCTTTCATAGCTTCCTTATTAAACCGCTCCATGTAGGCTTGCACAGTTTCATATTGCTGCTGAGGTACGGTGAGCAAGTGGCCAGAAGCGAGAATGATTTCCCATTATGGGAAAAATGATGCCAAAACTTCTTTCCCAGTTCTTGAAATCGGGAGATGGATCAAGAGGCTAATGATGCTAACTAGGATAGAGCATAATCCCACAAAGAGTTGGGAAATAGTCAACAAAGCTTGACGTCAAAAGTATTGTGAATCATCATAAGGGCTAGAAAACGTTGTAAATGCTTGTTTAGGTTCGTGGTTATTGTCGTATCTATCAAATCTTAGAGTGTTGAATTTATCAGAAACTGGGGCTTGTTGATACTTTTTCAAAAATGGGCTATATTCCACATAATTCTAGTTATCACCCCGTGAAGGTACTTGGGCACAGAAATCATCCATGATGGCTTGCACCTTCATCTTCTGAGGTGTGGGAACCATCCGAGATGCCGAGGTTGTAGGTTCCTCCCCACTTGCTTGTGGCATTTTGATCCCAAAGAGCGACATTATAGAAGCTTTTTGTTGGGGAGTAAATGGGACATACAACATTCCCCCACCCATTATAGCATCTACTTGCCCTAGAGCGATGGGATTATTATCCCGCCGCAGAGAGCTGTCATCTTGTAATTTCTCGTGAGAAGTGTTAACTTCTTTCGTGGTTGCTATAATGTTAAATTCTTGGGTGCTCGAAAAGACAAGGTTAGACAAACACAGTGGGCACAAATTGATGAATATCAAGCTGCCACGTGTCTAATCTTACAAGACCAAAAGGTGTCCTGTTAGGGAATTGATGGGGATCTACCCCCCAAAGACCCTCTAATACTTAAGTCAGTCTTGGGTCCACAAAGGTATAATTAATAGGTAATTAATAGCATTTAATACTTGATATTGCATGACTTGTAATCAATGAGAGAGAGACATTTTATCTCCAGCAACTTGTTGGAATGAGACCCTTGTTTTTCGATGTGGGATTGCTAATGATGACTTGCATTCTCTTGGGCGGTCGGGTTTTTGACCTGCACTTAATCATTTTGGCTTTTAAACAAGCTTTTCCTAGTCCTACGCTGGGCCTCTGCTTAGGCCTTTTCTCTTGTCCTGAGTTCTCCCAACTCCATGGGTCGCTACTCTTGCGTGACCCACATTTTTCACAATCCATCAATGACCAAGCCCTTCAGAAACTCTGCATTGAATCCCTTTTCCTTTTTATGCTGAGTCACATCTTTTCTTCTCACCAGGACCTTCAGATCTCTACTTGTAGACATTTTTCTTATCTCGATTCTCACTTTTGTATACACTCTGAGATCTTGATGTCTTACCAGATTTACAAAGAAACTTCCCAAAATTTAATGTGAGCATCATGATTTAATCTTCAAAATATGGAGTGTTATTTGGTATGCTTACCTCGACTTTCAAGGCTATGCCTTTGTCCTTTGATTGTGAACTCAAGTTTATCTCATAGGTTTACAGGAAACCCAAGAGATCGTCGAAGGCTAACTTAGTCACATCCTTTGCTTCCTCGATGGCAGCAAATTTCACACTAAATCTTGTAGGTAGTGATCTTAGAGTTTTGTGTACAAGCTTCTCTCAGGATATTTTTCTCCTAGCGGAAAGGCCTCAATGGCAGTATCCCTTAGCTTACTACTAGACACTGTCAATGTATCACCTTTTTGCATCCTTAACTCCTTAAATTATGTGATCAAAATTTGCAGTTTGGATATTCTTACCGTACTAGTACCATCATGTACTGTTTGTAATGTGTCCCATGCCTTCTTAGCAGAGGTACAAGTGGATGTGAGTTTGAATTGTTTCTCATCTACACTAACAAAGATGGTGTTCAGTGCCTTCACATTGGCTTGATCGGACTTGTTTCTAAGCATAACTCTATTCAGATTTGGGTTTGACCACCTGCATAGTTATCTTTGTTGTGGGATCTTCTACCATCTTTGTAGGCTTAGTCAATTCAGTTTCAAACAGCATCCCAAGTGGATTCGTTCAAGGATTGTACGAAGGTCTTTATCTTGACCTTCCAGTAGGCATAGTTATTGCCTTCAAGCATTGTAGGACAAGTTACATAACCACCTTCCTTAGTTGACATGATGTCCCAAGTACCAACTTCTCATGATCTCGCATGCTAATTTAATAGCACAACAAATTGGTGTTTTGCTTTGATACCATATATAAGTTAGTACTTTAAGATACAAATTAGTGTGATGAGATAGTAGTGTGAGTGTTATGTTAGGTGATCAATGTGATTGCAATGATAACAAACATAAAGAACACAACACAACAAATTGGTAATACAGTTCAGCCTAAGCCTACATATACGAGGCCACGCTCAGAAAAACAATTCACTACAAACTGGTAACATAGTACAAGAAATACCAAAGCTCGTTAACACATTTAATGTTTCCCTAGTGCAAAAATGAAAACTCCCTTTGCATAGTATATAGTTGAAATCCCTTCAACTCTTTAAGGTTCCACCTTGGAATGTGATTGCTTGGGTTTGAACTCACTTCAACCCTTCAATACTGTTGAACTGCACCAAGACTTCTTTCCCAAAAAGCAAGATGTCTTCAAAGAAAACTCCAGTGTCTAATACTGGTAGAACAACAGTTAACACTTAGCACTGGTCCAATGAATTGTCATTGATTTGTTGAACGATGAAACTTGTATAATGAACAGCTAACCCTAATATTCTATAGAGATATCTTTAAATACTTAGGGTTATTTAATCAATTAAGGAAACCTAAACCCTTCTCACATTAAGATCTTTCGTGATTCTGAATGGATTTAGTTTCCTTCACTTGTACTTCCTTAATTATCTAGACACACTAGAATTTGTATCCTTATAGAACATGCATCACAAAAGAAAGTATGAGTCTTGTGATCTTCATAGAATGTGCAGTGGATCTTCAAGATTTTTAAGACTTCTAAAACAATGACAATACAATTCTTCAGGTGGACCCAATATTCGTGCAGTCATGTGACTTCAGTGTATTTTTTCATGATCCACACTAAACACCAGTGTGCCTATATGCCTGTGTGACTAAATTCTACAAAAAGTTTCGTTTATTTGTTCTCATTTTGTTGCCAGTTTAATCCACACATACATTGTATATGAATGTAAAGAGAATAGTTTTAATGGATGTTTTTTACCTTTCAGTTATTCACATGCAACCCTTGCATGTAAGAGTCTGTTAATTTGCGAATAGTATAGTTTGAATGGATGTTTTTGCCTTTTTGATCATTCACATGCAATCCTTGTCGGTTGAAGTGGGGATAATTTGTTAGATATGATGTGATTTAAGTAAATAATACTTGTTATGAAACTTGTTGGTGCAGCATTGTCGACTTAATAGAATAATCGATATAAAAATAGAAAGCATAAAAAAAGAGAGAATAAATAGAGAAAATGTATATAATAATTAGAATAATAGAGAGATAGAAAAGAAGACAAAGAAGAGTAAAGAGAAAAGTAGAGAAGTTTTATTACTTTTCTCTATGAGGTGTGATTACAACTGAGGGGTAAGAGCCCAATTTATAGGTCTCAGGGAATACAACAGATAGGGGTAAATCAGGGAGATAAGTTCTATAATAATTAAGATAGAATTAAAATCCTATCATTTATCTCTTTATGATATTTATCCAGAATTAAAATCTTATAACTTATCTCTTTATGATATTTATCCCTGCTGAATAATCTATCTAATAAGGATTTCTATATCTTCAGACTATCTATCTTTTCAAGAGATAGACTTTTTTTTATCTGAGATATTCAATTTTCTTTTTGGGACATCCACATATTTAATTATTTTCATAAAACTCTCCATGGGATGTCCATTACGTAGAGATAATGCCTCATTAAAACTTTACTAGATAAAAATCCAGTGGGAAAAAAATGCTAGTGAAGGAAAAAATTACATTATTCTCTATGTTAAGACATTACTCCCTGATGTTTCAAATATATATATATCCTAATTATATGTAACATGCAAGTGTACCTATCACTGAAGTAACAGAGATGCACTCGAGTTGTCGAACTCGGGGAACAAATTAGCTCAAATACTAACCGTTAAATGTAAGGTCTAGTCTAACAAAACTGATTTTTATTGTTTTAAGAAAGAACTTAAAAATTAATAAGAAAAGATTGAATGAAAACAAATTGCTTGAGAGGTAGAAATAGGAGAAAAGAGTTTGAATGGTGAAATCTTTCTAACTTTCGTCAATTATTTTAACTGGAAAAGTCACAAAATGTTGTTTAAGAAACACAGGGTTGGGTCATCACGCGTTAATTGGACAATCCTTGTCTCTAGGTAAAGATCACTCTACTCACTAGCCTCTAGAGAAGAATCTCTTCTCTCTCTAACAGATTATGAATGCATCTGTTTTCACTGATCATAAGAGCTTAAAGTATCTGTTTTCTCAGAAGGACTTGAACATGAGACAACGACGATGGATGGAACTGCTGGAAGAATATCGATGCCCGATTAACTATCATCCAGGAAAGGTGAATATGGTGGCCGATGCATTGAGTAGAAAAGTAAAGATATCAAGTCTTAGCTTAACATCCACTCTACAACAGGATATTAGGATTGCCCAAAAGAATAATAAGGAGTTCCAGGAGTTCAAAAACCGTGTGGAAGCTAAGAAATTGGAAGGTTTTTGAACATTAGAAGCTGATGGGAGCCTGTACTTTCGAAATCGGTTGTGTGTACCAATGATACTGAACTTAAGCGTAAGATTCTAGAGGAAGCCCACAGAAGTAAGTATTCAATGCATCCTGGAGAGAATAAGATGTACAAAGACTTAAAGCAAAAGTTTTGATGGAACGGAATGAAGAGAGAAATTGCGGAGTATGTGGCAGCCTGTCTTACATGTCAAAGGGTTAAGGCGGAATATCAAAAGTCAGCAGGACTACGACAACCGCTACCTATTCCCGAATAAAAATGGGATCATGTGACAATAGACTTTGTCACAGGATTGCCCCGAACCAAGGGATATAAATATGCTATTTGGGTAATCGTTGATCGTTTAACAAAAGTGGCTCATTTTATTGTCATTAATATGACATACCCTTTGGACAAGTTGATACAGATTTATGTAGATGAGATTGTTCGACTTCATGGGGCGTTGATATTGTATCCGATAGAGACCCAAGGTTTACCTCAAGGTTTTGGCCTAAGTTTTAGGCAACTATGAGGACCAATCTAAGTTATAGCACCACAACACATCCCCAACCCGATGGACAGTCTGAAAGAACAATTCAAACCCTAGAGGATATGCTAAGAGCTTGCGCCTTAGACTTTGGAAATAAGTGGGTTGACAATCTTGCTTGTGATGAGTTTGCTTATAATAATAGCTACCACTCTTCGATAGAAATGGCACAGTTTGAAGCATTATATGGTAGGAGATGCAGAACACCTTTGTACTGGGATGAAGTCGGAATTCGATCCCATTGGAGACAAAGAAACTTGATTTCAGAATTGGAGGAGATGTAGAAACAAGTTAAGATAATTCAAGATCGGCTTCGGACAGCTAAAAGTAGACAGAAGAGCTATGCCGACAATTGAAGAAGGGATCTGGAGTTTAGTGTGGGAGATCGAGTTTTCTTAAAACTTACACCACATCGGGGGAAGCTGCGATATCCGAGGAGAGGAAAGTTAAGCCTCCGATATATTGGATCGTTTGAAATTATTGACAGGATTGGTAAAGTGGCATACCGGCTCGCCTTGCCAAATGAATTGATGGGTATACATGATGTGTTCCATGTATCACAATTAAAGAAGTATCATCCTGCACCTGATCATGTTCTCAATGATGACCAATTGGAATTACAAACCGATCTGTCCTATGGAGAAAAACCAACTAAGATTATAGAACGAAGCGTAAAAGAGTTATGTGGGAGACAGATTCCAATGTGTAAAGTGGTATGGAGACATCATGGGATTGAAGAGGCAACCTGGGAAACTGAGAAGTACTTGAAGAAAAAATATCCAGAGCTTATAGGTACGTAACTATTCAATTTCGAGGACGAAATTTTTTTTAAGGAGGGTAGAATGTAACGCCATACCCCATAAGCATCTAGCATGATTTTAAAATTACGGACGTAATGAAAATAGAGTTTTGATTTATATTGGTGGGATATAGTGTTTTTGGCACTTAGTGGTATTTTGGGGATATTTAGGAATAGGAATAAAATTTTATTATATTGAGGTTTTATTATTAAGGTTTATAAGTGTCTTTAAGTGTATTTTACTTTTAATACCTAGTGTATTTATTTTAAAATTTTAAATACTTGACATTTTCATATAGGGATTTCAAAAAGAAAAAAAAAACTTAACAATTAAGAAACCCGCCGCCACCTACCTAGCCACTCGTCACCCTACCAATTTACGCCGTCTTCTTTTCTTTTCTTTCTATTTCCCCCACTAACCGCCACAATATGGTATATATAGAGAATTTGCATGCCATTTTGTTTTGGCAAGGGAAAAAAAAAAAAAAAAAAGAGAAGGGGAAAAGAGAAAGTAAACTTCATGTTAGTGATTTTCTTTTTCTTTTTTTTTTCTTTTCTTTTATTTCCATTCCCATGAAGGTTATATAAGTAAATAGGTATATATATTTTTTAAATTGGTTACTTAAATGTATTAAATGGATTTTTAGTATATAGTATATAGTTAATTATGGTTTCTGGGAGAGTATATTTTTTTTAAGAGTATAGGATTTTTGATCTTCTTAAAGAATTATTATGAGTATATATATATATAAGTATATATATATAAATATCTCCTAAGCTCATTTGGTAGGATCTCGATATTATTTAAGGAATAGGGCTATTTGATCGGTACTCATGTCTTAAGCATTTTTGCAATATTATTTTGATGATCTTAGCACCAGATCTGCATCCAGGTGAGTCCACAAACACCATTGTTATTTCAAATATTACAAGCCGTATAAATATGTTTTTTTCGAACCATTACAAAATATTACTATTTTTGGAACGATATCTCTCAACGTGTTTTTGGAGATGTTCTCCATAATGTGTTACATGTTTCCTAGAAAAATGCATAGGAGCAGTGCTCCATATAAGTGTTTCTTTTAAAACAGACTATTACGGTGGTGCATAAGAAGTTTGTTGTACGCAGGTTTTTCAGAAATATTTATATATTCGAAAACGTTCTAGCTTGAAAAGTTACGTATTTTGACATGCATGAATATAGATCTGGCATTGGCATAATTGTGAAATTTGCATAAGCATGTGATAACTAGCGGATGAGGATTTTTACTACTCCGTAATGTTTATGACTTGAATCGGTTCCGGCGGCCGGGAAAATGACCCTTTGGTTTGTAAATACATATGAAAACCTTATTCCGACCAGGGTTAAAGTTTGTTGAAAATCAAGTGAACAGACGCATTAGCGGATTGCACTGTACGTGGCTAGATCTCCGTACTAGGGCCTCTTCCGATAACATGGACGGGTTTTTGACTCTGATGGTGGATCCACTTGAAGAGGGGCGTAGACCGGGGAGGGTGTGGCCCAATCGGTCTACATGGACACCGCATCATGCTCTGCGGTGGGGTTCAGCTACCTAGTGGAGAGTCAAGAGGGGCTCGAAACTGAGGTTGGTCCCAAGGCAGACCTGGTAGGTGCCCCAGGAGTCTGTAGCCTGTTTTGACCAGTGATATGGGAGTGCAGTTGTTTGTAATCGAGCGCTCGTATGGTGTTCGGCTGGTATTGACTACGAGATGCCGGAACTTGGTTTCGATGGTCTCGTTTTGGGCATCCGGACTTTGTCCGTAGAGCCCCACTGTTACATTACATGTTCTTTTAAATTTGGGGCGTAGAAGCTGCGCTGATGTGTCTTGATTCGCTCAAACTTCCCAATTGCGCTCGAAACCCTCATGTAGGTTCAAGAATCAATTTTGTTAAAATAGTAAAAGAAATATTTTTCTTATAACGTTGCATGAACTGTTTTGTGAAACGGCATCGTCATGGTTTTAAAGAAATCACTACAACACACACACTTGGACTCACTGAGCGTTCGCACTCACGTTTTTTCCATATCATGTTTTCTTCTCAGAGTAGCTCGGAACGGTCAGGGGCCGGGCAAGCCACTGAAGTTTTAGGCCAGGAGTTTTTGGATCAAATCTCCCCAGGAGAGCATATGTTTATGTTTTATCTTTTTAGACTCGAACCGTCTGTAAAGTTTCTTTTTATGTTGTCATGTAAGTTGTTGATGTAAGATACTTTTGTTTTTATAATAAAACGACCATAAGAAGTTTTTTTTTTTAGATCCTGTGTTTTGAGCGCACTAGTAGTATCTAGTTTACTTAAGTTTTCTGCGTACTTTGTGTGTATACCTGGTATGTTGTTCTAGGGTTGTCTTTTATTGTGGAACTTATAATTTAGTGCAGAGAGGCACACAGATGCCCTACTCAGCCGCAGTTGACCTAGTGGCAGGGTTGGAGGCATCACAACAATACTAGTAATGCATATTTTTTATCCACTATCTCAAGATGAAGAAAAATATCACTGAGACTGAAAATAATATTCTTAGACACTTTATCGAGAAGAATGCATGTACATATTTAGCATTTTCGTGTGAAAAATACTAACTCTTCTAGAATCTTTAATTGACTATCTCTTCTAGAGTTTTAATCAATTAGTTCTTTTGGAACTTTGTACTATTATTTATAATTTTAGACATTTATGCCAAAAATATCCGCATGCATCATTATTAATTGGAGATATTTCATCTCATGATTATATAGTATAAAATACTAATAATAAACTTTAAAATAGAGAAGGTATAGAAAATAATTTGATTCTTTGAAAAATATCTAACAACCATAAAAAGATATTAAGAAAATCATCTGGATATTTTTAGTAACAACACTTTCATCTTCCTTTTTAGACAATCTTAATAACAATTCAAAAGGCGACTTCAGGTACGAAACAATTAGCAATGGTAACCATTTTTATAAAGTGTTATAATATATTCATTTTCCCTTTCCCACTATTTTCACTTATGGTGAAAATCCATGTATTGAGAGTTTATTAAGTTATTGGTGTACAATTATAAGAAATATTTATACCACAATTGTGGTCACGACCAAAATATATTTTATAAATAAATTATAAGTTTAATTCATTCACTTTGAGGAATGATATAAAATTAATTGGTCAGCCAATATCACAGTATTTCATAAATGACTCAATTCCATTTAATCTAAAAAAGATGTAAGACTAATTTAATAAAATATTTCTATATATGATAGAAGTATATATGCATACGAATACATATAAATATTTTAGCCACAAGTACAACAATACACCTGGCATTTGTATAGTAAACAACTTCTAGTGGTTGCATAAATATAAAATTGTTTCCTCTAAAGTATACTAGTGTTTAAGTGACTTTGATGCCTTATTATTGTTATTTAATGGTGTCCTGAAGGCCCAATATAGACAGATTTCTCTAATGGTGTCTTCAAGACCCATTATATATATTCAAATAGATTTCTTTAATTGTGTCTTTCAAACCCACTATATATCTAGATATGGATTTGCATAAATAATTATAAGACAAAGTATAATTTTTTTTAAAAATATCATGAGCCAAAAGCTCAAATTTTATTATCAAGATATTAGTAAAAGAAGTACCTCTCCGCCTTTCGCTGATACGAAAACACTGATACAAATTCCTTGGTCTCGGAGGAGGCAAAAACTCATGATAGAGACTTATGATGATAACGTGTTATAAAACTTGTTGCTACAACATTGTCAGCATAATAGAATAATTGATATAAAATATAAAGTATAAAGAAAGAGAGAACAAATAGATAAATATATAGAATGATTAGAAGAATATAGAGAGAGAAAAGAAGACAGAGAAGAGTAAAGAGAAAAGTAGATATGTTTTATTCCTTTTCTCTCCCTATTTATAGGGCTCAAGGTATACAGGAGATATGTGTGAATTATGAAGATAAATTTTATCATAACTTAGATAGATTAAAATTCTGTCACTTATTTCTTCATGATTTCTATCCTGCTAATATCTATCTCATCCTTATTTATATATGTTGAGAATATCTATATTTTCAAGAAATAGACTTTATTTTTAGGGGGCCGATAAATCTAATTCGGGAATATGAATGTATAGCGCGAAAAAAATCATTATTTTTCCTCCTCTTTCTCTCTCTACACAACTTCTCTCTACTCCTTCTCCACTCTCAAACTAAAATCTTTAACATTGAACTTGAATAAAATATCAATTTAGATGTAAGAAAAGTTGAAATTTTTTTTTTCAAAATTGGGCTCGGATAGCCCAGATGGGCGACCGGTACACATCCGGGTCGCCGGCTCGGGCGATCCGAGTTTTTTTTTTTTTTTTAAGGAAGAAAGAATTTTTTTAGGTATTTGGAAAACTTGAAACATGAATAACTCTGTGATCGGATGTCCGTTTCACGCGTATGACCACTCGTTTTGATGGTTCTCGTAAAGATAAACACAATGGCATCGTCGAAAAAGTGATCCGAACGCGTTTCAGAACAAAAAATTTGCGTGAAAAAAGAATTTCAATATTTAACAACTTCAATCATTTGAATTTTTAATTATAGCAAAAAGAAGACTGCTCCTCTATTTAATTTTCAAATTGGTTCCGTAATTTTTTAGTTAACAAGAGAAAAAGTATTAGAAAATTATAAAAACGTAAATTAAAAAGAAAATAGGAGGTTTTTGTGGAAATGGTCGGTGGGAAACCATTAAAACCGTTTCCAACGCATAGGTCTCGAAAAAATACCCAAAATCCCACAAGAATCGCCTCAATCGGACGTCCAAGCGCAAAGTTCTGCCTCGTCAAAGTTTTTGACTATACAAAACAATTTTTTTTCCCGAAACGCGTCCGGATCACTTTTTCGACGATGCCGTTGCGTTTATCTTTACGAGAACCATCAAAACGAATGGTCATACGCGTGAAACGGACATCCGATCGCGGAGTTATTCATATTTCAAGTTTTCCAAATACCTACGAAAATTCTTCCTTCCTTAAAAAAAAAAAAAAAAAAATCAGATAGCCCGATAGAGAGAAGTTAGAGAGAAACTGTGTAGAAAGAGAAAGAGAATGAAAAATAATGATTTTTTTTGCGCTATACATTCATATTACCGAGTTAAATTTATCGCCCCCTATTTTTATATGATATATTCAATTATCTCTTACAAACATCTACATATTTAATTATTTTCATAATAATACCGAGTTTCTTTTTTTTTTTTTAAGAATTTCCTAAAATTTAAAAATAATAGAGAAAAGAGTTTGGCGTTCCAGAATGAAGTATCATTAATCCATCTTTTTCCGTCCCTTGCGGTCTTTTAGCCCAAAATGTTCAATTCATATTCTCGTTTTAAGGCCCATTTCTTGGCCATAACTAACACGTATTGCAATTTAAAAAAAAAAAACACGAATTGTTGGCACAGATTAATTACACACTAAAATTTAAAATTTAGCCGAAAAAAATTTTATTTTCATCAAATTATTTTCTCTATATTTTCTTTCTCTTCAATTTCTCTCTGCATCCTAAACTTCAAATGATGGTCTATTCAAATATAACCGTTAAAAATGAAAAAAAAAATTTAATACACCATCTATACTAAGTTATTTATATTTTTATCAGTCTAAAAATTAAAAAAATACCGAAATAGAAAAACTAAGTATTGGCACGGATTTGGACTGTCTCACACCAAGGCCCGGCACATATCAAGTAGACCTCGCGTCAAGACGTGATGTAAGGTACTCGGTGTTCGCGCTAATACACGATGCCAACGCTATTTTTATTTTTTTTAATTTTTTAATTATTAATGTTATTTAAGTTGTTATATTAATTATTTTTAATATGTTTTACACAATTATATAATCACTAAAAAACTTAACACCAATATATATAATTATAATTAAATATTTAATTATCAACTTAGCAAATTAAATACTAATATATACACATATATTAATATAAAAAATTCAAATTATAATATTAAACTAAAAAATTAATATAATAGTATTAAAATATGTATTAAAAATAATTAAAATTAATAATTAAAAAATTATTAAAAAATAAAAGAAGTGATAATGGACAAATTTCACGTAAATTTTTTTTTAATTAACCCTACTACTCCACCACTACATTAGCTGGTACGAAACGGGTGCCATACGAGTCCGCCGCTTTTACGTGGCTAGCTGGCCGCCAACGACATCCCTTCAGCCACCGGCTCAACTTCGCACGTAAGCTCGTTGTTGTTCTCTCCATTTTTAATAGAATAGACAAAGGCGATTAGCTGAAAAAACAGAGAAAAGGAATATGGCAACCAAATTAGGCCGCGTTTTTACAGCCATCGCCGAGCAATATAAACCTAAACTGGGGATATCGTACGGGAAAACCGAGTATTCTTTGAATTCGGCCACTCGACTCATTTGCTCTTCGACTTTGCGATCCGAAGCTCAGGAAAAACAGCAGCAGGATGTCAAGGGCGAAGAATCTCCAAAGCAGGAGGTAAAGATGGAGATTGCGAGTGAAGTGGAAGCAGATGATGAAAATGAAGATGGAGATCACGTGAACAAAGAGACCGGTGAAATCGGAGGTCCACGAGGTCCGGAACCCACCCGATATGGCGATTGGGAGCGAAAGGGTCGCTGTTCTGATTTCTGAAACTCTCCTGTGCTTTTTTTCCTTTTCCAGTTTGTTAGATTATTGATGAAATAAAAATTTTGACTGAATTCTGTTCTCCTCTAAATTATGCAAAATTGTATTTTGAAAAATTGGAAAATTTTTTAAAGTTTCAACAGATTCTCTGAAATTTGCATTTATTTTTCCAGTTTCAGTTCATATTGTTTAGTGTTTGAATCGGTCAGAAAAATGAAAAATTAGTAAATTCCATTATCATGGTTGATTATAATATATCTAGAAGAATTATTGTTTTTTCTCTGTTGAAAGTCATAATTATAATGTAGAGATTGCTTAAACTTTTCTTGTTTTTTATCTTCTGGCGTGACTTGTGCTGCATTTTGACAATACTTACCTTAAGTCACAGCTTTGCTGATCAAGTAAAATACTTACCTTTAGAATCAGTTTCTGATGTGAAATTATGTTGCAAATTTCTATTATATCTCTACCCTAACATAATTTTATCTCAGATCAACTGTAAATACAGCTAATTTGATCTCTCTACCTACTCTGATCCCAGTCGGTGGGCAAAGTTTCAACAGACTTTTTAATTGAATAAAAGTTTGAAGAAATCTGAAACTTTTGTTTAATAAACATCAAACTATTTCTATTGAAACTGAAACTCACTCAGGTTTTTTGATGCAGTTTGATAAGTGAATTTTGGATACCTAAAAGTTAAAAAGATTTGAGTTTTTCTCATGACGTGGTGAAACAACAAAAAAACAAGTCCTACTACTGAGTAATAGTCAAAATTTTTCTGGCGTTTACATTTCTTAGAGATTTCTCAGAGGTATCCAAAGAACTCTTCCTGTAGGAGCCAACTATTTTCAATTCCTTGATGGAGACTTTGAATGGTAAAAGCCAGGAAGGAAGTATTCCCATCTTATATTTGACAACTATTGGAGAAAATTTTGTGGTGCAAGAATTTCAAGGTCATTTGTCAATGTCAAACAAAATAATCCTTCTTCTGATTAATAAAGAAACAACAACAGAAACTTTTGGGATGCAAAATCAATAATTTTGAAATTCTAGAAAACTTCTGATCATACTCTCAAGTCTTATGATCATGTCATAGTTAAATCAGACTAAACCAGAAGATGACAGAATGACTTTGCATTAACTTTGAAATCTTGGAAATATAATAATGTGAATATTTTAGCTGCTTGTTAAATACTTATATTACTGTTGACTTGAAACTAAATAAATGTGGCCAATCCAATGGTTCAGAGACTTTGAATGGCTGATTTTTAGGTGGATCAGTGATAGTTAATCTTTGTTTAAATTTATATTAATTGTTAATTATTGAATTTTGTAATTTGACAAATAAAGGCTGACATGATATATTAAACTGTTTTTTTTACTTAAATTTAAAATTTCTCATTTAATATAGTAGGAAGAGATACTAAATGAAGGTTCACGCTATTGGACCAAACACTCCTGGTCTCGTCTGTTGCCTTAGAATTAAACTTACATATAATGACTAGTATTAATAATTTTGCAAGTCCATCTCCTTCTTTGGCCTCTTTGGTTTCTGTATCAGAACTTGTTTTCTCAGCGCCAAATGGGTACTGCCAAAACAATTACTTTCTTCTTTCTAATCCTAACTTGTTGGGTTGTCTTTATTTCAAGTGCTGCAGAAATCTGCTTCAGCTCAGCATGTCGCAGGACAGAGCCGCTGATACGCTTCCCTTTCCGGCTGCAAAATACGCAGCCACCGCAGTGTGGTTACCCAGGGTTCGACTTAACATGTGATTCCAAGAATCAAACAGTTATCGAATTTCCATTTTCAGGAAAATTCAGTGTCCAAAACATAGATTATGGTTATCAAGAAATATGGGTAAATGATCCTAGTAATTGCCTTCCACAACGTCTTCTCAAGTTAAATCTTTCGGGTTCTCCTTTTACTGGAGTTCATTATCAAGATTTTACACTGTTCAATTGTTCATTTGATTATAGACTATATAGATTTAATCCAATAGCTTGTCTTAGTGATTCTTCCTATACGGTTGTTGCTACTTCTTCTATTCGTGCTGCTAGGATTCTCTCTGCTTCTTGCAACTTGATGTCTACTATTCCGGTTCCTGTTCAGTGGCCGTATTTTGAGCAGGTTTGGTCCTCTGATCTCAGTGAAGATATCCGGTTAACGTGGGCGGAACCGCAGTGCCGGAGGTGTGAATTAAGGAATGGTCGGTGTGGGCTTAAGAGTAATTCCACTTCTGAGATTGAGTGCAAGACACAACGTGGAAGTAAGTTCTCTGCGCCCCCATTTCTTAACTTGATTTCTAAATGAAAAAATAACTAAAGATCACCCTAAACTAAACTAATTACGTTTAACCAACCATACCTCCAATCTTTTATTTTTAAGATGAATATTTTTTAAAATACATTTTACTCCTAAATTGTTTACTGATACGTACTTACCTTTGAAATATGATCATTTTTTTAGTGTAATTAATGCGTGTTTGGTACATTATTGTGAATATGTACACATGTCAAGTAGTTAATATGGTTTGATTTTGGAAGCCAGGAATAAACAAAATTAAAGACATAATTGAATAAAGGTGAATAATTCAGGAGCATTTTAAATAAATTACTGGTTTTCTTTTGAGGCTTTTTTTTTTTTTTTCTTCTAGCACTTTCTGGGTAGGTATAAGATTAGGAGGAGGGAGGGTGGACTAAGCCGGGAAGGAAGACTTGTTTGAATGAATCTCTGTCTAGTATTAATTTGTTTATTAGTATAATTTGAGCTGGCGATCTGTATAGATAGATAGGTTGTTTTTGTTAGCCATTAAAGTTGCCATCAATCCCTCTCTTTGTATTTTGTATTGTAATGTAGTTAAGAATTAAGATAAGAGTGCTATTTGTCATAATGTGTTTCATTCATCCCCTTCTTGTTTAAGGTCAAAAAGAGGGACTAGTATACTTTGCTATCAAAATATTGCCAAATATAGAGAAGCTGTTGAGGAGATACGTAAACCATATTTATTTATGATCAATAACAATTTTGAGATATAACATTAAAAAAAAAAAAAAAAAAAAGGTATTTGTGTATATGACTTTCATAATCTTTTTTTAAACTTTAAAGTAGAAAATGTAATTTTATATTTATTAATATGAGATAGAATTAGACCGAGACATAATTTTTCATGAGATAATTGAATATAGTTTAGTCTTAATTGCTTAAAAATATAGTTTTGTTTTAATTTTTGGAAATTTATATCTTTTTTTTTTTTTCTAAATTTTGAAATTTATATCTTAAGTTGTTTTAAAAAGTTATATTGTTTCTAAAAGAGACTGAGTTAAAAAAAGAAATAGATTAATGAAATTTCGAAATAAAGTAAACTTCCACTCTATTTGTGCATGATCTATCTTATCCATCAACAAGTGATATGATAAATATTTTCTATTTTGTAAGCTCCTTTAATCCAAATCGTATTTTGAAGAGATAGATAATAAAGTACGAAGGAGATCATATAATTCTTCTTTTAAAATGGTAATGCTTCCTTCATGTGCTTACTAAGCAAAATAAAAGTCTCCTCTTTCAGCTTAAAGCGCCCATTTTCATTTTTATTAGTGGCATATGTATAGGTTGTCAACTCTCCTCTCTCCTTAATTACTTCTAATTTAATCTTTTCCTCTCCGATTATTATGTGTACTTGTTTCACTCATAATTTCATATATTTTATTAATAAAAATTTTTAAATAAAAAATTAATTTTTTTATTATAAAAAGATGTTATAAAGAAGTAGAACTGTACTAGATATAATTATTTTCTTCCCTTCTTGGTATTCGTCTATTCTCTTTTTGGATTAGATATGGGATTTAAAATTTTTTTTATGGTTTTTAATTCTTCCCCTACATTCTCACTGCCTTTTTCTTTATAAAAATTAAAATGTTAAAATAAAATTCAATCCAAAATATAAAAGAAAACAATTTCTTTTTAAAAAAAATGTTCTACGGTTTACTAAAATGAATGACAATTCTTACATGTCTTAGTTCAACAAGATGAAAATAGAAGATATATCTATAAAATAAAATGGACCAGAAGTTTTTTGCTCAATGATTTTCCTTTAATAATCATATTTGCTTCCGTTGACTTTGAAATTGCAAATTGCTGCACCGCCATTCACTAGTTTACTTTGACTGTTTCAAAACGCAGAACCATCCCTCATATTTTAATTTGTTTAATAGAAAAAATGGCCTATTTAATTAAAAAAATTAATTATATAATTCTCTAATTTTATTTTATATTGTTATTGTTTCCAAATATAATTTATGATGATTTAACAAGATTGTTTTCTCATCAAACACAGTTTTCATAAAAAAAAAAAAAAAAAGAAGAATCCTCATGATGAGCCTACTCGCGTGAGGTAATTTAAAAGCAAAATAATCATTATAAATTATTCTTTCCAAATAAATATATTGGGGTTTGGTTTGAAGGAAAATAAAAGTTATTCCTCTCCTTAAATTATAACTCACATTGTATTTTATTTTGAAAAAAATGATTTATAATACTTATTTTATTATTTATATTAATGTATGAGCAGTTCGTGCATTTCTTTTAATTTTTTTTAATAAAAGTTAAGTGATTGACGGAAAAATGATTTTATTAAATTGTTATAAATTATTTAAGAATTGTAAAGTTAAAAATAAACTTTGACGAAGGTATCATGTGAATTGACTAAATGGGAGATTTTTATTTTATTTTATTATATTATTTGGGGTAGGGAGAAAAGAATTAAAGAGTAGGTGGACATGACGTGTTAATGCTTTGATTGTGTATGCCTAAGGACCATGGACAAATTAGGTCTTTATTTATTCTTTCTTTTTATGAACAAATTTGATTCTTTCTTCTGAAGAAGACTTTTATTCATTTTCATTATAAGAAATGAAAAAAAAAATAAAAAAATTGATAAAGATGAAATGGCAACTTTGAAGAGCTTCCAAGAGCAGCACGCTATGCGATCAGCATGGGAGTAGGCGTGCCAGCATTTTTAATCGTGATTGGGGTGGTGATCTTCGTTTGCAGCAGAGGCAGGGCCCTCGCTACAAGTAGAAGGAACAATCAAATGGTTGAATTCACGGCTTCCGTAACACCACAGACCATTATAATATCGGGACTTGATGGGCCTACTATTGAGTCCTACCCAAAAACAGTCTTGGGAGAGAGTAGACGATTGCCCAGGCCCGATGATAATGTTTGTCCAATATGCTTGTCAGAATACAAGCCCAAAGAGACACTTAGGACCATCCCAGCCTGTCAACATTGCTTCCATGCACAATGTATTGATGAATGGCTCCGCTTGAATGCTACTTGTCCGCTTTGCCGGAATTCTCCCAAGCACTCACCGCCGCCGCCTCAGGACCCCTGATTTTTTATTTATTTTTTTCTGGTTACTCGAGTGGTTATAGAAGATTACAATACACAGTTTTTTTTTGAATACACATGGTTGGGTTCATTAATATGTAGTAGCGTAGTTCCAGTATATGAATAGGCTTCCATTTTTTTTTCTTTTTCACATTCTCTTCTATTCCTCTCTCTCTTAAAAGAAAAAAAAAAATAAAAAATTACTTGTTAATATACATAAATTATATACTCATTGCGAATTATATAATAAATTTTATCTTTTTAATTATATACATAAATAAATTTCAAGCATAAAAATATTCAATTACCATATATCACAATAAAATTATACATAAGTCGATTCTACTAAATTTTTTTTGTTTGACAAACATACAAGACGTGCATAGACATATAATTCTTATGTGAGATATGATAACGAGTTAATGTCTTGTCACAAAATTTTTGACTTGTAAGGAATATTTTTTATCACTTTATATTTTGTTAAGTTATTGTCTTATCACAAAATTAAAAATCTTTAAGATAGAAGTAATATAGTATTTTTATATAATTAACAAAATAAGAGGTGAAAGAGAAACAGAAAAATAAATGAAATGAAAAATATTAATAAATACGTTTTGTTTTAAAGAGGTAAATGACTTTTTTAACATCCAATTTCTTACAAAACTACAAATATTTTCAGAGCGGATACAGCAAGTATTTACAAGATTACTGATTGGTTAAGAAATGCTAAAAATTTCACTGCTGGAAAAGCTTCCACTTGCAGTAGTAAAGTTGTCATCATTCTTGGGTGAAGAAGTAGCAGCACCAAAAGGGTTGGGTGGCATGATTGGCATGTTTTCTCCTTCAAGCATTTGGATCACAACCTTCATAGAAGGCCTATCAGATGGATACCACTGAATGCACCAAAGTCCCACAATTGCTATTTTCTTGAAGATTTTAGTGTCTTCTTCTCTATCAATCTGGTTTGCAATTTCTTCTCCTTTTTCTAATTGATTATACATCCATTCTGGATAATATATTTCACTGCTACTTTCCTCTGCTGCTCTAGAACTAAACTTTTTCCTTCCTCCAACTATATCAAGCAACAACATCCCATAGCTATAAACATCTGATTTATAAGAAACTGAACCAAAGTTCCTAGAAAATACCTCTGGTGCGATGTAGCCTATTGTGCCTCTTGCAGCAGTCATTGCTACCACACTTTGTTCTTTTGAAGACAATTTTGCCAGGCCAAAATCGGCAACCTTTGGTTCATAGTTTTGATCTAGTAAGATGTTTTGTGGTTTAATATCGAAATGGAGGATTCTTTGGTTACATCCCTGATGAAGATACTCAAGCCCTTTAGCTATTCCAATTGCTATTTCCAGGAGCTTTTCCCAACCAAGTGAGCTGCTGAGCTTTTTTGATTTTATGACTTTGTCAAGAGTTTCATGTGGTAGGAACTCATAAACAAGAGCCCTTCTGTATCCATCTGAACAATATCCCACCAATCTAACCACATTTATGTGATGAATTCTACCAATTGTTCCGACTTCATTAATGAATTCTTCGCCATTTCCTTTGAATTGGTTAAGAACCTTGACTGCAACAAGAATATCATCAGAGAGATTTCCTCTGTATACTGTTCCATAACCTCCCTGGCCTAATTTGTTCTTAAATTGCTCTGTCATTTTCTTGATATCTGCATAAGAGAATCGTATGGGTCTAAGAGCTTTGTAATCCTTCAAAAACTTCTCAATCTTCTTCTGTTCTTTCTTTTTCTTTAAGATGAGGACATAGTACAACACCAGAAGAATGGCCAAGACAACAAATACAGCCACCACTACCACTACAATGGTCACCTTTTTTGATGATTTACCTGCCCAAAAGAAAGAATATACTGGTTAGAACATTTCTGTTTCTTACAAATATATACAAGTGCTGACGAACAAGATGGTCAGATGGCCTAATACATTTTCTTTCCAACCCTCATTTTACCCTAGTTTTATTAATAAATCCTGAAAACATAAAACATAAACTCTAAAAGGAAAACTTTAATGGAAAAATTATCATAAGAGGAAGTGTACAAGAGAGCGTATTAGAAGTTCTATTAAAAGATCTGCGTTTTAGGCAGTACCATGTTGGGGTGATCTAGGGATGTCAATGCATTCTGTCCCAGCATCATCTGTGCTATTTTTCTTCAACCGACATTCCAATCCTTGTGATTCACATTTTCCACAAGATGGTCTGAACCATTCTAGATAATTAGTAGTGAAATCATATTGTTCTCCCTCAATAAAAATATCAGATGGAACATGAGAGATATTGTACATCTTTATACAAGATGAAGTAGAGAAATCAGAGGTACTGTAGGAAGAACCAAATGCCCTGACTTGGTATCCATTTCCACTAAGGCAAGGAATGCTAGTCCCAAATCTATTGTATATTCCGCTGTTGTTCTTACTTGAAGAACAATTGAATAAATTATACTCATAAGAATTACCATAAATTAACTTAAACGGCGAAAGAGATGATGAATTCAGGTTTATTTCACTAGGGAGCTTATTAGGAAGACAGTCAGAATTGATGGTCCTAAAACCTATCCGCTGAGATAAATAATCAATTTCCTTGATTTGAATTTTAACTCGTAAAGGGAAAACTAAATTTTTGACGGAAATTCGAACCGGATGTTGTATCTCTAGTTCGGTGATGGTGGTGTTAGCAGCGGAGCAAGAAAATTCAAAGCCAGTGGAAGGGTAGCCACACTGAACCGGCTGATGATTTTTCAGCCGGAAAGGGTAGCGAATAGTCGGCCCAGAACCTCCGCAGCTCGCCGGAGAACATCCATCTTGAGCAGCTGCAATTCCAGCAAATGCAAGTAAGACTATGACAATGAAGGCCGCGGCATATCCCATCTCTGAAATGAAATTCCGAATCTGAATTATATACTGCTGCTGTCCCCAGAAGATCTGATTTTGCAAGGGTTTTAATTTATCTGTTGAATTGAATTGAATTTCTTATTTTGAATTGAAGATGTGTATAAATCGTGGCTGGTGGGTGGAAAAAACAAATCTTGGGTTCTGTGGGCACCAGAAAACGCGTCTTATAATAAGTCAAATATTCGAGGGAAAAAAAAGGAAAAAAATAAAAAACTATTGGTCGCAGTCTTACTTCACCATTGACTTGCTGACCTTTCAAAAATATTTATCAATTTCTATCCGGAATAATTATCAAGTATTTAAGTTTTAATTTTCATAATTAAGTATTTAAATTAAAATATTGTCAACATAAAATAACAGTTATGAATCTCAATTTAAGTATTTAGTTTATTAAAATTAAAAATTCCTTAATTATTATTTTTTATAAAAAATTTTAATTTAAATATTAAATTATTAAAATTAAAATTTTAAACCCGTAATTAATAGTTAACCGAAACTACATAGATACATTTAGAATTATTCCATTTATCAGCCGCCGCTGCTTGAAGTGGCAGCTGACATTTCTCATGTTTAGTTTTTACAGCAATCCCACTTGTTGAAGTGGTCCATTTTCATTTCATGGTGTTTATCCTCAATAAGTCGACCATTCCTGGAAAATCCGAGGGGTCAGATGACTAGTCCAAATCCACTTAATTTGCATCTTCAGTACCCTATAAAATTGTCTTCAATCCATAACCCATTCCACTAAACCTTCCTATCTTTTAGAAATGTTGTCAAGAACATTCTTGTGTTTCTCATTTTTCCTTTGGATTTGCATTCTAACTGTTAGTAATTGCCAAGCCCAGAACAACAATCCTTTATGTGCACCTTCTTCTTGTGGGAATCTTCATAACATAACCTATCCTTTTCGTTTGAGAAGTGATCCAAAGATTTGTGGAGAATCAGACTTTGAACTCGATTGCCAAAATAATCACACCATTTTGACCTTAAATTCTAAGAGATTCTATGTTCAAGCAATCGCTTATGATAATTTCACCATTCGAGCAGTTGATCCTGGTCTAGATAACAAGAATTTATGTTCTCTCCCTGTTAATTCTGCCATTTTGTATGATGATATTAACAGCCTTATTTATAACCAGTTTCTTGATTATAATATTCCTGTACTATTCATCAATTGTTTGGTACAGGTAAATTCTTCTCGATATTTGGATTTTTCTTCCTGCAACGGCAATAGGAGCGCCTCTGGGGCTTCCAACTCTTTAGGGGTTTATAATTATATTGCTGTTGGGGACGAACGAATTTCAGATTTGGAGAATTCCTGCGGAGTTGAGAAGATGACAACTGTCTCAGTTCGTGGGCCGATGAAGAATTATACCTCTTTGCCTAACATTCGTGAGGGTTTGGCTTATGGGTTTGAGCTTTCTTGGTATAGAGTTTTATGTGCAGAGTGTGAAAGGACCCATGGCACCTGCAGCCTCGAGGGTTTCACTGTTACTTGCCGTCATTACTGCCGTGAAGATGTCCCCATTTCCCAACTTGGCTTCCGCTGTATGTATTTTCTTATGGTTTAATTGCGCAATAAAAATGTTCTGGCTGTGAATATTTCGGAGCTTCTTCATATTGCTAATGATGCTATTCTTTGATAATGCAGGTCAGTTCGAGTGGTGGGGATGTGAGTTCCTGTTGTGATTTGGTTTTATTTTCAGTCTTTTTTTGTATACTCTGATCTTTTTTTCTTTTGTGATTTTGACAGTATTAGTTGGAGTTTATGGAGGTATTGCCTTAGGTAATAATCTCAGTAACTTGAATATGAAATGTTTGTGATAGCAAAATAGACTTACTTGGCTTAGTTTCATCTCATTGGTTTTCTTTCTCTTCCAAATTTTGCAGGAGGGCTGCTCGGAATCAGATTTGTAATTGGTTTTATATGTTTGATGGTCTTGGTGGTATATAAATGGAGAAGACGACACTTATCAGCTGATCAAACCATTGAAGAGTTTCTTCAAGGTCAAAACAATCTCATGCCTATAAAGTATAGCTACTCTGATATCAAGAAGATGTCAGACAATTTCAAGGATAAATTAGGTGAAGGAGGCTATGGTTTGGTATACAAAGGGAAGCTTCGTAGTGGTCTTCTTGTTGCTATAAAGATGATGGGACAATCCATGGCTAATGAGCAAGAATTTGCCAGTGAAGTCAGTACAATTGGAAGGATTCACCATGTAAACATTGTGCAGCTCATTGGCTTCTGCGTTGAAGGATCAAAGCGTGCTCTTGTATATGAGTTCATGCCTAATGGTTCTCTTGATAGGTATATCTTCCCTAGACCAGATTTTATCCCCTTGAGTTATGAAAGAATGTTTGAGATTTCTCTTGGAGTGGCTCGTGGGATTGACTATCTGCATCGAGGATGTGATATGCAGATTCTGCATTTTGATATCAAGCCCCACAACATTCTTCTTGATGAGAATTTCAGACCGAAAATATCAGATTTTGGGCTTGCTCAATTATATCCAACTAATAAGAGTTTCATAACAATGCCAGCTGCAAGAGGAACAATGGGATATATGGCTCCAGAATTGTTCTACAAGAACATCGGAGGGGTCTCATATAAAGCTGATGTATACAGTTTTGGAATGTTGTTGATGGAAATGGCTAGCAGAAGAGAAAATATAAATCCATTTGATGAGCCTGTAAGCCAAATTTACTTCCCTTCTTGGGCTTATGATCAACTCAGTCAGGGAAAGGATATAGACATGGGATATGTCAATCAGGAGGAGAGGAAGTTGGTAAAGAAGATGATCATAGTAGCTTTGTGGTGTATACAGATGAAGCCTTCTGACAGACCATCTATGAACAAAGTTGTTGAGATGCTTGAAGGAGATATTGAACTTATTCATATGCCTCCTAAACCTTTCCTTGCTCCACGTGAGATATCTGAAGATCGTGAAGTTTATACAAAACGTAAAGAATCCCTAGCTCTTTCTATTGAGTGATAGATTTTGTTAGAATTTCAGCTAAAAAAAAAAAAGAATTGTGGATAGTTCTGTGTATGTAAGTTAGCCGGCTGATGGAAATGTACCTTAATGATTTTTTCATTCTTTTTCTCCTCAAAAGTTTGTGTTTTTTTCCTTGTCCAGTTGGTATAAACAAATTGACCTGAATGGTGTTTGAGTTCTCTAATGCAGAACAGTAAGTTTTACAAATGATTCTATTCCAAATAAAACTTGTAATTCAGGTCAATTTATTGCAAATTAGAAAGGTCTAACTTAATTACATCAACAGAATAGGACAACTAAAATGAAATCCAGTGACTAAGAAATTTAACACTGCACAGGGATATTACATTTGCTTCACTTTAACTTGTCTCTACCTAAATAAAGACTTCAAAGCTCAGCCGGGTCTGATCTTCAGGGGAGAAAGGGATTTGGGGGCATGATAGGCATGTTTTCTCGTTCTAGCATCTGAACTACAATGTTCATGGAAGGGCGGTCCTCTGGGTACCACTGAGTGCACCAAAGGCCAGTGATTATCAGTTTCTTGTCTACATTACTGTTTCTGTCTCCATTAATTTGGGTAGATGCATCTTCTTCCATATTCAAATGATTGTACATCCACTCGGGAAAATAAACTTGACTGCTGTCCCCTGCTTCAGCATGGTATCTCTTCTTTCTTCCGGCCATATCAAACAATAACATGCCAAAACTATAGACATCTGATTTATCTGATGCATTGTGAAAGTTACTAGAGAGCACCTCTGGAGCAACATAGTCTGTCATTCCTTGTGAAGCAATGATAGAGACCAGATCCAATTCCTTTGAAGACAACTTTGCAAGACCAATGTCAGTGATCTTGGGATTATAGTTTTCATCTAGGAGGATGTTTTGTGGTTTCGTGTCTAAATGAAGAATCCGTCGGTTGCTTCCTTTCTGGATATGTTCAATCCCTTTGGCTATGCCAATAGCAATTTCTTGCCATTTCTTGCAACCAAGTGAGTGGATTTGATTTTCAGATGCAACAATTTTCTGAAGTGAATCATTTTGCATAAATTCATATACCAGAGCTCTTCTGTTTCCATCTGCACAATACCCAACTAAGCAGATCACATTCACATGATTGATTGTCCCAATTCTTTTCACTTGACTGATGAATTCTTCAGCATTTCCCCTGAAATTGTTAAGCAATTTCACAGCAACAGTGATCTCATTCGGGAGCTTCCCTTTATACACCCTACCGTAGCTTCCTTCACCTAGTTTTTCCTTGAATTGGTTTGTGATTCTCTTAATATCAGCATAAGAAAAACTTGTTATCCTAAAAGGCTTGTGGTCCTCCAAAAATATTTCACTTTTCCTTTGATCTTCTTTCTTTCTTTTAAAGATGAACATACCAGACACTATACCAACCATCACCACGAGTAGTAGACCGAGTGTTGCACCTGCAGTTTGATCAGCAAATCAGAAACTCTTTCTCACAGATTCACAAAGCTAAGATTAAAAAGAGAATGGATAAAATACTTATATGTAATGACCAAGCTTTTTGATACTCCTGCAAATGATAACATTCTCATTAGCCTAATACTGACATATTACGAGTTCAGCAATCGGATAGGATGAATTCTTGCTGTTACAATACAAATGCAAAATCAAAGGCCTAATTTAACCACAGAACTAAGCTGTCAAAAAGCATGTACCTTTATGTCCAGGTTGCTGAGGTTGTTTAGGGATGTCAAAGCATTGAATTTCTTGACTTGTGTCATTGTTCTTCAACTTACAATATTTCCCTTCGGCTTCACAACTTGCACAAGATGGTCTAGACCAGTGGACAAAGGTTTCATTAGAGCTGTATTCTGATAACCCATTGAACACTTCCAGTGGAAAATTTGAAATGTCATACATCTTTATGCAAGAAGACAAGGGCAAGTCTGATATGCCATATAAAGATGGAAAACCAACAACACGATAATCATGATCCCTGAGGCAAGCAACCTCGTTTCCCAAGTCTGGATGCTTCTTAGTGTAAATGGGGGAACAATTGAATAAAGTATAGGGAGAAAGGTCTTCCTCAGAAATTTCGAACTGAAACACAGAGGAGTTCATACCAACAAGTTCCTTGGGTAAACAAGAAGCATTTACTGCAGAAATTTTCATCACTTGAGATGCGTAATTGATTTCTTGGATTGAAACCTTAACTGAAACCGGAATCAGAATGTCCTTTGTCAGTGATTTTACTGGCAGTTGGAGCTCAAACTCAGTACGGTTGCTTTTGGGGCAAGAGAGTCCAAAGCCTGGGTAACCACAGTAATCTGGCTGACGACCTTTTAGCCAAAAAGGGAACCGGATCTCCATGCCAGAATCCCCACATCTTGCTGGTGCACACTCATCTTGCATTGCTGCTGCTGGTTCCACTCCTGAAAGATGGAGCAGCAATAACAAGTGAAAGAGGAAAATAACCATAGTCCAAACTATCCAGAATTCGACGTGTCTATCTGTAAACAACAAGTCTTGTTCTTGATACTGTCTTTTTTTTCTTTTAATATGTAGTTCTTCTTTCTCTTCTTCTTCTTCTTCCTCTTTTCCTGTTGCAAATTCAGGTGGAAGAGCTCTTAGGGAGGTCAGCCTGATCCATCCACTTCAAAGAATATGCAATCTCTCAATTCATGAGTTTCCTGTCCAGTGTCCACTCCATTTCTTATTTTTCAACTTTCACATAAAAAATTGGCACTGAGACAGATCAGGCATATGCTAAATCAAAACGCGGTTCTACGGATTTCTGGGTTGAATTCAACTTTCAGAAGTGGAGATTATTTAGTCAAAAACCTAAGTTAGAGATGCATGAACAATCAAAGGTGGTGATCATGAAAGGATGCCAAGAATTAAGTATACAATAGTTTATTCATGCACTTCTCACAGCAATGATTGATTCTTTAGACTTCTGATATATAATAATCTTTAGTCCATCTTAATGACTTAACAACATCAATTATCTTTAAAATATGAGATGATTAGGCTGGCCTGACTTTGTCAACTGTCCTAATCATTCAGTCTACAGAATTCATGATCCAAAACCAGAACCCGTCCTGGTTTGCTGCATTTTTCAACGTTTGTGTGATCATATCATATACATTACTTCTCTATTGTAAGAGATTCTTGAGCTGCAGAAAGTCTTACCGGTCTGGAAAATGAGCGTTTATTCCATCAGCTCTGTAATTCTTCTTCTGCTTGTTTCTCTACTAACCTGCTGCAATGCTCAGATCAATTCTTTCTGTGTTCCTTCTTCTTGTGGAAATATCAAAAACATAACTTTCCCTTTTCGTCTGAAAGATGATCCCAGAAATTGTGGCAATCCCAATTTCGAACTTGATTGCCAGAATAATCAGACAATTCTGTACTTGAATTCTCGAAGTTACTATGTGAAATCCATTGATTACGATCTCTACAAAATCCGGGTAGTCGATTCTGCTCTAGAAAATAACAATACTTGTTCTTTTCCGCTTAATTCTACTGAAGATAATATGTCCAGCGACATTTACAGATCTGATTTCGATGTCCCATTAGTATTTCTACAGTGTCCAAGAACTGTAAATTCTCCTCGCTATGTGGATATTACTTTCTGTAGTAACAGTAACAGTGGCATTTCATCAAACACTTCACAAGCACACAGTTATATTGTGGTCGGAAACGAGCTGACCCTGTCGGATTTGGAGGACTCGTGCAGCGTTGAAACGGCGATTAGTGCTTCCCGCTCAATTACAACAAATTACTCCTCTTTATCAAGCATCCATGAGGCATTCGCTTATGGGTTTGAGCTTTCTTGGATTTATTCATTATGTTCGGGATGTTACGGCCATGGCGAGTGCGTTCTTCAAAGCAATTCTGTTGTTTGCCGTCCATTCTCTGTCTGCTACGAAGATGTTCCTGTTTCGGAACTTAATTTCCGCTGTGAGTAAGATTTCTTTCACCTTTTCATCATTCTGAACCCTATAAAACAGAAAACCCTAGATCTGAAAATCAATAAAGTTGGGAAATTTTTGTGCATTTAGCTAAATTCTACTTTTGTTCGACTATTGCAGGTAAATTGCAGTATTGGGCCCGTAAGAATTTCTCATTTCTCTGAATTGTTCTATTTCATAATTGTGAACTCAACTTTTTGACAATCTTTCGTTGCTCATTTTGCAGCATATATTATAGTATACGGTGGGATTACCATCGGTAAGTCTCATCATCCCCTGTTTTTGTAATCCATAAAAATTTTGACAGATACAGAGGGCTTATAGAGTTCTATACTAATTAAATTACTCTTTTAAAACTATACAGGTGGATTTCTAGGAATAAGATTTTTATTTGGGATTTTATTCTTGATCCCATTTCTTGTTTATAAATGGAGAAGGAGAAAGAACTTTTCAGAATATGATTTTCCCTTTGAAGAACAGACTAACTTCAAGCCTATACATTACAGTTATTCCCAGATCAAGAAAATGACCAATAATTTCAAAGAAAAATTGGGGATTGGAAGCTATGGAAATGTGTTCAAAGGGAAGCTTCGAAGCGGCCTTCCAATTGCTGTAAAAATGATGAACAAATCCATGTCTGATGCTCAAGAATTTGAAAATTTGGTTTCTGCCATTGGAAAAATTAGGCATGGTAATTTGCTGCAATTAGTTGGATTTTGCTTTGAAGGTGAGAAAAGAGCATTGGTATATGATTTCATGTGTAATGGTTCTCTCCGAGAGTCTCCATCTTTGAGTTATGAGAAAATGTTTGAAATTTCTCTTGAAATTGCCCATGGAATTGATCACTTACATGGAAATTGTGAGGAAAAAAGTTTACATTTTGGTATTAAGCCTCATAATGTTCTTATTGATGAAAATTTGAGTCCAAAAATCTCTGATTTTGGCATGGTTAGATTGTATCCAGAAGTTAATTATATGGCTCCGGAGTTTTACTACAAGAAGATAGGAAAAATCTCGTATAAAGCTGATGTTTATAGTTACGGAATTTTGTTGATGGAAATGATCGGCAAAACAAAAGATGTTGAAGAAATTAAGGGTATAGAGAACACAAAAGGCAGTGCTGAAGAAATGAAAATGTTAAAGAAGATGATCATAATAGCTTTATGGTGCATTCAAATGTTGCCACAAGATCGGCCTTCTATGAATAAAGTTATTGAAATGCTTGGAAGTGATCTTGAACTTTTGAAGATGCCTTCCAACTTCAAGGCCGTTTGTTGCACCAAAGGGATTCGGAATTGAAGGTATCGATATTCATAACTAAATGAAATGATTAATCGAGGACAAGGACGAAATTAATTATATGAGCCCATGAAAAATCATTTGGAGACTTTGATGTAGCTAGCATAAGCTTACTTGTCCATCCAAATTGTCACTATAACTCTTATTGAGTATGGATTGTTTTCATCATTTGAACTCCATTTGCAACATTCAGTTTCATCCGCAATTTGAACTTTTACTATAAATTATTCTATTGCGTTTTCTTTAAAACAAACTGTTGGCTCAAGGAATTAATAGCATGATTGGTTTTGATGAGTAACAAAATTAGCTTTACAATTTATATTCTCTCTTATTAAGCTAACTATAATCAGCTAATCAAGAGATAAGTTTGATTAGTGGAACTACTAGATTTGAGATTAGCTACTGTGTGCTGAATCATGAGAAGAACTACGGAAGCTTAGCTGGAGATATGGAGTACCAGCAAATATCTCTTAATTCTTTGCACCTGTTGAGATGCCACATGGAATTAAATGAGTGGGATGAATTAAAGAGAATATCATGAAATGGTTATAAAGAAAAAGCAATACCATGTGGTCCATTCTTTTCTATTTGTCTTGTTTCTATTTCAGGAAATTTGTTACAAATACAACTTTTAGTTGGCAAAGTGAAAAGTAGAAGATGTGGTATATGAAAAAGCAGATGTAGCAACATAGAGGACAAGGAGTGGAAGAACGCAATTTCTAACAAGTATAAAAAGTCAGAAAAACTCAAAGAAAAGTGTGCATTTTTCATTAGAGCTACTAAGAGTTCTTTAAGATCTTCAAGAAAGTGCACTTGCTAAGAAGAAGAGAAAAAGTCTTGAGTTTATGAGTAGTTTAGCTTTTGTTCTTTAATGTTCAAAGAGTGATTTTCTATTTCTTCTTCGTTTCTATTTGGTTTATTCAAGTTCCTTAATAAAACTTGAAGTTGGGTTTTGCAAGGTCCATATCAAACTTGTAGTTGAGTTTTCTTTAGGATAAGAAAACGATTAGTTGCTAGACTAAAGAAAATCTAGTATTTGTAAGGGTTTAATCTCACCCTGATCGAGATTGGTTGTGTTAGTGGAATCTTCAAGAGAGTGATTTTGAAGAAAGTGGATTTAGGCAATTAGCTGAAGCACTATAATATTTAATGCTTTTTGTTTCTACCAAACTATTCTAAATCAACATTTTGTAGTCAAGTTAATGGCAATCAAGAAGAAAGAATTTGAAAATTTGACAGCTGTTAAGATAGTGAGCTAGTCCTTTGAGAAAATCAATACAAAAACTTTGCAGTTATTATTTGTAGTTTTAATTTTCTTATTAGTCCAATTCATCCCCTCCCCCTCCCCCCTCCCCCCACCTAGACACTCTAGGGACTTACATTTAGTATCAGAGCAGTCTCTCTTAATAATTTGAGCTTCAGAACTCGAGAGAGGATCCATAGCTAGCTCGATCAGCCTAACAGAGGGACAGTTCATATCTGGACCTCCAGCATTTAATGGAACCAACTATTCATACTGGAAAACTAGAATAGAGAATTTCATTTAGTCTACTGATGTAGAATGTTGGAAGGTCATTATTAATGGTCTTTTCATTCCAAAAAAACGATGGATAATATTGAAGTTGAAAAGAATGAAAGTGACTTTGATGATAATGATTAGATGAAATGTTCCATTAATGCCAAAGCTCTGAATCTCCTCATTGCGCACTGGATGTGAATGAATATAATAAGGTTTCAGTATGCAAATTGGCAGAAGAAGTTTGGAACAAACTTGAGATTACCTATGAAGGAACTAGTCAAGTGAAAGGAACTAGAATCAATATTTTGTTTAAAGACTATGAATCATTCCAAATGAATGCTGATGCATCTATCACTAACTTGAATAACATGTTTACTGATATTAAAAATAGGTTGAAAAGTCTTGGGAAGGATATTACTGAAGAAGAAATGGTCAAAATTTTAAGATCATTAACAGACAAGTGGGAAACAAAGGTCACTGTTCTAGTTGACACCAAAGATCTTGCCGAATTTCCATATGATGATTTGATTGGTTCTCTACTGTCCCATGAGTTAATGATGGATAAAGGAAAGAATACCGCTCAGGAGAAGAAGAAGAGTATTGTCTTAAAAGTTGAAGAAAATGAGAAGAAAAATATAGAGGAAGAGATGAATTTGATTGTCAGAAATATGAAAAGATTTTATAAAACCTTTAGAAAGTACAAGAAGGCCAATCAAACTAGGGATGATGGAAAGAAGAAGGAAAGTACTGAAGTTGTTTGTTATGAGTGCAAAGAGCCTGAACATATTCGAACATATTGTCCAAACCTAAAAAGAAAGAAGAAGGATAGAGCAATGGTGACAGGAAAATGGAGTGACTCACAGATTAGCTCAAGTGAGGATGAAATGACAAAGAAAGTGAAGACCATGAGAAAGAAGCGAAAAAGGCTCTAATGTGCTTAATAGCAGTTGACAAAAGCAAGAGCAACAAAAGAAGCAAAAAAGGATCCACAGAGGTAATTATTCTTGATAAGTCTTATGAAGAATTACATGATGCCTTTGAAGACCTATTTCTTGAATATAAGAATCTTTCTAAAAACAATGAAGCACAACAAAATAAAATCAAGTTAAGTAATTTTGGAAAATATATGTTAGGAGATGAAAAGAAAACTCTAAACTGAATCTTTTGAAAACTACCTTGAAATCCTCAGAAGAAAGAAACTCACATCTTTTGAAAGAAAATGTGAAATTAAAGGATGAGAATAGGAAGTTAAGTCTAGACTTGGAAAAATTCACACAAGGGAAGGAAAACTTTAAAAACTATTAGGAAACCAGAGATCCTTGTGACAAGTGTGAGTTAGGCTTCGTGCATGAGTTTGAAAGAAAAGCCAAAGAGGACAAGGAGACCACTGAAAAATTTCATGTGGAAATTACAGCAGATAGTATTGAAAAAGCTTTGAAAAGAGAGTTTCTAATAGAAAATTTTCTTGAGGGTAGCCAAAAACATTTTCAAAATCATGTTGTCAAAAAAAGCAAAAGAAAACAAATTTTTCATCAAAACAGAAACACACATTTTCAAGACAATAAGTTTGCCACACCGTACTCAAAATCATGGTTTTATAATGGCAAGAAAAACTTTTTCAGAAAAGGAGATTTGCAATTGTGTGTTATAACTGTTCAAAACCTAGTCATATGGCAAGAAAATTTTTTCAAAATTTTAATTACTTTGGAAAAGAACATTATATACATTCATCTTCAGACTGGAAGTCTCACCATCAAGGATCCAACTATGTTTGGTACTTAAAAAAACTAATTTTATTTTGCAGATGTGTCATAGGAGCAAAAGAGCTAAAAATTGGTGGTACATCGATAGTGGATGTTCAAGACACATGACAGGTGAAAAATATTTGTTCACCAAGCTGAAAGAAAAAGAATATGGAGAAGTAAGTTTTGAAGATAACAGTAAAGGAAAAATTGTTGGTAAAGGAGCTGTTGAGACAGGTCAAAGAATTGAAAATATCTCACTTTAAAAGAACTCAAATTCAATTTGATTAGTGTGAGTTAGTTGTGTGACAAGGGATTGGATGTGAACTTCAGAAAAAGAGAGTGCAACATATTGAAAAGATGATAAAGTAATTCTGAAGGCAAAACGAGTTGAGAATGTATATATTCTGGAAACCACCAAGCTGAATGGAGCTAATGTAGTTTGTTCAGCTTCTGTTGTCAATTAAGGTTGGTTGTGGCACACTAGGACATGTAAGTATGAGTATCTTAGACAAACTCATCAAAAATGGACTAGTGAATGGGTTACAAGAAATTAAGTTTGAAAGAGATAGGATTTGTGGTGCATGTCAAGTTGGGAAACAAACAAGAGTACCTTCAAAGCAAAAGGAGTTGTATCAACAACAAAACCACTTGAGTTGATACACTTTGATTTGTTTGGTCCAGTCTCACCACAAAGCTTAAGAGGGAAGAGTTATTGCTTTGTGATTGTTGATGATTACTCAAAATTTACTTGGACACTTTTTTTGTCACACAAGGATAAGGACATTTGAAAAGTTCTTGGTCTTTTGTAAGAAAGCTCAGAATACAAGAGGATATGGTGTTAAGGCTATTAGAAGTGATCATAGAAAGGAAGTTGAAAATCAAAAGTTTTAAGGGTATTGTGGAGAAAATGGAATTGGACACAACTTCTTAGCTCCAAGAACTCCACAACAGAATAGAGTAATAGAAAGGAAAATAGAACACTTCAAGAAATGGCTCAAACTATAATTGCTAAAAGAGCACTTCCAAAGTATTTCTGGGCAGAAGCTATTAACACAACAAGCTACATTCTAAATAGGGCACTTGTGAGATCGATTCTCAAGAAAACTCCTTATGAGTTGTGGAAAGATAGAAAGCCAAACATAGGACATTTGAGAGTGTTTGGATGTGAATGCTTCATTATGAATGATAAGGATCAATTGGGAAAGTTTAATGAGAAGTCTGATGAGGCTATATTCTCAGGATACTCAGAAGCAAGCAAAGCTTATCGAGTGTCCAACAAGAGAAATCAGACTATTGAGGAATCAATTCATGTAATTTTAAGTGAAAACTTAGAGATAAAGGATGGAAAAGGAGATAAAAAAGAAGAAAGCTCAAGTCAGCAAGGACCTAGCTCAAGTTAGGAACATAATTATGAAGAGGATGAAGCTAGTATGGAACTAGTTAGAGATCAAGCTACTAAAACTATTAAGAATGATCTGCCAAAGGAATGGAGACCACAAGGATCATTCAAAGGAAGACATGCTAATTGATCTATCAGAAAAGATGACAACACGAAGTGGATTTAGGAAAATGATTGGAAATATGGCTTTTGTATCAGAAGTTGAACCTAAAGTGTTTGAAGAAGCACAAGAAAATGAGATCTGGATGTTGGCAATGCAGAGGAATTGAATCAGTTTGAAAGGAATAATGTGTGGAAGCTTGTACCACGACCAACAACCTAATCAGTTATTGGAACTAAATGGTTATTTAGAAACAGGCTGGATGAACAAGGGAATGTTGTTAGAAATAAGGCAAGATTAGTAGCTCAAGTGCATAATCAAGAAGAAGGAATTGATTTTGATGAGACTTTTGCATCTGTAGCTCAATTAGAGTCCATTCGCATGTTATGTGCATTTACATGCTTTAAAGGTTTTGAGCTGTTTCAAATGGACGTGAAAAGTGCTTTTTTAAATGGTCTTTTAAAAGAAGAAGTTTATATGGAGCAACCACCAAGGTTTGAAAGTTTTGAAAAACCAAATCACGTGTTTAAACTTATCAAAGCTTTGAATGGTCTTAAACAAGCTCCAAGACCTTGGTATAAAATATTGAGTAAGTTTTTACTGGGAAATGGATTTTCAAGAGGTAGTGTTGATAAAATTCTTTTCACAAGATATTTTAATTGTGCAAGTGCTTGTAGACGATGTTATCTTTGGAGCTATAAATACTAATCTTTGTCAAGATTTCTCTTGGTTAATTCAAGGAGAGTTTGAGGTGAGTATGATGGGAGAGCTGAATTTCTTTCTGAGACTTCAGATTAAGTAATTGAAGGAAGGAATAGCTATCAGTCAGACTAAGTACATTAAGGAGCTATTAAATAAATATGGAATGACTGAAGCTAGACCTATTAAAACACCCATTAGTACTTCAGAAAAGCTAGATAAAGATGAGAAAGGTGAAGCTACTAATCGGAAAGAATATAGAGGTAGATTAGATCTCTCTTATATCTGACTGTTAGTAGACCAGACATTCAATTCAGTGTGTATCTTTGTGCTAGATTTCACGCTAATCCCAATAGGTAACATCTCACTGCGGTGAAGAGAATATTTAGATATCTTATAGAAACGATGGAGCTAGTATTATGGTATCCAAAAGAAAGGGACAATTGAGCTGAAAAGTCACTGTGATGCAGATTTTGCGGGGAGTAGAGTAGATAGGAAAAGTACTTTTGAAACTTGTCAATTTTTAGGAGAATGTCTTGTTTGCAGCTGAGGCAAAATACACCTCAACTGAAGCAGAATACACCTCAACTACTATGGATAAAGCATCAACTCTATGATTTTGGCATAATCTACAACAAAACTCCTATCTACTATGACAATACAAGTGCTATTATTTTGACTAAGAATCTAGTTCAACACTCAAGGACAAAGCACATTGAGATTAGACATCACTCATAAGAGAGCATGTGGAGAAAAGTACAGTTGAGTTAATTTTTGTTTCTTCAGATAAAGAATTTGCAGATATTTTTACAAAACCCTTTTGCAAAGAATCTTTTACTAGAATTAGATATGAACTTGGTTTAATTTGCCTTTAAGTTACTCTATTTTTTTGCATAGTAAAAAATATTCGCCTTACAATAAATTGTGATCAATCTTATTATGCCATAGCACTATTAGCTCTACTCAATAAGAAGAGGTTTACTAGCTTGCCAACTCAAAGTTCAAGCATTTTTCATCTCTTCAACTCTCTTCTGCTTGAACAATTCTTCTTTACCTTCCTTATTCCTTTAGTTTTTTTTTTCCTTTCTCTCATGGCTCCCAAAGCTTCAAAGAAAAAATCTTCTCAGTGCAAAAGGCCCTCATCGTCTCAACCAAAGAAAATTCTTCCTTAAAAGAGAAAGGCAGATGATGTCAAAAAGGAAGCTTCAACAACTCCAAAAGAAGCAAGAGTAAGTGAGAAGGGAAGACTAGGAAATACAATCATAAAATCAAAAGCCATTGATTGGGAGTATTCTGGGGCACCAAATTATCCTTATAAAGGTTGGTTCAATACCCAGGGATGGTTAAGCTTTTTGAGAGTGAAACAGGGTGAGTACAATGATCTTGTGAGAGATTTTTATTCAACTTGGAAAAAGTAGATGAAGAATCTTTCTTTGTTGAGATAAAAGGATGTGAGCATCTAATAACCCTGGACACTCTAGCTGAAGCTTATAGAATTCCAAACTCTAGTGCTAAGATTTCTAGAAAGAGTGATCTGTCAAGTATTAAGGGATACAATGAGTGGGCTTTTAAGAGAGAGGTTCTAGAAAACTCTAAAGTAAAGGAGAATATAAAGATTGTTTCTTCACAAATGAAATTGCACAGTCGTGTTCTGCACAAGCTTATTACAAGCTATATTTCTTCTAAAAATAGAAGCTATTAGTATGTGAATGCAAATGAATTACTCATGATCTGGCATATACAAAAGTAGAGAGATCTGAATCTTTGCTTCTTAATGATGGAGAATATGAAAGAGGTAAAGAAAGGGGAGGACAAAGCTTTGCCTTATGGAATGATCTTGACTGAGTTGTTTAGGTTTCTGGGAGTTGAATTGATTAAGGATGTATATGCAAATGTGAGCATGAAGAGAGTTGATTGATGAGAGAGTTTTGTAAGTAGGCCTTTGATAGGAAAATAAGTACAGAAGGAAATTAATTGGGAAAAAGAAGAAAAATCTGAAAAGGGAAAGAAAAAGCTTAAAAAGGTAGACAAAGAGGAAGAAAGTAAGGAAAGATGAAACTGAGAGTGAGTAGACAAATATTGTGGAAGAAGAAAAGAAAACAGATGAGAGTGAAAAAGAAAATGAGAGCAAGGGAACTGAAAAAGAAGAAGAGAGTGAGTCTGAAGAGAGTATATCAAGTAAAAATAATAAGAAAGAGGGAGAAAAAGTTTCCGTTGTTGAAGAGAAAGAACAGGAAAAAGGAGAAGAGAATAAACATGGAAGGAAATGAAGATCAGTTGAAAGAGATATGAGATATCTGTGAAGGAATTATAGAGAGGGTTGATGATCTAGGTTAGTCTTTTTATGACTTTGGTGAAAGATTGAAAGAAATGTTTGGGAAAAAGGAGGACCTAGACAACAAAGAAAAGCCTTCAGAATCTACCGGTCATGAAAATCCTGAAGCAAAAGAGGCAGCTGAGGACAACAATCCATCTGGTTCAAATCTTAACTCTATAACTCCTCTTATGTTTGATCATTACATGAAACTCTTTCTACACTTTTTTCTTTCTATGGTCAACCACCTTCTTCATCTTCTTATTGTCTATTTTCTTGAGTATCTGTTTTCAGGCAATAATTCCCCTGCTGCTATGCCTCTTTCTGCCTAAGAGTGTGGCGTCAAGCCCAAGTTTGGTGGTGCAAATAGTAGTTAAATTGTCTCCAATTTAGCTCGACATCTACTGCATATGTTTCCCTATTTTTTATTTTGATAAAGGCTGACTCTTTTAACGTATTTTGTTTGCAGTACTTTCAGAACTATGGTTTTTGTTGGTTTTTAAGTCGGATTTATGTTTCCTAAGATTTTCTTAAGGTTTTTTTATCCCTTTTTGATGTGTGACAAAAAGGGGGAGAAGTAGTATTTCTATGTTTCGATGATGATCTGCTGGTGATAGTCTCTGTTATTCTACTGTTTTTGATAGATCTTCTATGTGGATTAGATCTCCTTGGATTTCTCCTACTTCATCTCATTTCTATTTTGTTTAGTTAAATATGAAATTGGAAATATTCTTGAAGTATCTTATCTGTAATAAGCTGATCCTTTATTTTTGTCCATTTGTTAGTATTTCAAATTACTTAACTAAGTGATCTTTTTCTCTCTTGGATGGTTCTTTTAGTACACAGACATTGAATAGATGATCACGTATTGAGGGGAAGAATTTGTTTTTAAAAAGTTTTGTTATGTCTTATGCTCAGGGGGCGATTTCTCTGTGTTTTAAATTTAAAATAAAAAGGGTTTTGTCACTCATCAAAAAGGAGGAGAATATTGGCTCAAGGAATCAATAGCTTGATTGGTTTTGATGAGTAACAAAATTAGCTTTACAATTTATATTCTCTCTTATTAAGCTAACCATGAGATAGGTTTGATCTGTGAAGCTACTGGATTTGAGAAGAGCTACAGTGTGCTGAATCATGAGAAGAAGTATGGAAGCTTAGCTGGAGATATGGGGGACTAGCAAATATCTCTCAATTCTTTGCAGCTGTTGAGATGCCAGATGGAAGCAAATGAGTGGGCTAAATTAAAGAGAATATCATGAAGTAGTTATAAAGAAAAAGCAATACCATGTTGTCCATTCTTTTGTATTTATCTTGTTTCTATTTCAGGAAATTTGTTACAAATACAGGTTTTAGTTGGCAAAGTGAAAATCAGAAGAGGTGGTATATGAAAAAGCAGCTGTAGCAACATAGAGGACAAGAAGTGGAAGAACTCAATTTCTAACAAGTATAAAAAGCCAGAAAAACTCAAAGAAAAGTGTTTATTTTTCATTAGAGCTACTGCGAGTTCTTCAAGATCTTCAAGAAAGTGAACCTGCTAAGAAGAACAAAAAAAGTCATGAGTTTATGAGTATAATAGCCTTTGTTCTTTAATGTTCAAAGAGTGATTTTCTATTTCTTTGTCATTTCTCTTTGGTTTATTCAAGTTCCTTAACAAAACTTGATATTGGGTTGCAAGGTCCATATCAAAACTTGTAGATGATTTTTCTTTGGGATAAGAAAACGATTAGTTGCTAAACTAAAGAAAAAAGTTTAAAAAAAAAAAACTGCAGCAAGTTGGATATGCAATTTGCATGTTCCAAAAATTGAAATATTTTGGCAAGTTAGATATGTAATGTGATGCCCCAACCCTGCCACTAGGTCAACTGCGGCTGAGTAGGGCATCTACGTGCCTCTCGGCACTAAATTATAAGTTCCACACTAAAACAAAACCCCAGAACAATACTAACAGGTATACACAAAGTACGCGGAATACTTAAGGGTCAATGAGTACTCTTGCTGGTTGAGAAAAGATTTTTATCATACCTTCAACGACTTCTGCTTCAGTATCTACGGGCGATCCATCTAGTGCATAAACTTTAGCTTTTACTTGTGGCTTATTATTCCTTCCTTCTGTTGTTCCTCTCATGACCGGGGGTCGGCCTGCTTTTCTGGACATCTCCAGGGGTTACTTGTTGCATCTCGGGGCATTGGTCCTTGGTATGTCCCTGGTTTTCCACACTTGAAACATAATCTTAACTTCCGATAACACATTTCAGCCCACATGCCCACTTCGTCCCACAGTATGTGCATATTCACGTAGGGATCCTCCGAGGGGTTAAGGTTGGTCGGCCTTCATTTCCAGTCCTTTGTTCACCACGGGATCTCTTGAAATCTCTAGGTTTCCATGGTCCTTGTCCGGGGACGTTTATATGGAGCCGTCGGCCCGAACCAATGGTTGTTTTCCTCTCAGTATAACCGCTTGATCGACCCATCTCTCGTTCGCGTGGCGGCTTCAACTCGCGACCGCGAATCCCATCGGTGGCAAGGGAGCTAATGCTCGTTGCAATTCAACCCTTAATCCTTTCACAAATTGTCGCGTCTTATTTTCATCAGTGTCTATCAACCTTAAGCAATACTTAGCCAACCTATTGAACTTTGTCAGTATCATCGGGCAACTGTCGAGTTACCCCTGTCTCAATTGCTGAAACTCATCCTCACGTTGCTCACGAACCCATCGAGGTATATACTCCTTTTTGAATTCTTCTTGAAAATCGTTCCAAGTCCATAATTGATTCTTAAGTGTCCGTGCTTCGGAAGCTCTAAGCCACCAATCCTTTGCCATTCCTCGAAGTCTAAAAGCTGCAAACGTTACCCTCAGAGCATCCTCATACTTAAGGGTATGTCAACCACTTACATAGACATAAAAAGAAACTCTACAGACGATTCGAGTCTAAAAAGATAAAACATAATTCTATGCCCTTCCGGGGAGATTTGATCCAAAAATTCCTGGCCTAAAACTTCAGTGGCTCGCGGAACCCCTGACCGTTCCAAGCTAATCTGAGAAGAAAACATGACATGGAAAACTGAGCGTGAACGCTCAGTGAGTCCACGTGTGTGTGTGCGGTAGCGTTTTCTTTAAAACCAGGAGTTTGTGGATGTTTTTCCTGAGGATTTGACGACGCTACCCCCAGATCGAGAAGTGGAGTTTGGCATAGAATTGGTACCTGATGCTAAACCAATATCTCGAACTCCATACCGGATGGCACAGGAGGAACTAAAAGAGTTGAAAAAGCAACTACAAGAACTGCATGCAGCAAGGATATATTCGTCCAAGTACATCTCCTTAGGGGTGCACCCGGCTTTTGTTTGTAAAGAAAAAGGATGGAACCCTGAGGATGTGTATAGACTATAGAGGATTGAATAATGTGACAGTTAAGAACAAATACCCACTACCCCTCATTGATGAGTTATTTGACCAACTCCGAGGAGCGGGATGTTTTTCCAAATTGGACTTGAGACAAGGATATTATCAAGTCAGGATAAGAGAAAAGGATATTCCAATGACGGCATTCAACACACGATACGGACATTACGAGTTTGTGGTTATGCCATTTAGATTAACTAATGCACCCTGCAACATTTATGGAGTTGATGCACGTAGTCTTTAATCCTTACTTGGATAAGTTTGTAGTGATTTTTTATTGATGATATTCTTGTTTATTCACCCAACCCCCGAAGTTCATGAACAACATCTTCGAAAAGTGTTGCAAACTCTACTGGGAGCATAAGTTATATGCTAAGTTTAGCAAATGTGAGTTCTGGATGAGTCAAGTTACTTTCCTAGGACATGTTATCACCCAGGAAGGAATCTCGGTAGATCCAGCGAAAGTAGAAGCAGTGACTTATTGGACACAACCCAAAACACCAACTGAAGTACGTAGTTTCTTGGGTATGGCGGGATACTATCGGAGATTTATAAAAGACTTTTCAAGGATTGCTGGACCTCTAACCCAACTAACTAGAAAAACAACCAAGTTTGAGTGGACGGAAAAGTGTGAGAGGAGTTTTCAAGAATTGAAGAACCGACTAACGTCGGCACCAGTGTTAATATTACCCGATCCAAACAAGGAGTTTTCATTGTACACAGATGCTTCAGGAGAAGGACTAGGAGCTGTGTTGATGCAAGACAGGAAAGTTGTAGCATATATTTCAAGAAAGTTGAAGGATCATGAACGGAATTATCCGCCACACGATTTGGAGTTAGCAGCCATCGTGTTTGCACTTAAGAAATGGCGACACTACTTGTATAGGGCTAAGTATGAGATATTTACTGATCATAAGAGTTTAAAGTATCTGTTTTCTCAAAAAGACTTGAACATGAGACAACATCGATGGATGGAACTGCTGGAAGAATATCGATGTCCGATTAACTATCATCCAGGAAAGGCGAATGTGGTGGCGGATGCATTGAGTAGAAAAGCAAAGATATCAAGTCTTAGCTTAACATCCACCCTACAAGAGGATATTAGAAATGCCCAAAAGAGTAATAAGGAGTTCCAAGAGTTCAAGAACCGTGTGGAAGCTAAGGGATTGGAAGATTTTCGAACATTAGAAGCTGATGGGAGCCTGTACTTTCGGAATCGGTTATGTGTACCCAATGATACTGAACTTAAGCGCAAGATTCTAGAGGAAGCCCACAGAAGTAAGTATTCGATGCATCTTAGAGAGAATAAGGTGTATAAAGACTTAAAGCAAAAGTTTTGGTGGAACGGAATGAAGAGAGAAATTGCGGAGTATGTAGCGGCCTGTCTTACATGTCAAAGGGTTAAGGCGGAACATCAAAAGTCAGCGGGACTACTACAACCGTTACCTGTTCCCGAATGGAAATGGGATCATGTGACAATGGACTTTGTCACAGGATTGCCCCGGACCAAGGGTTATAAGGATGCTATCTGGGTAATAGTTGATCGTTTAACAAAAGTGGCTCATTTTATTGCCATTAATATGTCATACCCTTTGGACAAGTTGGCACAGATTTATGTAGATGAGATTGTTCGACTTCATGGAGTACCCGTTGATATTGTATCCGATAGAGACCCAAGGTTTACCTCAAGGTTTTGGCCTAAGTTCCAGGCAGCTATGGGGACCAATCTAAGTTATAGCACCACAGCACATCCCCAAACTGATGGACAGTCTAAAAGAACAATTCAAACTCTAGAGGATATGTTAAGGGCTTGCGCCTTAGACTTTGGAAATAAGTGGGTTGACAATCTTGCTTGTGCTGAGTTTGCTTATAATAATAGCTACCACTCTTCGATAGGAATGGCACCATTTGAAGCATTATATGGTAGGAGATGTAGAACACCTTTGTACTGGGATGAAGTCGGAGTTCGATCCCATTGGAGACAAAGGAACTTGATGCCAGAATTGGAAGAGATGCAGAAATAAGTTAAGATAATTCAAGACCGGCTTCAAATAGCTAAAAGTAGACAGAAGAGCTATGCCGACAATCGAAGAAGGGATCTGGAGTTTAATGTAGGAGATCGAGTTTTCTTAAAACTTACACCACATCGCGGAAAGCTGCGATATCCGAGGAGAGGAAAGTTAAGCCCCCGATATATTGGACTGTTTGAAATTATTGACAGGATTGGTAAAGTAGCATACTGACTCGCCTTACCAAATGAACTGATAGGTATACATGATGTGTTCCATGTATCACAATTAAAGAAGTATCACCCTGCACCTGATCATGTTCTCAATGATAACCAATTGGAATTACAAGCTGATCTGTCATATGAAGAAAAACCAATTGAGATTATAGAACGAAGCGTAAAAGAGTTACGCGGGAGACAGATTCCAATGTGTAAAGTGATATGGAAACATCATGTGATCGAAGAGGCAACCTGGGAAACTGAGGAGTACTTGAAGAAAAAGTATCCAGAGCTTATAGGTATGTAACTACTCAATTTCTAGGACGAAATTTTTTTTAGGAGGGTAGAATGTAACGCCCTACCCCGTAAGCACCTAGCATGACTTTAATTTAAAAAAAAAAAAAAAACAACTTAATTGTGAAGATTTCGGCCACCTCTACAACACTTGTCACCACCACCAATTTCTTCCTTTTCTTTCCCCTAACCGCCTCACAATTTCCATCTTGCTTTTTCTTTTCTTCCTAATCACCTCAACAAAGTCCATTTTATATTTATATACATCCCAAAGTCCATTTTATAAGATTTCAATATTATTTAGGGAATAGGATTATTTAATCGATACCCAGGTATTAAGTATTTTTCGCATTATTATTTTGTAGGATCTTAGCACCAGATCTAAATCCAGGTGAGTCCACCAACTCCATTTTTATTTCAGATATTTTTTTTTATATTTACAAAATTTTTGCTATTTTTTTTTCGAACAATATTTCTCAGCGTGTTTTTGGAGATGTTCTCCCTAATGTGTTACGTGTTTCGTAGAAAAATGCATAGGAGCGGTGCTCCAAATAGGTGTTTCTTTTAAAACAGATTATTATGGTGGTACATAAGAAGAATGCAGTTTTTTTTTTCGGAAATATTTATATATTGAAAATGTTCTGACTTGAAAGGTTATGTATTTTGATATACATGAATATAGATTTAGCATTGGCATAATTGTGAAATTACATAAGCATGTGATGACTGGTGGATGAGGATTTTCTTTTGTGTTCTGAAAAGTTTATGACTCGAATATGTTATTATGGCCGGGCAAATGGGAATGGCCCCTTTGATTTGTAAATACATACGAAACCTCATTCCGACCCAGATTAAAGTTTATTGTTGATCAAGTGAACGGACGCGTTAGCGGATTGTACTGTACGTGGCTAGTCCCCCGTACTAGGGCCTCTTCCGATGACGTGGACGGATTTTTGACTCTGAGGGTGGATCCACTTTAAGAGGGGCGTAGACCGCGGAGGGTGTGGCCCAATCGGTCTACGTGGACACCGTATCATGCTCTACGGTGGGGTTCGATCGCCTAGTGGAGAGTCAGGAGGGGCTCGACACTGAGGTTGGTTCCAGGGCAGACCTGGTCGGTGCCCCAGGAGTCTGTAGCCTGTTTTGACCAGTGTTATGGGAGTGCGGTTGTTTGTAATCGAGCGCTCGTATGTTGTTTGGCTGGTATCTGACTACGAGATGCCGGAACTTAGTTCCGATGGCCTCGTTTCGGGGATCCGGACTTTGTCTGTGGAGCCCCACTGTTGCATTACATGTTCTTTTAAAATTGGGCATAGAACTGCGCTGATGTGTCTTGATTCGCTCAGACTTCCCAGCTGCGCTCGAAACCCTCATGTAGGTTCAAGCATCAGTTTTGTTAAAATAGTAAAAGAAATATTTTTCTTATAACATTGCATGAATTGTTTTGTAAAACGGCATCATCCTGGTTTTAAAGAAAACACTACCGCACACACACACACACGTGGACTCACTGAGCGTTCGCGCTCACGTTTTCCATGTCATGTTTTCTTCTCAGATTAGCTTGGAACGGTCAGGGGTTCCGCGAGCCACTGAAGTTTTAGGCCAGGAATTTTTGGATCTGGAGAGTTAATTGCCTTACCATTGGAGGGATATGATGTGATACTTGGGATAGACTGGTTGTCTAAACATTATGCCCAAGTAGATTGTCGACGGAAGTTGGTTAAGTTTAGCCGACCGAGTATGCCAATCTTGGTGTTCCAAGGAAAGCGAACAAAACGGGAGAATCCCTTTTTGTCTGGCATGAAAGCCAGAAAGTTGCTATGGAAAGGATGTTAGGTATTAAAAATAAAGAACCACTTAAAGGTACTTATAAACCTTAATAATAAAACCTCAATAAGATAATAAAATTTTATTTCTATTCCTAAATATCCCCAAAATACTACTAAGTGCCAAAAATACTATATTCCACCATATATATCAAAACTCTATTTTCATCACGTTCTTAATTCTAAAGTCATGCTAGGTGCTTACGGGGTAGGGCGTTACATGTAATTTTGCATACTCCAACTTGAGGAGAGGGTGTTAGAGATATTACATTAGTATGTGATTCTCCTAGATTATCTTGGATTCTATAAGAGATTATTTTAGATCCTATTATAGTAGTATTCCTTATTAGTGGTTGGTTAGAATCCTATATTGATTATATTTATGATACATTGTATTATAGTATTATTATAGCAGTATTCCTTATTAGTGGTTGGTTAGAATCCTATATTAATTAGAATTAGGATACTTTGTAGCCTATAAATAGTAGATCATAATGAATAAGAAATAAATCAATTGAAGCATTCAATATTATTCTTCTCTGCGCTCTAAATTTCTTAACAGTTTAATCTCACTCTGATCGAGATTGGTTGTGTTAGTGGAATCTTCAAGAGAGTGATATTGAAGAAAGTCGATGTAGGAAATTAGCTGAATCACTATAAATTCTCTTGTGTTCTTTATATTTTGCTAATTATATTTAATGCTTTTTGTTTCTACCAAAATGTTCTAAATCAATCTTTTGTAGTCAAGTTAATGGAAACTAAGAAGAAAGAATTTGATAGTTGTTAAGATAGTGAGCTAGTCCTTTGAGAAAATCAATAAAAAAACTTTGCAGTTATTATTTGTAGTTTTAATTTTCTTATTAGTCTAATTCACCCCCTCCCCCCCTTCCCTCCCCTCTTGGACACTATAGGGACTTACACAAACCTCCCATTTCCATAAACAATCAAGAGAATTTATGAAATTGGAAAACTTAGATACAAACATTTACATGATCGTAGTTACATGTTTGGTGTTGTTCTTAATTTAGAACAAGCTAATGGGCAAGGTCATTTGAAAGAATCAATCAAAGGTTAAAAGGTCTTAAATAAAAAAAAAAAAAAATCCCAAAATGAAAATGATAATATTAATAAATAAAAGAGAAATTAGTAATATTTGTCCCTAAGCTACTTTTTGTGTTAACTTAATATTTATTTTTATTTTTTAAGTCCCTAAACATTTAGTTTCAGAAAGTTTTCATTATAAAAAAGAGCCATTTACCGACGGAAGTTACCGATAGTGGCAACGGTCATTGGTACTTAACGACGGATAAGACAATTATCGTTGGCATTTAAGAATTCCAGCAAAAAAGATGGAAAGAAACTACGCGCCAAAATATGATGATTTGGTACTATGATAGCACGTACCCCTCGCTAGGTCAACTGCAGCTGGGTAAGGTACCTGCATGCCTCTCGGAACTGGATTTACAAAAACATAAAGCTAGGATACATCCGGGAGGAACTAGAACGTGTCCCTCTAAACTAAACAGCAGAAGTAGAAAGAATGATATAAATATAACTCTATAGTAAAAACTTCTCAAAACTTATACATCGGTTGAAGGCCGTGAGGGCCAAGATCTTCATAGATCAAACCTTATGACTAGAGGTGGAGAACCCCAATATTACCGAATCAGTGGGCCCACGTTGGCTCAACTAGCCGGATCTGGTGATCGAATCATCTGAAAAAAGGGAGAAAACATTTGAAAGACATAAGCGATGAACGCTCAGTGAGTTCACGTGCACGTGTGTTTTCGTGAGTTTTCCATATGGGTAAAATACTTTTTATAAAACGGTTTGTCATGCCAGAAAAGAAATGTTTTCATAAAAATCTCTTGTATGCAAGTTATAAACTTTCTGAATGGCTCGGGCACCGTTGAGAAGTCTGAGCGAATCAAGACACATTGGAGCTGCTGCGATACCCGAACTTTCAAAACCATGCATGTATCATGATAAGCTCAACGGACAGAGTTCGGAACCTTAAACGGGTCATCGGACACAAGTTCCGGCATCCCGTAGTTAATACTAGCCTAAAACCCAAAGCACAGTGTACGAACATTTGATTTTTCAACCTCACATGACATTTAAACACAAACAGGTACCTACCAGGCCACCCTGTGCTACCTTAGCCGGTGAGCCCTCCTGACCCAACCTGCTAGGAAGTAGCCTCTACTGCAGAGAATGATACGGAGTCAAATGTAATACCGCTCAGGGCCTAACCCTCCAACGGTGCCATGCCCTCTTTCAACTGGATTCAGATCAAGAATAAACCTACCAAGCATATCGTCGGAAGAGGCCCTCGTACGGGGGACTAGCTACGCACAATGCAATCCTCTCGACATGTTGATGAAAAATATATACCAAGCCCTTTTTTACCGGATTAGGTTTTAATCCATTTTTATAAAATCATAGGCCATCTCTCGGCCACACAATTCTCTTCATGTATCGAAAATCCCTATCCGTCGGGCAAAACCACAAACATGTAGCTATGACAAATGTATCATGAATGCAATTCAAATCATGTTTTTGTAAAGACTCATGAAAACATTTGTTTTTTCTCAAAACATTTGTCTTTCGAAATCATGTTCACCATGAAAGTATGCATATGTGACTTTGGAATATAAGCTTTAAAATATCTTATCGGGTATGAAATAGGTTATGTCAATATGCTATCCAAAAATTATGATAAATATTTCTCAAAAGGAAATTATTAAATACCTCAAAATTTAAAGTAATATATGAATAAACTCGTAGAGAAATATTCGTTAAAAAGGAATAGTAAATATTTTGAAATCATAGTATAAGAATATTTTAAAATAAAAATATTTTAATAATCCAAAGCATTATAAAAAAATTTAAAATATTTAAAGTGTTATTTCAAATAATAAATATTTAAATCTCAAAACCTTATAAGAATATTTAAAATATTATTTCCAAAAAGAAATAATAAATATTTTGAAATAATTTCTCAAAATAATTTTAAAACTCAAAACTTTTTAAGCAAATTTAAAATATTTAAAAATATTATTTCCAAAAAGAAATAATAAATATTTTTTAAAAAATAATTTCTCAAAATAATTTCAAAACTCAAAACCCAAAATAGAAGTATTACAAAATATTTAAAATAAAAGTATTATGAAAATATTTTACTAACTCAAACATATTTCAAAGCCTTTAAAACAAAAATATTTTAATAACTCAAAACATATTTGGCATAACCCGTAATACTCTCGGTAAATATTTTGTAAATTTTGTCAAGATCCAAAAATGGAGAAATATGTTTTCAAGAAATAATTAAATCTTTTGTAAAAAGAAAAAGTTGGTGAACTCACCTTGAGACGCAAACCGAGTTAACCTTACAAAGAATATCATTCCAAACTTAATTAAATAGCTCATGAAAATATAACCGTGACTCCATGATGACCCTAGGGTGTACCTAAACTTATTCTAAACCCAAAAGAAGTCTAAAAATAACTCCAAAATAATTTCATAATAACTCCTTAAAAATTATGGACTCTCAAAATAAATCTATAACTATTAAACCTTAATTTTATTTATCTTAGAAAATATAACCTAATAAAATAAAATAAAAACTTCTCCTAATAATAAAATAGAATAAATAAAAAAGAAGAAGAAGACTTACCGAGAGAGAGAGAGAGAGAGAGAGAGAGAGAGAGAGAGAGAGAGAGAGAGAGAGAACCGAGAGAAGAGGAGGGGAGAAATTGGGGAAGGAAGAAAGAGAGAAGAGAGGAGAGATTGGGGGGGGGGAGGGGGGGAAGAGATAGGAAATTTCAGCCATCCTTTGGCGTTCTTATATAGCCATCCATGCATGGCTTTGCCTTGTGCAGTCAAGACACATGGCACCTGTTTGCCATGTGTCCACAATTTACCACCGTGCTTGGCGCCATTAATCCACATAATTGTACTAAAGTCCTCCAAATTTCTAGACTTTCTACGTTTACCCCAAACTTTAAAAATGACTTAAAATTCATATTAAACTCAAAATATCAATCTCCAACTTAAAGCGTTAAATACTGATAATTCTAAAATATGCCCAAAAAGTTTTCCAACGAAAAATTCTTCCTTAAATTTTCTATAAATTATCAAATGACTCAAAAACTTTCTATTCTTTATAAAACAACCCTAAAACTTTTGTTTGAACTTACCGCGACCTATGTTAACTTTGAGGTGCTTAGTCAGGGTATTACAGGTACCAACAGTAGAAGCCGTCGGTTGAGCTTGGTACCAACGGGATTTCCAACAGTCTTCGACCGTCGGAGAATAGATAACATGTCCAACGGCATTGTGCATTGCGTCGGTAGTTAATTTTTATTTACCTTCAATGTTACCGACCGGCTTACCGTCGGTATGTTTTTATATTATGTTATCGACGGCGTGACAGTCGGTAATAACTTCAGTGATATTACAAATTGGGCAAACCCCTTTCCTTCCTAAATTCATTCAGCAGTAAAAAACCCTCCCAACCCCTCCCATTGCTGCCACTTGCCAACGGTATCCCACTCACCAACGCCTCGCCACTAACGTCCCTCACTGACAACAAAGCTATCTCCGACGCCGTCGCCCCACCGCTGTTACTCTCTTTCTCTCTCTCTCTCTCTCTCTCTCTCTCTCTCTCTCTCTCTCTCTCTCTGTACTCTCTCTATCTTTCTCTCTCCCTCTCTCTCGCTCTCTTTTATTCTTCTTCTCTCCTATTCTTCTTCTTCTTCTTCTTCTTCTTCTTCTCTTGCATGTTGAGAGACCGCCGGAATTTGTTGCTGCTTCTGGTTGAAAAAGTCCTCTAGTGCTGTTGTTGTTGAAGTGTTGTTGAGATGGTAAGAGCAGAATGCTCTGTTCATTTGATGATTTATTATTAACTATATCAGTTTAATTCAATTAATGATGTTCTTATTAAGTTTTCAAGATTGTTCAATATTAATTGTTCATGAATGCTAGCCTTCTAAGGACAATTTGCTGCTTACTTTATTATAATAGATAATACCTCTTACAAAATACTATAAAAGATGTTTATGTTCATGTTCTTTTTAAAGATGTTCATGTTCTTTCCTTTTAAAAATGTTGAAATTTTAAAACTCAATTTTAAGATAATTTGCCATGTGGGGTGTTTGTTTAATATTAAAAAAACAGAGGAGGGTTATGGTTAATTAAAATATCAATATGATCGGGATTTTTATATCAAAGTTTTAACCCAATACTTGCAAGTGCACAAGAGCAAAGTAATATGAAAGTATTAGGGTATCGAACCACAGAGAAAGGCTTAACTACTTAAATTATTATCTTCCTAAATTAATTTTATAAAAAGAAGAATGAGATTTTATTATTATTCCTAAATTAATTAAAACTAATGAATAAAATAAATAAACGGAAACTAACAGGAGATTAACCAAAGAAGATGATTTAGAACCTTGAATCCACCACTAAACTATATAACAATGATTTAATTTTATTTAGGAGAAAAGATTAAACTTTTATGTGGTGATCTAGGCTACAAGCTTCGATTCACTAGAGAAATATATTGTGCTTAAATTCATGACATAATCCATCTAACCATTAGCATGACTTATTCATTCCTATGACATAAATCATCTAAAATTAGCATGGACTATTCAATTCTAAAACCCACAATATACTTGCAAAAATCACATATCTCTCATACCCAAGACTACAAGAATCAAGCATGGATAAAAATATCAATTAACCCAAATAATTATTCTACAAGAACAATCACAAAGAATTAATTGCATCAAACCAATATCATCCCAAGATATGCAATCACATAAATAATAGAATAAATCTCCCAAAAATAAAATAAACTAAAGTCACATGGTTAGGGTTTCATCAAGATTCTAAAAATAAATTTAGTTCATGGCTAAAGGGAAAGAAGGAACCAATTTCTTGGAGTAGATCATGGCTTTCTTTTAATTAGAAGCTTGCTGGAAAATTCTGCTATTGCTGGAATTTTTCTGCTATTGCTGGAATTTCTGCTGCAGAAATTTTTCTGCTCCTGCTGTTTTCTGCTCCTGTATTTTTTCTGCTGCTGTTGTATATATAGACAAAAGAGAAGCAAAATCCTAATCCTTAAAGGATTCAAATACTAAAGTTCTAATCCTTAAAGGATTCTGCTAAAGTTTTAATTTTAATCCTTAAAGGATTCAAATACTGCAGCTTCCCTTTACCAAATTTAATATGGAATCTTTATTTTCCATTCTTTTTTAGAAATCTGCACAAAGATAAATAAAATAAATTAAATATAATAATTAGGACTAATAAATAAATAAAATATTTTCAAAGGCTAATAATTAAAACTTAAGGTGTTTATTTGTATTAAAAATCGACTCTATCACAATAATGATTATTGGCTAGTAGATTAATCTATTCAATTAAGGATAAAATTGAAAATAAAAATGAAAAAGATAATTTTAATTTTTTCCAAGTATATGTACTTTCGGTAGGAATGATCATTTTGCCCTTTAATGTTAACTTCTATATCACTATTCATAAAATATTACTACCTAAACCCCTTTGTTTTCCTTTTACTTTTTAAAAAAGTTGGAGAGAGTTTTTTTTTTCAAAGAAACTGGCTATATATAATTTAAAATTATCTTTACTTTTTTATTTATAACAAAGAACTTTTTATTCTATCTTTTCATATGCATAATTTATTTTTAACATTGTGGTGTATAATAATTTGATAATTTCACGACAGAATTTGGTGCACTTTGACATGTGTACTACACATTAGGGCTGTAAACGGGGCGGGTCTTACCCATACTCGCGCGGATCTGTACCCGTTTTTAGTGAGTAAGGTTTAAATTTTATACCCGTGGACCCGTACCCGTACCCATGCTCGTATTTATACTGCTATATGGGTCTGGGCAGGGTATGGTGATGCCCAGACCCATATACCCATGACACGTATTAATAAAATAATAATATATATTATATTAAATGGAGGGTAAAAAATATGCATAGAGAGGTTTGGTTGAGTGTTTAAGGAGGTAAACTTAAATTCTTGTTTGGCTTCCCAACGCAGGCTTGAATCCTGCTGCTATCAACCTTTTCTTCTTTTTCTCTTTTTTTTCTCCTTCTCAGTCCTAAATAGAGTCTCTTTAGTTGATGGATTTGGCCCAACTAACCTCTTTCAAATTATTTATTTATTTATTTTCAATGTTATTTCAAATGCCATTTCACAAATAATTTATTTTTACTAAATATAAAAATATATTCTTTCATCCCGTGTAGAAGCAATTTATGATAGTAATATTTTTGTCTTATTTTTTTTTCCTTGAATTGCTAAAAAATATGGATTGTGACAAAAAGGACAATCTTTTTCTTTATTTTTCTTTGTCGTTCTCTATCTTATATGCTGCTATTTGACTTATCTACGACACCGTATTATTACATATACTCTTTGTTCAGAGGTTGTCCAGGAATTTAGATTACAGACTGAAATTAATATAGTTAAAGGGGTCTATATCCCTATTCATTTATGTATATGTTAAATGATTGTATTTGTTGAAAGAAATGTTGAGGAGATTATGTTAATCATGTTAAAATTTTTATTTTAGGATTATACATTGTTTTATATATTTTTGTTTAACAGGAAAAAAAAAAAAAGAAAATTATCATACGGGTACGGGTATACCTAGACCCTACCTTGAACCCTGGAGGGTTGGGTTTGGGTCCATAATTTTATACCCTGGAGGGTATGGGTCCGGGTCTGGGTCCAAATTTAACTAGAAGGGTACGGGTCTGGGTCTGGGAGTACCCTGAGGGTCTGGACCCGTTTACAGCCCTACTACACATGTCACTCATTGAATTGTAAAAGTAACTAAATTCTTCAAGTTATGTTATAAAGAGAAAAGGAAATATAGTTTAAGGCTATATATAGGTCATTTCTTTTTTTTTTTTTCAACAAAAAATTGGAGAGAATTTAATGAAACAACTTGAGAATTATGTATTTTTAGGGTGTATTTGGATTATATTTAAGATTAAAAAAAGTTGGAGGCTTATTTGGATTAGATTTAAGATTAAAAAAAGTTAGAGGCTTATTTGGATTATATATATATGTACATTGAAGGAATATTTGGATTAGAATTAATTCAAGATTCATAATTCATTTTTCATAGAAATCTTGTCTTTAATGCTATACTATTATAATATACTAACTACTTTGAAGAACGATCCGGCTTAACTTTCTAAATTAAGATTGTGATTCAATAAAGGCTCAATGGTTTTATTCAAATATAACTTCTTGCCAGGAATTGTGATTTAACAAGAGTTGATCCAAAAGTCTTTACGCTCATATTTATGATTCATTAAGGGTCAATTGACTTTAATCGACTCAATTTCTCGATTTAAGACTTCTCATTCCAGATTAGAAGTATAGTTTTAAACTAAAAGAGAACTAAAATTTTTGCATTTTTCTAATAGTTTTTTCTTCTTGTTTGACATTTCACATGGTTGTGGTACTTGGGAAAAAAGAAGCTTTTGGTTGCTATGGGACCCTAAATCCATCCATTCAAAATCAATGTATACTATACCTTTTTCCTCTTTTCTTACTTGCAAAATAATAATTGAGTAAAATGTAATACCTTTTCAAATTATCTTTTAAGTTTTGAGTTTCATGTATGCTAAAAAATATTATTATTCTTATAGTTTTTCATCGTGAGAATTTCGGTAACATATTCTCAATCATATACATATTAGAGGTATATGTTTATTTAGTTTAAATTTTATTTACGGTAGAGCCCTTATTCTTTAAAATTTACCGGGGAGCCCTAACTCTTATAAGTTTTAGGGGGGAGCTCTGACTCTTTAAAGCTTCATGGGAAAACCCAGACTCTTAATTTTTTTTGGTTGTGTGTTTGTTGATTGTTTGAGTGGCTTGTGTGCCTAGAAAATGTTCGTAATACAGAGGAAACTCTACCAAAATTTTTTCGATCTTATAAAAAACTTAGGATTTTTAGTAACAACTTAATGTAAAATTTTAAATGAAAGGAGAAGTTGAAACTTCTAAATCTTTTAAGGGAAATTTTGTTAAGATTATAAACCCTAAACCCTAAAACATAAACCTTAAACCCTAAGCTTTAGAACTCTTGTTTATAAATATTATAAATGATTATAAGTTATATCTCCTTGTTAAGACTATAAGATTATATAAGACTTTTAAGTACGTCTAAAATTTAAACTTTATAATCGTAACTTAGAAGTTATGGAACTAACAATTCTTTCTCCTAATCATTCTTAGAATCTATAAAAATAACCAGATAACAGTTGGGTGTACAGAGAGTGACTCGTGCCTGGGGTTAAGAGTCTTGTAAGTGAATTCATTAATGGGGCTAATGGTTTTATTCATCATTGTCTTAAAACAAATATTGAAAGTAAAAAAGAAATGAGATGTCTGTGTGCAAAGTGTAAAAATAAAAAATTTATAGAAGCAGATGGTGTAAAGGATCATCTTTTACAGTTGGGTTTTGTCCCTTGTTATCATAATTTGACAGGTCATGGTGAAAAAATATGGCCACATGATGGGACGTGTTCTTGTGGAATGTTTTAGTACAATCCAATCAAATCTTGGGTAGAAAGTGCAAAGTCAATGCCAGAGGAAATGAACTCATACCGTGAGATGATAATTGATACAGCTGGACTAATCATGAAGAACCACCTAATCCTGTGGCAAAAATGTTTTTTAACATGTCAAAAGCGGTAGAGACATTATTGGTTGAAGGCGATGATAGACATTCAGTGTTATCTTCTTATGGCGGAGTTGTTGCACATTAAGTCTGAGAATCTATAAACTCAAAAGTCATACGATGATGTTTGTGTATTCATAAAGAAGCATTTGCCGCTAGGAAATAATATGGTCGAAGATTGGTATGTGACGCAGAAATTGATATCTAGGTTAGGATTGCCCTTGCAAAGGATTGTTGTGTGTCCTAATGGTTGTATGCTTTATTGGAAGGAGGACTCCGATAGAACGAGATGAAAGTTTTGTGGTAGTCATCAGTACAAGGTAAGTAGGAAGAAGAGAGAAAGAAGAGGAAACTTATGCCGAAGAGATCGGTGAAGATAGCATTTTATTTTCCGTTAATTCCTATATTGCAAAGATTGTATGCTTCGAAAAGAACTACCGAACACATGAGATGCCATTTTGGAAGCTCACAAGAGCTGGATGTGATGAGTCCTCCTAGGGATGGAGAAGCTTGGAAGTATTTTGATATGACTTACACAAATTTTTCCGTAGAAACAAGGAATGTGAGACTTGGCTTTTCACCTTTTGAAATGGTGGGAAAGACATACTCTTCGTGGCCAGTAATGGTAACTCCATACAACTTGCCGCCTTGGATGTGTATGAAAAAGGAGATAACGTTCTTGACGGTTCTCATCCCGGGTCCGAAGAATCCAAAAAATAACTTGGATGTTTATTTGCAACCGTTGATAGATGAATTAAATCAGTTGTGGGATGTCGGGACCCTGACATATCAAAGAAAGAGAATTTCCAAATACGGGCCGCACCACTTTGGACCATTAGTGCGTGTGAGTGGTTAGAGTACAATGAGGGTATTGGCCTGTCTGTATTGCATGGAACAAACACAGCCATTTTAGTTGCAAAATGGGGGAAAACAATCCTGGTTCGATTGACATTTATGTTTCTTACCACTGGGTCATCAATGTAGATGAGATTCCAGGTCTTTCAAGAAGGGTAGAGGCGAAGACCGCTCATCGCTGCCATCTAGACTTTTGGGAGATCGAATATAGGAAAGGGTCTGGCGCTTTTCAAAAATTACAGAAACAAGAAAAGGGTTGGACAAGGAAGATGTTAGGGGGAAAGATCACAACCAGACAAGGAGAAATATATTTTGGGATCACAACTATAATATTCTTCAAGTACTACTTTGAAGACAACGTACTTACACTCCACAAACGAGCTAGGTGAAATGATGATGTCAGGAATCTGCTTCATAAGGGTGAGGTTCTATCAATATGTAATCAACAAGAAAGAAAATTTGGCAAAATGAAAAAAAAAAGATTCTTGGATGATCGAGAATGGAAAGTGGCCTAGAGCTGTATCCTCCTTAATTATAAGGAAGTGGAACCTTACCTTCAGTAAATTAAACAATGTCCTTCCCTTCACACACGTTTCATATACATATATACACATCGTGTAAACTTTAAATTTACTTGTGCAGGAAATATGAATTAGAACTGAGAAATCTCAATTCGAATATATCAGATGATGAAATTCAAGAGAAAATAAGCAAGGGATTCGCAGATTGATTTAGAGTTGAAGTTAACCCTAAACCCTAAGCATTTAAATTTAATTAACAACAATTGTTATAGAACCTTATTAACCTTGTCAAATGTGTATACAGATGCACAAGTCCACGCAACACTGTAGTCAACTCCTAAAAAATCTATCTTTGGGTCCTTCTAAAAAAGTTAAGACGTGCACGGAATACATTATCAATGGGTTTTGGTTTCACACAAGAGATAAGAGTGAGGAGGGAGCAACTTATAATGATAGTGTGTGTGTATGTGAAACCAAACTATTACGGTGTTTTAAAAGAAATAGTTGATGTAGAGTTGACTAGAACACCAATCCAAAAGGCCGTCTTTTATTATTGTAATTGGTTTGATTTTTCGGATAGTGGAATGAGAATTCATCTTCAATATAAAATTGTTGATTTCACAATGACCGGAGGTATCAAGTTTTGTTCTTCCCGTATCTTGGCTCTAAAAAATCGAAGATCGATTGGGTTAGTGTGATGAAATCTCGATCCCACCTAATAGTTGTTTCCCACCATGATGATACGTTCTAAGAAAACATGGACATTCACGAAGGTTCTGAAATAGATGTGACGATTGAAGACGTAGGATCTCTCGTCCACGAGTCTCGTTCGTAAGAAAAATTAGATATCGTAGTCAAGACATATTATGAGGAAATACGAAATGATGAAACTGAAATAGAATGCAATTCTGATGAAGATATCGATTAAGACTCCAATGACGAGACCGACGAGTATTCCGACACTGCATCTGATAATGATTCCGATGTGGATTCCCACAGATAGAACATTCTATGATTAGCTTTTGTTATAGTTATGTTATTGTATTTGTGTTATCATTATAATTATGTTTATTAACTTCTTGTTATCATATTGATGATATTTAGAATATTTATAATTATAATTATGTTTATTATCTATAACTAACTCTATCCTCCTTATTTATATTACAAGTTCGATGCCCAAAGGATGTAAGAGAAAGGGTCAACCACCTCTCACATAGCAAGAGACACCACCTACGACGCAGACGGATCCACAAATTCTCACACAGTAGGATCTATTAACAGATACAGATACCGCCACGTTCCGACGCTCTCTGTTCATTTTCCGCACCAACCACACAGTCGTTATCATCTACGACTCCTTCTACTGATCTTGCAGCTTGCAAGCCGCCTCCGTATGATACTCGGCAATTATTGACCCTGAATATAGATCGGTAAGTTCAATAAACATAAAAAATATATTTTTATAATTATATAAACTATAACTAAATATAATATACTAACATTAATATGTACAAACTACATCCATCTTCGAGAGCTGCCACCCATATCTCAACTATCATGCAGGAGCAATTCACGGTCCCTTACCACCGTTAGTGTAAGGTCTCGCCGACATCCGGTGGGGAGAGTTTCAAAATGAATCCAATATTGTAGTTGTTTTAGTTTGTCTTAATTTTTTTTACAAGTCTTTAATGCTTATAATATTTTGAGTCAATTTTTTGAATCTTATACTGGTTATACTTATATTTATACAAATATTATTTTCTAATGTTTTGAAATTTCATAGAAAATTCATAAAAGATGCGTATGAGACCCAACATTATTAATGACCAAGATGAGACAGTCATGGGATGTCAAGGTCGGCGACTGGATGAGAGATTTGGTTGTCGATGCTCGGGCGGCGAGGAAGAGGCCCGTTTGGATTCTTGAGATATTTTGGGAGCAGATGATGAAATATTGGGAGAATCCTAAGTACAAAGTAGTTTGTGAATGGAATAAAAGGAATAGGAATGAGGGACGAAAAGAGGGTCGGGGAGCGGGGAAGCACACAAGTGGTTCTAAATCCTTCATAGAGCATCAGTTGAAGAGGTAAGAACTGATGTTTGATTTTACAACTGGTCGGAGGCAGCTCATCTCAGAGCTGAGAGCAGTTGGGCCGTAGTTTGATTGTTACCTTGCTGTTTGGAAGCGAGAGAGGATCATGAGATTGGTTGAGGCTGCAGTTTCCAATGTTTGCGCTGCTTCGATGAGCACATGAGGTGGTTTGCCGAGCAGGGCTACTTGCCTTACACCCCTATGCCCCTATCCACCAATAATGGACATTCTTAGAGTTGCTATGACTGCCGTTCCATCGACTCTTCGTCGACTGCAGTAGCTGCGGGGGCCTCAGACACGAGGGTATCTTCCTCTACTACCCATGCCCCCCTTCTATTGATGGCTAGGGCACCAGCAATGTTGATCCTCCCCCCACTCTCTATTAATGTTAGGGATCCTGAAGATGTTTGATACATTTTATGTTTTATGAATATTTTAATTAATGGATATTTTATGGGTTTGATGTTTTAGTTTATAGATATTTTATGGGTTTGATGTTTTATGTATAAACATAAGTTTATGAATATATACTGTTGTTGGTTTTTTTTAGTATTTTAGGGAGTTTCGGGTCTGTTTTACAAATTATATATATAAAAAAACATTACCGACGGGATACTGACGGCCTGACGATAGCAAACAAGTTTGAAAAGAACTAGTAGAAACCGATGGCACATTCCGTCGGTATAATTTGTTGGCCTTACCAACGAAAAGATAACTGTCAGCCTTATAGTCGGTAAAGCTTAGCGACGAAAAATCGAAATCGTCGGTATTTGTTTCCGACGGAAGAGGAGTGTCAGCTGCTGACAGACCACGAAAAATTAAAATTTTGTTGGAAAGGTCATCGGGAGTAGTAGGTCGATACAAATTGTTATCGACGTGAAGTGGCCGACGGTCAAGTAATTATCGGTTTGCCGTCGATAATAACTTATATCGACGGTAAGTCGAGAGCATCAACCGTCGGTTTTTACTTGTATTTTTGTATTGTTTGATTATCATCACCAATTCTAAGACAGTTTCCGGTAATAAAAAAACATACATGTGAGTTTAACATAACTCATAAGTAGGATTAAAAACGTATTTTACTTACTAAACTTATCATCATTCTATTAAATGAAATAAAGAGTTTAATGAAACACCTGAAAATTTTTTAGAGTTGAACTTATTTTTCACTTAAACTAAAAAATATTTAAAATATTCAATTAAACTATATTGTTTTGTTTAACAGAGGAATGTAAGAGTTGAGTAAATAAAATGTCTTTTTAAATCTTACTTATAAATTAAGTGAGACTTATATATTTCTTATTATCAGATTTCATAGTGTAATGATTTCACAGTGTAATGACACTAGTAACTAAAAATTTTTTATCAAAAATATTTGAGAAATTAAAAAATAAAAATAAAGATTAACCACTAAGTGAAATAAAAAATAATTTAAGAATACCAATTTTCTCTTAATCAAAAGTAGAGGACCATAAATATATTGCTGGACGACATTAAGAAAAATAACTAAAGGAATTCAGAAATGCAATATTCCTATTTTTTTTTTTGGGGAAGGGATGAAAATTGAGAAGTCCCCTAGTCATTATTCAGTGAACACGTAGTGCCGTCTGATAGTCCTCAAGGCCGGAAACTGTCGACACGTGTATCTTCGTAGTCCCACTTAGAATCAAAGGAGTCAACATTCTTGTCCACCGAACCAGAAAAAAGATATTTCACGTGTTGCGGGCCCGAACAAGGCGCGCCACGTAACACTAGATGTAGTTCTAGAGATCATAGGTGGGCCACACTCCCTCCAAACTCGTATCTGTTAAAGCTAGATTTGTCTCGCCACGTATTCCCCCTAAAATGAATCTCAGCGCCACACGTCTATTGCTCTTGAATTCACGCTGTACTTCAGTTACTAGTCCGCCGCTTTCCACCAGCTGTATACAAACCAATTGGTATAACAATTTTATCAAGTGGTCCAAATTGGTTGCATCAGTCCCAGTTCAATTTACCCAAGTCTCTTTTTTCATTTAAGAATGGAAGTTTGATTCAATTTAACATTTTGAGAAATTAGCCGTAAAGGATCTGAAACGTTTTAAATAATTTTAATTACCTAGTATTATAATTATAATAGTATTATAATTATAATAAAAGATAACATAGTAAACGTATTAAATATTATTATATTAAAAATATATATATTAGAAGATGTATTAAATATATATATATATATGATATAGGATAGGTAGGTGACGATATATTAAATTTTGATTCAAACCCAAAATTTTGGACCCCATTCATTCATTTAGCCTGTGGTGATATATAAGTTGAGAGCATTCTTCTGTTGTCAGATACTTACTAGGTATCCTTTTGAATTCATGTAATGATTGATAACTTACGTCACACGTCCCCGGCACCGGAGACTGGTTGCCGCCGGAGCACTGTTCTATCGGATCCTTCTTCCTCGATAGAACTCGATGGAGACAGGATTCGACACCAAAGATTGGAGTTACGCCGACCGAACTCGCTGGATCCGTTACGATCCGGTTTACACGACCGAGAACGGTGTTTCAAGAGGAGGAGACCGGAAAATGGTAAGTTACTTGATAATATCATTAAGGAATCTGATGAAGGAGAAGAAGAAGAATGTGGAGAGAGAAAATTAGCAGTAGCGAAGCAATTAGAAGAAGTCGGTGAGAGAGAGAACCCGAAGGAATTGATAATAATGAGGTGTTGGTCATATGGATCGGTTTCTGTGATAGGGAGAAGGAGAGAAATGGAGGATGCAGTGGCGGTTGAGTTAGGGTTTTTAGAAAGAGGATCTAAAACTTACGATTTTTTCGGAGTTTATGACGGTCACGGTGGTTCGCTCGTTGCGCATGCCTGCCGCGACCGTTTGCATAGGGTGTTAGTGGAAATATTGGAGAAAGAAGATGGAGATTATGATAATAGTGGAAGTATATTAATTAATTGGAATAAGGTTATGTTGGAAAGCTTTGAGAAAATTGATGAGGAGGTGAACAGAAATGGAGCAGCGGTGGCCACGATGGGATCTACGGCGTTGGTGGCGGTGGTTGGTGAGGAAGAGTTGGTGGTTGCTAATTGTGGGGATTCAAGAGCTGTTCTTTCACGTGGTGGCGCCGCCGTGCCTTTGTCCGACGATCATAAGGTAGGTAATATTTGCTTAATTAATTATAAATGCATTATATTCACAAAAGGTGAAAAAAAAAAAAAACTAACTTATTTATTTATTTATTGGAAAAGTTTCAAAATTAATATTAGACCATTATAGGTTTGATCAAGTAGATATAGTAGTAGTAGTAGAGACTGTTTTTGCAAAATCAATACATTTAAGTGGAAGGTCTGAAAGTAATAAAATTTATATCTTAGTGGTACGATATTGAACTGCTGTACTAAGAATTTATTGGTAGTTTACGAATATTTATACTAAAAAAAAACGTTTTTGAAGTTTAAAAAAAAGAAAGAGGTAGTGTTGTGGAGAGAAAATTCAAAATATTCAAGCTCAAGTTCGATTCCTAGGATAAGTTATTCTTATTCAGATTAAATTGCATATAACTTAATTTTGCACGAGCTTCAAGTAATAATAGAAAAGAATGGAAAATGTTAAAATGTGAATACTATTGATGAACATATAAATTGTACGATTCCTTCTACCATACTCTACAAAAATGTAGTAAAGATCATGCTTATCCACAAAAAAAGAAAAAGAAAAATAAATACTAGTAATAAATATAATTGTTTGTTAGTTTTAAAATAGTATACATTAATACTATACCTTATTTTTTTAGTAGATGAGATTAATAAAATAATTATATTGTCTTAATTCTATGTTGGATATATTAGATTGTCCTTATTCAGGGACGTAAATTTAATTTATTAAATTAAGTCAAAGTATTTATTAAATTGTATTTTCTAAATAATAGTAATAAAAGTTATATAGAAATTTTTTTAGTTTATGAAAATTATTAGAACAAATAATTTGAACTTGAGGTGGAGAGAGATATTAGAAGGGTGGTGCTATATGGTTATATATTTAGCCATTTTTTGATGACTAGATAGGGGTGATGACTAGATAGGGTACAAGTGTTCTTTTAATGGACGAATCCTTATACCTTATACTAATATATATATATATATATATTTATATGTCCCGCCTGATCATTCTTCCGATTTTCTTGGTTTAAATGCGTGCATATTACCTGCTGTTGGTGTGCTAAGTTGCTAATGGTATTTCACATTTCAATGCACAGCCAGACAGATGGGATGAGTTGGAGAGAATCGAGCTATGTGGAGGTAGAGTAATAGATTGGAATGGGCAGCGGGTCTTGGGAGTACTCGCCACTTCCCGATCCATAGGTATGTATATCTATCCAATTCCATCCGCAATTCACCATCTTATACATTTAATTACAAGAACAACCTCGTGCATATATATATATATATATATATATAGACATATGCATGTTTTAGTGTGTTTTGTAATAATATAATATGCATGCAGGCGATCATTATCTGAAACCATACGTGATATCCGACCCGGAAGTGATAGTGACCAAGAGAACAAACGGAGACGAGTTCTTAATCTTAGCCAGCGACGGATTATGGGACGTTATCTCTAATGAAGCTGCATGTAACGTCGTAAGGAGATGTTTGATGAATAGATCGAGCGAAATTAGTAGCAGTAGTTCTGGAGAAGTTGGAATATTATTCGAACAAGTAAGTCCTTCTGCAAGGGCGGCTAAGATATTGGCAGAACTTGCTATTTCTAAAGGCAGCAAAGATAATATCAGCGTCATTGTCGCCGAGCTGCGGAGGTCCTCGTCTCGCTAATCGCTGGATCCCCCGGTGTGTGTGTGTGTGTACAGCTTAAATACTCTAATTTCTTCCTTGTTCCTGCACCAACATATTTCCTGAGAATTTCATTTATTTTAAGTTTGTTGGTTTTACTTCTCTGCTGGCTTCCTTCTAATTACAAGTCGTTCGGAATAAATTAATGCCTATATCAGATTCAAGGATCCGTTTCTCTTTTACCTGACTTGAGAATAATTTAATCAAATATGCTGGAAATTATTGAGTGGCAACTTACATCCGTTTCGGAGGGTTTTCTCGATGGTGATATATCTTCAACATGTTTGTAGTGCCAACGATAAGTTTCGAAAATGTCGGAATGATTCGTTTATTTGTCTTTTATTTTATGTTCATTAATTTTATACTTAGTTATATTATGCTAGATGTAATTCATGTAAAAATGATATTATTTTATTTTAAACTTATTAATTGGATAAAAATCACAAAACTAACATTCTCAGTGTACTGTATGTAAGTAACTGTACCTTACGCGGACTTATGTTTCCTTCTTAAAATCATTTACCTATAAAAAATTTATCCATTTTGCTTTGAAAGACTTCCAAGCGATTTTTAAATTTTCACAACATTTATATTTTTTATTCTTTGATTTCTTTTTTTCATCGTTTTAGTATCTTTGCTAGTTAACCAAAAATGAAATTGTAATTCTCAATAAAAAAAGGTCAATGAAGAAGTAGTTTTCATGTTATATGTAGAACTAAGAATATATTTATCTGTATATTTTCATCTTTTTATGCTTTATATTTGTATTTTGGTGTTGCAAATTGTATATTAGATATTTTATAATCTCTTTTTTGTATTTTAAATATATAAAATTATGAAAATTACTTGAATGATCAAATATTAGGTTTTAAAATATACAAACGCCTATTTTTCACATTGAGAATGCCGAGTTTCAAAGTAAAAAATGTCTAGTTTTAGAATTAGAAATGCTCAATTTTTTTAAAACTAAGAATGCCTAGTTTTGATATTTGCAAATGCCTAATTTTAAAATTAGGAACGTCTAGTTTTTAAATTAGGAAAGCCTAATTTTATAACTGAGAATGCCTAGTTCTAAAACTAGGTATTTCTTCTTATAAAATTTACGAATATCTACTTTTTATATTGAGAATCCAGAATTTCAAAACTAGCAACGTCTAGTTTTAAATTAGGAATGCATAACTTTTAAAATTATGAATGTCTAGTTTTGAAATTCTGGAATGCAAAATTTTTAAGTTAGGAATGCCTAGTTTTTAAGTTAGGAATGCCTAATTTTATAACTGAGAATACCTAGTTCTAAAACTAGACATTTCTTCTTATAAAACTTAAGAATGCCCACTTTTTATATTGAGAATCCAGAGTTTCAAAACTAGTAATGTCTAGTTTTAAAACTAGGAATGCCTAACTTTTAAAACTGTGAATGTCTAGTTTTGGAATTCTGCAATCCCAAGTTTTTAAGTTAGAAATGCCTAGTTTTATAACTGAGAATGCTTAGTTCTAAAACTAGGCATTTCTAGTTTTAAAACTTACGGATGCCTACTTTTTTACACTAAGAATGTCGCGTTTCAAAGCTAGTAATGCCTACTTTTAGAATTAGGAATGACCGATTTTTAAAATTAAGGATGTCTAGTTTTAAAATTTGAGAATGCCTAGTTTTTAAGTTAGGAAAGCCTATTTTTTAACTGGGAATGCCTAGTTCTGAACTAGGCATTTCTAGTTTAAAAATTACGAAAAATGCCTACGTTTTACACTAGAATGCCAAGTTTCAAAGCTCACAATGCCTAATTTTTGAATTTGGCATGCCTAATATTTAAAATTAATAATGTCTAGTTCTGAAATTTGGGAATTCCTAATTTTAGAAGTAGGAATGCCCAATTTTTAAGTTAGAAATGCCTAGTTTTATATTTGAGAATGCTTAGTTCTAAACTAGGCATTTCAAGTTTTAAAATATATGAATGCCTTTTTTTTTTTTTTTTACATTGAGAATGTCGAGTTTAAAGCTAGTAATGTCTAGTTATAAAACTAGGAATGCCCAATTTTTAAAATTAGGAATGATTAATTTTGAAATTTGTGAATGCCAGTTTTAGAACTTTTAAGTTAGGAATGCCTAGTTTTATATAGAGAATGCCTAGTTCTAAAACTAGACATTTCTAGTTTTAAAACTTATGAATGCCTACTTTTACACTGAGAATGCCCGAGTTTCAAAGCTAGCAATGCCTAGTTTTAAAATTAAGAATGCCTAATATAAAATTAGACATTTATAGTTTTAAAATTTACGAATGTCTACTTTTTACACTGAGGATTCTGAGTTTCAAAGCTAGCAATACCTAGTTTTAGAACTAGGAATTCATAGTTTTTAAAATTAGGATTGCCTAGTTATGAATTTCAGGAATGCCTAATTTTAGAATTAGGAATGTCTAGTTATAACCTGAGAATGCCTAGTTTTAAAACTAAGAATGCCTAGTTCTAAAACTAGACATTTCAGTTTTTAAACTTTGAAATGACATAGTTTAAGAATTGGGAATGTCTGGTTTTAAATACTAAAAATGTCAAATTTTAAAATTGAGAATGCTTACTTTTAAAACTATGAATGCCTATCGGTGACAAAAAGGACAAAACGATAACCAAATATAAAAATGATTCCCGACTGGTGAAGGTATATTGACCACTGCAATTGCAATAAATATACGAATAAACACAATACATTTGAGTTCTTCCTTCATTGCTACCTACTTTAATTTCCTTTGCGAATACTAAACTCTAACCTGAATGCATGACTATTGTACAATTTGAATGCATCTTCTTCGAATGAAACAATAGTTCCAACAACGAATCTTTAATTGATGTTTCAACAACAACTGCATTCACACAGAAAAACAAAGATTAAAACACATAAAATATGTAAATACATGCAACAGAAACCATCAGAAACAAAAAGGATAGGTTGAATGTTAAATTGCTTATAAAGTAGGTATTGTCAGTTATAAAAGTAGACACTCTTCCTTATGAAAGTAGACCCTTTTAAAAAAATATGTACTAAATAAATACGTTCAAAATACGACAAAAAACATCTAAAAAAATCGATTTAGATTTTCTTTGACGTTAATGCCTTCGCTTTACTTAATATAAAGGCTTCTCCCTTGTAATATTAGGATTTAGGATTTAGGGTTAGACATATAATTAAATCTTTTAATACAACTATTGACATTTATCTAATATACTAATAAAATTATACTAGGAGATGTGTCTGAACTTTGCTCAAATACTTCAAAAATCTATGAATTATCACAAAATTTATTCACAAATTCTTTTATAGCTAAACTAAATTGTGAATTTCAACATTTCAAAAATAGATAAATTTCAAATTTAGTATTTTGATATAAGACAATTACCATAATTCACTATATACTTCTCAGCAAATTTTATTATTTATAAAAAACATTAATAAATCTAAACTTAATTAGTTCACATCTAACTTGTTGCCTCTTCTTTGACATGTAGTACAAAATAACGGTACCAGTAAGTTAACTCTTTTTCAAGTATCCGATTTTGAATAAAATTATAAAGATTAATATATGAAAAAAAAAAAAAAAATGAAAGAGAAGAAACCTACTAAAAATATATGCTCCTAGTCATCCTTAAAATTAAGAAGTCTCAAGTAAACATATAATCAATTTATCACTGTGGTCCAAGACTGAAGCTTTAACGGTATTTTAAAATCCCCATCTTATGCGTTAAATTCTATTTCACATGTCCCGTTCCAAATGCCACCATGTTATTGATAGACCCCCACAACAACGCCATCATTAAAAAAAAAAAATTGTAGTGATAATTGACCCGGTTGGAATCAATTTTGTAAAATAATCAAACAGTGAGTGATAATATTACTTCTTTATCCTTTTACCTATTTTAGATGCTGAATTTGAATTACGTTTGAATTTTAACATAAGTAATAAGTATAGAGCCTCCCTTTTAGAATTGTGGCAGTTTTTTCATTTCAAATCACACCGAAATCGTCATGTCTAATACAATACAGTAATTCCCACTTTCTATTTGTCACACTATTCATTATCTTTTCCTTCAATTTTTTTTTAGTAAAGTAAAGTTAGTTGAGAGTTCATTTATAACATGGAGGTTATAGGCTAGCCAGGTTGCAGATTGAGCTCATTACTCGCCTAGTGACCTTGTCTTTTACTATTTTTCTCACACTTAATTTACCGTTCATTTTCTTCTCCTTAGTTTTTTACATCAAATTAAATTATCTCCGAGTATAAAGGTTATACAACAAGAGAACTTCTGGGTGTTCAAATTACAAGTGAACATGGAACTGAATTACTTGTATAAATTAACCACTTAAAATTTAAATTTCATATACTCCTTGCTTGATTTGTCTTTTTGCTATAACGACATCCCGTTTCCAACATCTAATACTTACAAGCTCACCAAGCGATCTTGTCGCTTAGCACGTAGTCTCTCCCGCACTCCCTTTAATGTTCATCTCCTCCTTAATTTTTTCGATTAAGTAACATTATTTGACAGTTCAAAGATTACCAAAAAACTTTTGAGTCTAGCAAGTGAACCTAGAATGATGTGGAAAATTAAAAGAAAACCTAGAAAATTTTTAAGGAATAAGTCAATATGCTCAATTGTTCACTTTCTCGTTCCGTCTTTTGCCATGCCAGCCTCTATTTTCTAACATCTAGCTAATAGCTCGCCAAGCGACCTTGTCACTTTTTGCTTAATGTCCCTCGTACTCATTGAATGTTCATTTCCATTAATAGCTTGCAAGTGTTAAGACAGGCTTACAAGCTCGTCAATTTCCACTTAACGTTAAACTCTTCTTTTCTCACTGAATTTAAAGTTCATTTTCTTCTCTTTTCATTAAAGTTATTAAAGAGTTCAAGGATTACAAGAGAAGAGAACTTTTGAGTCCAAAAATTATGAGCAGACATAAAATTACAAGGAAACTTTATATAAGCCCAGAAAATCCTCAAAATTTTTCCAGCTAACTCAAATATCAACCTCAATCCAGAGAAAAAAAGAACTGAACAAAAATTCAAACAAAGATCACAGTGAACATATGAACATAACTAAAAGAAATGAGAAGGACAATGAGATAGTAATATTTATAAAAACAAGGGTTCAATTAATAGATGATAATCTTTTATTACAAAATAAGAGCATGAATCATCTTATTCTCCAAAAAGTCACCTAAAATAACAAAACTACAAAAGAGAAAAAAAAAAAAAAAAACTACCTAAATATAAACTAAGGGGGAAGGGCATCATCATAAGGATGAGCATCAGCAGAGGAACCCTATTAAGAGCTCCCTATTGAATCCCAAGAGGATTCTCTCAGCCACCTTTTCTTTGAAGTTTCACCAAGAGCCGACCCCAGTCGAGCTGCCCCTTGGCAAGCAACCATCTGGTGACTAGAACCCTAGCGAGCAGTCTACTCATCACAGAGCCTCTGCCCTAACAGCCTCCAGAGATATACCCTCCATACGATCAACCTTCTTCTCCACCTCTGCCATGTCCTCATCCGCAATCTTTTCCTCAATTTCTAGTACCATCTTGAATAAACAGCAAAAGAGGGATCCATAGGGGTCATGGTCTTGGTGACCATCACACCCCTATCCCTTCCATTCGTTCAAGCATATTTCTACTCTCAAGCCTAAGAGCATTGTTTTCTTACCTAAGATAGTTGTTTTCATGCCTCTCTTGTTCATAAAGGCACTTGAGAGTGATTGGAGAGGCAGTTATAGTTTCATTTTCATTTACAAACCTTTTTCTAAACGAAGGAAGTAAAGAAGGAATGAGGAGTATGAAAGAAGGAAGGAAGGAAGGTGGAAGATGAAGACTCAAAGTGAGTGGGTTTTCTGGTGTGTGAGGTATCTCGCCTCGAAAAGACACCTATAAATAGTTGGGTAGGAGAGGAAATGTTACGAAAAAGTAGCATAGAGAGAAATTGGCGAGCCATAAAATTTAGGAGAAAATATATGAATCTACGTACTCTGACTCGATGTTGGAAGATGGAGTGTGCAGAAGTCCTTCATTTAATGCACATCAAAATCTGAGTCAGCAGGTTGTGATAATGATTGTGCTAGGGCGCCTTTTGCAAAACCCTAATCTTTCTTTTTTTCCCTTTAACTGATAGCATACTACGACATCATTTATGATGTAATTGACAATAAAAGACATCGTTAATCTAGTGCTCATAGAACTAAAGTGATGCTAAAATTGCCATTATTAATCCTAAAACTTATATTTTAATTTTGAGTGGAGGAAAAATTTGAGACAGAAATTTAGTGTGATAAAATGTTTGTAGATCACTTAAAATCTTGGATTGTAAACCCTTAAAACCTTGTAACTGTTCCTTTGTAAAATTCAAGGAAAACAAACATTTGAGTAGTTTAATTTGACACTAAATCTGTAACACTCTACCTAGTAAGCACCTAGCATGACTCTAAAATTGCGGTCGTTATGAAAGTAGAGTTTGGGGTCTGATGTAGTAGAGTATATTATTTTTGACACTTAGTGGTATTTTTTAGATACTTAGGAATGAGAGTAAAACTTTATCACATTGAGCTTTTATTAGTGGGGTTTGTAAGTGTCTTTAAGTGGGATTTTTTTTAGTATACTTGGCAAGCGCATTTTAGAAATTTAAGTACTTGACATTTCCATATAAGGTTTTAAAGTAGTGAGTAAAAAAAAAACCTTAATGATTAAGGAATTGCTGCCACCTCCATTTCCACCCGTCATCACCGTGCGTTTCTTTTTTTTTTTTCTTCACTACCCGCCATTACCACCTTATATATATGTGTAGGCCATGAAAGTTTTTTTTTAGTTAGTTTGTTTGGTAGGGACAGTAATTCCCTAAATTAAGGTTAGTGTTTGCATTTTTTTTTTATCATTTTTGTCAGTTAGATTATATATATAGTTTAAGTTTGTGATTTTTTAGGATTTAAATATTTTAAATAGATTTTAGTATATAGTTAATTGTGGTTTTTTAAGAAAGTATATTTTTAAGGGTATAGGATTTCCGATCTTTTAAGGAACTACTATACGTATATATATATATATATCCTAAGTTCATTTCGTAGGATCTCGATATTATTTAGGGAATAGGATTATTTGTCTGGTACTTAATTTAATATTAAATATTTTTATTACTATATTTATAGGATCATAACGTGAGGCCTGTATTCAGGTGAGTCCACAAACCCCATTTTTATTATTTTTCTCAAATACTGGTTATATAAATATGACTTCTAAACTTGTCATAAAATATTTACTGCTTTGGGAACGATATAACTTAGCATTTTTTTTATTGGAGATGTTGTCCACAATGTGATTCTCTATTCTTGAGAAAAACATAGGAGCGGTGCTCCGTTTTTAAAACAAACTATGATGGTTTGAGAGAAAAAAGAGTTATTATTGTTGTGAAAAGGATTAGTCTCGTACACACGTTTTTTGGAAATATTTATGTATTGAAAAATGCTCTAGTCTGGAAAAGTTGCATGGTTTGACATACATAAATGTAGATCTGACATATTTTTAAAATCTGCATAAACATGTGTTGACTGATGGATGGGGATTTTGCTATTTTAAGGTATTTATGACTTGGATCTGTTTCAACGGCCAAACAAGTGGCCTTTTGGTTTGTAACTATGTATGAAAACCCCATTCCGACCAGGGATAAGGTTTTGGTTATGATCATGTGTTTGGAAATGTCAGAGGATTGCACTGTAGGTGGCTAGTCCCCTGTACTAGGGCCTCTTCCGACGACGTGGACGGTTTCTGACTCGAAGAGTAGATCCACTTGATAGAGGAGGCGTAGTACCATAGAGGGTTTGGCTCAATCAGTATTTACGTCAAACATCACATCATACTCTGCGATGGGACGGCCGCCTTGTGGAGAGTCAAGAGGGACTTGAAACTAAGGTTAGTCTCAAGGCAAACCTGGTAGGTGCCCCAAGATCTATAGCCTGGTTTCATGTGAATGGAGATTGCGGTACATATGGAATCGAGCGCTTGTAAGATGTTTAGCTGGTATTGATTATGAGATGCCGGAACTTATTTCCAATGACCTCGTTATGGGATCCGGACTTTGTCCGTGGAGCCTGACTGTTGTATCACATGTTCTTTTGAATTCGAGTGTACAAGCTGCATTGATGTGTCTTGATTCGCTCAAACTTCTCAGTTGTGTTCAAACCCCTTATTTAGGTTCAAGTATCAGTACTGTTAAAGCAGCATAAGAAAAATGTTTTCTTATAACATCGCATGAACCGTTTTCGTGAAACTGCATCATTATTATTTTAAAGATATCACTAAAACACAAACACGTGGACTCACTGAGCGTATGCGCTCACGTTTTTCCGTATCATGTTTTTCCCAGATTGACTCAAGACGAATAGAGGCGCAGTAAGCCGCTGAAGTAGTATGCCTGGAGTTGTAAGATTGGGTCATCAGAAAGGACGTGTTTTTTTTTTTTTGTTTATTCTTATGCTTGAGCGGTTTGTAAAGTATTTTCATCCTTGTATTAGAATGATCATTAGAAGTTTTCTTGAACCTTATGTTTTGAGCGTTCTATTAGTATACAGTTTACTTAGTTTTCCGTTGCGTATTGTGTGTATATACTTCTAAGTGTTGCCCCGGGTTTCGTTTTGGTTTCTTTTGGGACTTGTAGTTTAGTGTCGAGAGGCATGCAAATACCTTACCCAGCCGCAGTTAACCTATTGGAAGGGTTAGGAGTATCACAGGTGGTACCAGAGTATCTAGGTTTGATACTAGGTTTGAATCGTTAGATCCTAGACAAGCTATAAGAGTTGAATTTTAAAACCTTGATGTCAACCATACGATTTATTGGCCAGTACTGACCCTAAGATTCTGTTTTGTTGGTACTAGATGGCACACCACTCTAATAGATGGGTATACCAGGAGGGCATGCTTGTGGACATGCCCAGCAGGACTGCATCATCATCATCGTATTCCTTTAAAGAGACCATCCGAGAGAGGGACCCGATCCTAGTGGTTGACCTTTCAGATGGTGAGTCGGTAGAGGGACTAGTGGCACAGGGGATAGGGCTTGGTGCGTCGATAGAAGAGGGTTCCAGTAAGCCCAAGTCAGACTTAGAAATGGTACCCGAGCCGGAGGGAGTGGCACTGGTAGATGCTGAGGGCATGGGCACCTTTGTAGCAGGTGGTTCCTTGTTATCAATATCGCTTATTTGTGGTTATTGCTTATGGCGCGAGCAGCAGATTGAGGCTGCAAGTCAGGAGATTGCGGAGCTGAGGGATGATATTTCTTGGATGGATGCCTTATTTTACACGGTTCATCAGGCATGTTGACAGGAGACGACAAGGGCTGATAGGTTGGAGATGGATTTAGCCTAGATACGTGAGGCTTATGCAGCCAGAGAGAGAGAGAGATTCTTGAGCTGATCGAGGAGCGGGACTGGCTTAGACAGTTCTCCACCCATTTCCTTAGCACCACCAGAAACTTCCTAGATAGAGCCCGTGCTGAGTTGGAGTCCCGGGCAGGATGTTCCAATAGTTAGGCAGAATAGAATTTGATTAGGGTACAGGGTAGTTGTATATTTTTTTAGATACTTGGATAAGTATGAGTGTATTTTGGTTGGTACTTGGCACAGTAGCTTTACGGTCGTAGATACGAGGTCCCCGGATTTTAGATATGTATAGTGACCTGGCCACATATTTTTGGGTGGTAGGACTAGGATGATCTAGTTGTATTTTGACACCACTTGTACTGAAAATCTTCATTTTGAGTTATATATATTTATATATACGTATTGATGTTTGTGCCTATGATGAGTATATAACTTGTTATGAAATATTTGTAAACTTAGAGGTTTATTAGTGTTGGAACTTTTTGGTTGTTTAGAAATATGTCGAGTTCACGATCTCCTAATCATGTAGACGAGGCCGTATTAGAAAGTTCCCAAAACAGACAGTCTGAATCCATAAGGGAGACTACACCTCGTCTAGAACAAGCTACGCACAAGATAATCAAGGATTTTATGGTCAAGATGATGGAGTTGTTAGAAGCTTCAATGGCCACTAGGAGGAATGAATGAGTACTTGCCACTGAAGCGGATAAAGCATTGGAGCAATTTCAAAAGTTTCGACTCCTGGAGTTCTATGGAGAAGTTGAATAAGAAATCAAAGCTGAATTATTCCTTAAGCAGCTGAACGATACTTATGATACCTTTAAGTACGAAGATGCCGTGAGAGTAACGTTCGTAGCTTTTATACTCCGCAGAATGGAAAAAGATTGGTGGCTTAGAGCTTGCGAAGCTCGGGCACTTAAGGACTAACCATGGACTTGGAATGATTTTCAAGAAGAGTTAAAAAAGGAGTACAAACCTCGTTGCGTTCGAAGCAACAAGAGGACAAATTTCAACAACTAAGGCAGGGTAACCTGACAGTTGCACAGTATTCGGCAAAATTCAATAAGTTGGCTAAGTATTGTTTAAGATTGATAGATACTGATGAAAACAAGGCGCGACCGTTTGTGAAAGGATTAAGGGTTGAGTTGCTACGGGCTTTGGCTCCTTTACCACAGATGGGATTTGCGGCAACAGTAGAAACCACCACACCGATAGAGATAGCTGATCAGATGGTTATACAAAGGAAAGCAGCCATTGGCTCAGCTGCACCACCCATATAAACATCCTGGACAAGGATCATGGAAACTTGGAGATCGCAAGAGGCCCTGTGGCGAGCAAAGAACTAGAAATAGAGGCCGACAAACCCTAACACCTGGAGGGGTCCATGGAATATGTACATACTGTGGATGAAGTGGACATGTGGCAGAAACATGTTATCGAAAGTTAAGAATATGTTTCCGGTGTAAAAACCCAGGACATGTTAGTGAACAGTGCCCTGAGATGCAACAAGCACTTCCGAAGACGTCCAAAAGAGCTAGCCGACCCCAGACTATGATAGAAGCAATAGGAGAGAGAAATAATAAGCCACAAGTGAATGAAAAAGTTTATGCATTGGATGGACTGCCCGTAGACACCGAAGCGGATGTACTTGAAGGTACGACTCAAATCTTTTCTTAACTAGCAAGAGTACTTATTGATCCTGGAGCTATGCGTTCCTTTGTTGTCATGCATTATCAGTTGATAGTTAGTACTCCTACGGGCATGAGTAAGAAAGCTAAGGTAAAGTACCCAGATTGTGACATCTACGTCGATAGTGTGATTTTATCAGGTCACTTGGTTGCCTTACCATTTGAGGGTTATAATGTGTTACTGGGGATGGACTGGTTGTTTAAACATTACGTGCAGGTGGATTGTCGACGGAAGTTGGTTAAGTTTAGCCGACCGAATATGCCAATCCTTGTATTCCAAGGGAAGAAACGAAGCGGGAGAATCCCTTTTTGTCTGGCATAAAAGCCAGAAAGTTGTTATGGAAAGTATGTCAAGGGCACTTAGCATATTTACTCAACAAGCCTAAGGAAGAGGTAAAATTAGAAACAGTACCCGTGGTGAAGGAGTTTGTAGACATTTTTCCTGAGGAGATAACAACGTTGCCCCCAGATCGAGAGTGGAATTCAGTATAAAATTGGTACCCGATGCTAAACCAATATCTCGAACCCCATATCGAATGGCAAGAGAAGAGTTGAGAGAGTTGAAAAAGAAACTAAAAGAATTGTTGCATCAAGGATACATTTGTCCAAGTACATCTCCTTGAGTTGCGCCAGTTTTGTTTGTAAAGGAGAAGGATGGAACCCTCAGAATGTGTATAGATTACGAAGGACTGAAGAGTGTAACAGTCAAGAACAAATACCACCACTCCCACTTATTGATGAGTTATTTGATCAACTCCGAGGGATATGACACTTTTCTAAAGTGGACCTGAGACAGGGGTATTACCAAGTCAAGATAAGAGAAAAAGATATTTCGATGATAGCTTTCAACACACGATATGGGCATTATGAGTTTGTTGTTATGCCATTTGAATTGACTAATGCACCTGCAACATTCATGTACTTGATACATAGAGTCTTTTGTCCTTACCTGGATAAGTTTGTGTTAATATATGCCCTAGACCAATTAACTCACATTTATGATTTATGAAGCATGTATTTTGAATTGTATTTTATGCTCTTGGTCATCAAGTATGTGACTTGATAGTAAAACCCTTATAGCTAATAAAATACTATTCATTTTTGTCCATAGTTTTATCACATCTTGTATTATTAAACTAGTGTGAATTTGATTGATGATCAAGTTTTACTGATCATGAATATGAGATATAAAATCAATCCACAAAATACATATTGAGAATATTGTATTGGACATGACCCAAAGTGAAGAAGAAATATTGCATGGGTTTGAGTCATAAGTATTTCTTCTTAGTTTTATATTTTGTGTCCTTTGACCTAATGTTTCTAATGCTTCTTGTATGGGGAGAAAATATGTTTTGACATAGTCAAACATCACTTTTAATTAGGTGATTATTATGACTATTGGTTGGCTTATTTTCTTGTCATGGCTTGAATATTGGAGATAGTGAAACAGATTTTCCCTCTCTTTTAGAGAGAGATATCCATGGGCCCCTTGATAAGGAAGACTGGAAAATATGCATGGTCATGCTCAAATTAGTATTAATAATATGTTATTAATATTATTTGTCGGAACAGTCTGCCTGGTGATCAAGTAAATGGTTAATTGAGTTTTATAAGGATGACTCGGTCCATGCCTTATACTTAATTAGGATATTGTATGACAAAAGGACTAAATATTAAATATGATGCTAGGTTATTATGGCTTTACTTAACTTGGGTAAGCATAGTGTCTTGCTAGAGGCCGCTTATATTTTGTGAATAAATGTCTAGGACATTTTTCATTCACTACCAACGTTAAGTGAACCTACAAGGTCACATGCATAGACGATCTTGTGAGCACAATGTCCACGTGCAATGAATCTAGATTGTGTCCAGATTTGTTGAACATATATAAAAGGGGAATCATATTCCATATTATATTTTCTGGTAAGTTAATAAGTAACTAATTTTATTTATCGGATAAATGAAATTAATTACTTAATATTGCTCATCCAATCGTTGGATGATTATAGGAATAGACAGGCGAGATTAAACTGTCACTAGATAACAATTAGGATTCTGATATTGACAGCTATAAAAGGTTACGTTAACCGTTTTCTCGGTAGTCGTCTTTATCTGATTAAAAACAAAAATCCTAAAACCTAGAATGGTGATAATAGTATCTAGCCTCCCTCTCTCCAAAATTCCACGTATTACTAGATAGTCAGGATTAGTTCTGAACAGTTTTCAGAACACAGAAGGGACTAGCATCTGATCGCTTGCAGAGGAGTTCGTCGCAATGATACCAGTAGAGGGCGAAGCGTAAACAGCAGCGCCTCCACACCAAACAATCAAAAAAATATTGAGGTAATTTCTATCCAATTAGTTTTTCTAGTATGTGCAGATGTTGTTGGTGGATTTCCGTTGTTTTATTTTATTTGTTTTTGCCTACGGATTCTAACAGTTTGTGGTGATTTTTGTTGACGATATCCTTGTTTATTCACCCAACCTTGAAGCTTATGAACAACATCTTCGAAAAGTGCAAACCCTACGGGAGCATAAGATGTATGCCAAGTGTAGTAAATGTGAGTTTTGGATGAGTCAAGTAACTTTCTTGGGACATGTCATTACTCAGGAAGGGATCTCAGTAGATCTGGTGAAGGTAGAAGCAGTGACCCATTGGGTGCAACCCAAAACACCAACCGAAGTATGTAGTTTCTTGGGTATGGTGGGATATTATCGGAGATTCATAAAAGACTTTTCTAGAATTGCTGGACCTTTAACACGATTAACCAAAAAAATAACCAAGTTTGAATGGACGAAGAAGTGTGAGAGGAGTTTCCAAGAGTTAAAGAATCGACTGACTTCTGCACCAGTATTAACACTACCCGATCCTAACAAGGAATTTTCCCTGTACACAGATGCTTCAGGGGAAGGCCTAGGAGCCGTTTTGATGCAAGACAGGAAAGTTGTAGCTTATATTTCAAGAAAGTTGAAGGATCATGAACGAAATTATCCAACACACGATTTGGAATCAGCAGTTATCGTGTTTGCCCTTAAGAAGTGGCGACACTACTTGTGTAGAGCCAAGTATGAGATCTTTACCGATCATAAAAGCTTAAAGTACCTATTTTCTCAAAAGGACTTGAACATGAGACAACGTCGATCGATGGAACTGCTGGAGGAATATCGATGCCCAATTAACTACCATCTGGGAAAGGCGAATGTGGTGGCAGATGCATTGAGTAGAAAAGCAAAGATATCAATTATTAACTTAACGTCCACACTACAACAAGATATTAAAAGCTCCCAAAAGAATAATAAGGAATTCTAGGAGTTTAAAAGCCGTATGGAAGCTAAGAAATTAGAGGATTTTTGGACACTAGAAGCTGATGGGAGCTTGTGCTTTCGGAATCGGTTGGTGTACCCGATGAAACTAAACTTAAGCGTAAAATACTAGAGGAAGCACATAGAAGTAAGTATTCTATGCATCCTGGAGAGAATAAGATGTATAAAGATTTAAAGCAAAACTTTTGGTGGAATGGAATGAAAAGAGAGATTGCAAAGTATATGGCAGCTTGTCTTATGTGTCAAAGGATTAAAGTGGAGCACCAAAAGTCAATAGGACTACTGTAACTGCTACCTATTCCTGAATGGAAATGTGATCATGTGATAATGGACTTTGTTATAGGACTGCCTCGGACCAAGGGATATAAGGATACCATCTGGGTGATCGTTGACCGACAAACAAAAGTGGCACACTTTATTGCCATTAATATGACATACCCCTTGGAAGTCAGTGCAAATTTATGTAGAAGATATTTTACGACTTCATGGGGTGCCTGTTGATATTGTATCAGACTGAGACCCAAGGTTTACTTCAAGGTTTTGGCCTAAGTTCTAGGCAGCTATGGGGACTAACCTAACTTATAGTACCGCAGCACACCCCCAGATCGGTGGACAGTCCTAGAGAATAATTCAAACCCTAGAGGATATGCTGAGAGCTTGCGCCTTAGACTTTGGGAACAAGTGGGTTGACAATCTTGCTTGCCCTGAGTTTGCTTATAATAACAGCTACCACTCTTCGATAGGAATAGGACCATTTGAAGCATTGTATGGTAGGAAATGCAGAACACCTCTGTATTGGGATGAGGTTGGAGTTCGATCTCATTGGAGACAAAGAAACTTGATGCCAAAGTTGGAGGAGATGCAGAAACAAGTTAAGATAATTCAAGATCAACTTGGGATAGCTAAAAGTGGACAGAAGAGCTATGTCGATAATCGAAGGAAGGATTTGGAGTTAGTGTGGGAGATCGAGTTTTATTAAAACTTACGCCTCATTGCAGAAAGTTTAGATATCTAAGGGGAGGAAAATTAAGCCCCCGATATATCGGACCGTTTGAAGTTATTGACGGGGTTGGTAAAGTGGCATATCGGCTAGCCTTGCTGAGGGAGCTGATGGGTATACATGACGTGTTTTATGTATCACAATTGAAGAAGTACCATCCTGTACCTGATCATGTTCTCAACGATGACCAATTGGAATTACGAGCCGATCTGTCATATGAAGAAAAACCAACTGAGATTATGGAGCGAAGCATAAAAGAGCTATGCGGAAGACAGATTCCAATGTGTAAAGTAGTATGGAGGCATCATGGAATTGAAGAGACAACCTGGGAGACTGAAGAGTACCTGAAGAAGAAGTATCCAGAACTTATAGGTATATGACAATTAAATTTTGAGGACGAAATTTATTTTAAGGAGAGTAGAATGTAACGCCCTACCCAGTAAGCACCTAGCATGACTCTAAAATTGCGGTCGTTATGAAAGTAGAGTTTAGGGTCTGATATAATGGAGTATAGTGTTTTTGACACTTAGAGGTATTTTGTAGATACTTAGGAATGAGAGTAAAACTTTATTATATTGAGCTTTTATTAGTGGGGTTTATAAGTGTCTTTAAGTGGGATTTTTTTTAGTATACTTGGCAAGCGCATTTTAGAAACTTAAGTACTTGACATTCCCACATAAGGTTTTAAAGTAATGAGTAAAAAAAAAAACTTAATGATTAAGGAATTGCTGCCACCTCTATTTCCACCCATCATCACCGTGCGTTTTCTTTTTTTCTTTTTCTTCACCAACCGCCATTACCACCATTATATATATATATATATATATAGGCCATGAAAGTTTTTTTTTTAAGTTAGTTTGTTTGGCAACCACAATAATTCCCTAAATTAAGGTTAGTGTTTGCATGTTTTTTTTTCATTCTTGTTAGTTAGATTATATAGATAGTTTAAGTTTGTGATTTTTTAGGATTTAAATGTTTTAAATGGATTTTAGTATATAGTTAATTGTGGTTTCTTAAAATAGTATATTTTTAAGGGTATAGGATTTCCGATCTTTTAAGGAACTACTATATTTATATATATATATGTATATCCTAAGTTCATTTAGTAAGATCTCGATATTATTTAGGGAATAGGATTATTTGTCTGGTACTTAATTTAATATTAAGTATTTTTATTACTATATTTGTAGGATCATAACACGAGATTTGCATTCAGGTGAGTTCACAGGCCCCATTTTTATTATTTTGTCTCAAATATGGGTTATATAATTATGACTTCTAAATTTGCATAAAACATTTACTGCTCTTGGAACGATATAACTTAGCATGTTTTTTTTTTATTGAAGATGTTCTCCACAATGTGATTCCATGTTCTTGAGAAAAGCATAGGAGCGGTGCTCCATTTTTAAAACAAACTATGATGGTTTGAAAAAAAAAATTTGTTATTATTGTTGTGAAAGACTTAGTCTCATACACAGGTTTTCTAGAAATATTTATATGTTGGAAAATGCTCTAGTCTTTAAGAGTTGCATGGTTTGACATACATGAACATAGATCTGGCATATTCGTAAAATCTGCATAAGCATATGTTTACTGGCGGATGGGAATTTTGCTATTCTAAAGTGTTTATGACTTGAATCTGTTTCGATGGCCGAACAAGTGACCTTTTGGTTTGTAAATATGTACGAAAACACCATTTTGATCAGGGATAAGGTTTTTGTTATGATTATGTATTCAAAAGCGTCAGAAGATTGCACTGTATGTGGCTAGTCCCCCGTACTAGGGCCTCTTCCGATGACTTGGACAGTTTCTGACTTTGAGGGTGGATCCACTTGATAAAGGGGGCGTATTACCGTGGAGGGTTTGGCCCAATCAATATTTACGTTAGACATTGCATCATGCTCTACGGTGGGACGGCCGCCTTGTGGAGAGTCAGAAGGGACTTGAAACTAAGGCTGGTCTCAGGGCAGACCTGGTAGATGCCCGGGATCTATAGTTTGGTTTATATGAATGGAGAGTACGGTAGATATGGAATCGAGCGCTAGTAAGATGTTTGGCTGGTATTGACTAGGAGATGCCGGAACTTATTTCTGATGACCTTGTTATGGGATCCGAACTTTGTCCAAAGAGCCCGACTGTTGCATTACATGTTCTTTCGAATTCGAGTGTAGAAGCTGAACTGATGTGTCTTGATTCACTTAGACTTCCCAGTTGCGTTCAAACCCTTCATGTAGGTTCAAGTATCAATATTGTTAAAGCAACATAAGAAAAATACTTTCTTATAACATTGCATGAACTGCTTTCGTGAAACGGTATCATTATTGTTTTAAAGATATCACTAAAGCACACACACGTGGACTCACTGAGCGTTCGCTCTCACGCTTTTCCATATCATGTTTTTCCTAGATTGACTTAAGATGAACAGAGGCGCAATAAGTCGCTGAAGTAGTATGCCTGGAGTTGTGAGATCGGGTCATTCCTGGAAAGGACAAGTGTTTTTTTTTTCTTCTTATGCTTGAGCCATTTGTAAAGTATTTTCTTCCTTGTATTAAATGATCATAAGAAGTTTTCTTGAATCTTATGTTTTGAGCGTTCTATTAGTATACAGTTTACTTAGTTTTCCATTGCGTATTGTGAGTATATACTTCAAAGTGTTGCCCAGGGTTTCGTTTTGGTTTTTTTTTTGGGACATGTAGTTTAGTGCCGAGAGGCACGCAGATACCCTACCCAACCGCAGTTAACCTAGCGGAAGGGTTGGGTATCACGAAATCAACTTTATAATGAATGGTACATAAAAAAAAATGATAATGATGCTGAAATTCTCGTTATTAGCCCTAGAACTTGTGTATATATATATATATATATATTTGAGTAGAATAAAGAACTTAAGAAAAATAATTTAGTGTGATAAAATGGATGTAGATCACCTAAATCATGGATTGTAAACCCTTGTAATTTTTTCTTTGTACATTCAAGGAAAAACAAACATTTGAGTGGGTTCAATTGATACTAACATGAAACTTTATAAATGAATGTAAATTAAAAAAAATCTAATGATGCTAAAATTCTCATTATTAGCTCTAAAAGTTATATTTTAATTTTGAGTGGGATGAAAAATTTAAGAAAAACAATTTAGTTTGATAAAATGGATATAGATCGCCTAAATCTTGGATTGTACACCCTTAAAAAAATTTGTAACTTTTTCTTTGTACATTCATGGAAAAACAAACATTTGAGTGGGTTAGTTGACACAAACTCTAAACTTTATAAATGAATGGTAAATAAAAAAAAAATAAACTGTAATAATGCTAAAATTCTCATTATTAGCCCAAAAACCTATATTTTAATTTTGAATGGGATGAAACTTTTAGGAACAATAATTTAGTGTGATAAACTGTATACATATCACTTGAATCATGGATTATAAATCTTTAAAAAGCTTGTATTTTACTATTTTTTTGTAAATTCAGGAAATAACAAACTATTGGGTTGAATTGGCACTAACCCTAAACTTTATAAATGAATTATAATCCAGGAAAAAATTTAAATTTGCTTAAATGCTTTATTTTTAGTTGGATCAGTCGAATGTAAAATTTATTGGAACAAAAATTTAGGGGGTTAACTTGGCACTAGATATCGACTTTATAAATTGATTGTAAAACAAAATTACTAAATTCACTTAAATTTGCAAAAAAAAAACATTTGAGTAGGATGTAAAATTTATGGGAAAAATTTTACATTTGAGTGGATAATATTGGCACTAAATTCAACTTATGAAACCCTAAAATAAACTGTAAGCCCTTAAATGGCAATAATTACATGTGATATGCGTTTTTGTATTCTTGCACATGAAAAGCTTTTACTGTTATCCTGTTTAATATAATTTGATTGGGGGACCTGGAACGAGAATATCATCCAATAACTTTTATGAGTTCTCCGAGCTGAAAAATTAATATGAAACCCAAGAGTTTAAACAGAAGCAATATTAGCAAATAAGGACATTCATTCAAATACAAAAGCATAACATACATCTGAGTAGTATTTAAAGAGGGATCTAAGATCCTGGTTTAAGATAAACTAAAGCCCCTCCCCTCCCTCACCCCCCCCTCTCCCCAAAAAAAGAAAGAAAATAACAAGAATAAAAGGAAAATTCTAGAACTACTCGGCTTCCATGATGTCAGCAACAACTACCACGATGACCTTCTCAAAAACAATGCGCTCATCCTAGGATTTATTTAGAGTGGGAGGAGCTTATGTTCTGTATTTCAAGGTGTTTCTTTCTCTTATTAGAGGGTGTCTTCACCTTGTCGTCGATGTCGCTTAAAAGCGTACGACCTGTGAATCTTGGGCTCCTCGAACAGGAGCTCCTTCACATACTCCGATCCGTGCAAATGGATCATCTTCTCGAGCATCATACGGAGCGCATTCTTCGTTTCTAGATAATTGTTCTGCTTCTTCTTGTATAAGCTCTGCCAGCTTTTTGGAGTTAGCTTGCAGTGGTAATGGGCAATTTAGAATGGGTTGTAGGGGAGATGTGGGGAATTTCGCTCCATTTTTTCTGGAATTATGTAGAAGAAAATAGAGAAATTTAGTGAGTAGAAAAGATAGAGAAACTTGAGTTAGCGTGTGTGTTTGGCTAAACATTTGAGTCTCTTTATAAAAGAAAAATGGGACTCACTTTCCCCACCTTATTAGATGTGGCAGCCATCACAGTTTTAAGGTAGAGTAAAAGGCAGTAACAGGGCCATGTCAGTACATTATTAATCCGTCAATTCAAAGTCAACATTTGTTTTTGCTAATAGTTCAAGTTCCACATTTGTTCTTTATTTCTCTAGTTTTCATTCAGCTATAGAATACATAATTGAACGAGGTATAGAATACTATTAGTACATAAATAATCTAATAATCTCTGTAAGTTTAATAGAAGAGACTAATAGCATGTGATGTATAAGTTTACACTAAGTCGTAGAACAAAAGACGTCGAGTTGAGGTTGGAGCAAGTTCGTCATATGCCTAACAGGTTTCCTAGACTGTAGGAAGTTCTGATATTGGGGATTTTACTCGAGAACTACAGAGGCAATTTGCAAGGTGGACTTAGAAGTTACGGAATTCATTTTCTCGGCCACATTGGATGAAGGCTGCTCCGCCACTTTTGGGAAAGTTTGCAAGGTGGCCTTTGAGGTTAGGGAATTCGTGGTTATCTGCAACTGGTGAAGCTTGCTTTTCAGAAGCTTGTATTGCCACTAATGACGATGTATGGTGGGCAACAGATTGGGAAGTTTGCGACGCACTTACAACATTCTCTAAGACTCCATCTACTTCTTTTATGAGCTCTGCCCATCCAGCACTAACTTGTGCCATTTCTTTTTCCCCTCTCTTTTTTATGAGAGGCTCAAAGTGGGTTTCGTAGTGCTCAATCGATCAAACTCACAATTGGTTGATTGGTACTCCTCAGCAATATGTACTTACATCACTAAGCTCAGTTATACGAGCTGAACTCCAGTCTGCTGATGCTTCAACCTTTTTCAACTCCTTCTCAAGCTCTACCATTTGAGCTTTAATCTCATTTATCTGATGGCTCTTATTTTGAAATTATCTTGCTCTTGTTTTTTTAGCCTTGACATTCTCGTAGGCATCTTTCAAATTCGTAATCTTCTTTGACACAATAGTTATATGATGAAGCTTCTCATTAGCTCCCCTAAACTATTCCTATATATGTTATATTTAAACATCAATTTTCCAAGTTTGTCTTTAATGTCTTTTCATGTCTGTCGGAGGTCCAATGAAAGACATTTACTTGGTATGAGATGCCATGTATCAATTGCAGCTAGAAGCTCATCTTGTTCTGCTTCAGTAGCTGGAAAATCTATGGACCCAAAGAATTTCTTGAATGTATCAATCTGTTCTTGGGATGAGACTGCAGCTGGTAAAACTGGTGGAGAGGAAAATAAGTTGTCCATGTACTCAAAAACCTTAGCAACATCTCTGACCGTTTGGCTTAGAGCGGATTCCAAAATGTGAAGCTGGGAAACTCGTACAGTAGTTGGAGGAGTTGTATTCTTGGAAGTTTTAACATTAGTTGGAGGAGGTGTCTTCTCAGTATTAGGCGATGAGTTCTCGTAAGTATACTTTTTTCTTATTGGTAGAAGAAGAAGTTGTCGGTGGTCTGGTTTTCTTTTGTTTCTTATGCTTTACGAGGAAGACATCAGAAATAAACTTTAAAAGAAAGCAAGAAAGAAACATTATGGAAGGCAAATAATACCGAAACTAGCTGAGTAGAAGAAGCAGCTTTGCGATTAGCTGCATTTCATTTAGATCGCTTCCCTGTAGCCATCTTGGTTAGTGGTGTCTCATCTTCAAATTGCACAGAAGCTTGAAGAACTAAAGAAGCATAGGTAAGTAGTTACACCGTGATAAGGGGATGTTAGGAAAAATTAAAGAATAGATTATTCACCAGAAATGTCCATGGTTTTCCCAGTGGATCGTCTCCTTGACTTTGCTATCTTGGCTTGTGAAAATAGATCAATCTCAGTCAACTACTTTACCAGTTATGCTCGCTCTGCCACCGGAGACGTGCTTTGGAGAGACATTGTTATAGCTTCTTCAGAAGAAACAATGAAGGATAGGGAGGAGATCATTTCCCACCAGCCTGATAGTTACCTATAATAGATGGAAAGGGATCAAAGTCAAGGAAGTGAAACTTGGCAAAATGAGCAACCGGCTTAGTGCCATACTAGGCATCTTTGGAAACCAGATAATGGGTCCAAGCATTGCTTATTTTTGTAAACGTATTTCGTTGATGTTGGTTTTGTAATTAACCACTCAGGTTTGACGTTCCGACTGGAATAAGGAGCCAGTAAACTCGCACTTCGCTCTTGCATGTTATAGAGACTTTGGAAGATACGTATCTCTCTTTCTTCTTCATTTTTCTGAACGCAAATGAACCTCTAGTAGGGAAGAACTCCAATCTCAGGTACTTCATCCTTGGAATCAATCAAGTATAGGCCAAACTCTGGTAGGTATTGGTAGAGCCACATTTGAATGATCCCCAAGGGTCTTTCACATTATCTGTTTGCGACTGTGATTTCATATCTTTATAAATCTCAAATAACGACTGGTACATCAACGAAAGAATCGAAGAAGCTAAGACCACCAGTCTCCCCTTTCATAATCTTGTCTATGTAGTAAAAATACTTCAGAACAACTTTTCTTAAGATGGTGCAAGCTATGTACTCACTTGTCCACGCCACCAGGAAAACTTTGTGCTCTTTTTCCGTTACCTTGCCCATCCTCATGTTGTCTTGGACGAATTTAGTTTGATTTTTTGATGTAAACTTTGTTTGGGTCACAGTCTCAGGTGGATCGGTAGAATATTTTGGAGGGCAAGCAGGAAGGCCTAACATGACCAATAGATCATGAATAGCTGGCAAGATAATGCCAAGGGAAGAAAAACCCGTTGATTTTTGGGTCCCAAAAAGGCATTACGGCATAAAGAAGTGAATGGTCTATGTCAGGCTAGAGCTCAGTAGTTTGTATAAGGTAAAAAATTCTCCAACTCTGCCAAGTATTACTGAATTTCTCCATTACCCTCCATAACTAATTGCAGTATGGCTCATTCTTCTGCGGCCAACTATGATTTTGGAACGCAGAAGATGTAATTTTCATATGGGGTCTTTTAGCAGTAGTTTGGATGCAGGCAACTCGTCACTAGTAATATATTTGGGGCCTTCGTCCATGCACAGATTAGGACCCAACATAATTTGGTTTCCTATTATGATGTGGACTAGGATCCAAGTATCAATTTCAGGTCAGTTAGATGAAGAAGTCTTGAGTGTTTGATATCAGGAATGAGAGATGGTTGTAAGTATGCTCAGAATTTAACCTTAGCTTACTAGAGGTGAAGTCTGATTTTAATCCTGGGGGTTGAAAGGATATGGAGATTAGGCGATTCCGAAATGTTTATCTTTTTGTTTTTGTTTACTGACAAAATCTAGATTCACACACAATGGTTAAAGAGACTCTTCATCGGCCTTGGTAAAATACATTCTTACTATTCTCAATTAATACGAAATGATAAACCATCTAGGTTTCCATAAAGAGAGCTAGAAAAAGCAGCTAAGCCATCAGCTACACAATTTTGAAATTGGCTAACAACCGAAAAGCAGTGGAACTTCTGAAACCTTGAATATCCCTTTGAAAGTGTGAAACCAAAGTACCAACTGCTGAAAAATCAGGTCCCATTGTAGTGAATTTTTTTTGCTACATCAGAACTATCACATTCCAAAGTAAAATTGCCAATTCCACATCTTTTGGCAGCTCAATCCGAAGCATTAGACCTAGTATCTCCACATGATTAGCATGAAGCACAGCTTTTAAAGGCATTGCTCCATCTACTCAACATGCTCTAGCCGTATCCTTATTCATAATATCCTCACTCCCTTGCCTAGACGGAAGGAGGCGTCAATATTTATCTTTAAATAGCTCCCAGTAGGCGGAGTGAAGGCTAGTGCAACAGAGCAACTTCTCGACGTGTCACACGAAACAGAAGTACGGCGAGCTTGATGTAACTGTACAACCTTAAAAAAAAAAAATGAGCTCGATTTAAATGGAAACCTAAAAGGAGAGTGAGCTCAATTAACAAGAAACAGAAGTATGGCGAGCTCGAATTGTGCATCAAAGACATACGATGAAGATAAAATATGAAATAAACATTTATAATTAAACATAACATAAAAGAGGTATACATTTGTAGTCTAATCAACAACAAAGACCATGGGAAAAAAGACAGTAAGTCGTACAACAAATGTCGGTGAGTTGAGGCTCGAGTGATCTGGCCATATGCCTAAATGCTTTCCTCAACAATAAGAAGGCCGGATGTGGGAGAATTTCACTCGGAAAAGGTATCTAAGGAACTAATATCGTCGTAATAGAGGTAATTTGCATTATTGCCAAAGAATTTATGGGATTTGCATGCTCGCCTTCAATTGATGAAGATTTCTCCAGCACTGTTGGGGAATTTTTCAAGGCGGCCTTAGAAGTTACAGAATCTGCCACCGTTGGGGAAGTTTGGTTGTCAGCCTCTAAAGTTAAGAGAGGAGTTTTCTCGGTCACTTTTGATGATGCTTGCTTTCCACTATTGTGGAAGCTTGCTTTACCTCTACTGACAATGTGTCGTGGGGCAACGATTTGGAATTCCACCACGAATAAAATTTCCCCATCCACTGCTGCAGAAGACTTATCTTAGTATTCACATACTTCTTTTTTTAAGCTCTACCCATTAAGTATTAAACTCGTCAATACTTTTCTTGCTCCCTTTGTTTAGTCATTAAACTGGGTGTTTTAACCCTCAACTTGTCAAGCTCGGCCTTGGCCATTTGGGATTTCATAGCAATACCTTAGCAAGCATCTGTAATCTCACTTGACGAGCTCTCCCTTCTTGACCTATGCTTTCGCATTTTGTAACTCCTTTTGAAGCTTGTCCATTTCATCTCTAATCTCCATTGCCCGACAGTCGTGCATGAAATATTATCTTCCTGTACTTTTAGTTCTACCTTCATGTTCTCATAGGTATTATGCAGTTCCTTCAACGTTTGTGTCAAGTTATTTAGCCTACCAAGTTTCTCATCAGCCATTGCCCAATAACCTGCAGCGTGGCCATATTTAACCATCAAATAGTTAAGTTTTGGTTAAATGTCTTCGCATATCTATGGTGCTCCAGTGTTAGAGATTCACTTCGTATACTCTATAAAGCCTCAACTGCAGCCAAAGGTTTTTCCTATTCACCTTAGTAGCTGGAAAATTTGTTGAAAATCAAAGTATTTGTTGAATGTATTAATATGTTCCTGGCATTCAACCGATGGCAATGTCTCATCTACTAGAGAGGAAAAAAAGTTGTCCACGTACTCAAAAAGACGAGGAACAGCTCTCACAGTTGGTCTCAAAGTGGATTCTAGAACTTGAAGCTGGGAAACTCGTACAGTAGTTAGAGGAGCTATAGTCTCATGAGCTTCAACATTAGTTGGATGAGGTTTCTCCTTAGTGTCAGGCGACGAGTTATCGGGAGTAACTCTTTTTTTTCTTATTGCCAAAAGATGAGGTCGCCGGTGGTCCGTTTTCCTAGGTTTCTTCAGTTTTGCGAGAAAGACATCAATAAACACTAATAAACCTTTAAAATAAATAAAACAAGAAGCATTAAGAAAGGTAAATTATATTGAAACTTCTGGACTAGGTTACGTTTACTTCGCTTCCCTCTGGCCTTCTTGGGTGGTGGTGCTTCATCTTCAATTCGAACAGGAATCTTGAAGAATGAAAGAAACATAGATAAGTAGCCAGGTGACATAAAGGGGATGTTAGGAGAAAATCTAAAAAAAAAATATTTATCACCATAAATGTGCATGGTTTTGCTATTGGTTCATCTCTTTGACCTCGGGATTAGGCTGGATGAAACCAATTGTTCGATCTCAGTCCACTCTCGTTCCAGTTCTCCTTGTTTTATCCCACCGGTCTTAACATTCTCTTAGCCCTTGATAAGGTGTCTCCCCGAGAAAGTTAGAAGTATTAGGAAGAGATAGTTTTCCTTCCGGAGATTATAGCTATCTATAACAGATGTGGAGGGTTAGAATTCAATGAAGTTAAAAAAGGTCATGCCTTTTTCTATCTCCTTCATTTTTTTTAAGGGATTGATTGTAGAAATCTCCATCCTTTCACCCGCCTTGGCCAGTACGAGATTGGTAGGGACACCTTGTATGAGTCCAAACTGTAGAGAAAAACAATGCGGGTTGTATGGTTGTACTAGGTAATAACGTACATTTATCGTAGTCCTGTTCAAGATATCTCGTGAAACTAGATAATGGACCCAGGCTATGCCAACCTTTGTGTAATTGTATTTCTCTGAGGATGTTTTAATTAACCACTAAGGTCCAACCTATTGATCAGCATAAAGTGCCAGCAATTCTTATGGGCGATATGCATCTTATAGAGAGTTTTGAATATATGAATATGGCTTCTTCTATCAGGATTTCTTGGAACTTCATGTAACCAAAAGCAGGAAATAAGGCTCTTCTTAGCTTCTTCCTCCGTGGAATGAAGCCGGTGCAGCCCAAACTCAAGGAGTTTTTTACATTATCCTTTTGCGACATCAATTTCTTATCCATATAAATATCAAACAATGATTGGTACATCAGCGAAAGGATCAAAGAAGCAAGACCACAAGTATCCCCTTTCATAATCTTTGCTACATAGAAATTATACTCAAGAACAACTTGTGTAGAGATAGTGCAAGCTATGTACTTCTCATCCATCCTAGCAGGAAAGCATTGTGCTCCTCGTCCATTACTTCATCAGCCTCTTTCTTCATATTGTCTTGGATGAATTTAGTAGGTTTCCTAAGGTAAAATCTATTTGGGGCAAAGTATCAGGTGGTTCTGCAGAAAGTTCTGGAGGGTCGAATAAAGATCGAACATGATTGGCAGGTCATAAATAGTTAGCGAGATCATGCCAAAGGGAAAGATAAACGCCTTAAGAGTCAGGTTCTAGAAAGGCATCATGCCAGCAAGCAGGGAATGGTCCATTTAAGCTCGGCCTTCGGTCATGTGAATAAGTTCATGAATTCCCCAATCACGCTGTACCTCACCGAATGTTTCGTTTACCCTTCTCAACCATTCAACGTATAATGAATTCCTCTGCGACCAGCTATGGAATTTGGTACTCAAAAGCCCTAATCACTAATTAAGATCGTTCAAAAGCATATCAGAAGCAACCCAATTAACATCTTTGGCTATATTAGTAACTGGACCTAATTTAGCTCTATTTCCATCGGTGTGGATTAAGATCCAAGTATCAATCTCTTCCTAGGATGAAGTTATGGCAGACGTAGAGGCCATAGGTGGTTAATGTTGTCGACAAGAGATGGTGGGAATTTAATCTACGTTTATGAGAGTTAAAACTTTAGTTTTCTTGGAAAGAGTATTTTGCACCATAGGATTAAAAGTATCTCCTTATATGTAGGAAAAGTTTTTATTTTTTATTTAATTTTTAGGGTTCCGTTATGTAGAATAACACGCAACAAGAAAAAAAAAGATTTATACTGAGCTCGATCTACAGGAAATGGTGAAAAAGGCTTTTTACCATTCCCAATGAAAACGAATCAATTAGGGTGATCTTAGTTGTGTGCGTTATGGAATATTCACTTTGGTGTGTTAATCTATCTCTCTTCTTCATTACATAACTATTGTCAAATACAAAATTAAAATCTCAAAGAAAATTATTTAAATTACGAATATTACATCCTATTACACATTCAACCAAAGCCCTTGAATAATATGGTTGAGATTGGTTCATAGTTACTCTTAATCTCCATACATATAAAAAGGGCTACTCTTGGTAGTATTTGATTTGCAAATCAGAATTAGGAGCTCTCCTTTTTGGTGTTTTCCTTTCTCACCGTTGCATTGTGAAAAACCTTAGGGGGGGAGAGGGGGTGAATAAGGTTTTTAGTTATTTTAAAAACTTTTGCAAAATTTAAAATATACAGCCTCCGATTTTGTTTGAAGAAGAATTTAATAACTCTTTTTAATAAAATTCCTAACTAAACAAAATTTCTTTTATAGAGAATGATCAACCAATAATCATAGAGATAGAAAGAAAAACCCAAAAGCTACAAGGAATTTATAGTGGTTCACTCTCTTAATAGAGCTACATCCACTACCTTGCGACTTAACTCAAGGATTTCACACAAATTCACAAGCTTTTACAAAAAACCATAATGAGAATCACCCTTCAAGGGTTTTGCACACAAACCTCAAAGATTACAAAATAATATAAGATAATAAAATATCAAAGGATCACCAGAAGGGTTTTTTCACAAAACCTTTGATCACAATTTAAGATGAGAGAGTAGAGATGGAACAATATTATCAAAGAAGCTTGATAAGGAAATGATACTTTGTGAAATGCTTCTACAAAAAGCTTCATTTCCTCCTTTGAAGAATGATCAATAAATGTAGCTTCAAGGAGTTTTTCTTTTTAATATGATAAATAAGATTGAAAATGTACTCTTTAATGCTCTTAAAGTGTTCTTAAAACTTCTTCAACTACTACTCATTTATGGGTGATCAATTACCCTTTTATCTGTGAAGGTAAAAAACTAGTCGTTACGGTCAGCAGGAACGGTAATTTTTTTACAGTAAAAACACAAACCGGACGACTGATTTTAAAAAGTGGACATCTGATTTTCTTGAAGAACAGAAAATCGGATGACTAATTTTCTTGAAGAGTAAAAATAGAAAGAACAATTTTTTCAAGCTTAAGAAAAATTCGGACGTCCAATTTAAAAATCGGATGGCCAATTTTTTATGTGAGTCCAAAAATAGGACGTCCGATTTTCTAAACGGTAACCAATTTTTTACTTAAAAAAAAATCGAATGATCGATTTTTACACTTAAAAATTTCAGACAACTGATTTTCCAGTAAAACACAAATTTTCCTTCACTTTCAAAATATGTACTCTTGAAATAACAACTTTAAAACATGTAACACTTTTAAATTATCAAAGCTTTATCAAGAGCACTTAGTTTTTCAAGGATAATTTCTCAAAAGATTGTTTCTTCTAAGGAGCTAACATAATTGATCAAAAATCAAAGAAACAAGTTTGGGAGTTTTTCATAAATAACTTATAAAGCTATCCCTAACCATTCTTCTTGTCTTCATGACCTTTAACTTGATCACTTCATTTCATAAACTCTTGTGATCTTGAGTGATCTTTTACTTCTTTATAGATTACCCTTGAGACTCCTTTTGTGCATCTTTTGTTCTTCTTATAAAACTATTTATATTATAACAAAGAACAAATTAATCATAATCAAAACATTCTATATATTACCTTAGGGCTTACACATTGTAAATCGTAAATCAAGCTTGTCTATTTACCCGTTATTTTATAATTCAGCTAGCCCTTTAAAATATTAGTTATAAAGTGACATCGCCAATGTTATCAATCTTTAGTTGAGCTCAATGTTGAATACATTCATGTAGTTAAATAGGAATCATTATGGCGAGCTCGATACATAGCTTGCACCACCTCGACCGCCTGAAATAACGCACTCCAGTGTACTTGATATATTTTCAACAACGTAATAAGATTGTTTACCCATTATCATCCCACGCCAATCTTTTTACCTCGCCTTAATTCAACTTCATCATTGGAAATAGAATGAAGCGACCTGTGAGCTCTAAAAAAAATAATAACAGAAAAGAAAAAAAGATTTGATTTATCATATCATAATTGATTTAAATCTATCGAATCATATTTAATGCACTAAATGTGACACGGTTGGGATTTATTTTTACCGAAGTGACGCTTCTTTTTTGGTGAAAATTCGAGCTATCAAAAATCATTTACAAGTGAATCCGAAGCTTCTTATATAATGCTCTGGATCTTCATCACTTTTTTAATTCTTTCAAACTTTCTTCCTATCACATTACAACAAAAACATTTTCTTATTGCTCAATTACCTTGTGGTGTCCATAATACATTGTGTGCATTGATGAATAGAGAGTTGAGAGAGGTGATCAATCATTGCGAAATTGGTGGTCGTTTCACCCGTATTGTGGTGTGTCTAGGCTTTTCCAGAAGGTATTGTCATTGGAAGAACGTAAACTGTATCACCTTATGCAACATGTTGGCAATGTACCTAAACGTGTTTGAAGGCTCGTACACTCTTCACTACTAGCGTTACTATTGCGTCATCAACCCTGTCATAGAAACAAATGGTGATGTTCATGAAGCCATTTACTGGCTGCTTTTCAAGCCATCTCTATATACTACTTCTGTTCTCACCTCCCTCAGGCAAATCAATAGATCTATGATCATGGACCCTACGTCGTTGAAGCATAAGATGAAGCTACTGGGCTCCTTTACCGTAGCTTGGGTATACCCGAATTAGTAGTCTTGCAGGGTGATTTGGGTTATTAGATTGTCCCATATTCTTGGATTGAGCTTGACCTGGCGTAGATTTAATTATTTTATTTTATTTCATCTCCATATGTAATACATCTTCTTAAGTTTTTACGCAGTTGTACTTGTAACTTCCCATTCTTCTGTTTCTTATTTCATTACGAATCTATTTCAAATTTTGAAATCATAAAAAAAAAACTATCCCAACGTGCAAACTATTGACCTTAGAAAAAAAGGAATAATAACAAAGAAGTATAAGAACAAAATATTCTTATAAATCCTAATGCGAGCATGCTAACACGTAAATTAAGTGAATCGACTAACACGCAACTGTCAAAATAGACGAGCAAAAATAATACAACCATATAATAGGGAGCTCGATTATCACGAACTTATTCCCATTGGCGACTTCAAGATTGAGCTAAGCTAACATATTCCAATATATGAAAAAAGAAAAAATATTCAAGTAAGGTAACATGAAACTATACATTATAAATGTATCATTATTAGGGATGGCAATGGGGCAGGTCTAATCGGGTACCCACACGCCCCCAACCTATCTATACCTGTTTGACTCCGGGTTGACTGGGGACCCAGGTAGGGATGGGGTTAAATTTTGTACCCAAGTTTGGAGATGGATTGGGGGCAGGTATTAGGTTCTCCCCATCCCCACCCATGCCCACTCATCCCATTATCTATAGTAAAATATTAATTTAAATAGTAAATAAAGAGAAGGAAAAAAATAAAAATAAAAATACCAATCTAATTTCTTTTTGCTAGATAAAACAACTAAACTAATTACTCATATAATATTCAGTCAGTCTCTCTCTACTACTCTAGTCTCGATCTCAACATTTCTCCTCCATTTCAACTTTCATGCCTCTAGTCAGGTTGAAGATTGTTGAACTAGTGGTTGCACATGGTTAGACTTTTTTTAAGCATTTTTGTATTATTTTTAAGTTTTAATTCGTTTAATTTTGTGGCACACATATTATTATTATTTTGTGTTTAACATTTTGTTGAAAATAATACATGTAATCCCCGTTTGGGTTTCCAATTCCCCAATGGGTTTGGCGGGAATGGGGCTTAATTATGGGAGGTTGAGTTGGGGATAGGGATGAATTTCATACCCAAGAATGGGGATAGGGACAAAATAGGAAGGTGGGATGGGGCTAGGAATTGGTGCACCACCCGCCCCCATTGCCATCCCTAATCATTATAATCAATTTGATAAACCATGGAAACTGTTTCTACAAGTTGTACTAAACTATAGAGTTGTTTCTACGTTTGCTCACCAAGATGGCCGGCATATATGCTTCTTGGTGAGCTGGCCGAGCTGTATGACTATTTTTTCGCCCACATTGATCATCCAAGTTGTATGTATCTTTTCCCTATCGTGAGCTTACCAACCTAACCTTTTATAAACACCATATGAAAGTGCATATCTCGCCAGTGAGGAGCAGAGTTTATGGTGTTGTCATTATTTCACTCATGCATCTTAAAAAGCATCATTTAGTGCCAGAAAATTAACATAAAATAAAAAATATAATTAATAACATTTTAGTGTCAATAATTTGCAATGTTTTCCGGAAACACCAAAAGAAATAGCCACAACATTCCAATTAATATATCTTCTTCGTGCTATAAAAATCAGAAATAAGTCATAATATTATACACTTCTTGTTTGAAAACTCCTCTTTTTCTATTGTGTAAAGACAATGGATTTTAATAGTAAGGAGGATTAAAAATTCATTATAAAAATTAAAACCGATAACTATTTCGTCAGCTAGGTAAGGATTTAGAATCATATCGACTATATTATTTTTGTTTTCAAAAAAGTTAGCTCTTGTTCTTAAATTAATAATTTCTTAAATGATTTTCTCAGGAGATTCCCAATTCCTACGTAATAGCGAGATAGAGAAATTTTCCCAAGCAAATTACATTGACAAATACGGCTAATAACGGTTGGTCTATTTGTGTCCAGAGCAAGAAGAATACGCACTTTTTGATTGAAAATTGGCAAACCTTCCTAGATGAAAACTCGGTGTTACAGGGTGATTGCATTGTTTTCAAACCATTCGAACCCTACAATTTTGTTGACAATATTGCCATGTTTGGGAATTCTGTTATTGAGAAAATAGTGCCTTTACAGTTCGATAATGACGATGATGCTAATGACGACGGTGGTGATGGAGATGCTAAAATAGCTGACAATGATGGTGGCGATAGAGATGCTAAAATACTTCAAATTAAAAGTATGAGGGATAGGATTGATGGTCGAGAATCTAGTAGAGCAAAAGAGAAACCGAGGAAGATATCTTCTTAGTTATAATCGAATACCTTATTAGCTTTTGTTATACTCGAATACCTGCTTATCTATGATTGAACTATTTGGAAAACTTTAATGGTGCTTTGAAAAAAGATATGTAAGAACCTCACTAAAACATCATACGGAACTTGGTTGCGCTCTACTTTTATAAGACGACAAGCTCAAGTGTAACTTGAACTCTACTTTTGATAGATCGATTAACACGCGAAGGTCCAAATAGAAATCAAAACAAAAAATACAAGAAAAAATCAAGGGGGCCTGCCTTTAACACAAAAAATAAAAAATAATAAAAAAAGCTTTCCATAAGCTTATGGGATATCTCCACCCCAGCCCTCATCAATTTGAACTTTCTCTTGCTTGTCTTTGCGTTTAAGCGATTCAAAATCAACACGAAGCTCAAGACATTATAATAGGTGAAATTCAGAGAACAACGTCGTATGCCTTTGAACCGCTTATCGAAGTGTTTAATAGCTTGCTTGGGGGCTATCATATACCTCACAATTTTGACATATTCGCCTTGTCTATATAGTGACGTACTTCATGGGTATCGAGTTTAACACTCATAGCTTTACCCCTAAAGGCCAAATAAGTTTCACACTAGTGCAAAATCGTTCAAAGGAGAAATACTCATGTGCCTTGGACACACGCACTAGAGAGATATTCAGATATTCTTTCTCATTATAGAAATAGGTACAACGCATATGTAATTCCAAGAAAGCCTCCTTAAAATAATTCCCATGTGGAGGGTAGAAAAGAAGAGAGCCTCCATCACGAGATTCAACTACCGGAGTCATGATTATATTTCTATAATTGAGTAGATGCAGCAGTTGGGTTTGCGGTTGTAATCGAAGCGTCACATCATAATTCAGAATTCAAACTATTGAGTGTGAACTCGCCATTCAAAATTTTGACTCTTGGTGAGCTGGCTTTATTATTATTTGTTTTAGAATTATTAATTTAAAGAATTTTTTAAATGATCAGTTTTTATAAAAGTGATGCTGATTAAACTATCATAAATAATCTAGATCTTCATCACTACATAAAAAGCAGTGAAAGGACGTGCATTTTCATTAAACTCACCCTTTCCTCATATGAACTTAGCCATTACATTATCGTTTGAAAATTTTTTCATATGGATCAATTTCCTGTTGGTGTTCGTGCTTCCATGCTCAGATGGCTGTGTAGAGAGTTAGGTGGGGTGATCCTCCATTATCCAGATCACTACCGTAATGGTAGTAAATTAACTTTTCTACTGGTGTATCTTGGTCTTGCCGTCCAGTACTGTTACTAGGAAACCGTTAACTTTATGACCTTTTGTGCACTTATCTGAAGTTACTTGAAGCTGAAGGCTCCGACACTCTTTACTATGAGTGGTTCTTCCGTGTCACCCACCAGGTGGAAATGTGGAATGGTAGGATTTATCACTTCATTTACTACATAAGGTTCAAGTCCCGACGTCTACGCTTCTTCTGATTTTCTTCTTTGATGCATCTAAATAGACCCATAATCAAGTTTTCGTAACCGTTAGAGCTTGTACATAGCCATATATTTACCGAACGTGGGGTAAATGGGACACATCTATTAATAATGACAGTTGTATTCTTATCCCCGAGGAAATTGCTGTTTTTGGGGATTCTGAGTGTTAGGTGACCTCTTATATATTTTAATTTTATTGCAGTATGTAAATGTTCTTTGCTCATAATATATTAGAATGAACATTATATGAATACGAAATTTTAAAGCAGTCTTAATTCTGTCCTAGGTGCATGTTTTACTTAAACTTTCAAGGCAAAGATAATCACTTGTTCAATTATTTATGAATACTAAATCGAATGGAATGAAGGAGAGGTCGATCAAAAGCAACTTGTAAAAAGACGAGCTCAATTGTTGATTCTTTATGAACATGCCACCTAGGTTCCAATGAATGCATCAGTCAATTCGTGATCTCGTTAAAGACATTACCACGGTAAACAACTCACTCTGAAACTCATCATATACAAGTGTCAAAATAAAAATCATAACAAAAACACAAGCAAAAATCAACATTTATCATCTTAGCCAGTAGTAATACATGTTGATCATCCGTACACTCTCACGTTCTAAGTATGGAGAATTATTTAAGATGACTAGTTGAATTTCGTGGCGCATTGTACTACAGCTCAGTTAACACGGAAGTTGGCACTTGGCGAGCTGAATTTATAATTTCACCAAAAAATCTTGTTAATAATCTACCAATCAGAAATTAGGAAAACATCGCATCATATTTAGTTAGACAGAGGTATTGATAAATAAAACATTTATGAATGCTTGTATTCTTTAATCCTGTAAATGAACAGAGGCCAAAAGATAGCTATTCAACTCCAACTCCTTTTATCAACATATTTTTTTCCTATTTAATGAACAACAACTCTTTCTCAAACTAAAAATTCTGAGAGAAAAAAATATTTGTTCGCAAACATAAACCACAAATAGTATATTACATGCTGATAGCATGCGAACGGCTGATATAGAAGCTTCGTTCTACCATTTCATTCAATACTCTGACGATCTCGTCTCAATGTATACTATTTTATTTTGTATACATTTTCTTAATAATTTCTTGTTAACTGCAAATAAATTTTTAAGGATAATTAAATGTAATATTTTGTGTATTCATGCATATCCCAAAAACGTTTGATGAATTTCCAAATAAAGTTCAGCTATTGATCATGCTTTTTGTTTACATCTTTTGACTGTAGATGTGGAAGAGGTTAATCGAAATTACTTTTTAACTCGCGGATTGTAGACGTTCATGGAAGATCACAATGTAAAAAAAAGGGAATTTTTTAATGTTTATGCCAATATTTCAATCACTTTATAAATTATATGTGAGAGTATATGGATCAAATCTCATGGAGAGAATGGATAATTTGGAATTAGAAAGCAACAATAAGACATTGAGTGATAGCACGACTATAATTTCAAGTTCGGATGATAACTGTGACGATGATAGTCCTTCAACAGGGGTTGCGGGTATGATGGAACCGGAGAGAAAGATTGATGACGATATCGGGACTAGTGATTCAAAGGGAAAAAGGAAAAGTTTAAGAAGAAGAACTTTCTATTTTGGCCATGTAAATTTTTTGTTTTAAGTTGGACTATATGTTTGTTTTAGGCTCCACTTGGTTAAAAAAGACGAAAAGAAAGAAATGGAATTTTTCTTTCAATTGTAAATGGAGGGAAAGTATCTTTTGAAATTCCTATTCAAAACCATAAGTGAACCCACTTGATTAAGAAATAAGGAAAAAGTTTTAAAGTGCACATGTATTCAAAATCTCCCAATTGAACCGATATGGCTGCATAGACATGTCAAATCATGTCTGCTGCAGTAATTGAAAATGAAAAAAAACTGATGCCAAAAAATTGTATCATTCTCATCCCCTATTGCATGATATTAACATGGTCGAGATGCCCATTCACTATCGATAGTCACTAGTGTTATACCTTATACTAAATTAAAAATTTATCTGAACGACAGAAATTCAATTAAACAACATACCATATACTCATAATACAACGAAATTAACAACATTACACCATGAACATTCAATTTCCAAAGCATGTAACACAAGAAAAGTCTATATATGTGCAAATGAGCTTACAAGGGAAGGGTTAAGAAAAAAATGTACTAGAACTGAGCTTTTTGAATTGTCCTCGCTTGTGAAGATGGAGTCTGTCGAAATGGGAAGCAGACGGCCAATGATGGGGTTGAAATACACTTGATAGTGTAAAGTTTGGAAGATTGATTTGTGGAAAAAAAATGAAGAAGAGGGTTTGATGGATTTGATGGTGTACATAATTTGCAATAGTTATATTCAATTTTAGGGGTTGAAAAATGCATGTGGGGTGGTTATTAGGTTGTTGATGAAGCCTTAAAGGAGTGAAGTAATCTTCGATTGAAGTTAAAAAATAAATGGAAAAGACAAAATGAAGTCCATTTTCTTTTCATTCCCAAAAAAAAAATGGGCTAGTCCAAGTGAGTTTTACAACTTTGCTTTTAAAAACCAAAAGAAAAGTGGGCCTTATTTCTAAACCAAATGCAGCCTTAGTTTTCTTATATGTTAGCATTTCTGATTTATTTACTTTTTGGTGCTTAGCTTTTGTTGTTGGACTAAGAGTTTACTTTTTTAATTTTTTTATTGAACTATTTGGAAATAAATGTAAGAACCTCGTTGTAATGTTAGATGGAAACTTGGCGAGCTCGCCTTATAAGTGTGCACACTTACGTAAAACTTGTCCAACTCATATTATAAGTCTAAAAAATTATGTACGCTTTGTTAACACCGAACTTGGCGAGCTGAATTTCAATGCAAATTCTAGAAAATAATAAACTTGGTGAGTTATATTTATCATTTCACCAAAAAAAAAAAAAAAAAAAAAATATTGCTAATGATCTACCAATCAGAAATTAGAAAGACACCGCATCACATTTATTGCATAATGCAATTACGGCGTTTCTTATTACTATGTGTCTTCATCAATTTAAAAACAAATAATGTCTTGGTTTCCAAGAGTAATTATATCAGACTTCTAGAATCTACTCTTCCTCTTATAAGTGCATAATGCATTTGGAAATATCCTCTTAAAATATCCATTTGAATCCTTTGCAAAACTATACTCTTCAATGGCTGACTCTCAGGATACCATACGTCACCACACTAATGGGTGGGATGCAAACGTACCCTATAAGCCTCTTACTAATCTTCTTTTCTCCACCATTAACCTTCGTATTTGTGAACAGCACGAAATTGATGGTCTAAAAGTTACATTCACATTGATCTTCCAAAGTTGATGTGATTCCATTGGGCCTTTTCTTTTAACCATTTTACTACTCTTCTGAATCTATATTTGAAATCTATGAATGGGTCTGTGGGAGTAGAGGAAAATTACAAGTTGAAGCAACATATAAGCATTTGTGATGGACATTATATCACAAGAACCACTCGTGAACATGTGCAATTTCATATTAGCAACTTATTTGAACAGAAATTCCGTGATCTAGGTCTTTGCTTCTACTCTCCTAGATTTGATATTTCTACTCGTGATATATATATATATATATATGTATTCTAGTATTAATAACTTAGCGAGCTGAACCAACACACAAAACTCGATAGGTGCTTTAATTGAAAAGGTATGTAAGAACCTCGCTGTAATGTTAGACGGAACTTGGCGAGCTCTACTCTTATAAGATTGCGAGCTCAAGTATAACGTGAACTCTACTTTTGATAGATTGATTTACACTAAATGATCAAAATAAAAATCAAAACCAAAAATATAACAAAAATCAAGTACTATAAATAAATCTTTTAATCCTATAAATGATCTTTTAATCAAGTACTATAATGAACAACTTTTTGCTAGACCACAAATTCTGAAAGAAGAAAATATTTGTTGAGGTTGGAAAAAAATTGTAGAGTACACACCGATAGCATGAGAATGTCTGACATAGAACCCGAAGATTCGTTCTACCATTTCATTCAACACTTTGCCGATCTCGCCTCAATGGTGTTCCAATTTATTTTTTATACATTTACTTAACAACTTCCTATTAACTTTATTATTTTTTTAAGGATAACGATATGTATATTGTATGTATTCAGTGTATCCCAAAGCCGTTTATCCAAGGTAAAAGTTATGAATTTCCAGGTAAAGTTTAGTTGTTGGACCATCCTTTTCGTTTACGTTTTTTGGACTGTAGATGTGGTAGAGGTTAATTGAAAGTACTTTTTAACTCGCGGATGCTTGACCTTCATGGAAGATCATTGTGTAAAAAAAAAAGGGATTTTGTGTGTTTATGCCCATATCAGGATCGCCATCTAAATTCGATGTGAGAGTATACGGATCAAAATGCCTGGTGAGGACAGATAGTTTGGAATCAATACGACTTACAGTGACAGCACGAACGACAATTATAGTTCGGATATTGATGAGATGAAGACAATCCTCCAACAGACGTTGATGCCTAATCTTCTATTACTGGTAGGATACGTTCGAAGAGAAAGATTTATGATGATACCGGGACTGGTGATTCGAAGGGAAAAGGAAAATTTTGAAGATGATTGCCGAAATCACCATTAACAACAGAAAGAAGAAGAACTTGGCCTGTGTAATCTTGTTTTTGAAGTTTTCCCTTGAATGAAAATTTCACTTTGATATATGTTTTTTGTCTTGTATTGACTTGGTATTAACTTGGAGAGCTTTACAAACACACAACACTCTATCGTTAACTTTTTTTCAAGCTTGCCATTATACTGTTGCATTTTTTCAAGCTCGTCTATTTTGACATATGCGTGTTAATCAATGTTGATTCATTAAATTTATGTGTTAACAAGCTCGTATTAGTATTCGTACGAATATTTTATTCCTATATACTTCTCCATTATTATTCCTTTTTTTAAGGTCAAATGTTTGCACGTGGGGATAGATTTTTATTATGATTTTTGAATTCACAATAGATGCATAATGAAATACAAAAGTGAAGGATGGGAAGTTAAAAGTACAACTGTGTTAAAACATAATATCTTACATATTGCAATGAAATAAAAGAACATACGTAAATCTGCAAGGTAAAGCTGAAGCCAAGAACACGGGATCATCTGATAACCCAAATTCCCAACAGGGCTACCGATTTGGGGTACCCCAACTTCGGTAAATGAGCCTAGTAGCTTCATTCTTTGTTGCAACGATCTAGGGTGCGTGATCATGGATCCATTGTTTTTCCTGTCGGAAGTGAGAAAGGAAGAAGTTTTGTAGAGATAGCTTGAAAAGTAGCTAGTAAATGGCTCCGTGAACATCACCATTCGCCTCTGTGACAAGGTTGACAATTCGATAGAAACGCTCGTAGTGAAGAATGTATAGGTTCAAACACATCCAAGTAGATTGCCAACGTGCTGCATAAGGTGATAAAATTTACGTTCTTCCAACAACAATACTGCTCCGCAAAGCCTAGACGTACCATAATATGGGTAAGACGACCACCGTATTAGTAATCATGGATCACCTCTCCCACGTAGAAACATACATAGTGTATTATGAATACCACGAGGTAATTGAGTCATAGGAAGAAAGTTTTTTGTTGTAAAGTAATGGAAAGAAAGTTTAAAATAATGTAACTACTAGATGAAAATTAATATAATTTTGAAAAAGCCAACCCGTGCAGCATTAAATGGTTAGCTAAATTAACACACAATGGTAAAAAGACTAGCGATAAATGATAATAGGTAAACAGGCATTGACTTCATTTTTTACCATTTCACTCTTCCGACACGTAAATGGGATTGACTAATGTGTATCCATCGAGCTCGCTATTTGACTGATATGTGTTAATCCAACTCAACTCTTAACCATTGCATGTATTATATTGTTGCGTACAATTGAAGCTGTGCTACTTAAATACAATATGGGTGGGATTTAACATCTACATCGCTTCGATTACATTAGTGTCTACATTGTAAGTGACGTTCTAATTAATATATCTTCTTCTTGCTATAAAAGTCAGAAATGAAGTAATTTTCGAATATTATACTTTCTCTTGTTTGAAAAATACTACTTTTTACCTTTTATTTTTAAGATTTTTCTATTTTAGACAATGGCTTTTACCAGTAAGGAAGGTTACAAATTCATGATCAAACTAAGAACCAATTACGATTTCATCAGCAGGGTAAGGATTTTTACATCGTTTTTGTTTTTAATAAACTTTGTTGTTGTTCTTAAAATATTTTTAATTCCAAAATATTTTTATTATTTAAATCTATTTCATTATACATTTATAAAATCGCTATTCAAACAATAAAAAAAATTCTTCCAAATGAATCGAAATCTTATTCTATTTTAAACTTCATCAGCTAATTTCTTCATTGTTAATAGATAATTACAATATAAATATATATAATTATAATATATAACACAGTATAATATAATAACAAATTTATAAATAGTAACATATATATGAGTGGGTGGGGCTTGAATAGTCGAGCCTATCCCAAGCTCAAGCTCAGCCCAAAGTACTGTCGGGCCTAAAAAAAGCCCAAATCTTTAAAAAAACGTATCGAACGGGCCAGGCTTTGGGTCGGTCCAAACCCATTGACAGTCCTAATATGAAGTAAGAACTAACAAAAAAGAGAAGAGGCACCAATTTTCTGGAAGTGACCAAACTCGGGCACTCAGCCACAGCACCCGGTCGGACCTGGCTGCCCAAGTAGAGAGACCCGGCCGATCTCGCAGCAAGGGCAAAAACTGTAATTTTTCATCATCTTTTTAAATAGTCCATGTATTTTTAGATATCTTCATCTAAGGTTTCTTAGGGACTGAGAGAAGCAATTTTTGAGAGAAAATCCTTCCCTAAAACTTCCATTAATCTCCTTAGATCATAGTTTAATTCTTTAACTCAAGTTTGGGTAGTTAGATTGAAGAGTTTCTCGGAACAAATTCAGGTTCTTTAGGCGAATCGAGAGAGGAGCTCGGCCAACATTTTGGATCCTTGACCGAGCTTATGAGTTTAGAATTCATAATCGTTCTTCAATCAAAAACACCTAAGCATTCTAAACTCTTATTTATTATGAATTTCTTATTGAAATTTATGATTTTTTATGATGTTTAGTGGCTAGGGTTTACTTATATGTTTAAATGGAGTTGAACCTTAGATGATCTTAGCTTTGTTTTTATTAGATTCTATGGATTAATTTGTTGAATTAAAGTTAATGGTTGTTTAATTGTTGTATTTGTGTTATCAATTTTTTGCCGGTTTATTGATACTATTGCATTATATTTTTTGGAATTTGAAAAGGAGGAACATGTAGGACTTAATTATACAATGAAAATTGGTAGTTAATTAGAGATAGTGACTACGATTTCTTGGTCTAATAGAGAAATGTAATTCACCCCGACACTATATTCATTCATAATTGAATTAGGGATAGAAGAGATTTTTCTCTAATTAATTAAGGGAATGGTGGGTTTTCTCCTAGAGATAGGGTTAATCCTAATAAACAAGTGAGGCCCGATCAACAATTCAATTATTTTTCCAAAATTTTCAATGAATTAGTTAAGGGATTCTAGGAGGATTCCACCATTTAAATACTTCTTTCTAAAACTTGATTTCAACTATGTTTAGATTGTTTCCAAAGTGCTTTACTTTTCTTAGTTAAAACTGTTTTCAACTCCTTTTATTTTGATTAAACCTTAAAAAGGCAGTCAGTATTATAGCATCTTTGTTCCCCTAGTTAAACAACCAGGGAGGTCCTCAAGTACTACACCAATAGGTTCAATTGACTGTTAGTGTTAAATTAGAGTAGTCCCGTACTATAACAACAACACACTTTTTTGTCAAAAATTGGCAGACCCTTCCGAGATTAGAACCTGGTGCAGTGTGGTGATTATATTGTTTTCGAATCATATCGACCCTATAATTTTGACTTCAATATCACCTTGTTTTGGAATTCACATACTGAGAAAATAGCCTCCATAATCGAATAACGACGATGTCAATGACAATGATGGTGGCATTGGAGATGCTTAAATACTTCAAATTGATAGTGAGAGGGATAGGACTGATAGTGAAGCCTCTAGTGGAGCAAAAGATAAACAGAGGAAGATATCTTCTTAGTTATATTTGTTTATCGGATTAAATCTACAGTTTACATTACTATCTTGACACTTTTTGAATTTTTTTTATTGAAGTATTTGGAAATGTTTAGATGGTGCTTTGATTGAAAATATATGTAAGAATCTCTGCAATGTAAGAAAACTTGGCGAACTTGCCTTACAAGTATGACACTGCCCAGAACATGGGGACGCTACTTAATTAAGCTTTTGTTAACAAATGAGATCTTGGGAAATTGGTTAAGCAAGATATAACTAAACTTAAAATTAAACAAACTTAGGCAAAAACTCCCAGTTTAAATACACCTAGCTGTGGTGTTTCACCAAATAGAAGCAATAAACAAAAGCTGAGAGAGCTGATGCATTACTCTTCTTCATCCTCCGAATTAATGCAAGAACACAACCTCACCATCCTTATCTAAAAACATGTAGCCATCTTGAAAGAAAATGCTGTCGGGTAAACCCCAACTCTGGTAAGCTAACACAGTGGTTGCGTTATCAGCATTGAGGTTGCAGTAAAGGTTTTGTGTCCACCGTTTCGCTTCAGAAAAGTATAAGCTGAAGAAAGCACACGCTCTAGGTGGAAGTACATGAAGTAGACGTTGCAGTAACGCCTTTGTTCGATGATATTAGGGTGGCAAACTTTGTAGTAATGCTCGTAGTGAAGAGCGTAGGGGCCTTGATCTTCAAAAACTGTAAGGTAAATGCTCAACGTGGTGCATGACCCTTAAAGTTGACATTTGTTTGTTGACAATGCTAGACGGCATAGCCCAGACACAATTACACAAAGTCAAGGAAAGATATGTACGAGAAGAAGGGAATATAAAGTATCAAGAGATAAAAGTCTAATAAAATCTTTCTTTTGAACTCATTCCTTTTCTCTCTCTTTTTCTTTTCTTTCTTTCTTTTCATTCTCTTTTCTCTTTTTCACAAATTTTCCCATCTTCTTTATTTTTTTCTCTTTTTCCACAAGTGAATGGTATAACACAAACTATCTCACAAAAGGGTTTCGTAAATATATTTTTTTATTTGAACATCTTATTTCCTTGATACTTTTTCTTCTCTTTTGATTCCTTTCTCACAAAAGTTTTCCAAAATACCCTTTCTCTCAAAAATTTTCTTTTCTCACTTTTCTCCCACACTTGTTTGTGAAGCTCACTCAAACCAACTCAAAGGTACAGAATAATAGCTCATCGATTCGAACTTTTTTCAATGTTTTTGGAGTTTTTGAGATTTTCGATGTTTTTGGTATTTTAATAAAAAGCAAACATTTAAAACATGAACGAAGAAAAAACTAAAAACATATTATCCTCAATGTTGGGAGAACAAAACTAAAGCAAAGAGATAAAAGAAAACTAAACTACCAAAAAAAAAAAAAAAAGGGAAATACACAAAGCACATAAAAAGAAAAATAAAACAAATATAAAAAAAATAAAGAAAAACAATTGAGTAGGGAAAGAGAAACTCCCTAGAGGGCCGATCTGCCCTCTCCACCTCTACCACCGCTTGTGCCTTCACCATGAGAAAGCTGCCCGTAGATTTTTTATAACAGAAGTTGTTCGGTGAGCATATTGTCTTGTCGATCCAAGCATGATAGAATATTGGTGAGTCCCATTTGTAGTTTGGCTATGGTTTCCAAAGGGAAGGATCAGATTCCTCATCCGCTTCATCAATTTCCCCATCCTCATTCTCGTCTCCATCCTCTTGTTTCATGACATCTTTTCCAGTTGCCGAAGGAGCCTTGGGGTCCTTCGTGCATTATTTGGTTTTTATAACCGAAGGTTTCCTTTTGGACCCTTCTTTGCCCTTAACTCTTCCATTAACAACCATTTTTTCTCTTTTTCATCATATTCAAATCCAACCGTGAAAAAGTGGATCCAAAGATGATGTCACCATTATCAGTACGCTGCACTTGTTCTGTTGAAAAAGTCCACCTCAAAATGGCATAAAATGTCAGTTATAAGTAAGGGGTAACCAAGTACGCAATTGCTCTTGTTTGTAGAGGCGATATCACACATAACATGAAGAAAGGAGAAGTTAAGAGTAATTTTTCGATGATAAAGATGTCAATGGTCTGAGTTCATTGAAGCTCTTCCTAGACCTATTGGCAAGATTAGATCCAATAAAGTGTGTCACCGGCTTGAGGTATTAGGTCCACGGAATTCCCAATGGTGCGCGTGGTGCCAAAATTAGGTTTGTGACGAATATCTATCCTTTACAAGCGTAGTTATGGTTCCCCTCATCCCCATAAATAATTCTAGATGTAGAACCGAAGGTGATGCTAGGGCCTGCATTAGGGATGTGTGGAAATTTTGAGATGAGGGTCTCATCAAAGTGAATCCTAACGTCTTTTACAGTTGTGGTAAAGGAGATGGAATTTTTTATTCATCTTTTGGGTTATGTTTGTGCAGAATTCTCTAATGAGGTTGAGGTAATAAATTCTATCTATGGATCATGGTGTCCTAACCCAACCTATAGAAGAAAGGAGAAATCTCTAATTGGCCATCGGACCCAATTTCTACTTTTTGTTCAGGTTCTATTCTACTTTTTTTCCTTTTCTAGTATCAGGCTCTATTAGTCTTGTCTGTGATTCACTCGGGAAAAGGTGGAATAGAAGGGGCATTCTCGAGAGAGTTAGGCTCGGCTATTCAAGCCCATTTCGAAGAGGTGGAAGTGGTTGTTTTTCGAGGCATGGTGTGGAAAGGGAAAGGACAGGACAAAGCCAAGCAAATAATAAAAACCAAACATAGCAACAACAATAAGATATGGTAGCCCGTGTCTATGTAGTGGACAATTAAATTAACACGAAAAAGGCTGCACCCCTGAAATAGAGAATTAAACAAGCAGTAAGCACGATTATATTATGCAATTAGATAAGTTGTGTAGTGATAAGACTTACGCTGCACCCCCGATAATTAAAATTGATAGTTAAATAACTTAGAAAAGGGTTTTAGAGGAGACTTATCCCAGTTCGTATTAAAACGAACCATCATTGTTGGAGTGCCGAAATTGGATTGTTAATTACTGTTGTTGTCACTCCTGTCTACCACGGCCGTCGTTGTTGAATCCAAGAAGAGAGCTAAAAACCCAAGAAGTAAAAGAAAACGGGGAGGTCATAGGAGGTGGAGTGGAACAAAGAGAAGAAGAAGAGAAGAGAAGGGACGATGGGCAAGGTGGTAGGCACAGAATGGGGGGGATAAGAAAGGGAAAGAAAAGATGGGGAAGGAGAAAAAAGAGGAAGGAGGGTAGACATTGATAATGATCGGCGTTGAGTAAAGAGAACAGGCGAGGGGGATAAACATGAGGGAGAAAGAGAGGCTTTACAGGAAATTAGGGATTTGGGGGTTTAATTTGGGTAAATAAGGGGGAGAAGGGGTAATTCGGTTGAAACCTGGAAAAAAAGCATTGCTGAAAATCGAGTAGACGCGCTATCGGTCCGACCCGAATCCGTCCGAACACCCTGACCCGTTTGAATTTCCTTTTTTTTTTTTTTGGATCCAGGTAGTGGAGCTTTTTGGATCCGGAAGCCTTCTGAACAAAATTCATATTTGCTCATGATGCCTTCCAGTTCCAGAAAGGAGCTTTTCAGTTCCGGAAGCTTTCTGGAAAAACTTTTTTTGCTCCTGGGTGTGCTTTCTGTTCCGGAAAGGAGCTTTCTTAAATGTAAGATGTTAAATCTATCATATCATATTTAATGCACTAAATGTGACATAGTTGGGCTTTTTTAGCAAGGCAAAGCTTCTTTAAACCGAGCTGTATGACAATTTTTTCACCTACAATGAATATCCGAGTTATATGTATCTTAACCCTATGGAGAGCTAGCCTTTGTATGGAGTTACTAAATTATATATCGGTACTTATACAACTAAAAGGTCTCCATCAATGTGTACCCTATGGCGAGCTGGCCATTATATAGAGTTACTAATTATATACTTGCACCTATACGACCAAAAGGTCTCCACCAATGTGCTGGCGAGCTCTCGAGTTAGCTCTAAAAAACGTGAGTGTGAACACAACTATTCACAGGGTTGACTCTATCATCAATCAGCCACCCTATATGATCATGATTCATATAGGCTGTCCAATGAATGTGGGAGTGAAAATTGTGTCATTTTTGGAGGGAAATATTTTGGAGAGAAATTCTTTTGAGGGAAAATTGAGATGGAGATAAATTGAAGAGTAGTTTTTGACACATGAAAGTTAACAATTAACATTATAATATATCATATTAATGACTTAAAACATATTATTATGATTATATCAAGTATGATTATTACTTTAACTTAAAAACGTGTTGTTATGATTATATGCATAATGAGTACTTACACTAAAATAACTCATATTATAATTTTCTTTTGAAATGTACTACTACTATTATATTTAACATATCGTTAATGTAACAACTTATATTAATGTGCATGATATATACTAAATAAGTTCTTATTAACATTATACGTCATATATATGGCTAAAAAAACAAAAAGCATCGTATAATCATTTATTTCATTTCATCCCATAATGTTATGATCATAATAGCTCATTAATGAAGAAAATCATATTAATGTGTATAATATATACTAAATTAGTTGTTACTAACCTAATAGCTCATATAATCATTTCTTCCACTTTATAATGTAATATTATAACCATTTTTAGCACACCCATTAATGAAATAAATCATATTAATTACAGATGGCAGTTGTACGGTGCTTTCACGATTCCGATTGGTAACCAATCGATTATACACCAACGATAAATCCATTATGGTTTGTCATTACCTAAGGTCATCAGATACCGAAAACTATTGATTTTAGTAAAAAGGATCGATGAGAAAAGCAAGTTACCAAAAGGTTTCGATATTGGTAACAAGAACAATGACCGCTTGGTAAACGGTAACGTTAATCGGTATGTTACTAATCTTTAAAATAGGGTATGTCCTAAAAACACACAACAGGTAAGTGCACCAATCACTATAGTAAAAGAAATACACCCGAGTTGTCGAACTTAGGGAACAGAAAGCTAAAATACAAACCATTTAATATAAGATTTAGTCTAACAAAATTGATTTTTGAGAAAAGATTTAAAAGCTAATAAGAAAATGAATAAATGAAAACAATTAACTCGAGAGGTAAAGATATAAGAAAAGAGTTTGAATGGCAGAATCCCCTTAGATTTTGTCGACTATCTCGATTAGAAAAATCATTAAATGATGTTGAATAAAATAAGATTAGGTGATCACACATTGCCTCGGGCAATCCCTATCTCTAGGTGAAGGTCACTCTACTTACTAACCTTTAGAGAAGAATCTCTTCTCTCTCTAACCAATTATGAATGCAATATGATTAAGTGACTAAAAAGAACTAGAAGTGCAAAGAATATCTCTATTCAATTGCCAACTCCTATTATTCAATTGGCTGCCCTAAGTCGGTTTTCCTTTTCCAATTCTAACCAATTTTGCAATCTAATCAATTGTGCTCAAATCAATTAAGACAAAAAAAACACAATTGAATAACAACCAAATAAAAATCAAACATCAGTTTTTATAAAAATCCAAAAACCATATCATTCAAAAACTAGGGTTTAACCCTCATTCAAACAAATTCTAAATTAGCCACTAAACATTCTAACAAAACACAAGTCAATGATAGAATTCATAAATAACATAGGGGAAAGAAAGCTTAGGATTGAGAAGAATCGTTTCTACAGTTTCGAGAGACATCCGAGCTCGTCTCTCGATTCACTTGAAAAGAGTTGAACTTGCTCCTTCGATTTGCTTCAACCTCCACCCAAGTTCTTCAATTTAATGTTTAATTTATGAAAGACTACCTAATTGAAGATGAATTGAGAAGGGTTTTGAGTCCAATTTTTGCCCCCAATTCCTCCTCTCTAACCTAAAACTGAATAATGCCTCCAAAGAGGAGAAAAATTACTTAAATAAAGTCCAAAAAAGCATTAATTTGTACCGCATACGGTAGGTCGAGCTCTACCGTCCGCAGTAAGGTTCTGTTAAGAATCCTTCTTGAAAGCTTGGCACCTACCATCGATGCTAGGTGTAGTCTACAGTCATTGATAAGCTTATGTTCCAACTTTCCTTGTATGCTCTAGACCTACAACATGCGGTAGATTAACCTACCTTATTCGATAAGTTATTGTCTCTAGTGCCGACAGCTTCCGTCTTCTCCGTTTTCGCTCGTTATCACTTGTATTCTTCGTCTTCTTCATCAGGAAACTCCTAAGATAAAAGTAAATGGAAATGATGTATATTATATACATTTAATGTACTAAAAACATCGTAAAAAGAAAACATTTAACATATAAAGGTAAAGCATTATGGTACATATTAAATACCCATACACTTATCTATTGCTTGACCTTAAGCAACACAAAAACTAGGCAAAAACCAGATAACAAAAACAGAGAAGTGGGCAAAAATATATTTCAATGAACATGACACACAAAGGGAACAAAACGTACAACTAAAGCTCAAGATTCTAGAATGAACAAACTCAAAGGACAAAACAAATAACGAAAACAATTAAATCGTCACTTCTATAGGTGATATAAGTACTTAACCACATAAGGAGATTTCAAAGGACGAATCATAAGAATCAAAGATCCCACCACTACCTTACTAAAAGACTTACTAATCAACGGTGTGTGTGTGTGTGTGTGTGTGTGTGTATGTGTGAATTACTCGTGTCGCCCTTCGAAGAAAATAGGGAATATCAGATTATTAACAATTGAAATATTTTGATGGTACATGCATAAGAGAGCTCATATTTCCCAAACCCTTTCACTCTAAATTCTATTCTAAGTTATTTCTGGATTAGGTAGGGCTTCTCAACTTATAATGTTAGGCTCGAGACATAAAGGGTGTCAAAGAAGGGAAAGGAAAAGCAAAGATAATTCATATAGAACTAATGTAGCTGAAAGGAAAGAAATCAAACATAATCAACAACTTTCTAGCCACTTTCACTTATTCCCATTTACCCCAAACACCTTACTTCGTTCAAAATATGCATAATCCCCCTAACATTCTCTATTTCTCATGAATCATGTATTTTCAAGGAAATTTTTACATGAGAGAGAGCAGCTCAAGACTTTGAGGGATAAAGCTATAGAAAATTTAAAGTACTCTTTTTTTTCTTTGTTTTCTTGGATTTTTTTCCTTCAAACATCAATGTGCTTTCTCTATTTCAAAAGCTATATGTGCCTTGCTTAGAAAGATTACCCAAAATACCCTTTGTATATAAAAATCCTTTTCTTTACTCAAAACCCCCAATTATCTATTCTCCTCACTCAAAACGACTAAAAAGTCATAGATCATTAGCTTAACGAATTCAGGGTTTTATGAAGTGTGAGTTTAAAAACAAAATAAGGGAAGGGATTGAAAACCCTTGGTATGAAGGCACAAAAGGGGAACTAGGGGTAGATTTTAAAAGGGATATGCAAGAAAGGCACAATCGATAAAATGAAGACTTATGACCATTATTTCCGGGACCAACCTAGACTCGACTTTTTCACTTCAAAGTAAAGAAAACACAAGAGTGAAAGCAAAGATTCGAAAAATACTCACTGTGCTAATCTCCTAGGATTCCAATGCTTCTACTACTAACCGACACTTGCAAGTGCATGAAACCTATTAATTTATGTAAAAATAATAAGTAAGTGCAGTTTTCAAATTCATCGAGTCAAACACCTTTTTAAAATCCTACGGGTTTTGCAATCAAGACTCCTACTAGTTGTGACAAAAATTATAAAAAAAAAACTTTATGGATTTTTCTAAATATTTAGAGACTGAAAAAGGGAACAGAAGGAAAGATTTTTGGATTTTTTCAGATTATCTAATTTTTTTTGGATTTTTGGAATGTTTGAAAGAAAAACACAGCTGCATGAACTAAGACGAGAAATTAGACGCAAAAATAGCTAGAAGACATAAATATGCCCACACTTAAAACCACATTGTCCTCAATATATGGGCCAGAACAAAAATGTAAACACAGAAAAACACACACGGGGGAAGCTATCCCACAGATATAAGCAAGTAAGCACATCGAGAAGTAATCCCTACAAAAATTCAGAACATTAAAGAAAATCAAGCATAAAAAACGAAAAGCAAAATAAAGTACAATAAGAATACAAAGTACGGGCAAAGAAAAACTCCCTCATGATGGACCCATGTTCGCGCTGTCGCTTCCACTGCTGCCTTGATCGGGGAGGAATTTGCTGCGTAATCGAGCTAACATTACCTCTTAACGGTCTATGGATGCCCGCTAGTGCACTAACTCGTCAAAATAATGGCGAGAGGACTCCACTAACTCCATCAACTAAACACCATGGGCGTCTTGAGTCAACCAGAACTGCCGAAAGGCATCCCGTATCTCCATCTAGAAAGCGTTCATGTATGTTGTAGGAATGACGCCCTCGTCTGAGGGATCATAAGAATCTTCCTCATTGAACGAGTCCTCGTCGTTATCATTAGCTGGCTGGAAGATGCCTCGAGGCCGATCTGTGTAGTCTTCTTTATTTTTTGGAATCCAAATTCGTTCCGATCTCTCAGCTGATCCTCCACCTTTAGGGGTATCCACTTCTTCTCTTTCTCATCTCAGGCATAGCTGTAGTTGTTAAAAGTGGAAAAAGTGATGATCTGTACTCGCTTGGTCGTCGCTCTGCGCTCACTTGTAAAATCAACATTAAATGCGTGAAAAATTCGACAATGGATCACAGGGTAACTGAACACACATGTAAGAGTGGTATCACTAATGGTGCTTTGCATCGTGTGAATCATGAGAGACACTAAGGGAAAAGGGGACTGATTTTGCAGTTTATGAATCGTATAAAAATCAACAATCTGGACATCACTCTGCCCACCCCCTTTTGAAATAACATGTGACCAAAGAAATATGTAAGAACGCGGGGTAAAAGAGCTGGGAAAAATCACCCCCGTGAAGATTATGTTGATGATCACCCAGACATGGGCGGATTTCAAGGCAATTGCAGGTCACTGCATAGCTCCAATTCGGGTCCTGGTGATGGATTTTCTATAAGAATCAACGGTTACATTGTTCTCCTTATCCCTAATCCTCAGAATAGAAGCTAGACATTCTCTATCTAAAACAATCCTTACCCCCTCGATTGTGAAATGATGGTAGAAAGTTCCCAAAAGGATTGTTTAAAGTGGGAAGCAAGAGAGAGAAACTCTCACTGTGGGTGAAAAGTGTGCGATTACACACCAGAATCCATAGTGCTTCGGCTATGACAGAATCTCCTTCGATCGGCTCTTTCTTTGTAGTTTTCTATTTTAACCACTGGCTAGAGTACTGTCGCACAGATTTTTCCTGTTCATTACAAGTATTTTGAGTGGATTTTGGTGTCTTTCTTCCTGAACTTCGAAGATGCGGCTTGTTTCATAATTGCAGTGGGATTGTCCCTGCTAGCCGCCGCTGTGACATCTTCAGTGCCGAGATTGAGTAGGAAGTAAGCTCTGGAATGTGGGTTCCTGTTTAAGTTCATCTTGCAGTAGGTTGGAGCTTTATTTAGCCTCCATTGTTTCATACAGAAGTTTGTCGAATAGCAGACCGAAGGTCTGGCTTCTCCAACGGTAAAGAGAACCTCTGAAACTTTGTGGGGAGTGCCCTAGTGCATCATCATTGCCATTTCTTAGCTCCATTATTGATTATTTTCTTGGAAGTTCCCAATTTCGATCGTCCATTCCTGCAATATCGGTCGTCTGTTTTTGGGTTGTGCATAAAATCTGAAGTTCGGTTTGGTAGTCCGATTATCTCTGTTTTGGTGTCTATCTGAAGCGTGCTGGTTGCTCTTTATTTTTGGTCGCCCGTTTCTGCATCGGCCGTTCGACTTTCACATCCGAATATCTCGGGTTAGTTTTCCTCCCGAGTCTGCTGATATTTCTTTTGCACCAATCATTTTCGGATGTCCGTTTTCTTTTTCGGTCGACTGTTTTTGTGGTTCTGTGAAATTTGGTCATCCGCTTCTGTATCTCGATCGACCGATTTCTTCCAAGATTGGTTGTTGTGGTTTTCTTGACTCTCAAGCACATGATAACCAGGTATTTTCTCCGTATACCTTTCCTCTAAGGGTTGTGACCCTTCTTGCATGCTTGTGGACCTTCTTTTTACTTTACTGGAGTTTTTTTCTCTTGAATTGCTTAACCTTGCCGGTTCACTTTGGGATCTCTGATTGTTGCCTGCTACTTTCCATGTTGCTTTTTCTGTGTTTGTTGGGTTATGTGTGGCTGGCTGTGTTACTTCTGCTTCGTCTGGCTTTCTTTTGGGGTTATCTTGATTGCTCACGGGTTCCCTGGGCTGTCTGAGTTTTGGGGTGTTATTCTGGGGTTATCTTGATTGCTCACGGGTTCTCTGGGCTGTCTGAGTTTTGGGGTGTTATTGTACACATTGGGTAATGTTCGGCCCAGCACTATGACTAAATAGAATTAGAGCTTCACTGTTGTTGGTGAACACAAGATTATAGTTCCAAGGTAGAAAGGTATGGCTCATTCTCAGGCAGTGGGTGACAGGGTGGTCCAGAAGGGTGCAAAGGACAATGTGACTTGTGATACATCTTGTATCCCTAAAACTTCAGCTTTAACTTCTAAAACCCTAGAGAGTAAGGATACTCTCTCTGCTTCTATTCAGACCCTGAGGGCACGAAATAAGGATGGTAAGCAGAATAAGACTTTTGCTTCTTTGTTTCAAGATAAGTAGAATCCAAGAAAAGGGATTTCTCTTACAAAGGTTGAAGATCAAGGTGATGAAGTGGTGGTTCAACTGGATGAAATAGACGATGTTATTTAGACTTGGGATTACTCCTTGTTGGTTATGTGGCAGGAGGGTTCCCTGGCATTGAAGCAATCAGCAGATTAAGAGGGAGCTGAAGGATTCCGAACAAGTTCCTACTGCATAAATTTAGATGGATTGTCTTTCGGTTTGACAATGAAAATGATAGGCAAAAAGTTCTGGAAAGGGGACCGTATATGATTCTTGGAAGACCGCTCATCCTCAAACAGATGGTAGAAAGTTCCCTATCCGTTTTATGAAGTATGCTTGCATAGAACTCATGGACAAGTTCGGGATAATACATGATGTGTTAAAAGGGGACTACTCTAAAATTAACATATAATAAGGAAACCAACCTATCAATGTAGTACTAGAGAACCTCCCGGGTTGTCGAACTCAGGGAACAGTAAAGGCTCAAATAATCACCGCTTTAACCTATGTTTAGTCTAACAAATTGGGTTTTAGAGAAATTGATTAACAAATTAGAAAAACTAAGAAAACGATTAAAGAGGAGTAACAATTAAAGGTATGAAGTTTTAGAAAAAGAGTTTGAATGAAGGATCCCGCTAACTTTTATCAATTATTTCAACTAAAAACTCACAAAACAATGTTTGAAAACGAAGGTTGGGTTATCATACAAAAATTGGGCAATCCCTATCTATAGTTGAAGGCCACTCTACTCACTTAATCTTTAGAGAAGAAGCTCTTCTCTCCCTAACTGATTATGAATGTAATAAACAACTTAGATGATCTAATTAACCTAAAAGTGCAAAGAATATCTCTATTAAATTTCCAACTCTTATTACCCAATTAGTTGTCTTAGATTGATCTTCCTTTATCAATTTCAACCAATTTGGAAAAATAATTGATTTGCACAAATCAATTATCAAGAAAACATAATTGAACAACAACCAACAAATAAACAAACATCAATTTAGTGAAATTCAATAAAAAAATCCTATCATCCAAAGCTAGGGCTCAACCCTCAATTCAAACAATATAGATTTAGCTAGAAAACATCCTAACAATATTCAATTCAATAGTATAAATCATAATTAACAAAGAGAAAGGAAGCTTAGGTTAAAAAAGGAGTTGATCCACGCTCCCAAACGCCACTTGAGCTCGTCTCTCGATTTGCCTTATGAAACCCAAAATTGATCTGTAGAGGCACTTCAATCTTCCTCCAATAGCTTCAATTCAATGTTAATTGTGTATAATCTACCTAATTAAAAAGAATTGAAAGGATTTTTCTTGCCAAAAATCGCCCAAATTATCTTCTCTAAACCTAAAAACTGTTCTCCCCTAATAATGGAGATAAAAACTACTATAAAAAGAAGTAAAAATGCATTATTATGCTGCTGACAGAACCTACCGCGTCTGGTAAGTCAAGCCCTACCATTCGAGGTAGGGTTCTATTCCAAATATCGGTTGAGTCATCTGGATCTACCGTGTGCGGTAGGTCTAGCCTACCATCCGTGGTAGGCTTCTGTTGGCATTGTCATCATGACCCTTGGAAATAAAATTAACCTATTCTAGTAAAGCTTGATAATATTACATCAACAAAAACAACGACACGCAGGCCGTATTTAAAGCCATACAACCCAGCCAATCAATCACAAGAGGTAAAGGGCCATACTATGCACCATGCATCTAAAGATAGGAAGAAACATGCAAAGAAAAAACAAAGGGGTTCCGGGGGCGAAGCCCCCGAAAGAAAACGGCTGTCCCGCTTAAATTGCATAGATTACAGACTGTACGCCAAACAATTTGGCAGTAACAACATTCTGTTTAATTAATCGCATTAATAAGTAAAACAGAATATGATATATGCGAATCCTATAATTCAATTTACTATGATTATTACACTAATCAGAAACCTTACTATAAGGCCGATTGAAAACAACATATGTAATCAACAGTGGTATCAGAGCCTCGTACATACTAGATTTACTGAATGGTTCTGATTGTTCAGAAGGGGCAGTTCAAGAAGAAAAAGGGAAAGGGAAAGGGAAAGGATATGGCCAAAAAGGGTAAAGGCAAGCAGAAGCCCAAGCCCAAGGTTAAACCACCAAAGGAAGGGACTTGCTTCCACTGCAATGAAACTGGTCATTGGAAGAGGAATTGCAAGCTCTACTTGGAAGAAAAGAAGAAGCAAAAGGCCAGTGAGACTGCCGCTTCAGGTATTTTCGTTATAGAAATTAATATGTCTACTCCTACTTCATGGGTATTAGATACCGGATGTGGAGCTCACATTTGTGTAAATGTGCAGGGACTCAAAAGGAGTAGATCTTTGGCAAAAGGAGAGGTGGACTTACGAGTTGCAAATGAAGCAAAAGTTGCTGCTGTAGCTGTAGGGACATTTGATTTACTTTTGCCTACTGGGCTTATAATTGAACTTAAAGATTGTTATTATGTTCCCTGCTATGAGTAGGAACATCATTTCAGTTTCTTGTTTGGATATTGATGGTTTTGAGTTTAATACTAAGAATGGTAAAAGTTCTATTTATAAAAATGGTATTTTCTATGGGGATGCCTCTTTATGTAATGGACTTTACATTCTTAACCTACATGATTCCATTAGTAAGCCCATCTATAACATATATACAAAGAAATTTAAATCTAATGATTTAAATCAAACTTACTTCTGGCATTGTCGTTTGGGCCATATAAATGAGAAACGCATATCAAAACTCCATCAAGATGGACTTTTATCTTCATTCGACCTCAAGTCTTATGAAAAATGTGATTCTTGTTTATTGGGAAAAAGGACTAAAAGTCCATTTACAGGACAAAGTGAAAGGGCTACCGATTTATTGGAACTTATACATACTGATGTATGTGGGCCAATGAACACACAAGCCAGAGGAGGTTTTCAGTATTTCATTACATTCACAGATGATTTCAGTAGATATGGTTATGTCTATCTAATGAAACATAAATCTGATTCCTTTCAAAAGTTTGAGGAATTTCAAAATGAAGTACAGAATCAACTTGGAAGGAGTATCAAATTACTTCGATCAGATCGAGGTGGTGAATACTTAGGCCAAGAGTTTGACGAACATCTAAAAAAGTGTGGGATATTATCACAATTAACTCCACCAGGAACACCACAATGGAATGGTGTGTCTGAACGCAGAAATCGAACTCTATTGGATATGGTTCGATCTATGATGAGTCAAACAGATCTTTCAATTTCTTTTTGGGGTTATGCTCTAGAAACTACTGCATTCATATTAAATAGAGTTCCATCTAAAGCTGTTCAGAAGACACCATATGAGATATGGACCGGGAAACAACGTAGTTTAGCATTTCTCAAAATTTGGGGATGTGATGCTTATGTGAAGCGATCATTATCTGAAAAACTAGCACCCATTTGTGGGATATCCTAAGGAAACTAAAGGATACTACTTTTATCTTCCATCTGAAAACAAAGTGTTTGTTGCTCGGAACAGAATTTTCCTTGAAAGGGAATTCGTTTCCAAAAGAGTCAGTGGGAGTAGAATCCATCTTGAAGAAGCTCAAGGACAGCATACCATTTATGAACAGAGTATGGATACTCAGTTGGACTCACGTATTTATACTGAGCCTGAACCTTTGACACAAGGGCCAAGAAGGTCTAGTAGGATTTCTCAGATACCACAGAGATATGGATTTCTTGTGACTAAGGATCATAATATTGATCTTATTGATCAAGGTGAACCTAATTCCTACCAAGATGCTATTCATAGTCCTGAATCTAGCAAATGGCTAGAGGCTAAGAAATCAGAAATGCAATCCATGCATGATAATCAAGTTTGGAGTTTGATTGATCCACCTGAAGGTTGCAAGACCATAGGGTGTAAATGGGTTTTCAAAAAGAAAACTAACATGGATGGCAATGTGCACACTTACAAAGCACGATTGGTAGCAAAAGGGTATAGACAAACTCGTGGTATAGACTATGATGAAACCTTTTCTCCAGTTGTAATGCTTAAGTCAATTAGAATTCTACTTGCCATTGCAGCATATTATGATTATGAAATATGGCAAATGGATGTTAAAACTGCTTTTCTTAATGGAAATCTACTGAAGGATGTGTATATGACACAACCTGAAGGTTTTATTCATTCTTCGAATTCTAGTAAAGTGTGTAAACTTCAAAGATCCACTTATGGCTTGAAGCAAGCATCTCGAAGTTGGAATCTTCGTTTTGATGAAGCAATTAAAGAATTCAATTTCATCAAGAATGAGGATGAACCTTGTGTCTACAAAAGGGTTACAGAAAATGCAGTAGTCTTCTTAGTACTCTATGTCGATGACATCTTATTAATTGGGAATGACATCCCCACTTTGCAAAGTGTAAAAACTTGGTTAGGGAAGTGTTTTTCAATGAAAGATTTAGGCGAAGCGGCTTATATTCTAGGCATTAGGATCTATCGAGATAGATCTAAAAAGCTTATTGGCCTAAGTCAGAGTGGATATATTGACAAGGTATCGAAAATGTTCGAGTATGCAAGATTCTAAGAGAGGATTCTTGCCAATGTCACATGGCGTTAAACTCAGTAAGTCTCAAAGTCCTACCACAAGGGAGGATACAGAACGCATGAGTAAGATTCCTTATGCTTCTGCAATTGGATCTATCATGTACGCCATGTTATGCACTCGCCCGGGATGTCTCGTATGCATTAAGCATGACTAGCGATTCGAGTCAAATCCTAGTGAACTCGTATTGGGATCGCAGTGAAAAAAACATTCTCAAGTACTTAAGAAGGACTAAAGAGATGTTTTTGATCTACTGAGGTCGGGAAGGAGAGCTTGTTGTAAATGGTTACACGGATGCTAGCTTTCGATCGATGTAGATGATTTTAGATCGCAACCGGGATTTGTGTTTTGCTTGAATGGAGGTCTTGTGAGTGGAAGAGTTCAAAGCAAGATACCGTGGCCGATTCTACTACGGAGGTCGAGTATGTGGGCTGCTTCGATGCAGCCCAAGGAGGCGATTTGGATCGGAAAGTTCATCACAGAACTAGGTGTAATTCCTAGCATTGTGAACCCAGTGGACCTATATTGTGATAATACAGGAGCCATTGCACAAGCTAAGGAACCTAGATCTAATCAACGATCCAAACATATTCTCAGGCGTTTCCATCTCATTCGAGAAATTATTGAGCGTGGAGATGTTAAAATTTGCAAAGTAGACACCAATGACAATGTCGCAGATCCATTGACAAAGCCACTCCCACAACTTAAGCATGAGAGTCATACTAGGTCAATGGGTTTGAGAGTCATGTCAAATTGGTGGTAGGGCAAATGGGAGATTGTTAGTATATGCCCTAAGACCAATTGACTCACATTTATGATTTATGAAGCATGTATTTTTTAATTGTATTTTATGCTCTTGATCATCAAGTATGTGACTTGATAGTAAAACCCTTATAGCTAATAAAATACTATTCTTATTTGTCCCTAGTTTATTACATCTTGTAAACTAGTGTGAAGTTGATTGATAGTCAAGTTTTACTGATCATGAATATGAGATATAAAATCAATTCATAAATACATATTGAGAATATTGTATTGGACATGACCCAAAGTGAAGAAGAAATATTGCATGGGTTTAAGTTATAAGTATTTCTTCTCAGTTTTATATTTGGTGTCCTTCGACCTAATGTTTCTAATGTTTCTTGCATGGGGAGAAAAATATGTTTTGACATAGTCAAACATCACTTTTAATTAGGTGATCATTATGATTATTGGTTGGCTTATTTTCTCGTCATTGCTTGAATATTGGAGATAGTGAAAGGGATTTGTCCCTCTCTTTTTAGAGAGAGATATCCATGGGCCCCTTGATAAGGAAGACTCGAAAATATGCATGGCCATGCTCAAATAAGTATTAATAAGGTGTTATTAATATTATTTGTTGGAACAGTCTGCCTGGTGATCAAGTAAATGGTTAATTAAGTTTTATAAGGATGACTTGATCCATGCCTTATACTTAATTAGGATATCGTGTGACAAAAGGACTAAATATTAAATCTGATGCTAGGTTATTATCACATTTACTTAACTTGGGTAAGCATAATGTCTTGCTATAGGCCGCTTATGTTTTTTGAATAAATGTCTAGGACATTTTTCATTCACTGCCAACATTACGTGAACCTACAGGGTCACACGCATAGACGATCTTGTGAGCATAATGTCCATGTTCAATGAATCTAGATTGTGTCTAGATTCGTTGAACGTATGCAAAAGGGGAATCAGATTCCATATTGTATTTTCTGGTAGGTTAATAAGTAATTAATTTTATTTAATCGAATAAATGAAATTAATTACTTAATATTACTCATCCAACCATTGGATGATTATAGGAATAGAAGGACAAGATTAAACTGTCATTAGATGACAGTTAGGGTTTTGATATTGACAGCTATAAAAGGTTATGTTAACCTTTTCTTGGTGGCCGTCCTTTATCTGATTGAAGAAAAACAAAACCCTAAACCCTAGAACAGCGATATAGTATCTAGCCTCCTCTCTCCAAAATACGACCGATTACCAGATAGTCTGGATCAGTTCTGAACAATTTTCAGAACACAGAAGGGGCTAGCATCCCGATCGCTTGCAGAGGAGTTCGTCGCGTGGATACCAGTAGAGGGCAAAGCGTACAAAGCAGCGCCTCCATGACGAACAATCAAAACATTGAAGTAATTTCTATCCAATCGGTTTTTCTAGTACGTGCAGATCCTGTTAGTGGATTTCCGTAGTTTTATTTTACTTTGATTTGCATACGGATTCCAACAGGACCTACCGTGTGCAGTAGATTGGCCTACAGATGTGAATCTTCAATTGATTGTAGATTTGATTCAACATCTTCCCAAGATCACCTCTTTTGATAAAAAAACCTCTATTGAGGATTTTGTAGTTTCAACATTCCAATAGAAAACCTATGAGGGTCTAAGCCTCAAAAACCCTATATTGAGAGGCAAAATTCATTCCCAATTTGATAGAAAGAACCTTCAGGAAACTAAGGCCTCAAAACCCCAACTACACAAACTAGAAGACTTAAGAGCAATTGAATCAGAGAACAAGAAATTTAAGACTCAATCAAATAAAGGAAATGGAATGATCAATTGAATTCCATAGATTCATCAACCTAAGGCAATCAATTGTTCACAACTAAGGACATTAACTCTTAGCAAGCTAGCTAAGAAGGCTGAAGAACCCTAGAGACAAAGAGAATCCTCTCTCATAAATTTCAGCAAAATTCATCAATGTTAGTTACATATAAGCTTATAATTTGGTATTTATAGGCTAAGGCCTTAACCTAATTAATTTATTGATTATTGGCTTAAAATACCCATTAAGCCCTTGATTAAAAGCTAGAAAATGAGTTAAAAATAAAATCCCGCCTAAAAATTACAAAGGCATTTTCCCATCTGAACCCAACTGGCGACGGTAGGGTGCAACCTACCAAACGTGGTAGGGTATTGTCCACCTAGTCCAGCTCGGCCAGAAGCCTGCCGACGATGGTAGGGGTAGGGCCAATCGTTGGCGGTAGGTCCAAAAACTCCCAAACTTAATTATTTCTCACATCCAAGTTGCTATCTTGAATAATTCTTGTTTATGGCATAAAGGATGAGCAACTTTGAAGCTTGTCCTTCATCTTCAAAGTTCTCGTTTTTCTTGGTTTTGTCAATGAAAACATGCCAAACTTGCATCCAATACCTTGATCTTCTTGCTCTTTGCTCTAGTGCTTGGATCATGAGTCAATCCATTTTCTTTGGTAAACTTGATTCACATCTTCGTCCTTCTTTTGAAAAGATTCATCCTTGAATCTTCTCCTACATCAAGTAAAGACATATCATAACATGGGGGTAGAACTAACATGAAATTCAACCAAAAAAATCAATTATAGAAGCACTAAAGATTCAAAAATGAGCAAAGGCGCTCTGCCACGACTAGTAAGCTTAGACTTGTGTTGAGAATAAACTCGTTTGAATCCAAGGCACCCTAATGCCAACCTCCGGGATAAAAAAATAAATAGTTTCCTTTCAAATATCTTGTGGATGCTTGCAATAGCATCATGGCTCTTAAAATGGATAGACTGGAAATACTCGATCTTTTTCACTTCACCAAATCTCAAAGCATGATCTATGAATAAAGGAATCAAATCAAAAGACATTAGCAAATTGACACCAATATTAACTTCAAAAGAAGAATAAAGAGTAGTAGAATAATAAGCTTGATTGGAAGCAAACACAATAAGGAATAAACAAATGTTCCATGGAAAGCCGGTCTTCTTCTTGGGTGCATCCATCAAAAGACTAGCTAGCATGCTAAGTTCCTTGTTGAAGCTCTTATAAAAGCTTGTTAAACCATGGAAGCTTTCCTCCTCAAAGGCACTCTTGAAATAAGCCAATCTTGGATTGCTTGCACTATATTTGTACCCACTTGGAAACCTTGAAAATTCACCACATAACCGAGGAAAGTACCATTTTACTCACAAAACTCATAATTTCCAAGGTTAGCACATAGTTTCGCATTTCTCAAAATAGACAAAACTCGATTAAAAGGATGCAAATGATATGCATAAGTTTTGCTATCATTCAAGATCTCATCAACATAAGCTACAACAAATAAAGAATCCATGCCTTTAAGAAACCTAAGTATTCCAAATATAAACTCCATAGATATGTCTACACAAGGTTTTCTCGGCATATTCAAAGAAATATAATGTCCATGTGGCAAAGATGTAGAGCTCACTCTTTTATACTCTAAGCAATTAACTAAAAACCTTTCAACATCTCTTTTCATGCCAAACCAAAAGAAGTGCTCGTGTAAATGTCATAAGTATTGGAAATATCAAAATGATCCAACAAACCACCACAATGAGCTTCTTTTACCCACAACAATCTAGAGACACAAGAAGAAATGTACAATTCATTTTCATGGTAACATGTATAAGGTACTCATCATTTGCACAACCAAACAAGTATCATTTATGTCTTTGAATTCATTATCAATAGTATATACTTCATTAAGCATATCAAAACCAAATAATTGAGCTCTTAAAGTAAAGAATAGAGCGTACCTTTTTGTCAAAGCATTGGCTACAACATTTTCTTTACCTCTCTTGTACTAATTGACATATGAAATGTCTTTAGAAATTTCATTCCTCTTGCACACTACTAGTTGAGCTTTTGTTGACCATTAAGAAACAATGCATGGAGCTCCTTGTCATGAATAGCATATCTCAATGTCGCTCCGGTCACCCATTCAATTTGATGTTCCATTTCCTTCAATGGAGAGAGTCCACCAAGTTCCTCTTTTGCAATAGAGAAGTGAAACCAACTCGTCTTTCTCAATGGATTCTATGAACTCACTCTCTTTGGCATAGAAACATCTCTTTTCTCTAATAATATTACACAAAATGAGGTGAGAAAATATAAACATGAAATTTTCAACATTCCAAGATGGTTTACAGTTCTCTTTGGAAACCATTCTATCAAAGAAATCTTTAGAAATTAGATTAATGAACAATGTATCTTCAAATTCATGTTTCAAAATGAATGTACAAGAGTTCTTTTGAAAGCTAGCACAAGAAGTGAACAATTTTGGCAACCAATCCTCGAAAGGTTTGTGGTAATAAAGATGCTCAACAATAAAACATTTGCAAACTTGTTCAAAGGCCTCTTTTCTCAAATTATATTTTTCAAATTCCAAAGAATTACCGTTGAACAACTCAAGATTAACTCCCTTTCTATTCAAAATCTTTCAATAAGAATTCCTTGAAATGCAAATGATAAAATTGGAAACCAAATGTGTTTTCAAATAAAGTGCTCAAGGGGTTAATGACATTTGAAAGCTTTTGTTCATTGCAAGAAAACTCAACTTGACCACTCGCAAAGGAGATCAGTTGGTTTAAGAAAGCAAAATCATTATGATTCTCCATAAAAGTATCAAGGAAAGAGGAAATATAGCTAACACTATCAATAAACTTTCATAAACGCTTATCATGTATAATATCAAATAAAGCACCATCGAATCCAAAACCAACAACTATAGACTCAATGGAAGCATTATTCATAACTCCAAAATCATAGCAAGAAGGATCAAACATAAAACCACTATGCAACGATGAATCCTCAAGAAAAACATGAGAAGAAAGACATTTAGACGCATAAGGCACAACAAGAAAAAGACTACCACCAAAAGAAATAGCACAAAAATCTCCATATATGATCACATTAGAAAGATAAGACTCTAACAACAATTCTAATTCTACAAGAGAAACTTCATAATATATGAGAGAAGGGATAAGAGATAAGCTTACTGGTAATTCTTCAAGAATAGTTCCAAGATCTTTCTCCATGCTTCTTCCTTTGCCTTCAATTCCTAGCACACAAGAAACATCATTAGCAATACTGAAATGGTATTCATCAACTCTATTGCACAAGAAATGGAATTAAACTCTATGAATTGTTTCTTTTCTATTAAAGTTTCAAGAGAATTGAGAAAGTAAAATTGATATCCATTATCCATTAAAACAAGTGAAAACAACTTAATTTCCTTAAAATAAATCTCAAAGCTCAAGTAGGAATTAGAGGGAAAGAAGTTTATGGTCTTGATGCACTTGTAGGCAAGCTTTCCTTCTTCATCCTTGCTTGAATCTTAAAAATTCTGCACGCATAAGAATTCAATAGCAAAGAAAGAGTTAGTTTCATTAGCATAGAAATTCACTTCCTCACTCTTTTCAAGTACAACTGTTCCTTTTTCTCTTTGCTCTTCTTCTTCACTAAGTTGTTTTTCAATGAAACACTCATTTTCTTTTACTCTCACTTCTCTCAAGCTCACTTTCTTTCTCTTTTGAACACTCAAAATGTTCAGTGTCTTTTGAAAAGATAGAGATGGAATTAAAGATACATAATCTCTCTACTAATCTCTCTTTTTCTTCCACTCTTTCTTTTTCTTTAATCTCAGTGCTCTCTTTTTCTATGTTCTTATCTCTCTTGAGATCACAATGTTCCACATTAGATATCTCTTCCTTAACATGTAGTACAACACTTTCTTCAACTACCTCTTGAGCTTGTAGAAGCTCATTTACTTTTGAAAATTCTTCAATCGTTGATAGTTTCATGATTTCAACCTTTGCAACTGTTTGAGATGGCATGGAAAATTGTTTATCGTCACACTTTTTAGCTTTCATGATGCTTTTTATCTTTGTCTCTTGATCAAATATACTTACCCTTTCTTTCAACTTCTTTTGCTCTTCATAAATTTCATAAGGCGCCAAAGAATTTAGAATGAATCTCTTACCATCTTTGGTGAAGTTGTAAGAATTCTTATCCCCGTTGTATATAGCTTTTCTATCATTTATCCAAGGACTTCCAAACAATAAATGACCCACTTGCATGGGTGCTACATCACATAACACATCATCTTATATATTCCTTTAGAGATAGACACACACACTTGCTTAGTGACTTTGGTCTTATTATTGTCATTTGACCAATGGCGTATGTAAGACTTAGGATGTTCAAGAAGAGGCAAATTTAACTTTTCCACAAGGTAAGTACTAGCCACATTAGCACAACTACTACTATCAACAATAAGATTAGCAACTTTGTCTTCCACATGGCATTTGAGATAGATTACATGCTTACTTTCATTCTTCCTCCCATAGACATGTTCATCATATAAGCTCTTAAAGTAAATTCCTCTACCACAACTATGATCATACCCCTTCATAACAATCATAAGGACTATGCTCATAATAATCATATTTAGCAATATCTCTATCATAACCTCCATAATCATCATAAGAAGTATGCCATAAGATTTAGCATAAGAAGAGAAGTTACCAACTCCATTATGTCTTTTAGGAGTGAAATTTCCATTTTCATGGTTGTTCCCATCATAAGCATTGAATCCATTGCCACCACCATGATGGAAATTATGCATATATATTGCAAACTTAGATTGATAATTCTCTTGTTTGCTCTTTGCTTCCATCCTTTTTCATGACGGATTAGACCAATTGTACTCCATTTATTTATTGTTTAAACCTACACAAAAAGGTTAGAAAAACAAGAAAAGGACCTCCCAATCTAATTGTTTAAACTCTTTGATGATCACTCAATGCACTTGTGTTTAGCACTCTTGACAGCTTTTATCAAGAGAAGCTCTCTCTTTTGCCTTTTCCAAATACTCAACACTCAAGTCTCTATAAGATCCTTCAAACTTCTTAACCAACTCAAACCAAGAGCAACAATCCCAAGCAAGTAAATCAATCAGTGCACTTAGTTGGATAAGTGTTCAAAGAGGCAAAGTTTCAAACACTTGAGTTGTAAGAATTTCAAGGAACGTAATCTATGGAAAAGAGCCAATAAACTTAATTATTCATCAACAAAAGATTAGGGACACACAAAGAAACAATTAGAAGTAAAAAAAAAAGAAATTCAAAATAATTAAGCTAAGCAGAGAACATAAAAGTAATAAAACAAATTTTCTAGGAAACAGAGGATAATGACACCCTGTAACTTAAACACCTATAACTCAAGAACAACGAATCCAAATTGGGTGAAACCAACTCATAAAGATTCCTCACTCGATGACGAGAATGAATTTAAGAACAAATTTCATTCAAATTGAACCAGTATAATACAAGATATGTTCGGATTAATCAACACTTTTTCTGCAGTCGTATTTTCGAAACACATTTCACAATTCAATCAAATTTGAGCAATCAATTGAACTCAAAATTGAGTAAAAGTTATTTCAATTGAATCTTAACTCAAAGTAGAGTATCTCCATCACAAATCATCAACAAATTCGCACATAATTCATTTGATTTTTCAATTGATTTTCGAAACAATTTTTCTGTAATTTTTTTATACTATTATTGCATCATCTTCATGTAATTTTTTATATAGATCATCAAGTATTTCTTTTTTTTTTCAGCAAATTTAAACAACTTACAACACAAATTGTCCTTCATTTTGAGGTTTCTCTATACTACTTTGATGTGAATCTTCAATTGATTGTAGATTTGATTCAACACCTTCTCAAAATCACCTCTTTTGATGAAGAACCTCTATTCAGGATTTTGTGGTTTTAACACTCTAATAGAAAACTTATGAGGATCTAAGCCTCATAAATCCAATATTGAGGAAATTAAGGCCTCAAAACCCCAACTACACAAACTTGAAGACCTAAGATCAATTCAATCAAAGAACAAGAACTCTAAGACTCAATCAAAAAAAGAAATTGGAATGATCAATTAAATTCCATAGATTCATCAACCTAAGGCAATCAATTGTTCACAACTAAGAACATTAACCCTTAGCAAACTAACTAAGAAGGGTGAAGAACCCTAGAGACAAAGAGAATCCTCTCTCACAAATTTCAAAAAAATTCATCAATGTTAGCTACAAATGAGCTTCTAATTGGGTATTTATAGGCTAAGGCCTTAACATAATTAATCTATTGATTATTGGCTTAAAATATCCATTAAGCCCTTGATTAAAAGCTGAAAAATGAATTTAAACAATAAAATCCCTCCTAAAACTTACAAAGGCATTTTCCTATCCGAACCCTACCGGCAATGGTAGGGAGTTGTCCACCAAAGTCCAACCCGGCTAGAAGCCTGTCGACAATGGTAGGGGCAGGGCCTACCATCGACTGTAGGTCCAAGAATTCCCAAACTTAATCATTTTTCACATCCAAGTTTCTCCCTTGAATAATCCTTGTTTATGGCATAGATAATGAGCAACTTGGAAGCTTATCCTTCATCTTCAAAGCACTCGTTTGTCTTGGTTTCTTCAATGAAAACATGTCAAACTTGCATCCAGTGCCTTGAGCTTCTTGTCCTTGCTCTAGTGCTTGGATCATGAATCAATCCATTTGCTTTGGTCAGCCCAATTCAGCTCTAGGTCTCCTTCCTTGATGCCAGTGGCTTCTTTTTCTCTATTTTCGCTCCATTTTTGCCCGTTTTTGCCTCATTTCTTTGTTTTCTTCATCGGGAAGCACCAAAAATAAGAATAGAGGTAAATGGTGTAAATAATACATTTTCTATATTAAAAATATCATAAAACGATGAAAATAACATATGTAAAAGTAGTACAATATGGCACATATCAGTACATACCAGAGATGTGTAAAAGAGATTCCCAACCCAAACTTCCAAAAAGAGTGTTTAAGCATAAATGTTCTATGACATATTCATCAAAGGCTTTTCGCACAATGAGTTTTAAGTGTTTCCTATCGGTCACCCATTTTCAAACGACAGTGGAAAGGGGTTCCGGATATGGGGAATGGAAGGAGTGGCTGGGATTATGGTAGGTGCGGGCTCGGTATCGTCGGCCCGAGACCTTTTAGAAGTATTGGTGTGTTTTGAAGAGGTGATTGTGGACTTTTAAGGGGCCATGAGGAGAGAGACACATGACAAAACACAAAAACCCCAATAATACAAAGGTGATATGCAACAATAAACAAACAAAAGGAGATAGAAAACTAACATAGCCCATGTGTGTGGAAGTGTATCATGAAATAATGAACAAAAAACAACAAGTAGCACTACGACACTTGACAAAAACACCACTAAATTAAGACTTCATAAAACAAACCAAGTAAAACACCAAAAAAAATACAAAAGTAGCAAAGGTTTAAAAATTAGCCCGTCGTCGCAATATTGAAAACACATCCTCTGCTTCGAAGGTCGTGCTACTAGAGCTTTGCCAGAATGCTGTTGGTAAAATATTTTTGTGAAATTTCAACACCAATTTGTTAGTAAAACAGAGAGGAAATTGTTAGTAAATAAGTGTTAGTAAATAAAGAAAAGAAAAAAATAAGAAGAAAAAGAACGGAAGAGAGAGAGAGAGAGAGAGAGAGAGAGAGAGAGAGAGAGAGAGGGAGGGAAATTGTGGTGAACGGCAGAAGTAATTGGCAAAAAGGGACAGGTTTAGTGGTTTTGTAAGGGAAGAGAAAAGAGAAGAGCTTTGGTGTTGTGGTGGAAGTGACGGTGAGGAGAAAATCGAAAGGGGGCAGAGAATAGAGAGAGAGAGAGAGAGAGAGAGAGAGAGAGAGAGAGAGAGAGAGAGAGAGAGAGAGAGAGAGAGAGACTAAATGAAGGTGGTGGAGGTGGTTGCCAGAAAGGAGGTCGACCCTGGTGATGGGTGACATTGGTGTGGATGAAGAGAAAGAACCGAGAAAATGAGTGGCAGTGATGGTAGGAGGAGGTGAGAAGAGAAAGATGGATGAGGAATTGAGTGGGGTAAGGGATTTGAAGAAGTAAAATTAGGAAAGATTGCAGAAATTTTTGGGGAAAATGGCTGAAATTTAGTAAAGAACAACGTTGAAAAAAAAAAAAACTGGCCAAGACTCTGGTTCATTGGTTTAACTGGTCAAACCAGTGGTCGAACAAAAAAAATAAATTTATAAAAAAATTATAAATATATATTAATAATTCATCCAGATACATATTATACATCAATTATCACTAAATATAATTAAAAAATATAAGTAAAGAATATTATAAACTTAATAACTCAAAAAATACATATAAAAATAAAACCTTAGTGAGAAAATTAAAAAAAGTTTAAAAAATCTGTTCAACCGCTTCAAATGACCAGTCTGATCGGTCCAATCGGCCAGTTCAACCAGTTTTTTACCAAGTTTGACCGATTCAATTTCTTGTTGATTTTTTGAGAAAACCAGACCGGTCTAAGGTCCAATTCCCAATTCAACTAGTCGGACCGACCTGTCCGATCCGAATTTCTCAACATTGTAAAGAGACCAAACCCAACTCTTTTAACCACGGATAGATCATACCCGTTGTTCTTGTCAGACCCTACCATATGCAATAGGTTGAGGCCTATCGTCCGCGGTACGTTTCTGTTCCTCCAAAGAAATTTTAGCCCGGGACCTACAGCAAGCAGTAGGTCTGGCCTACCTTCCACGGTATGCTTCTGTTCGTCCACTAATTCCAAACCTTGACCCTACCGTCCACAGTAGGGTTTTGCCCAAACTCCAAAGTTTCTTTGTTTTATGATTCTAAGCAAAGAATCTTTGTTTAGCATGCATTTAACTCCTCAAAAGACCTTGGCAACAACACAAACATTCAAAAAGATCAAAACAGAAAATGAGAGAATAACCAAAATACAATTACATTATACAACAAAGTATACAAGGGTTGTATGAAATACTCCCTTCTAACTGCCAAAAACACCTCCTGGATTACGAAAATCTGAGTTTTTCTTGATCTTCCCCTTCTCAATACGTCGAATGTGTACCCATTTCATCGAACCCACTTTCAATTTGGAGGGAGAGAGTCTTTCCCTTTTCCTTTGATTTATTCGGGCTAGCATCCTGTGATGAGCGAGTTTCCTACAAAGACAATGACACTTCTTGAGTTTTATGATTAATATAGAATAAAGTATCTTGACTTTTAGATTAGGGGGTTGGATTCAAAGTGAATTTAACCACTACTTCGTTCTCTCTAAACCTTAAGAGCAACTTCCATTCTCCATATCTATTAGAGCCCTTGAAGTACACAAGGACGGGCTTCTTAAGTTAGAGGGGAAGTCTACATCCTCCTCCACATCGAGAATTACAAAATCTACAGGGAAAACAAGGTCCTTGACCTTGATCAAGACATCTCCTATGACCTCCTTAAGATGTCTAACACTTTTATCTACTAAATTAATGCAATCTTAATGGGTCTTGGATTTTCTAGGCCTAGTTTCTTGCACATAACATATGACATAACATTGATAATAGCACCTAAATTGGCTAATGGTTTATCAACCTGAAAACTACCAATAGTGCAAGGGAAAGAGAAACTCCTTGGATCTTCCAACTTATGTGGTAATTCGTCCTTGTTGATAAGAATAGCCGAGCATTCTTCACCCAAGATGTGTGTTGATGCATCTTTAAGTCTACTTTTCTTTGTCAGCATCTCTTTTGAGTATTTGGCATACATAGGTACCTGCAAGAGTAAATCACATAGAGGTAAGTTTATTTTCAACTATTTAAAAATCTCTATGAATCTCTTCATTTCGTCTTGGCTGCGATCACGAAACCAGGTACGGGATTTTTGCTTGTATTCAACAATTGCCGGCTTCTCGTTCCTATCGCAAATCATGGGAAAAAAATAAAACTACGAAAATCCGCCAACAGGATCTGTACATACTAGAAAACCGATTGGATAGAAAACTACCTCAATGTTTTCTGCTGTTAGGTGTGGAGGCGCTGCTGTTCACGCTTCGCCCTCTACTGGTATCTATGCGACGAACTCTTCTACATGCGTTCAGGATGCTCGCCCCTTCGGTGTTCTGAAAACTATTCAGAACGAATCTTGACTATCTATTAATACGTGGAATTTCGGAGAGAGAGAGACTAGATATTATTATCGCTGTTTTAGGATTAAAACCTTTTTGTTTTTAATCCAATAAAGACGGCTATGGGGAAAAAGGTGAACATAACCTTTTATAGATGTCAACATCATAACCTTAATTGTAATCTAATGACAGTTTTAATCTCTTCCATCTATTCCTATAATCATTCAACGGTTGGACGAATAATATTAAGTAATTAATTTCATTTATCTGATAAATAAAAATAGTTACTTATTAACTTATCAAAAAAATATAATATGGAATCTAATTCCCCTTTTGTATACGTTCAACGAATCTAGACACGATCTAGATTCATTGAACGTAGACATCGTGCTCACAAGATAGTCTATACGTGTGATTCTGTAAGTTCACTTAACATTGGCAGTGAATGAAAAATGTCCTAGACATTTATTAACAAAACATAAGTACCAGCAAGACATTATGCTTACCCAAGCTAAGTAAAAGCAATGATAACCTAGCATCAGTTTTAATGTTTAGTCCTTTTGTCACACGATATCCTAATTAAGTATAAGGCATGGATCGAGTCATCCTTATAAGACTTAATTAACCATTTACTTGATCACCAGGCAGACTGTTCTGACAAATAATATTAATAACACCTTATTAATACTTATTTGAGTATGGCCATGTGTATTTTCTAGTCTTCCTTATCAAGGGGCCCATGGATATCTCTCTCTAATAAGAGAGTGATAAATCCCTTTCTCTATCTCCAATATTCAAGCCATGACAAGAAAATAGCCCAACCAATAGTCATAATAATCACCTGATTAAAAGTAATGTTTGACAATGTCAAAACATATTTTCTCCCCTTGCAAGAAGCATTAGAAACATTAGGTCAAAGGACGCCAAATATAAAACTGAGAAGAAAACTTATGACTTAAACCCATTCAATATTTCTTCTTCATTTTGGGTCATGTCCACTATAATATTTTATATATTTTATGAATTGATTTTATATCGCATATCCATGATCAGTAAAACTTGATCATCAATCAATTTCATACTAGTTTAATAGTACCATATGTAATAAAACTAGGGACAAACAATAATAGTATTTTATTAGCAATAAGGGTTTTACTATCAAGTCACGTACTTGATGAATAAAAGCATAAAATAGAATTCAAAATGCATGCCTCATAAATCATAAATGTAAGTCAATTGCTCTAGGGCATATACTAACAGTTCTTCTCCTTTTGGCTTGGCTCTACTGCTTTAGAGTCAAGAGTGTCAAATGATTTCGGTTCCTTTCCAACACAGGTCTTCTCTTGTATAATTATCACCTTCTCTTCTTTAGGAATCCGTATCGAATCTGACCGAAATAGCATTGACATGCTCTCTCGGATTTACTTCAATATTATACTCGGGAGAGTTCCTTGAGTTCTTTTTTATACCAATTTGACTAGCTTCCCAATCTATTTCTCTAAAATTTGAATTTAGGCCTCTTAATTTTGTTGGGTAACCTCTATACTATTTATTCTGGTATCTGTGGCACTCATGAACTTGACCAAGAGTTCTTCCAAATTGGCTTTTACTGGTGGGGGGTTCTGAGGAGTTGCATCATAAGGTAATGGATGAGCAGGACCTCTATTCTAGAATCCTGGGAATTGTTATGGACTTTGTTGTCCTTCTCCTCCCAAAGAAAGATTCAGGTGATATCTCCATCCAGATTTTAAGTATTAGAATAGGGGCTGTTCCCCTACCGATTCCCTTGAATAAATTCCACCTACTCCATAGTACTACCTATGCTAGGGCACTCATGACTGGATGGCCTCCACTACAGAAATTAAATAACATGACTTGCTAAGAATTTATATTGGAAGGTACAAGAGTCATGTTCCCCATCTTCTACTCTATCATTGCTACCAATCTAACCTTCATGGAAGTGATAGCATCCACATTATTTACCCTGGCAGGCTTGGGCTTGGATCCCTATCCTCCTTAGGTGTAACCATTCATAGCAATATGTTCTATTAGATCGTACACTTGCTGAGGAGTTTTGTTATCTATGGACCAACCCACAGAAGCATCGATAAGTTGTCTAACCAAATAATACTCTATCGTAAAATGGCTGAATTTGGATACCCAAATCCAGACCATGAAGTGGGCACTTTCTGAGCAGCTACTTCCATCTCTTCCAAGCCTTATATAAAACTTTCTCCATCTATCTGTTGGAATGACAAGATTTCATTTCGAACCTTGACAGAGTGACCAGTAGGAAAGTACCTGATATTTAAAATATAAAACGGGGATTCGTAATCATTACAATGCAAGACAAGCGGACCTAACACTGCAGAAGTGAGTTGAACTAGAGTGTCGAATCTCTCGAGGACGATAAAAGCTTATGGTACTAATCGCGTCTCTAATGTTTAGTCTAATGAAAGGATGATTTTTAAAAACAAAATAATAAGAGAACAACTGAAAACAATTAAACAACTAAGAAAGTAATGAAAACTTAGGGTTTTAAAAATTAATAAAGCAAGAGTTTGGATGGTGGAATCCCCCTAATCCTTATTACTAAGTCAATTGGAAAAACTTTTATTAAAATGAAGTTGAATAACAAAATTGGGTCATCACTCAAATTGGAAAATCCCTATATCTAGGCAAAAGTCACCCTATTCACTAACCCTTAGAGGAAAATCTATTTTTCTCCCTAACAAATTATGAGCAAAGTAAAATTAGGAGATTTAAAGGACCTAAAAGTGAAAAATTATATCTCTAGTCAATGCCCCAAGTAACCCCCAATTGGTTGCCCTAGATCATTCTTCCTTTTTCAATTCCAAATAATTTACGATTAATCTAACCTCACAACAATTAAATTGCAAACAAGTACAATTGGAAGACAACTTAAATCAAAACAAACATCGAGTTGAAAAATCAAACCAAGAACTTCATAATCAAGAATTAGGGTTCAATCCTCATCCAAACATAAAGAACTACTCACTATTCATTATATAAAAACTGAAATTCAACATTAAAAATTCAATAATAATAAGAGAAAAGAAAGCTTAGGATTGAAATTGAAGCCGCAATCGAGGTCCCGAACATCTCCCGAGCTCGTCTATCGAGTCGCCAAGTTGAAATTGAAGTCTTGAATTTGGTTCTTCAATTCTTGAAATCCAAGAAGTGAAATTGCATAAATCTAAAAATTGTTTAACTATATGAAGGTATAAAAATTGAAAATTGAAAAATTGTTTAATCTAAAAATAACCCTAACTATCTATTACTACCCGTAATTACCGTTATTCTAGGTCCTACTCTGTATATCTTTGCCTGATTGCAGAGTTGGCCTTTATAGAGAAGGGAAAATTACAAGAAAATAGAGTTTGAATTGAATTAAACCTCCTTGCTAGCCGAGACCTACCATCGAGCACTACCGTCCAAGGATGACTCTTCGCCAGAAAATTTCTTGAAATTTTTGCAAAATTTTCGTTAAGAAACAAAATAAAACATACACCAAGTTAGTAAAATCAAGAATTGAACAACAAGAACCAAAATTAAAAGAAAATAGAAGAAGAAGAAGAAGAAGAAGAAGAAGAAGAAGAAGAAAAAAAAGGAAAGGTGAAGAAATTAAAGAGGGAGAAGAAAAATGTGGATTCTTTGGAAGAAAGAGTGAAAGAAAATAAGGATGGTGGTGTAGAATGTGGTGGTGGTAGAATGGAAGAAGAGAAAAATTGAAGAAATAGAGGAAGGGAGAGAAGGAGAAAAATGTGAAGAAGAAGAAGGAGAAAGAAAGAAGGTGATATACCAACCAAGAGGAGAAGAGGAGAAAGCCACCGAAGTTCACCGGAGTGGTGGAGGTCCATTAGTGTTAAAGAAGAAGGGGAGAGTGCGGAGAGTGGAGAGGGAAAAAGAAAGGAGTTGAGAGTTGTGGAGGAGAAGAGGAAGAGGGAAAGTAAACTTAGGGATTTTGGAAGAGAATGGGGGGAAAGTGCAAAAAAATGAAATAAAAACTGCATTTTGGTACCAAATTAGATCGACCCCACCTGTTTTCCTTTGAAAAGCTCAATCCACAGCCAAAATTGGACCCTACCACCAACATTAGGTCAAGGCCTACAGTTCGCGGTAGGTCTCTGCCCTTGCCATTCCAAGGAACACTCATCATTCTACCGTTGGAGGTAGGTTGGACCTATCATCTACGGTAGGTCTCTGTCAAGAAAGTCTGATGCTGCCCTAAGCCTACCGTTGGCAGGCTCCCTGATGTGGAATGATCTTCAAGAGTATAAAATTTTGTCCAAGAAGTGAGGGAGAGAACAAACAAAACAAGTGTAATAAGTAGAAGAAAGTGCCTTTGAAAGGACTTGAAAATGTTAAACCTCAAGCAACCTTGGATATATCAAATCCAAGACCTCAAGAAGGTTTACACGAAATCTTTTCTTCAAAGTTCAAGCAACCTAAGGTATTTTGAACCTTAGACCTCAATGAAACAAGAAGAAGACCTCAAGACTAGTTTTCTACAAGAGTGTAGTAACTAGTATGAAGGAATTTTTCTTTTTTTTTATGATCAACCTTGAAGCTCTTGGAACTTTCAACAAGTCTTCAAAGTGATTTTTTTCTTTCAAGGAAGTTCACCCTTGAAGAAGATAGAAAAACTAAGCTAAGAACTAAGAATACTAAGAGAAGAACCTTTGTCTTGAAAAATTTCTTGATTACTTCTTCAAAATGGAAGACTACATATTTATAAAGACTTGAGGGAGAAAATAGGAATTTTTCCCTCTCATATTTTCAGCCCAAAGGATAGATATAACCTATACATACACTTTATAAGACAATAGAGGTGTTTTAATTGCATTTGGACTATTCTAGAGTACTAGTCAACACATTGCCAAAAGTAGGAGGTAATTTTTCAGCTTGGGCAAAAGGGATTCCAAATATCTACCAAGGTAAATTTTCAATTTCTAACTTATTCAAAAATTAGGATATTGACCCATAAAGTCTTGGACATCAAAATTTAAGCCTTGAAACTTCTCTTGATCAATTTGATCCTTGTGACTCTTTAGTTGTTTTGCCTTCGCTCTTGTCACAACTCCTTGATGTTCTTGCATGTCTAACCGATTCACATCATCCTCCCCCTCTTGAAAAGGAGTTGTCCTCGAATCTCCATCACCTATATCAAATAAAGAGAGATCGGAAACATGAAATGTGGCACTAACATTATAATGTCCCGGAAGATCAACTTTATAGGCATTGTCATTAATTTTCTCAAGGATTTGAAATGGCCCATCTCCCCTACCATCAAGCTTAGACTTTCTTTGTTGGGGAAATCTTTCCTTTCTAAAATGCACCCAAACCCAATCACCGGGTTTGAATACCACTTTTCTTCTTCCCACATTTCTTTTCTCTAGAAGCATTTTGTTGGAGTTAACAATGGCTTCATGGACCTTTGCATGAATTGCTTTCACAAAATCAGCCTTCTTGCTTGCATCCTTGCTTACTGCTTGATCTATAGGCAAAGGAACCAAATCAAAGGGAGTTAGAGGGTTAAAACCATAAACAACTTGAAATAGAGAATGAGAAGTAGTAGAGTGAGGCGCCCTATTATAAGCAAATTCAATGTGTGGCAAACACTCCTCCCATTGCCTCAATTTCTTCTTCAAAATAGCCCTTAGAAGTTGGCCAATTGTTCTATTTACCACCTCGGTTTGTCCATCCATTTGTGGATGGCAAGCTGTAGAATAAAGCAAGTTAGTACCAAGCTTCTTCCAAAGAACTCTCCAAAAATGGCTCAAGAATTTGGTATCCCTATCCGACACAATAGACCTTGGAATTCCATGGAATCTAACTATCCAAGTAAAGAACAAGCTAGCTACATGACTAGCATCATCGGATTTCCTACAAGGAATAAAGTGTGCCATTTTAGAGAACCTATCCACAACAACAAAAATAGAATCCATACCTCTAGAGGTCCTAGGTAAACCAAGAATAAAATCCATAGAAATATCAACCCAAGGTTCTTTAGGAACTTCTAATGGTGTGTAAAGTCCATGTGGAAGAGTTCTAGATTTAGCTTTCTTGCATTCAATACAACTTCCTATAAATCTTTCTACATCTCTTTTTAAATGTGGCAAAAAAAAAATGTTCATGAAGAATTTCATAGGTTTTAGTGACACCAAAATGTCCTATTAAACCCCCACAATGTGCTTCTTTGACAAGTAGAATTCTAGTAGAACAAGATGGTATGCACAATCCTTCATGCAAAAATATTTTCCAAAAGGTTCTAACAAGCATTTCTCAAAAATTTCCTTAAAGTAATGATCACTAGAATACATTTCTTTAAGCATTTCAAAACCCAAAATTTTTGTTTGAAGGGTGGATAAGAGAGTATACCTTCTAGATAGAGCATCGGCCACCACATTCTCCTTACCTTTCTTGTAATGGATGACAAATGGAAATGTTTCAATGAACTCCATCTATCTTGCATGTCTCTTATTAAGTTTATGTTGGCCCTTGAGAAACTTCAAAGCCTCATGATCGGTGTGCACAACAAACTCCTTTGGCCATAGGTAGTGTTTCCAATGCTTTAATGTTCTTATTAAAGCATAAAGCTCCTTGTCATAAGTTGAGTACCTCACGGCTGCCCCATTAAGTTTTTCACTAAAATAGGCTAAGGGCTTTCCATCTTGCATAAGTACACCACCTATACCAATGCCGGATGCATCACACTCCACCTCAAAAGTTTTCTCAAAGTTTGGTAGTGACAAAAGGGGTGCACTACACAACTTTTCCTTCAACAATTGAAATGCTTGTTCTTGTTTTGTTTCCCACTTAAATCCTTCGGTTTTCTTGATCACATCGGTCAAAGGGCTAGCAAGTGTGCTGAAATTTTTGATGAACCGCCTATAGAAACTTGCTAGGCCGGTTTTCTTGATCACATCGGTCAAAGGGCTAGCAAGTGTGCTGAAATTTTTGATGAACCGCCTATAGAAACTTGCTAGGCCATGGAAACTTCTCACTTCTAATGCGTTTCTTGGTGTTGGCCATTCCTTAATTGCTTGTACCTTACCTTCATCTACTTGAAGTCCTTGTGAGCTTACCATATAACCTAGAAATGTAACTTTCTCCAAACAAAACTCACATTTGTCAAGGTTAGCAAAAAGTTTTTCAATTCTCAAGACATTTAGTACTTCCCTAACATGTTCAACATGCATTTCATATGTCTTGCTATAGACCAAAATATCATCAAAGTATACAACAACAAATTTCCCAATAAAATTCCTCAACACATGATTCACTAATCTCATAAATGTACTAGGAGCATTAGTTAATCCAAAGGGCATAACCATCCATCCATACAAACCAAAGTTAGTCTTAAAAGCGGTTTTTCACACATCCCCTTCTCTCATCCTAATTTGATGGTATCCGGATTTCAAGTCAATTTTAGAGAAAAGATTAGAACCATGCAACTCATCAAGTAAATCATCAAGTCTAGGTATGGGATGCCTATACTTAATAGTAATGTTGTTTATGGCTCTACAATCTATACACATTCTCCATGTACCATCTTTTTTTGGAACAAGCAAAACCGGAACCGCACAAGGACTCATGGACTCACGCACAGGCCCTTTTGAAATTAGATCCTCAACTTGCCTTTTTAGCTCCTTAGTCTCTTCCGGTGGACTCCTATAGGCCGGTCGGTTTGGCAAGACCGCCCCGGGGACAAAATCGATTTGGTGTTCGATTCCTCTAATTGGTGGAAGACCTCCGGGCATCTCATTGGGAAATACGTCTTTGTAATCTTCAATAACCTGCAACATTTCACTTGAAAAAGAGGGTGAGTGTTCTTTAGACGAAGTAAAAGATTCCCTATAATACAAGAGCAATACCACTTCTTTTCTTTCAATTGCTTCAATCACCTCACTAGGTTTTGCAAAGAAATAATTCTTTTCTTTCATCTCACTCTCTTTTTTCTGGTCACTCTTTTTCTTTTCACTCTTGTTTTTCATCACTCTTTCGTCACTCTTTTCTTTTTCCTCAACTCTCTTTCCCTCCCCAATTTTTTTCCTTTTGAGCTCACTATCGGCCCTCTCTTTCTCCCTCATCTTTTTTTGTTCATCTCTCACTTGTTGAGGTGTAAGAGGATTCATAGTGAATGTTCTTCCATCCTTCACAAAAGAATAAGTATTCTTCTCCCCATTGTGGAGGGACTTTCTATCGAATTACCAAGGTCTTCCTAAGAGAAGATGGCATGCTTGCATGGGCGCCACATCACATAGTATCTCATTTTTGTAAGTTCTCATTTCTATTGGTACCACTATTTGTCTCAACACTTTAATTTCTCCACTATCATTTAGCCAATGGAGTTTGTAGGGTTTATCATGTTTTGTAGTAGGTAGTTTCAACTTCTCAACAAGATAAGCACTGGCCACATTTACACAACTACCACTATCAATGATAAGGTTGGCAATCCTTCCCTCAACTTTACATTTAGAATGGAAGATGTTTTCTCTTTGTTCAATCATGTTATCATCAAAAGTTTGAGCGCTTAGTGCTCTTATGGTAACTAAGCTCAAGACATCGTCATCACTTCCTAAAGGATTCAAATCAACATGTTCATCACCCTCACCATTTTCCTCACCCTCAACACATTCGCTACTTTCATCCTCCTCCTTCTCAATCCAACCATTCAAATCCTCCCTAAAGATCAAAGCTCTCTTTGTCGGACAACTACTTGCATAATGTCCTACACCATTACATTTAAAGCACTTTGGAGGGTTAGAAATGATTTTACCTCTCTCTTGCATCTTTGGTTTGGTTGGAGGTTGGAAAGTACCTCTAGGAGCCTCCTCCTTTTTTGGTCATGGCTTGAAGTTGGAAGTAGGTGGTTTTGTTGTTGCAACTTGTCTTTGGTTGGGAAATGAGGATCGCATCATCCCACTCCTTTTCCTTTGTGATTCGATCTTGTTGGCAAGGTGGCACATGTCTTCATAAGTTGTATGTGGATACAACTCAAGTTGGTTGGCTATCTCCCTATTGAGACCACTAAGGAACCTAGCCATTGAAGCATCCTTGTCTTCTTCCAAGTTCAACCTCAAGATGTAGAGCTCAAGCTCTTGTCTATACTCTTCTACACTTTTTGCACCTTGTTTTAAGTCATGAGCTTATAATGAAGCTCTCTATAGTAGTGCTCGGGCACTAATCTTTCTCTCATCAAAGCTTTTAACTCTCTCCAAGTATCAACCGGTGGTCTACCACTTCTAACTCTTTAGTTTACTACCCTTTCCCACCAATGTAAAGCATAGCCGGAAAATTTGGCTATTACAAGTCTAGCTTTTAAGAACTCATTGCAATTTTTCAACATAAACATGTTTTCTACTTGCCTCTCCCAATCTAAGAAAATGTTAGGGTCATTCTTACCCTTAAAACTAGGGAGCTTCCACTTCATTCGGTCCAAGGTTTGGTCACCTTGGTCTCTTCCACGGTTTGCAACAAATGGAACATGTTCATGATCATCATATAATGGCTCTCCATGCCTAGCTTTTGGCCTTGGAACTTCTTCAAAGTGTCTAGGCACGCCTCTTCCTCCAAAACCGCCTCTTCTACCTCCGTAAGGAGGTGCATGAAGTTCTTCATCAAAATGTGAAGATTGGTGGAACTCGGTTGTCCTAGAGCAATTGAGTGGTCCATTGCTCCTTGGGGTAGTAACATTGAGACTACCATGATGACTAACCTCCCTTTGTTGATTAGAGAGATTTGTGACATCCCTTCTAATATCCCTCATCTCATCTCTTAGGGATTGTAACTCTTGCATTATGAGCCTCAAAGGGTCATTTGTTGGGAGTTGCTAGATTCTTCTCCAAAAGGAGTTGGTGCTTGAGCTTGGGTTGGCATCTTGGTAGTGTTTACCTCACAAAACTCTCTTGTTTAACTCTCTTTGGCCTTTTTGAGGATATTCTCACAACTCTTGCCTTTTTCTAAAGGTTCAAGTCTCAAAGAGTTCTATGGGTTCTTAACAAAGATTTAACACCTCTACTCAAGTTTAAAACAACCAAAATAAAAAAAAAAATCACAAACAAAAACTAGTTGAGAAATATGAGAAGCAAGAAAAATGATATTGAGTCATCCATTCATTTTAAGGAAGTTCAACAATATTTCCAAGAGCATTTCAGTCAATAATGGTAGATTGACCAAATGAAGAAATAAGTACTGAAAAAGGAAAGAAATTCGACCACAAATACAAACACAAAGCTAGGACACTTTAAGAACACAAAAGAATACACAACAAAAGTTTCCAGCAAGCAGAGTAGATGACATACTCGGCTTGTTTGGAAAACTGGTATTTAACCACAAGTCTAAATTGAATGAGGTTTGTCTAGAAAGAATCCTCACTCAAAATTCTTAGAGTTTAGGCTCAAGAATCAAAGAAAAAGGATTAGTAAAAAGGAAGATATGCTCAGATCATTTCAGTACTTTTTTGTCTGTGGAAAAGCCAGGTACACCTTCAAGTTTTGACTATTTTGAGATATCAAATGAAGTCCAAATTAGATGAAACTTGTTTCATTTGTTTCCCAGGTTAATTTAGTATAACTCCATGTAAAAATATTGCAAAGTTATAGTCATATTCCAGGTCGTTCAAGCATTCTATTTTTGTGATACCATTTTCCAGCAATCTTGTCTCTTTTCTCTTTTTGTCTTGTATTTTGTATGTAAGATATCTCAAAAACACTTACTTGAAGGTGGCTCTGATACCAAATGATGTGGAATGATCTTCAAGAGCATAAAATTTTGTCCAAGAAGTGAGGGAGAGAACAAACAAAACAAGTGTAATAAGTAGAAGAAAGTGCCTTTGAAAGGACTTGAAAATGTTAAACTTCAAGCAACCTTGGATATATCAAATCCAAGACCTCAAGAAGGTTTAAACAAAATCTTTTCTTCAAAGTTCAAGCAACCTAAGGTATTTTGAACCTTAGACCTCAATGAAACAAGAAGAAGACCTCAAGACTAGTTTTCTACAAGAGTGTAGTAACTAGTATGAAGGAATTTTTTTTTTTTTTTTATGATCAACCTTGAAGCTCTTGGAACTTTCAACAAGTCTGCAAAGTGATTTTTTTCTTTCAAGGAATTTCACCCTTGAAGAAGATAGAAAAACTAAGCTAAGAACTAAGAATACTAAGAGAAGAACCTTTGTCTTGAAAAATTTCTTGATTACTTCTTCAAAATGGAAGACTACATATTTATAGAGAGTTGAGGGAGAAAATAGGAATTTTTCCCTCTCATATTTTCAGCCCAAATGATAGATATAACCTATACATACACTTGATAAGACAATAGAGGTGTTTTAATTGCATTTGGACTATTCTAGAGTACTAGTCAACACATTGCCAAAAGTAGGAGGCAATTTTTCAGCTTGGGCAAAAGGGATTCCAACTATCTACCAAGGTAAATTTTCAATTTCTAACTTATTCAAAAATTAGGATATTGCCCCATAAAGTCTTGGACATCAAAATTTAATCCCCATAAAGTCTTGGACATCAAAATTGACATCAAAATTTAAGCCTTGAAACTTCTCTTGCTCAATTTGATCCTTGTGACTCTTTAGTTGTTTTGCCTTCGCTCTTGTCACAACTCCTTGATGTTCTTGCATGTCTAACCGATTCACATCACTCCCCTACCGTCCGCGATAAGTCTCTGGCAGGACACCGATTTTCTTCTTTTTCTGCAATTTTGAACCTCGTTCATGCCCTTTAACATCATGTGTTCAATACAGCTCAATGTAGGCTTAACAAGGTGCGTTATCTCTCCAAAATGACCTTATAACACAAAAACAACAAACGATTAAAGTAGAAAAACAAGATAAGAGAATTAAAATTACAATTACACAATTACAATATTCAAAGGAATAAGAAGTATTCCCTTTTTAAGTGCTATGAGCACCTCCGAATTATGGAAATCCCAGTGTTTCTTTGGCTCCTCTTTCTCTATGCGTCATACCAGCACCCATTTCATTAATCGAGCCTTCAATCTGGGGGTGATTTGCTATCCGTTGTCCTTACGCTTCTTTCTTCGCTTTTTCTTTCCCTTCTTTTTAGGAATTTCTTGTGCATGTAAAGACACTCCATTAGTTTTGTGATCTATAGCATATAAAATATCTTGGGATTTAGAGGTAGGAGTTGGGATTAAAGGAAACTTGAAAACTATCTCGTTTTCTCCAACCCTTAACACTAATTTCCCCTTTTCCACATCTATTAGTGCCCTTGAAGTACAAACAAAAGGGCGACCTAATATTATAGTAAAATCAACGTCTTCCTCCATGTCCAAAACTACGAAGTCAACATGAAAGACCAACTCCTTGACTTTGACCAACATGTCCTCTATTACCCCTTTAGGATATCTGACACTCTTATTGGCCAGATTAATCGACATGCTCACAGGTTTCGGGGTACCTCGACCTAGACGCTTAGAAGAAGAAATAACATTAACACTTGCACCTAAATCCACTAAAGCCTTATCAACATTAATACTACCAATAGTGCAAGGGAAAGAAAAAATCCCTGTGTCTTCTAGTTTTTGTGGTAGTGCGTCCTTTTTAATTAAGAGGGCCGAACATTCTTCACCAAGTCTGTGTGGTGATGCTTCCTGAAGCTTGCCCTTCTTCATCAACATGTCCTTTAAATACCTTGCATACTTGGGAATCTGCAATAAAAGATCACACAAGGGTAAGTTTATTTTTAATTGACAAAATATTTTAATTAAACTTCCTTATCTCATCTTGATTGTGGTCTCGAACAAGTGCTCTTAGGAATGGAATTTTCGGTTCATCATTGGCACTTGTTGACTTCCTTTTATCTTCTCCCAAATCTTTTTCCTTTTTAGCCACTTTTTTTTATGATTGCCTTTCTTCTGCAATATAGCATTCTTCTTCTACGATCACCCCGTCTTTCTTTGGAATCTCTTCATTAATGGTCGCCGAAATAGCATTTATATGTTCTCTCGGGTTTACTTCGGTGTTTCTCAGGGGAGTTCCTGAAGTTCTTTCGGATACTATCTTCACTAACTGCCCAATTTGTTTTTCCAAGTTTCTTATGGAGGCTTCTTGATTCCTTTGGGCTTCCTCAATGGTGTTTATTCTATTATCAGTTGCACTCATAAATTTTACCATCAATTCTTCTAAGTTCATCTTAGCCGGTGGAGGATGATTTTGTGGACCCGCTTCATAAGGTGATGGCGAAGGAGGACCCCTATTTTGAAAACCCAAGAGTTGATGAGGCCTTTGTTGTCCTTGACCACCCAAAGAGAAGTTGGGATGGTTTCTCCAACCCGGTATGTATTCGAATAAGAATTAATAGACTAGTTTCCTTGCAAGAAATCAACTTGCTCATTTGGTCCTCCCATACTTTGCCACTCATGATATGGATGCCCACCGTTGCAAAAATCACAGAACATGACCATTTGATTATTTTTGCTTGCTGATGTGTTGGTTAAGTTCCCTATTTTTGCTCTGTATCTGTCGTTAATCTTGCTTCCATACCAAAAATTGCATCCACATTATGCACTCCAGCCGTCTTCGGTTTCATTCTTTGCCCTCCCCAGGTATAACTATTCATGACGATTTGTTTTATTAAATCGTATACCTGTTGAGGGGTTTTGTGGTCTGTAAACCCTCCAGTTGAGGAGTCTATTAACTGCCTTGCCCTAAATGATACTCCATTATAAAAGCTTTGAATTTGTATCCCTAAATCTAGACCATGGTGGGGATATTTCCTTAACAACGTTCCTAAGCCTCATAGAGGCTGTCTCCGTCTATTTTGGAACGAAAAACTCATTCCTTAATTTTGTTGTCCGCCCCGGAGGAAAGTACCTCCCCAAGAATTTTTCTGCTAATGAATCCCATGAGGTTATGGATCCCAATGGCAATGATTTAAGCCAAGACTTTGCCTTCCCTCTTAGAGAGAATGGAAAATGACGAAGACGGATGGCATCTTCAGAAACTCCATTGATCTTAAAGGTGTCCCATACCTCTAAGAAATTTCCAATATGAGCATTTGGATCCTCATCCAGTTGGATGTTTTGCAGCATTTGGATTATGTTCGACTTTATCTCAAAATTGTTCGCCACCATCCTTGGCCTTGCTGTACTCGACTGCGCCCCAGAGATGGATGGTCGGGCATAGTTTGTCATAGTATGCTCCTCCATTGGTCATTCCGCCATTTGCGGTGGTGAAAACGGTATGAATAGTAGATTGTGGAACTGGTGGTTCGTCTTCTGTCTTGTCGACGGGCACTATTGCACTAGTACCTGCCGTTCCGAATTAAAGGGCGCAACGGGCACCCTGCAGAGTACATTCTAGTTCCAGATCAAATGGTACTAGTTCTCCCTTTTTCTTTCAGGCATGTACTAATACTGCATGATCTGCATAAACAGAAACGCGATCAATTCCATAAAGATAGAGCACTATTCAAAAAATAAACCAAAGATAACTGAACGAACACAGACAAAGACCAATTCAAACAAGAAAACCAAGAACAAAAATGACTAAAGTACTAAATAAACGACTTTTTCTTAAGTTTCCATCCCCAGCAACGGCACGAAAAACTTGGTGTTTAAAATATAAAATGGGGGTTCCTAATCACTATAATGCAAGGCAAGTGGACCTAACACTGTAGAGGTGAGTTCGACCCGAGTGTCGAATCTCTCAAGGACGGTAAAGGCTTAAGGTACTAATGGCGTCTCTAATGTTTAGTCTAATAAAAGAATGATTTTTGAAAACGAAATAATAAGAGAACAACTGAAAACAATTAAACAACTAAGAAAGCAATGAGAACTTAGGATTTTAAAAATTAATAAAGAAAAAGTTTGGATGGTAGAATCCCCCCCCAATCCTTGTTACTAATTCAATTGAAAAAACTCTTATGAAAAAGATGTTGAATTAATAAAGTTGGGTCATCACTCAAATCGGACAATCTCTATCTCTAGGCGAAAGCCACCCTGCTCACTAACCCTTAGAAGAAAATCTCTTTTCTCCCTAACAAATTATGAGAGCAGTAAAATGATGTGATTTAAAGCACGTAAAAGTGAAAATTTGTATCTCTAGTCAATTGCCCAAGTAACCCCCAATTAGTTGCCTTTAATCGTCCTTTCTTTTTCAATTCTAAAAAATCTTGGGATTAATCTAATCTCACGACAATTAAATAGCAAACAAGCACATTTGCAATACAACTTATATCAAAACAAACATCGAATTCAAGAAATTAAACCAAGAACTTCATAATCAAGAATTAGGGTTCAGCTCTCATCCAAACATAAAGAACTAGTCACTATTCATTATATAAGAACGTCTCTCGAGCTCTTCTTTCAAGTCGCCAAGTTGAAGATCGAAATCTTGAATTTGGTTCTTCAGTTCTTGGAATCCAAGAAGAAAATTTGTAGAAATATAAAATTTTTTTAACTAATTGAATGTATAAAAATTGAAAATTGAAGAATTGTTTAATCTAAAACTAACCCTAACTATCTATTACTACTCCTAATTACGGCTATTCTAGGTCCTACTCTGTATATCTTTGCCTGATTGCAGTGTTGGCCTTTATATAGAAGGGAAATTACAAGAAAATAGAGTTTGAATTGAATTAAACTGTTGTGCCAGTCGAGACCTACCGCCGAGGATAGGTCGAGCCCTATCGTCTGTGGTAGGGTTCTGTCCTCCTGTTACTTTGTTATCCACGAACATACCGTCGATGATAGGTTGGCCTACCTCACGCGGTAGGTCAGTTCTGTTGTTGCCAGCGGCTCTTTTTTTGTTATTTTCATCCGTTTTTGTTTCTTTTCATCGTTTTCTCTTCCAGAGAGCACCTAAGATAAGAATAAAGGATATTAAGTTAAAATATACATTTTTACATAAAAAAAAATCAGAAAACGATGAAATTAACATATCGAAATATAACCAACTATGCACATATCAGTACCTCCCTAGAAACTTTTTGGCTAGGAAATCCCAAGTGTAATTGAATCGATAAGAAGTGACTTCAAACAAGATTTTGCCTTTCCCCTCAGAGAAAATGGAAAAAGGCAAAGTCTGATGGCGTCCTTTAAAACTCTATTTATATTTAATATGTCGCACACTTTCAAGAAGTTGGCGATGTGCATATTTAGGTCTTCCTCTGGGAGTCCATCGAATTGTACATTATTCTTCACCATTTGGATCACATTCGGCTTGATCTCAAAATTGTGAGCCTGTACAGATGGTCTAGCTATGCTTGACTGTATCGAAGCAATGGATGGCCGAGCGTAATAGTCCTCTCTGCCATTTAAGATGGTGGAAACAGAGGATTTACCGGTGGTGGTAGATCTTGATATTCCTTTTTCGTCTTATTCGTGAGAATAATAATGTTGTTGTTCAACATCTTGAATCAAAGGGCACGACGGGCACTACGCAGCGTACTCTCAGGCTCTGGGTTATATGGAACTAATTCACCCCGTTGAATTCGAGGCATAAACTAGTTGACCTAAACCTGAAACAGAAAACTCAAGTCAAGTCCCATAGATAGCAAGGACACAGGTCTCAAAGATATAAGCCAAAAATAAACCAATTAATGCAAAAATAACTCACATTCCAAAATAAAACACAACAAAAATAAGAACTTAAAATGACTAAAGCAAAAGAAAATTGATATTGTTTAAGCTGCCGTTCCCTGGAAAAGGCACTAAAAACTTGACATTTAAAATAGGGTGTGTCCTAAAAACACGCAACAGGCAAGTGCACCTATCACTGTAGCAAAAGAGTTACACCCGAGTTGTCGAACTCAGGGAAAAGAAAGCTAAAATACTAACCGTTTAATCTAAGGTCTAGTCTAACAAAACTGATTTTTGAGAAAAGATTTAAAAGCTAATAAGAAAATGATTAAATGAAAATAATTTGCTCGAGAGGTAAAATTATAAGAAAAGAGTTTGAATGGTGGAATCCCCCTAGATTTTGTCAACTCTCTCGATTGGAAAAATCATAAGACGATGTTTAATGAAATAAGGTTGGGTAATCACACGTTGCCTCTAGCAATCCCTATCTCTAGATGAAGGCCACTATATTCACTAACTTTTAGAGAAGGATCTCTTCTCTCTCTAATCAATTATGAAAGCAATACGATTAACTAATTGAAAAGACCTAAAAGTACAAATAATATCTTTATTCAATTGCCAACTCCTATTATTCAATTGGTTGCCCTAAATCGGTTTTCCTTTTTCAACTCTAACTATTTTGGGATCTAATTGATTCTACGCAAATCAATTAAGAAAAAGACACAATTGAATAATAACCCAATGAAAATCAAACATCACTTTTATAAAAATCCATCAAAAACCATATCATCCAAAAACTAGGTGTTCAACCCTCATTCAAACAAATGCTAAATTTGCCACTAAACATTCTACCAAAACACAATTCATTGGTAGAATTCATAAATAACAAAGGGGAAAGAAAACTTAGGATTGAGAAGAATCGTTTCATGATTTATAAGGTTACCCAAGCTCGTCTCTCGATTTGTTCGATGAAACTCGAACTTGCTCCATCGATTTGCTTCAATCTCCAACCAAGATCTTCAATTCAATGTTTAATTTATGAAAAATAACCTAATTGAAAAGGAATTGAGAAGGGTTTTAAGTCTAATTTTTGCCCCAATTCCTTCTCTCTAACCTAAAACTAAATAATGCCTCCAAACATGGGGAAAATTGCATAAATAAAGTCCAAATGTGCATTAATTTATGTTGTAGTTAGGACCTACCACGTTCGGTAGGTCGAGCCCTACCGTCTGTGGTAGGATTCTGGTAAACATCTTTCTTGAAAGCTTGGGACCTACTATAGACAGTAGGGGTAGCTTACCCTCACCGGTAGACTTCTATTCGAACTCTCCTCGTATGCTCAGTGTTAGTTATATGCCCTAGACCAATTAACTTACATTTATATTGGTTATTTATGAGGTACATATTTTGAATTATATTTTATGCTCTCATCAAGTATGCAACTTGATAGTAAAACCCTTCTTGCTAATAAAATACAATTCTTGCTTGTCCCTAGTTTTATTACATCTTGTATTATTAAACTAGTATGAAGTTGATTGATGATCAAGTTTTACTGATCATGAATATGAGATATAAAATCAATTCATAAATAAATATTGAGAATATTGTATTGGTATGACCCAAAGTGAAGAAGAAATATTGCATGGGTTTAAGTCATAAGTATTTCTTCTCAGTTTTATGTTTCGTGTCCTTTGACTTAATGTCTCTAATGCTTCTTGCATGGGGAGAAAATATATTTTGACATAGTCAAACATCGTTTTTAATCAGGTGATTATTATGACTATTGTTTGGGCTATTTTCTTGTCATGGCTTGAATATTAGAGATAGTGAAAGGAATTTGTCCCTATCTTATTAGAGAGAAATATTCATGGGCCCTTGATAAGGAAAACTGGAAAATACGCATGGCCTTGCTCAAATAAGTATTAATAGGGTGCTATTAATATTATTTATCGGAATAATCTGTCTGGTGATCAAGTAAATGGTTAATTAAGTTTTATAAGGATGACTCAGTCCATACATTATACTTAATTAGGATATCGTGTGACAAAATGACTAAATATTAAAACTGATGTTAGGTTACCATATCTTTTATTAACTTAGGTAAGCATAATGTCTTGCTAGAGACCACTTATGTTTTGTGGATAAATGTCTAGGACATTTTTTATTTACTACCAACGTTAAGTGAACCTACAGAGTCACACACATAGACAGTCTTGTGAGCATGATGTCCACATTCAATAAATCTAGATCGTGTCCAAATTCGTTGAACGTATACGAAAAGGGAATCCCTTTTCGTAAGTTAATAAGTAACTAATTTATTTATCAAATAAATGAAATTAATTACCTAATATTATTTATCCAACTGTTGGATGATTATAGGAATAGACGGACGAGATTAAAATTGTCATTAGATGACAATTAGGGTTCTGATGTTGACAGCTATAAAAAGTTATGTTAACCTTTTCCACAGCAGTCTTCATCTGATTAGAAAAACTTTAACCCTAGAACGGCAAGAATTGTGTCTTGCCTCCCACTCCAAAATTCCAAAGTACTACTAGATAGTTAGGGTTCATTTTGAATAGTTTTAGAGCGCCGAGGGGCTACCATCCCGATCGCTTGAAGAAGAGGTCATCGCGTGGATATTGGTAGAGGATGAAGCATAAACAGCAGCGCCTCCACACCTAGCAACATCAAAACATTGAGGTAGTTTTTCTTTCCAATTAGTTTTTCTGGTATGTGCGGATCCTATTGATGGTATTCATAGTTTTTCCTTTTTTTATTTTATTATGCTTTTGTCTACAAATATCCAATACTCAAGTCCTACTGCATACAGTAGGTTAACCTACCGTGTGATGTAGGTTATTGTCTCTGGTGCCGGCAACTTCTGTTTTCACTTGTATTCTCCATCTTCTTCATCAGGAAGTACCTAAGATAAAAGTAAAGGGAAATTATGTAAAAATTATACATTTTATGTACTAAAAACAGCATAAAACGATGCCATTAACACATAAAGTAAAGCATTATGGCACATATCAGTTATCGTACCACTGCTAATTCCTAACTATTAACATAATACATCGTATAATCATAATTTATCTCACTAAACAACAACATAATATTATCATTATCTACAGTGTGTCATTAATGAAATTAATTCATATTAATGTGTATTATATATATATATTAATATCAAAACCAGATGTACTATTCTTACCCGATTTCAATTAGTACCAATTGATTATATGACCGACGGTAAATCCATTATGACTTGTTATTTCCTGAGGTCGTCTGATACCGAAAATAATAGGTTTTAGTAAAAAGGTTCGATGGGAAAAATCTATTAACAAAAAGTTTCAGTATTGGTAACAAAAAGAGTTACCGATATGTAAACGATGATATTAATTGACAAGTTACCGTACTGTTGCAATTCCTAATTATAACATAACACATTGTATAATTATAATTTATGTTACTTAATAACAACTTAGTATTATCATTATCTTCAGCGTGTCATTAATGAAATTAATTCATATTCATGTGTATTATATATATATACGTATATACATATGCATATATATACATATATACACACACAAACATATATATTTATACATATGCACATACAAATATATATATATATTAATTACATATGCTAGTTGTACAGTTCTTTCCCAATTTCTAGGGTTTCCTTTTTAAGGGTTCATAATCAAGAATTAAGTTTCAACCCTAATCCAAACAATAAAAACTACTCACAATTCATTATAATTAAACTGAATTAAAAAATAAAATTCAATAACAAGAAAAGAAAAAGAAAGCTTAGGATTGAAACTGAAACCGCAATTAAAGTCCCGAACGTCTTCGAAGCTCATCTTACGAGTTCCCAATTGAAGATCGAAATCTTGAAATTATGCCTTCAATTCTTGAATCCAAGAAAATAAATTGCAGGAATCTTGAAACTTTAATAACTAATTGAATGTATAAAAGCTGAAAATTTAAAAGTGTTTAATCTAGTCTAACCTAATTAATCTACTTCTAACCTAACTAAAATCTATTCTAAATCCTAAATTGTATATAAAAAAATCTAACTATTTCTCTAAGTATGTGTCTTAAAGATGCATGAAAAGCCCGCATATAGAGGTGAAAAATACAAGAAAACCTAGTTGAAATTAGAAAAAAATACAAGAAAATCGAGTTTGTTTTTTACTCAACCGCCCTTGCAGGGCAAGACCTACTGGTAAGTCTCTATCTGCCATGCCCGTTGCTTGCCAAGGAACCTACTGGCGACAGTAGGGCATTCTACCTCGCACGGTAGGTTGGCTGGTTCATTGACGACAGCTCCGTTTTCGTCGTTTTCACTCCGTTGTCGCCCTTTTTCATTTCTTTTCATCGTTTTCTCTTCCGGAGAGAGCCTAAAACAAAAATAAGAGATATTAAGCTAAAACGTATACTTTTATATATTAAAAACACCGAAAATGATGAAATTAACATATAGAAAATACAAACAATTATGCACATATCAAACACCCACACACTTATGTGTTGCGTGCCCTCAAGTAACACAAACTAAACAGGCAAAAACGAAGGGTTTAAAAACTTTTATTCTAGGAAGACATAGCATAAAAACGACATGAGCCGAATAAATAGTTAAAATCTCAAAAAGGTCACAAGCATTAGTAGCAAAAATAATCAAAATAAACTCATAAAAAAAAACAAAAACTAAGAAAAATTAGCTATAAAAACCACTTCAATAGTGTATTTCCTGCCCAACTATAAAGATAAATCAAACATAGACCAATGGCAAAATCACTAAGTCCACCATAAGTTACTAAAACTCATTGTGTGTGTGTGATTTTTCTCATGCTGTTTCTCACAAAAAAAGAAGAATGTTAAGTGATTAACATAAAGAAATATGTTTAAATACAATGCACACAACTCATACTTTTTCTATCACTTAGCCACTCTAAAGTCTATTTTAGGCCATTCTTGGATTAGGAAGGAGTTTGTGGCTTGTAATGTTAGGCTAGGGACATAAGTAGGTTACGAATGAAGGTAAAAGGAGACAAAGACAAAAGAGACAGAGCTAACGCAATGGAAAAGGAAAGATAATGAAAATAAAAGAACTACTTTTCCGGCTGCCATTTTCACTCTTCCCACTTACTCGTGTACAACATACTTCATGTTTCTTGGTGCATAATCTACCTAACAGCATACTTTTCTCAAGATTTTTCAAGAATTACCAAGATATAAGAGAGATACATGCTTGATTTTTTCAAGAATTTATTATAAATTAAAAATTCATATTTTTTTCTTCATTTTCTGCCATTTTTTCTTTTCTTTTTTTTTTTTTTAGCTTTTTCCCTTTTTTCTATATTTTTATTTTCAAGCATCAATTTTTTTTCTTTCTTTCTCTCTTTTCACCAACCAAAAGTATCGAACACATGAAATTACCCAAAATACCAGTTTCTTTTAAACAAGATTTTTGTTTCTTTCTATCTTCACCCTTTTTACCCCCACACTTATTCGTTTCTTTTGCTCAAAATGACAAAAGTCTATACTAACCATTAGATCCATGAATTGAGGTTTTATATAGTGAGGTTATAAGAACAAAGGAAAAAAAGGATTAAACCCTTGGCATGAAGGCACAAAAAGGGAAGTAGGGATTGATTTCGTAAAGGATATATAATAAGAAAGATATGATTGGTTCAAATAAGGACCATCATCTTAGGGACCATCCTAGACTAGACTTTTTTGCTTTTAAAAATAGACAAATTTTGAAATTGCAGGCAAAATTAAAAAATTATTATCATAATGCAAATTACCCAAGATTCCTAAGCTTCTATTACTTAAACAACATTAACAAATGCATAAGAACTATTGATCATGTAAGAAATTTAGTAAAAATAGTTTTCAAAGTAATTAAGTAATACGTCTTTTTTCAAAAAATCTAAAGAGTTTAACAATTTAATACTCTACCAAATGTGAAAAAATTAAAATATTTTTGGATTTTTATAAGAGAAACAAAAGAAATAGAAATTTTTTGGAATTTTTAAATTTTCTAATTTTTTTTGAAAATTTTCAAATGAGAGACTAACAGAAAAAAAAAATTAAAAGAACGAAAAAGAAAAAGAGACATACAAAGAAAAAACTTAAAAGAACGAAAATACCCTCCCCCCCTTGCACTTAAGATCACATTGTCCTCAATGTGGGGACTAACGAAAAAAACAAAAATAAACACATACATGGGAAGCAATCCTGCAAATACAAAGCGATAACGCATAACAAAAAGCCATCTCCATACAAAAATAAAATAAAAACAAAAACATGAGACATAAAAAAAAGTTCTATAAAAGAAGAGAGTTGAAGAAAAGTGTTATTCTGTGGTTGCTTGAGCAAACAACCCCTTTCTGAATTCTAGAGAAGAATTTTCACTTTTATGCACCAAGGGATCCTACCGCCGACGGTAGGAGTGAGCCTACCATCCGTGGTAGGCTTCTTCTTCCGAGGGATGGAACGTCAACTAGCCTACCGCCTACGGTATGCTAGACCTACCGTCCGCGATAGGTCTCTTCCAAGCTTGCTAGAATGTCCTTCGTCGGGTGTGATTTAGCTCCTTGGTTTGCTTTTGACCACTCTAATGATACTCATAGGGGAGTTTGATCCCACATATAACTCTCTGAAAAGATACTTATACATCACAAATAGAAAATGGTTAATAAAAATCAATTATATTAGGGTACGAGAAAGAAAATAAGGGAAATAAAGATACAAACATAAATTACAACATAGTAACCCAGCCAATCTTACTCATCTAGAAGGACGAGGGATTTCTTTTTAAGGGTTCTCACTTCCTCACCAAAAAACGGTTTAAGGCGATGGTCATTTATCTTAAATGTCCCTTGTGTAGGATGTATTACCTCTATGGTGTCGTAGGGGAAAACTTTTCTTATTATGAATGGTCCAAACAATCATAATTTAAGCTTCTGAGGGAAAAGGCGAAGGCGGGAGTTGTATAGTAATACAGTATCTCCTTCTTTGAATTCCTTTTTTACTAGATGCCTATCGTGCTGTCTCTTCGTCTTTTCCTTATAACAAGTTGGAATTCTCGTATGCTTGTAATCTCTATTCGTCAAGCTCATTTAGCTGGAGTAGCCTTTGTTTACCTGCACAAATATAGTCAAAGTTAACTAGTTGAGTCATCCAATAAGCTTTATGCTCAATTTCGATTGGTAAATGACATGATTTCCCATATAGCAAACGGAAAGGAGTGCACCTAATTAGTGTTTTATAAGTAGTTCTATAAGCCAAAGAGCATTATCTAACTTAATACTCCAATCCTTTCGAGTACGATCAATGACTTTCTCAAGAATGCATTTAATTTCCTATTTACTACTTCTACTTGACCGCTAGTTTGAGGATGACAGGGATTAGCTAGCTTATGAGTTACTCCTAATCTCTTAAACACTTTTTCGAGTTGTTGGTTACGAAAGTGAATACCCCTGTACTTATGATAGCTCTAGATGCATAGAAATGAGAAAATAACTTTTTTTAAGAACTTAACCATGATGCTAGCATCATTCATAGGTAAGGCTTACCCATATAGATACATACTCAATAGCGACCAAGATATAATGATTACCAAAAGAGTTAGGGAAAGGGCCCATGAAATCGATACCTCAACAATCAAACACCTCGTAAACTTGAAAAGTAGTCATAGGCATAGCATCGGATTTTGATATGTTACTTGTACGCTAGTAATTGTCAAATTCCATTACATATCTTTTTGCATCCTTGAACAATGTTAACCAATAAAAACCTGATTCGAGTACCTTTTGAGCGGTCCTGTTTACTTGATAGTGTCCACCAGCTGAACCTTTATGACAATAGTTTAGGATTTCCTCCGTTTCGAATTATTTTATCAGCGCATTGGCAAAAAATATATGGATCCTCCCAAAAGTAGTACTTCAAGTTTGTGAAGAACTTCTTCCTTTTCTGTGTATTACCTATAGGCATAATATTTTAAACTAAATAATTAGCTATGTCGTCATGCCAAAGTGAATCATCATTGATAGCTTTACAGAGAAGAAGTTGTTCATCAGGAAATGCGTCGCCAATCTGCTCTTCGTCTAAATGTTCTAGACCTGGATTCTCTAATCTAGAGAGGTGATCGGATGCCAGATTTTCCACTCCCTTTTTGTCTTTAATCTCTAAATCAAATTCCTACAAAAGAAGTACCCATCTAATAAGCCTAGGTTTTGCATCATTCTTTGAAAGTAGGTACTTCAAAGCAGAATGGTTAGTATAAACTATGACTTTTGAAAGTATTAAATAAGGGCGGAATTTGTGGAACTTGAATACTATTGCATACAACTCCTTCTCCATTGTTGTGTAATTTGCTTGGGCATTTGTTAGAGTTTTGCTTGCATAGTATATTGGTTGGAAAAACTTACCCTTCCTCTAGCCTAAAACAGCACCTATAGTATAGTCACTGGCGTCACACATGAGTTCAAAAGGAAGAGACCAAACTTGAGAGACTAAGGAGATTTAGTAAGCTTTTCTATAAGCAAATTGAAAGCAGCTAGGCAATCATCATCAAAATTGAAAGGCACATCTTTCGCAAGCAAAGTAGTAAGAGGTTTAGTAATTTTTGAAAAATCTTTTATGAATCTCCTATAAAACCCCGCATGTCCTAAGAAACTCCTAATCGCTTTCGCAGAGGAAGGCGGAGGAAACCTTTCAATTATCTCTATTTTATTCCTATCTACCTCAATGCCATTTTCAGAAATTTAATGTCCTAAGACTATCCCTTCTTGAACCATAAAATGGCATTTTTCCCAATTTAAAATAAGGTGATTTTTCTCACATCTTTTTAAAAAAATTTTTAGATTAGAAAGACATGCATCAAAAGAATTTAAAAACACAGTCATCCATAAAAACTTCCATAATATCCCCCACTAACCCCTCAAATATAGCAATCATGCAATGTTGAAAAGTAGCAAGAGTATTACACAAACCGAAAGGCATACATCCGTATGCGAATGTACCGTATAGGCATGTGAACATTGTTTTCTCCTGATCTTCTGTGGCAATGGGAATTTAGAAATATCCTGAGAATCCATCAAGAAACCAATAAAATGGATCGCCTGCTAACCATTCCAACATTTGATCAATGAACGGGAGAGGGAAGTGATCTTTTCGAGTTGCCTCATTCAATTTTCTGTAATCTATGCACACCCTCCATCCAGTGATTACCTTTGTTGGGATAATTTCATTTTTCTCGCTGTCCACCACCGTTATTTCACCTTTTTTTAGCACTACTTGCACAGGACTTACCCTAAATGCTGTCTGAAATAGGATATATGATTCCAGCATCTAGGAGTTTGATTACCTCCTTCATCACCACTTCTTGCATATTTGGATTCAATCATCTTTGGGGTTAAACCACGGGCTTAGAATCCTCTTCCAATTGAATCTTATGGGTGCAGAAAGATAGACTAATTCCTTGAATATTTGCTATCTTCCAAGCGATAACTTTCTTATATTTTTGCAAAGTCCACAATAGAGCTTGTTTTTTAGGCCGGATCAACTTGGAAGAAATGATGATGGAGAGTGTCAATTTTTTCCCAAGAAGAGTATACTCCAAGTGATCTGGCAATTGTTTGAGTTCTAATTCTTGGGGTTGTTCGAAAGAAGTCTTAAGAGAGGGTTTTGGAGGTACCTTTAATTCTTTTTGTGTAGTAGTGGCCTTTTCCTCTTTTAATTCATCTAATTTCTCAGTTAGAATCTGAACCTCTTCAGAATCCACTTCGTTTTGGAAATCTTGTTGCAAGGCTATCAATAGTTAATCTTCTTGGACAAATTCTTACACATGAGTAGAGATATAAGGATCCATAAAATCTACCATAGAGCAAGTATCATATGATCTCTTGTTCTACGCATGGCATCGGGTAGTTTTAAAGCCACTTTTTCTTCCCCTAATCTAAGGATCAATTTTCTTTCCCCATATCTATGGGAGCCTTAGCAGTGGTGAGGAAAGGCCGACCTAAGATGAGCGGGACTTCAATGTCCTCACTTATATCCATAATCACAAAATCCGTCGAGAACACCAAGTCCCATACTTTTACTAAGACATCTTCTATAATACTTCTAGGGTACTTAGTAGATTTATCTGGTAGTTGAATATTCATCTTAGTAGGTTTTGGCTGTCCCACTCCCAATTTTTTAAAGAATTCATAAGGTATGAGATTTATACTAGCACCTAGATCAGCTAAAGCCTTAGAAACAGTTATGAAAAACCTTAAAGGGGGGTGAATAAGGCTTTTGGCTAATTTAAAAAATTTTTGAACACATATAATTGAAAAGTCCGATTTTGTTTGAAGAAGAATTTAATAACTCCTTTTTAATAAAATTCCTAACCAAACAAAATCTCTTTTATAATCAAGAATTAGACAATAAACATAAAGGTAAAGTGCAAGACATAAAGAAAATAGACAAAGGAACTATAGTGGTTCACTCTCTCAATAGAGCTACATCCACTACCTTGAGACTCAACTCAAGGATTTCACAAATTCACTAAAACACAAGCTTTTACAAAGAAACCACAATTAGGATCACCCTTCAAGGGTTTTGCACTCAAACCTCAATGTTTTATAAAACACAGCAATATAATAATTATCAAATGATCACCCAAGCGGTTTTCACAAAACCTTTGATCACGAAATAATATAGAAGAGTAGAGATAGAACAGTGTTACCAAAGAAGCTTGAAAAGAGAAAGATACAACTTGAATTACTATTTCTACAAGCTCCCATTTTCTCCTTCTTTGAAAGATGATCAATGATAAAGCTCCAAGGAGATTTTTCTTTTTGTTTTTGTAGGATAAAAAAGATTAGGAAAATGTGCGCTTTAATGCTCTTGAAATTGTTAATAAATGATTATCAACTACTTGCCCTTATGGCTGATCAAAATACCATTTTATACATGAAGGTAAAAACTAGTCATTACTGTCGGAGCAACGGTCAATTTTTTTATAGTAAATGTGAAAACCGGACGAACGGTTTTCAAAATAAGACGTCCGATTTTTTTTATGAATAGAAAAATCTGATGACCCCTTTTTAAAAGTGGATGACCAACTTTTAACATCCTTGAAAAATCGGATGACCGATTTTAAAATTTGATGACCCTTTTTTTCATTTTGAAAAACCAAAAATCGGACGTTCGATTTTTTTAATAACAGAAAGTCGGATGACCGGTTTTAGATATGACAGAAAATTAGACAACCGGTTTTCTTTTAAAATATACATATTCCTTCACATTTTAAAACATGTATTCTTGATACTCTTTAAGAAATGTGTAATACATTTAAAAATTCAAAACTTTGTCAAGAACAATTAGTTTTTTTTTTTTTTTTAAGGATAGTTTGTCAAAAAATATTTCTTCTTAGGAGCTAACTTATTGATCAACAACCAAAGAGACAAGTTAGGAAGTTATACAAAGTTACCTTATAAGGTACCCCTAACTAATCTTCTCGTCTTCAAAGTATTCAACTTGATCACTTCATCTTCATAGACTCTTGTCGTCTTGTGTGATCTTTTGCTTCTTTATAGATTATCCTTGAGACTTCTCTTGTGCATCTTTTGTTCTTCTATATAAAGCTATTTCTACTTATCAAAAATCACAAGTTAATCATAATCAAAACATTACAAATATGCCCTTAAGGATTACAAGTTATATCTCTTAAAGTGCAAGGAATGGTGAAACTCCCTGGATCCTTTAATTTTTCTAGAAGCTTTTGTTTAGGATTGAGAATTACTGAACACCACCCATTCATCATTACCAAAGAGATGTCCTCCAATCTTTTTTTTCCAGAAACAGCTTCCTTCAAGAACTTTGTGTATTTAGGCATCTACATTAAAACGTGAACCAAAGGTAAGTAAATATGTAATTGTTTAAATATTTCTAGAAACTTACCATATCGTTCATCTTATTTTGCCTTCAACACCCTTCTTGGGAATGGGATAGGAGGTCTATATGGTGGAGGAGTTGAAGTCCTCCTTTCTACTTCTGTCTATTGAACCTCTTTTTCCTTCGGGGGAGTGGATTCCCCTTGTGCTTGAGTCGTCCCTCTATCTTTTTTCTACAATCTTTGTAGGAGCTTTTACTAATTCTTTCCTACTTCTCAAAGTGATTGCCTTTGCATCCTCATTTGATTTATTAATAGGCAGACTTTCAATTATCATCCTCGTTAGTTTTCTAATTTTACTCTCCATATTATGGAGAGAGGCGGTTTTGCTCCTTTGAACTTCTTCCATGCTCTTTACCCTAATGTTTGTCGAATTTACATTTTTGGATACAAGATCTTCCAAGCTACGTGATGGAGATGATAGACTTTGATTTGAACTTCTATTTTGAAAATCGGGAGTTGGTTGTTGTTTTTTTTTATTTTCGCCGTTCCACGCAGCCCCCAGTTGACTTCTCCAACCTGAACTGTACTGATTTGGATACGTGTTATACTCTTGCCAATTTCCTTGCAACATGGCCTGTTGATGATAAGTATTTTGGGGTCTAATGGCTATGTTCTCTATCCCTTGTTCCAATATTGCTACCAGTCGGGCTTCCATGACATCATTGGCATCAATGTCTTATCTTTGAAACTTGAAACGAACAATTAATCACAAGTTCCAAAAGATAATAGACAAATTTCCAACGTTCATACCACAAAAACTCAACAATACGAAAATGGGGAGCAAGAAAGAGAAAAGAACTATAACTAAAGCACTAAAATAAATTATATTCCTTAATCTTGTCGTTCCTCAACAACCGTGCCAAAAACTTGATGTGTTATAAAACTTAAAATTAGGTGTCTCTAATCACTACAATGCAAGGTAGGTGGACCTAACAATGCAGAGGTGAGTTTTCAACCCGAGTGTCAAATCTCTCAAGGAACGGAAATGACTTAAGTACTGATCGTGTTTCTAATGTTTAGTCTAAAACGATGATGTTGTTGAAACAAAACTAAAAACAATTAAATCAAATAAAAGAAAGCAAGCAATGTAAAAACGATCTTAAAAAAATCAAGAAAACAAGAGTTTGGATGGTGTAATCCCCCTAATCTTTGTTACAAATTCAATTAGAAAAACTTCAATGAAAATAATGTTGAATTAATTAAGTTGGGCCATCACTCGAATCGGGCAATCTCTATCTCTAGGCGAAAGCCATCCTAGTCACTAACCCTTAGAGGAAAATCTCTTTTCTGCCTAACAAATTATGAGAGCAATGAAAATTAGGTAATTTAAAAAGACCTAAAAGTGCAAAATCGTATCTCTAGTCAATTACCTCAATTACCCCCCAATTAGTTGCCCCAGGTCGTTCTTTCTTTTTCAATTCTGAACAACCTTGCGATTATCTAATCTCACGACAATTAAATTGCAAACAAACTCAAATAGAAGACAACTTAAATCAAAACAAACATTGAAATCAAGAATTTCATAATCAAGAATTAGGGTTCAATTCCAATCCAAACAATAAAAACTATTCACTAGTCATTATAATAAAACTTAAATAAAACATAAAATTCAATAACAAGAAAAGAAAAAGAAAGGTTAGGATTGAAGCCGCAATTGAAGTCCCAAACGTCTTCCAAACTCGCCTTTCAAGTTGCCAAGTTGAAGATCGAAATCTTGAAATTATGTCTTCAATTCCTGAATCCAAGAAACTAAATTGCAGAAATCTTGAAACTTTAGTAACTAATTAAATGTATAAATGTTGAAACTTTCAAAGTGTTTAATCTAATCTAACCTAATTAATCTACTTCTAACCTGACTAAGATCTATTCTAAACCCTAAATTGTATATCTATCTATCTAACTATTGCTCTAAGTATATGTCTTTAAGCTGTATTAAAGCCCCTTATATAGAGGTGAAAAATACAAGAAAACCTAGTTGAAATTGGAATAAAATACAAGAAAATCAAGTTTGTTTTGGACTCAACCGCCCTTGCCAGCTTACGCTACTGCCGACAGTAGGACGAGACCTACCGTTCACGGTAGGACTCTGTCTGCCATGCTTGTTGCTTGCCAAGGAACTACCGCGACGATAGGGCATCCTACCTTGCGCGTTTTCTCCCTTTTTTATTTCCTTTCATCGTTTTCAATTTTGCAGGGCACCTAAACAAGAATAAGATATATTAAGCTAAAATATATACTTTTATATATTAAAAACCCCAAAAATGATGAAATTAACATATAGAAAATACAGACAATTATGCACAATTCACCTATCTCATACAGCATCTGGTTAAGCCCGATACAAGTGGCACCTAAGAAGGGTAGAATGACGGTGGTGGCAAACTAGAAGAACGAGCTAATCCTGACAAGGGTAATCACCAGATGGAGGGTGTGCATTGATTACAGACGATTGAATGATGCGACCCGAAAGAATCACTTCCCTTTTCCCTTCATCGATCAAATGCTAGAATGGTTAATAGGCTATCTATTTTATTACTTCCTCGATGGATTCTTGGCTACTTCCAGATTCCCATCGCCCCTGAGGATTAGGAGAAAACAACACTCACATGCGCATACGGTACATTCGCATACAGACGTATGTCTTTCGGTTTGTGTAATGCTCTTGCTACTTTTGCATGATTACTATTTTTGAGGGGTTAGTAGGGGATATTATGGAAGTCTTTATGGATGATTTTTTGGTCTTTGGGAATTCTTTTGATACGTTTTTTATGCTTGCATGTCTAAACTAGAAAGTGTGTTAAAAAGATGTGAAGAAACTTACCTCGTTTTAAATTGGGGAAAATGTCATTTTATGGTTCAATAAGGGATATTTCTTGATCATAAAATTTCTGAGAATGGCATTAAGATAGATAGAGCTAAAATAGAGACAATTGAAAGGTTGCCTTTGCCTTCCTCTGTAAAAGCGATTAGGAGTTTCTTAAGATATGTGGGGTTTTATTGAAGATTTTTAAAGGATTTTTCAAAAACTACTAAACCTCTTACTGCATTGCTTGAGAAAGATATGCCTTTTAATTTCGATGATAACTGCTTAGATGCTTTTAATTTGTTTAAAGAAAAGCTCACAAAGTCTCCAATTTTAGTTCCTCCAGGTTGGTCTCTTCCCTTTGAATTAATGTGTGATGCTAGTGACTATGCTATAGGCATTGTTCTAGGCCAAATGAGGGGTAAGTTTTTCCAACCGATATACTACGCAAGCAAGACTCTAACGAACAAACAAGCGAATTATACAATAACAGAGAAAGAGTTGCTTGTAATAGTATTCAAGTTCGACAAATTCCGTGCTTATTTAATACTTTCTAAAGTGATAGTTTACACTAACCATTCTGCTTTGAAACACCTCCTTTCGAAGAACGCTGCTAAAGTTAGACTCATTAGATGGGTGCTTCTTTTGCAGGGATTTGACTTTGAGATTAAAGATAAGAAGGGAGCTGAGAATCTGGTAGCCGATGACTATGCTATAGGCATTGTTCTAGGCCAAAGGAAGGGTGAGTTTTTCCAATTGGCAAGCAAGACTCTAATGAACACCCAAGCAAATTATACAACAACAGAGAAAGAGTTGCTTGCAATAGCATTCGCATTCGACAAATTCCTTCTTTATTTAATATTCTCTAAAGTGATAGTTTATACTGACTATTCTGCTTTGAAGTGCCTCCTTTCGAAGAATGATGCTAAATTTAGACCCATTAGATAGGTGCTTCTTTTGCAGGAATTTGACTTGGAGATTAAAGATAAGAAGGGAGCTGAAAATCTAGCAGCCTATCATCTCTCTAGATTAGAGAATCTCGGTTTAGAACCATTGGATGAGGAACAGATTGATGACACATGCCCAGATAAACTTCTTTTTTGTAAAGCTACCATTGATGATTCACCTCAGTATGTCGATATAGCTAACTATTTGGTTTCAAATGTTATGCCTGCAAGTAACACCTATAGAGGAAGAAATTCTTTGCAGACTTGAAGTACTATTTTTGTTGGAACCCATAAGAAAAAACAAAATAAAATAAAATTACGGAAATCCACCAACAGGATCTGCACATACTCGAAAAATTGATTGAATAGAAATTACCTCAATGTTTTGACTGTTCGGTGTGGAGGCGCTGCTTTTTACGCTTCGTCCTCTACTGGTATCCACGCGACGAACTCCTCCACAAGCGATCGAGATGCTAGGCCCTTCTGTGTTCTGAAAATTGTTCAGAACTGATCCTGACTATCTAGTAATCGGTCGTATTTCGGAGAGAGGAAGCTAGATACTATATCGCTATTCTAGGGTTTAGGGTTTTGTTTTTCTTTTATCAGATAAAGGACGGCTGCCAAGAAAAGGTTAACATAACCTTTTATAGCTGTCAATATCAAAACCCTAACTGTCATCTAATGACAGTTTAATCTCGTCCGTCTATTCCTATAATCATCCAACGGTTGGATGAGTAATATTAAGTAATTAATTTCATTTATTCAATTAAATAAAATTAATTACTTATTAACTTACCAGAAAATACAATATGAAATCTGATTCCCCTTTTGTATACGTTCAACAAATCTGGATACAATCTAGATTCATTGAACGTGGACATTATGCTCACAAGATCGTCTATGCGTGTGACCCTGTAGGTTCACTTAACGTTGGCAGTGAATGAAAAATGTCTTAGATATTTATTCATAAGACATAAGTGGTCTCTAGCAAGATATATGCTTACCCAAGTTAAGTAAATGCAATAGTAACCTAGCATCAAATTTAATATTTATTCTTTTTGTCACACGATATCCTAATTAAGTACAAGGCATGGACTAAGTCATCCTTATAAAACTTAATTAACCATTTACTTGATCACCAGGCAGACTGTTCCAACTTCCTTAAAAATACTCACTAGAGTAGTTTTCACCCCTCTTTCAATATTACTCTTTTCTTCTTCTTGAACTCCACAGAATAGATCCGAGGAGTTTTAGAAAAAAAAAAATCCTAACCTTACATCGCATCGCTTTAGATCTTCATCTCTTCACTGATATCAGGAGGTACTTTTTTCAGCTCATTCCTTTGTGTATATGTATGATTTTGTTATTTTGACTCTAAGGATACCCAAAGCAGTGATGAAATATTGTGAAGTTGTAGATATGAAACCCGACGCCCGATTCAAACATTGTCTCCATCGGCTCAATGCTTTCCACAATTTCAGTATAAATTCTAAATAGGCTTCTAGATCCCCTGAAACAGCCACGCGAAGCATTCATTTCTTATACCAACGCTTTGAGTAATTTGTATCAACAGGAAGACTATTAGTTTTCTACATTCTCATCCCCATCTTATCTACACTAGTTACAGATTTCGAAGCACATAAATGTGAGATAATACAATCAAACTTCTTATTACGACTTTACATCTCCCCCATCCTTATCTATTACAGAGTCCAAAGCTTCCTAGAGCATTCTATATATTAGAGTAGTATTGAATCAGAATAGTTTTAGTAGAATTCTTCAGAAGAGTTTTGAGTGTCGGCTCCATATAGAAACTAGGAGTATGATATTAGATGACAAGGGGCTCATCTAAAAACAAAAATACATAAATAAATAATAACCAATCAATCTAAGCCTCCTGGTGAATTGAGAAGACATCCTTCTCAATAATGTCCAGATGGCAGCACACCAGCTATTTGCCCCAATTTATATAGGGGCCGATAAAGCCAACTCGGAAATCTATAAGGATAACTAAAAAAAATTTAAAAAATTTCAATTTCACCTAAACACTTTCTCTCTCTTCGCCTAAATACTCTCTAAGACTACAAACTTAAATCTCAGATCTTGGAAGATCCGACCGTCCAAATTGAAAAACAAAATGTTAGTTCTTCAATTTATTCTCATTTATTTACAATTTTACCGTTTTAGATCATTGAAATATCTGTTAAAAAAAGGAAAAAATAGAATTTTTTTAAATAATTTCTGCCCGAAACAGGCACTTTCATCCGAACCGGCGAAAGTGTCGGAGTACTTTCGCCGTCGGTGAATGGAAGTACTCTGACACTTTCGCCGGTGACGTGCGAAAGTGCCCAAAATTTTTTTTTTAAATATTTTTTTCTAACACTTTCGTCCGTTACCGGCGAACATGCTGGAGTACTTTCGTCGTTGGTGAACGGAAGTACTCTGGCACTCTCGCCGGCAACGTGCGAAAGTGCCCAAAATTTTTTTTTTTAAATATTAAAATTTTTTTTAAATATTTAAATGTTTTAATTTTTTTGATAGTATATTTGATTATTTAATTAATTTTGTATATATAGAATGAGTGTGACTAGTTGTTTAACATATTTTATGTATAATTTTTAATTGTTAATATGATTATGGATTTGTAAACATTATGAAATGAATAAAATAACGGAAATGAAATAGGAAAAAAATCGATAAAGTGAATAATAAAGTAATAATAAACATCTCTGAGAATGTTATTTAATTTTGTCTATTTAGAGTAAATGTAACTAGTTTAAAATTATTTGCTTATGATTATGTGCTTAATAAGAAAATGTGTTATGTAATTGGTAAACTATTTGTATTTTAATTTGAAATCATTGTTATTCTTGGCCTTAGTTTTAGGATATAATTCTAAGATTGAATAATTTATAAATTAATAACTATTACTAAAGAAGAATATTAGTGATGAATAATTATTGAATTAACGAAATAGTAGAAATGAAATAATAGATACCGATAATTCTAAGGATAAAATAATAATGTGTTAAAGTAAATATTGAAATATATGATAAAGAAGTATTAACGAGTTTGAATAACTAATAGATGGTTCGACCTAGCGACCGTAGAGAAGATGCTGATCTTGGTCCTGTCACGGACAGGACAGGTCGAGTCAAGGGGTGCCCTGTCACAGCTTCGTCTAGAGGTGTGAGGGGGCGACATAGTACTTCTGACCTCTCTGTTACTCCTACCCCTCTTGCACCTGGTTTCCATCATGGTACAAGTGAACTCGAGTCTTCTACCCAACCACCGGTCGTACCTTTTAGATCTCGACCTCCCCTCCAACCCCATCTATCACACACACGTGTGCCCTATGAGCCATTTGGATCTGCACATCCACCTTCACACCTCACAAACACAGTATATGATCTATACTTACATGCTCCTACCGTTGTGCGACCTCGCATACCATATAGATCTACCATCCAGGAGCCTATATTGGAGTTTAGGGGTCAGTCGAGACAGATAGGGGTTGAGTTTTTTTATCAGATACTTGGAGCCGCCCCTCAGGATTCTTCATGCAGCACACACAGGTATTCTCATGCTGAGTATGGTGTTTCATCTTCTGATCCTTATGTTCTGGAGCTTGCAGATAGGGTTTTTGAGGGTGATAGGGTTGTTGGCGAGGAGCAACAAAGAGTCCGATGCCTACATATTCAGGGAGAGGTGGATGAGAGAGGTGATGATGATGGTGATGGTGGTTATGATAATCAGGATGATGGAGATGAGGAGTAGATCGTATATGTTGCACCTGTGGCACTAGCTAGTGGATCGAACGGGCGTCCTCGTCACGGGAAAGGGAAGAGTTTGACCGGCAACTTTATGTCGGTGTTGAGTAAGTTTACAAGGTCTCGTAACAAAAAACCCGAGGTGGCTCGTGATGTTCCGGCACTGACACAGAAGAGGAATAAAGTGAAGGCTTCCTATTGGGAGTAGACAGAGGCAGCAGAGGGAGGTCCTATTGACCCGCAGCTCATCCCATCATACGGTGGACATGTGGCAAGTCGGATATGGCTTGGATAGCTATTTATCTTTATGTTAAAGTGACATGTTATTATTATTGTTATTATTCTTTAATCTGTCAAATATTATTTATTATGATAAATAGAAAAAATAATAATATAATAAATATATTATTATATAACTGTATGAATTTTTATGTTTTATCTTTAGGACCATGGTTTATTGAAATGCCGATCTTATTATATGGCTCTCACTGGTTAGGACCTTACCGATTCGCAGGCTCGGCCCTTGGCCTCCGACACCGGTCTGACGCACCTACGATCGTGCATGTTTCAGCATGCCAATACTGCATTGTTGTCGGCATTTGTTGAGCGGTAGCAGCCCGACACGAATAGCTTCCACATGCCCTGGGGTGAGATGACTATTACACTGCACGATGTGGAGTTTATTCTTGGGGTGCCTACTTATGGTGCGTAATGGATCACAGATTATCCAAGAAGTAGTTGATACGGGCTGTTCAGGATGATCTGGGTTTAGCTCTCACTGGGGGTTTAGGGTTTAATGCATCAGAGCTTCACGCTGTCACTACTAGCAGACAGACTTCACAGTCACATCAGGTCAGAGCTGATGCTATCTACAGTACATTTTGGGTAGCTCATTCTTCAGTGATAAGAGTGGCAACATTGTACCTGCAAGACTGTGGCCACTTTTGCGGGATGTGAGTTCTCTTGGGAGGTTCGCATGGGGTGTTGCCTTTCTTGCATATCTGTACCAGAATCTGGGTCAGGCTTCCAGGGTTGATGTGAAGGAGCATGCAGGGTGCTGGTCACTATTAGAGGTACGTGTTTTAAAATTAATGTTAATTATGTTATTTTTGTATTTTAAGGGTTTAGGGTTTATTTATATTTATTTTATATTTCTTTTATATTTTTTATATATTTTTATTGAATTTATATTTTATATTTTAGGCGTGGATATATTTGTATTTTCCCATATTTGCACCCCCGTTTAGACATTCGTCCGAAGGATTCAAGCCCTATATCCAGATGTTTCCGATGATCGGTTATAAGAATGAGAATAAACTGCTAGATATTCGCTTGAGACTAGATATGATGACAGCTAATGAGGTTTGGTTGATACCGTACAGAACTCAGGATATTCGTGATTGTTGGGTTTCCACATGGCACGGGTTCATTGCGTATTTTGACTGCATGGAGCCGTACATACCTGACCGAGTTCTGAGACAGTTTGGTTTTAGGCAGTGTATTCCCGCCTGCCCTATCTAGCCTCAAGAGGCACGCTGCCCGCCGAACAATAGGATGTACATCCTGAGAAACACTTTTGTTGAGGCACTGTGGCTCTAGGCACCTTCGCACTTAATGACAGAGTCATGGACTAGTGTTCCGGCCATTCCAGCGAGTTCCTAACTGATGATTACATGGATTGGCACCTCCCCCGCACTCACCCGAGGATTCAGAATCCGGGGAATATTCCCAGTGGCTATAATGTCCCGGTAACTCCCGCCATGCCACCAAAGGCTCTATTAGATTTGATTGCACGTGCGTGTCATAGACAGGATATTGACAGTGATGAGTTTCGACGCAGGGTTCGAGATTTACTAAGGAAGCATTACATAGCTCTTTAGTAAATCTTTATATATTCGGATATTGTGTATTTCTTTTTTTTATTCATGTTCGTTATGTATTAATGAGTTTTTGTGATATTCATTATATTTATTCCCTCATGTTCCAGTTTATTATTGCATATTAATATAATTACATGAAAAATGTAAATAAAAAAAAAACTCGGAACGACAAATTGTACGAAATATTACTAACACCTTTAAAAAATAATACATTATAAATTACAAATTGCAACATTATTACATAAAATGTCCCTGCGGCGGATATATTTCACGGTATCTCGTAACTCAATCTGTCATTCGATTATGATATGGGGCCGCCCATCCACTACCTTGCATATTTCGATGATATTCCCATTGCACCTGTAATGGGGGCAAAGGACATCTATCTACCAACTGTAACTAGAACCAAAAAAAATAATATTAATACATACACTTAATAAAATATTAGTCTGCAATAATTCAATTAATTAATAATAATAAAAAGTTATCAATAATAAATACCTGTATAAATGCTGCAATTCCTCTATGAGTCCGATGAATATCGTTCCAGCAGGCCCATCCATATTAGAAACAAGAGGCAAGACAGTGGTTGACTCTGACTGTGCAAGAAATACAACGCATAGATTGAATGTGTTAGCAATGACATAAAGGTAATCAGGTGTATTCATCCAATATTCAGGTGGTGCCGAACCCTCTTCCCAGCTTGTTTTCATTATCAACTCTGTCACACGTTCAACTGAGCCGAACAATTGCTCATATACATGCATACGGTGCCGTAAATCATAGCTCATTTTTATGAATTTCAACCCAATGATTTTCGTCCCCGAACAAAAAATTTGATATAACCCTAAATCCACAATTACCATCTCTAACCACATTTTTCCAGTTTTGTATAAATTGATACATAAACCTGGGAAATGCATTGTTGAAAGGGAATGGCACTGGTGGTGAATCCGAACTTACAACGGATGATAAACTGGACCTACCACTGCTACGTCCTCTGCCCCTACCCCTACAGCTACGAGGTGGCCTACCTCTTCCACGAGGACTAGGATTAGAACCTGAACCTGAACCGCTACCAGACCCAGAACCTGAACCACTAGACTTTCCTATCTTCCTATGTGCGATGGAGACGTATTCTCATTAAGACTTATCCCTTTTGGTAGAATTCGTCTTCCGTCGTCCCTTCGTGACTACGGTCTCTAAGGGGTTGACAACGGCTGACAAGGATCATCAAGAAACACCGAATGTATAATACCTTTGATGAGTCGCTTAACTTCCCGGACATTAGAAATTGGACCAGTACTAATTTCCTGTAACAATGAAGTGAGATCACGCATTTCAGATTCCATATCTCTATCGTGTTCTTCAGGAATACCATAACTAATTTCTAGTGTTCTCCAAAAGATGTCAACATCTTCCTCCTGGATTGGAATTAAATATTGGCACCGATTAACAAGTTCACATGCACATGGTAGACCGTGCTACTTCCTTAAATAATGCAGATAATTACTTCCCGGTTCTTCTACCATCTGACGTGCTTTCTTTAACTCATCCATTATCTTCAAACCCAAATGACTAATTTTATTGCTTAAGTTCTTCATGATGGGATTACTCTTGGCGCCATACTTCTCTTTAAGTCTTGAAATTTCTAAAGTGTATTTAATTTCTGCAATTTGACCTTGGATGAGAAAGTCGATATTCAGAAACACGGTGTCCAAATCACCGTGACACGTTGATAGCCACAACTTCAACACAGAATGTTCGCTCTCTGCCCGGTTCGTTGTCTCTATCCCAAAATGAAACACTTGAGAGGTCCAAACCCTACAAAATTTATGGGCAAATAGATTCAACCATGTGTTGAACAGGTAATGTAGAAAGTCGGGCCTACTTTGCCACCTACTCTTCAACACTTCCAAATTTCTTTGATATTGCACCTCATCTATTTTATTAATTAATTTTTCCACGAACCATTAATGGACCGTTGTGCCACCTTTTCATCTTTCACCATCTCTGTCAACTTGGACAACACATTTTGATCAATGTCTCTCTACAGAACATATGATATGAATTGTTAAACACATCATCAATCACCGGTATTAGTCCACTTTTCCTATCAGTAAGAACGACTAGAGGCTCTCCTTCATTGATAACTGAACCCTGACCATTTGACATAGTAGATGTAAAATATAAGTGCTTGATTTGTTGAAGAACCCATCTGTATATCGTTGCCTATTCATTGCACATAAAAGTTGTTGCCACTGTGAAGTTCTTTCCTATTGGAGTCATCCCTACACATTCTAATAGTGGCATGTTGTACCTTAAAAATAAGCGAAAAATTTGATTATTAACATTCACTAATATTTTTTCACGGACTTAAAAATATTATTAACTATTTACTAAAAAAATATTATAAAATTTAAATGTTTGTGCGAATAAATTAATAAAGATATCTAATAATACAATTAATCCACTATCATACTCACTTGTTCGTTTTATACGCCGTATCCATTATCAATACATATGGCCACGTTCTAATCATTCCAATCGATGTTGGTTGTGCAACGACAATATCACTAAGTACGTTGTTGTCCTCACGATTTCTATGGAAAACGGTGTAGCCCCTTTCTGCCCTTAAGCAGAGAACTTCCTCTATTGTATTTCTTCCCTGTATTCGGTTCCTCTTAATTTTGGCAACAACATTGTAAATTTTCTGGGAACTACATACATCAAAATTTTATATTTATTAATGGAATAAAAACAAATCTAAAATATTTAAATAAAGTATTAAAAATAATTTAGTAATTCCCTTATAACTTACCTAACTGCACAACCAACGTCTTGTTCTCGGAAAAATCATAATATATTACGAGGTGGAACATGACTCTTCCTGAACTGCTCGGTCTGTTGCAACTGCTCCTCCGTAAGTCTTGCAGACTGAGCATGACCGTAATTGTAAACAGCTATTTTATGATTATGCCTCCCGTTGTGTACGAACAATTGTCAAATTTCAATTGTTGCCATTTGCTCTCCCTTTAGTTTAAATGGACAACGACATTTTTTTGTCCCATAAGGTCCACATCTTTTTTTCTCGTCGACTATTGGTTTTTTATATCTTTTAACTGAACCTCCGTGCTCGCAAGCCAATGTGACAAACGATCGACGGTCCAATGTTCTGGCTCTCTGATACCGAGTTATGATTAAATGTGCCTTCGCATTCATTGCAAATTGATTTGCCCACTCTACCAACTCATCTTTCGAACTAAATATTCGGTCAGTTGTAAATAAATGACCAAGATCGATATATTCTTCCAGTTCTAGAAATTCTTCAAATGTATTTGGATCTTCATCACCCTGTTAATGTATAATAAAAAGTTAATATAACGAAAAAAATAATTAAAAAAACATTAAAAAATTCTTTTTTTTTTTAATTTTCGGCAACACTTTCGCCCAGATTGGGCGAAAATTCATTGACTTCGTCCAGATTGGGCGAAAGTGTCAAGGAATTTTTGCCCAATCTAGGTGAAAGTGTGCCGAAAAATTGGAAAAAAAAAAATCAATTTCTTACCTCAAAACCAACATTTTCTTGCAATGATTCTTCAAAAGGATCCATATTTTCTTCTAATTTCGTTTTAGTGTTCAAAGTTTGGAGTTTTTTTAGAGAGAGGTTAGAGAGAAAGTTTGTAGTGAGAGAAAGTGAAATTTTTTTTAAAATTTTTTCAAGTTATTCTTATAGATTTCCGAGTTATCTTTATCGGCCCTGTTTATATATATAACATGTGGGTGGATTAAGAATAAATAATAGATTTATACTAATTATGTGTTGTACTATCTCCGTAACATATTACCTATTACTTGACATATTTTTTCTATTTCAAATTGTTATTTTAATAAATCAAGAGAGTATTAAATGATATTTTTTTCATATGTATTTATATTTTATTGGAATGTTCAATAAAATAGTTATCTAAAAACTTTCATTATAAATATTAATAATAGTTAAAGAGTAATTTAATTTGTTTTTTTAAATTTAAACAATCTAATTATTGTTTTAGTTCTTGTGTTATGTTTTAAGGTGCGAGAATGTCAACCTATCCAATATGAGGATGGTTCCTTGAACTCTACACCTTCAAAATCACGTATACAGACAAATATCACATAGTTCTTAATTTGATACTACATGTTTTAAGGAAAAATAGTTATATACACTCCTACTATTTTTGAATTGTTCCTGATACACTTAAATTTTATTTTAAATTTCTTTTACACATAAACTAATTTTGAGATGTTATAAATGTCCCACTATGCACCACCCAATATCTGATGGTTTCCAGTACATGTCTACCGAAAATCACCTAATTATGTTGTGATTTTGTTGGGCATGTCTATAAAAAATTACTATATAATTGAGTGGTGGGACAGTTATGGGATCTCCATAATTTATGAGTAAAAAAAGCTAAAAGAAAGTTTAAGGATATTACGACTACTTCAAAAATAATAATAGAGTATATATAGCCATTTTCTTTAATATTTTATCTTTTTCTAATTAAAAAAACATTATTTTTTGATAAACTACTTGTCACGCTCTAAATTCTGGCTAACTCGAATTCTAGACGGACACGCCGTATCCACAAGGACATAAGACCCAAAACCGGAAAATATAAAAAATTTATTTCTCATAAAACAATTTCAAAAAGATTTCAAATATCGTTCATATATTCTGAAAACTCATAGGCTGCAAAAACTAAATAACATTTTATTTGGACAAATATTTAATAAACCAAAATAAGTTTATTCCAATGTTTCTATTAAATCTAAACTTTTCTCAAGCTCAATCTCAATTTTCTTCAGACTCGTACAGCGATCGGAGTTAATCTGAACTAAAAAACAGAAAAAAAAAAAAAAAAAGTAAGTACAACTAATCAATAAGTAAAGAATTAATTCTAAAATTTGGGATTGAACGGGCTTACAAAAATTTTCCTATTTAACAAAATATTACAAATATAAAATAAGTGCTCATTTGATTTGAAGAACTTCTGCTGTCGGGCCATAATTTCAGAAAATTCAAAGAAAATAATTCCAAACTTGAAAACAGTCTCCAAAACATTTTGAGGTTAATTATAGGGTTGAATAATGTTCAGCATCAAAGACCAAGGCAAAAGAATTTTTTGTCATCATGATTTCTATTACATTCATCAAAACCAATGTATTTAGTTCTGTTAACATACAAACAATTACTTATCCGTTATAAAATTAATGTGTACATGGTGGATTTCTAAATACGTTTCCTGAAGATAACTAAACTTCCAAAATACTAATTCTAGTTGGATTCATGATATCCCTATTGATTTAGTTAGATCATTTTAGGATTCTGTAATCTCTTATATCTTGAGTCTATAAATAGGCCTTATGAGAAAATATTAATAAGACAATTTATACTTGATTCTTGAGTTTTACTTTTTCTCTCTTTTACTTTTCTTTCTCTATATTCTTCATCTTTATATTATATTATTATTCTAAGTAATTCTTCGTGTTGCGATCATTAAATCATAACACGTTATCAGCATGATTACATGGATGACACGATTGTTTGAAGAACAAGACTCTGAAGGTGATTTTCCAAAATTCGATACAGGAAAAAGATTCTTGAAGTTTCTTAAGGTAAGAAAAATCGAATCTTTTCTTTGTTTTATGTTTTTTTTTTTTTTAATATGTAACTTGATGTCATGGAAAGATCAAATCTTTTATCATTTCTTGTATAAATCTCTTTAAATCCTGAAGACGCAATTAAAGAGAAATCACGATTATAAAGATTTTCTTTCCTCATTAATTTATGAGACCCTGAAGGCTCAATATTTATTAAGAAAGATTTTGATAAAATCTAAAAGGAAGGCACAATCACAAAAAGATGGTCATTATGTCAATATCCATTATCATCATTGGGTATATCTGTGACCACAATATTTTGATCAATTTATCAATATGCAATATTATATTTGATCTAGGTTCTTTCTCAATTAAAATAATATAGAGATAATATTTATTGATCACCTTTTGAGACTGAATAAATGATTGAGTCATTGTTAATGGAATATTATGCTATTCTTAATAATTTTATGTTATTCCCTGAAGCGAAGGTAATTAGAAATTTTATTTCTATAATATATTATATTCATGATTATAATTATTTATAATAATTTGTAATTATTATGATTTATGAACCTAATATCTAAATAATCACCAAAAGTGATAATAATGAGAAAGGAAAAGGAAACATATAATCCTAAATAAATATTATTGATGCAATATTATAAAGAGTTTGTAGCGTACCTTTAGTACATCAAATGGAATTTTAAATATCTAATAAGTCTTGATTAGAAAAGAAATATAACATATTGGAGTTTTTTTTTTTAATATCTATATTATATTATTATTGATCTCATATATTAATCATGTCTACTGATATATAGACTTGTTAATGTAGCCAATTCCTTGAAATTATTAGAGGAAAAGAATTACTTTTTATTTGTGATTTTATATTAGTTTTTGCATATTATATATATGCTCTTTGATTTATTATATATAAGAATATCGAAAAAGATATATATTGGGAGAATGAATATTAGTATAAATTAGAACTCCAATAAGAGTTAATTAATAGAAAGCTCCAGAAGAGCAAATAATTGAAATTAAAGCTCTCTAAGAGCTAATCAATAAAAAGTTTCAAAAGACCTAATATTTTAAAAATCTCTGGGAGAGATAAATATCTAGAATATATCTATAATATCTAGAAGATATTTAATTAAAGCTCTAGAAGAGCCTATTCACTAAAAACTCAGAAGAATTAATTAATAGAAAGATATAAAAGAACTAATTATTTAAAGACTCTAGAAGAGTAAATTGACTTTGGAGGTCAAATGATAATTATGCTATAATATCATGACTTATAGAATAAATGTGAATTACATACGCTATCATATTCTCCCATCATAATTTGTAAGTCGCTAAAGTTGATGCAATTGTAATGCGTCATTGAGTAAACCTGAAGTTTACTAATTCAAAATTATTAAATGTTGGAATGACCGGTTGGACCCTCCCGAATAATTCAAATACGAATTGTCATAAAAAAATTTGTGATAATATTTTTATGGAACCAAAAGTTTCTGATTAAACAAAGTTCATTTATACTACTAATTTTCAAGGCAAAATAATTTTATAAACCATCAATATTTATTTAAGGTTATGTGTTTTGGGAAAATATATAGTCACTACATCGACCTATGGTAACATATATTACTATTGACTTGAAATTTGAACTTTGCAAGAAGATGAGCTCATATTTTAGATTCTCTCATTAACATAATTTGTCTTAATAATATTGATGATTTTACAATATTTGTATAAATATTAGACGTTCCTGTAGAACATGTTCATAGACCTAGTAAATGGTTTATAGAGCCATAAGTGCCTTGAGTTAATTGATCTATATTTTGTAGTACTTATTAGTATTTCATCAATATGTATTTTAATTAAGTTCTCCTTATTATAATTGGTTCAATGGTAATGAACCAAATATTTTACATCTAATATTTATATATGCACTATATGAATATATTATTCCACCATAATGTATTTAACATGGATATTGAAAGGAGGAGAAAGTATATAGTCGAATAAACACAAAGTTATGCTCTCATTTTGATCTCATATAAAAGATAATTTGAACCAGAAGTTCAAAAGTTGAATAGTCAGGCATATTTATTGATAAAAGAAAATCTGACATAGAATGCTCCTATTATTTAATGTCCGAAAGGACAATCTACCACTACTTATAATTTTGAGACACATGGTAGAATAAAGCGGTTCTAACAAAATCCTCGCATATTTAAAGGAATAATAATTTAAGATGGTCCTATGTGGTTAAATCGAGGAGATTCTAACAGAATTTTCCATGACATGATTTTATGATTATTTCCAAAAGAAATTTAGTTACCTAAAAATCGTAATAATTATGATTGAGATCTCATTGATCATGTTATGATAGAAATATATGGGAATCATAAAATAGCATAAAGTCGACGATATTTATGTGCAAGTGATATATTAGTATGAGGATCTTGAATCAAAGTCTGCAAACTTGAGATTATAATATATTGAGATATTTGGCCAAAATATAATATAAAAGTTCGCATAAAAATTATCAAAAGTCCGGACAATTATTAAGTACACTTGAAGCCTACATGTATTCCCTGAAGGAATTATACACCTGAAGTGTAATTCCAAAATGATAAGAATTAATAAATAAAGTGCGAACTTGTGTAAATTATAATATAAGATTCTTCGTAAAGTCCTGGTAATATTGATACGAAGAATAAAATTTATGGTGACGGATTGAGTTTAGATAATAGCGCACTAAATCCTAACAATTTATTTCAAGCCCTTGAAGGACCCGATAAACATGCTTGAAGCATGTAAGTGAATTGTTCTTGAAGAACATAACATCATTGTCTTAGTGATTTTTATAAAGTATGAAATTTTAAGATTGAATATATATATATATATATATATATCCATGAAAGTTCTCTTAAAATTTGTTATACTTGATTCTTTATCTATCTTTAATGTTCTCCACATTAGAGGAGAATATTCGAATCATAAAATGTCATGTTTAATATTGAAGCATCTTGATCTATATGCAAGTATTAATGAACTAGAAGTTCTATAGATTATTTATTTGCTAAAGTTGCAAATTTATTTGATATTTTGTTAACTCTAGAAGAGTTACAAAATTGGATTTGTGGATACTTCTATAGATGTCCCGGTAGGACATAATTCTTATAACTAACAATGTTAAATCATGCCTAAAGCGTATAAAGGTCCTTTAACGAAATAATTAAATACTTGAAGTAAGTATTTCAAGATTTTTGTTTTGATTTACAAATGGAACATCTTGAAGATGAATTTTGATCATAAAAAATTGTATATGGATATATTATATTGCACATCATTATCCTATTGTCATTTAATCATCAAATATTGGTAAATACCACACGTCTATATATGAGAAGGTAATGGATACCTTTTGGTCCTGAAGTACCATAACTTTACACAATCAATGCACTAATTCTTCTTTGTATGACTTCTGAGATAATATTATTTTAAGGACAATTAATCTCGAATTATGGAGAAAATCAACTCATGATGAGTTACATAAAGTAACAAGTTGCTTACTTATATGATCCATTTGAAACACATTCTAAAACAAATAAGTTATGCATATGTGATATGAAATTATCATTTATATAAAAGCAATCGCACCTTCAATTATATTGAAGTTCTAGTTAACTTTTTATATAGATTGCTGAGAATGTGTATGATCATTATTGATAATTAATTCTAAGATATATATATCATATCCTAGAAGGATGAAACTACAACCATATTGTTGGGTTGTAAAATTTGAAGACATGTTTAGAGAAATATGACAAAATAAATTTTATCAAAATTTCTTTATGAGAAAAGTGAAATTAATGTGCAGTACTCCTCAAACATGATATATTATCCTGAAGATTTATTCACTAAGATATACTAATTTATCAGTTAAAGATGTTTCAAATAGGGAGAGTATATAAAACATAAATGAGTGTACTCTTTTTCCTTCACTATACGTTTTTCTCCCACGAGGCATATTCTTTATATTATGGACATCCAGGGACGGAACCACGTTGAGGCTAGCCCACCCAGGATTTTTTTTTTTAAAAAAAAAAATTTATATTTTTTGCATTTAAGCCCCCTCAAAATTTTTTTTCCCGTTTAGCCCCCACAAAATGTAGGGACTGATTTATAAATAAAAAAAACAGCTACTCCAGCAAAAAGCCCCAAATCAATTTCATTTTTTTGCTTCTTCTCTCTCCCCCCCGTCTCCGATCTCCGCGTCCCGACTCCCGCTCCCGCACCGCACCACACTGCGCAGCAGCCCTGACCCAAAGACAGACAGCAGCACTGCCCCAGCCCCCTCCCCCGCCCCGCCCGCAGCCCGCTCGCTCCGGCTCCGCTCGTTGTCCGCTCCCCCTCCCTCCCTCTGCGTGCGGCGACTCGGCTCTGAAGATTCCGTCCCTGGTCGCAGCAGCGGCGGCGCCACCACCAGCAGCAGCAAGCAAAGCAACGCGGCAAGAAGAAGAAACGGTCAGCAGCAAGCAGTGTTTTAGCTTCACAACAATCTTGAACAAAAAAAAGTAAGTTTTCAGGAAAAGTTCCATTTCTATGATTTTTGATTTTGAGTGCTAAATTTTTTTTTTTGGTAAATAGATTTTTGAGTGCTAAAATTTTTATGTTGTTATTTTATAGTGAAAAAATTGTCTAGGGTTTGTTTGGTAAAAATATGATTATTATGTAATTTATAGACTAATTAATTATTATGTTACACTTGAAATGTGTTGAATTGTGAATTTAAAATATTTGAATATTATATAGGATTTTACTATGGAGAAATTTATTGGAAAATGGAAGAAGGGTCCTAAACCGGTTGAAGAAAAATCAGCTAATAAGGGAAATGTTAATATTGAAGATCGTGGGAAAAAGCCTCGGGTAGAGTTTTCGGATTTTGAAATTATTGGTGATCCAGGATTGCGTAAACCAATTGATAGTTATCCTTATGAAGTTAGAGATGAATTAAGGAGACTTTATGTGGCTAAAGGGCCAACTCAACCATGTGATCATAAATTTCCGCAAACTGATTTTGGTGAAATTAGAAGATCGTTTCAGAAGCAATGGTTTAAAAAATTTTACTTGGTTAGAGTACAGTGTACATAAAGATGCAGCATTTTGTTTCGTTGTTATTTGTTTGGTAAAGGTCAAAATCACAAACATGGTGATGATATATTTACGTGAGTTGGTTTTAAAAATTGGAAACGTGCAAAAGAAAAATTTAGAAACCATGAAGGTGCTCCAAATAGTCCTCACTCGGTGGCTGTAATTCAGTTGTTGGGTTTCAAAAATCAAAGACAGAATGTGGAATACGTTTTATCGAAACAAAGTAGTCAAACTGAGATTGACTACCGTGCACGACTCGATCACGTTGTAAAAGTTATTCGATTTTTTATTAAGTCAGGGTTTAGCTTTCCGTGGAAATGATGAGTCCATAAATTCAATCCGAAGAGGTAATTTTCTTGAATTAACAAAATGGTATTGTGAGGAATCGGAAGAAGTAAATAAGGTCATGAACTTGAATGCTCCCGGAAATAATCAGTTGACTTCTCCTAAAATTCAAAAAGAAATTGTTAATGCTTGTGCAACAGAAGTGAGGCAAGCTATTATCAATGAGATTGGTGACAAGGTTTTTTTCTCTTTTGGTTGATGAGGCTCGAGATAGCTCTCGTGAAGGAGCAATTGTCTATAGTTTTGAGATTTGTTAATGATAATGGAGAAGTGGTCGAGCGTTTTCTTGGAGTGGTACACGTCGGTGACACTTCGCCCTGGACTTTGAAAAAATAGTATTGATGATTTCTTTGCAATAAATGGATTATCAATTTCACGACTCGGAGGTCAAGGCTATGATGGGGCGTCTAATATGCGTGGCGAGCTTAATGGATTGAAACAAAAAATTTTAGATGAAAATAAGTACGCATATTATATTCATTGCTTTGCTCACCAACTTCAATTAGTGCTTGTGGCTACTTCAAAGAAAAATGCTCACGTGTGTAGTTTTTTTGAGTACCTTGCTAAGATTGTAAACATTGTTGGAGCTTCATGTAAAAGAAAGGATGCTCTTCTACAAAAAGCGAGTATGATGATCTTGTAAAAAGTCTAGAAAGTGGAGAAATTGCTACGAGAAAGGGCAAAAATCAGGAAACAAGTTTAGCTCGGCCAGGTGACACTCGTTGGGGCTCTCACTTCAAAACAATAACTCAGATTTTGCATATGTGGGATGCAGTGGCACATGTGCTTGAAACTATATATGAAGACGCTGATGAGATTAATAGTCGAGGCATTGCTCGAGGTTTGATTGATAAAATGTGGCAGTTTGAATTTGTATTCATTGCTCAATTAATGGTAAATGTATTGGCAAAAACAAATACATTGTCAATGTGCTTGCAACAAAGGACTCAAAACATAGTCACTGCTATCCGGATGATTAAGACAGTAAAGGAAGATTTGAAGAAGTACAGAAATGATAATGATTATTGGGAGGAGTTATTGGGTGTTGTTACTGCATTTTGTGTCAAACATGATATTTTCGTGTCGAACATGCAAGATCCTTTACCGAGCCGAGCTAGATTATACGAGAGTGTGGATGGGCAGCCAAAGACTTACTACCATTTTTTTCGTCGAGACATCTTTTTTGAGGTAATTAATTTCAATGTTTTTTTAACTTATTACCTAATAGCTCAATTATTTGTAATATTATAAATTATTAACTGTTCTTTTCTCTATTTAATTTTAGGTACTTGATTTTATAGTCAAAGAAATGGATGATCGTTTTACGGAGTCAACTTCAGAGCTACTTATTTGCATATCATGCCTTGATCCCAGAGATTCCTTTGTGCATTTTGATCGGTGTCAGTTACTCCGTCTATCTGAGTTCTATTCAGATGATTTTTCTATCTCTGATAAGTTTGAGCTTAAAGCACAACTTGATACATATATCTCTTACATGAGATCAAGTGATGGAGCAGCTTTCTCTGGCCTTACTGACATTGGAGATCTCGCAAAGAAAATGGTTGAGACGAATATTCACCAGTTTTTTACTTTAGTTTATCGACTAATTGAGTTGGCTTTAGTCTTGCCTGTTGCTTCAGCGACCGTTGAAAGATCGTTTTCTGCTATGAGAACGATTAAGAATGATTTACGCAATAGGATGGGAGATGAGTTTCTCAACGACAGTTTGGTTTGCTATGTGGAGCAAGAGATTTTTTAAGAGTATTGAAAATGAAGACATCTTGCAGCGGTTTCAAAATATGCAAACTCGAAGAATAAAATTGCCATCTTAATCATTTCATTCACATGTAAAACTCTATTTTAAATCATTTTTCAGTAGTCATTTCTTTTTCATTCTTTGCATTGGGATGAATGTTATTTGTTTTTATATTAATCTTCTAATGTTCTAAATCAATTGCAGGTCATATTGGATTTCGTCTTCTGATCGTGTTTATCTCATTTGTTATCTCAAGATTCTGATCAAGATTCTCAGCTTTGATAGAGGTATTTATCCTGTGAGTGATGGGTAATCATTCCTCGTGAGTGATGGGTGATCACTCCTCATTGGTAATGGGCGATTACCTATTCTTTTGTTTTATTATATGTAGTATTAGAATTTGTAATGTTTATCCCGTGAGTGATGGGTGATCACTCCTTATTGGTAATGGGCGATTACCTATTCTTTTGCTATATTATATGTGAATTTGGAATTGTTTGAGTTTTTTTTGTACATAGAATGTATCATTTTATAGACGAAATTCTGGCAAAATTTTTTTTCCTCCAGCCCCCCCAATCATATTGTTCTGGTTCCGTCCCTGTGGACATCCTAGGGGGAGTATTATGAAATTAATGTGTTCATGATGGATGTCCAAATACGTTCCCTGAAGAGAATTAAACTCCCAGAATATTAATCCTATTTGGATTCATGATATCCTATTGATTTGGTTAGATACTTTTAGGGTTTTGTAATATCTTATGTCTTGAGTCTATAAATAGGCCTTATGTTAAGATATTAATAAGACAATTTATACTTCATTCTAGAGTTTTACGCTTTCTCTCTTGTACTTTTCTTTTTTTATATTCTTCATCTTTATATTATGTTATTATTTTAAACAATTCGTCCTGTCATAATTATCAAATTCATAACATTATCTTTTTTTTCTCTTTTTTTTTTTTCCCAAAGGAATCTTAGGAACAATAATAGATCACTCTTGGTCATACAGTATAATCTTCATTTAATTAAGGGGGCCGATAAACTTAACTCGTGAATATGAATATATAGCGCGAAAAAAATCATTATTTTCCCTACTCTTTCTCTCTCTACACAATTTTTCTCTAACTTCTCTCTACTCCTTCTCCACTCTAAAACTAAAATCTTTAACATTGAACTCATATTGGAGGTAGATATAGATCATTACGAATAATTTATAGAAGAAAATATCAATTTAGATGTAAAAAAAGTTGAAATAAAATTTTTTTTTCAAAACTGGGCTTGGATCGACCCGACGGGCGACCCGAACATGAGCGGATCGCCTAGATGGGAGACCAGCACATGTCCGGGTCGCTGGCCTGGGCGACCTGCTCACGTCCGGGTCGCCGGCCCATGCGACCCGAGCTTTTTTTTTTTAAAGGAAGAAAGAAAATTTTTTTTTGTAGATATTTGGAAAACTTTAAACATGAATAACTCTGCGATCGGAGGTCCGTTTCTTGCGTATGACCACTCGTTTTGATCGTAAAGAGGAACGCAACGGCATCGTCGAAAAAGTGATCCAGACACGTTTCGGGGCAAAAAATTTGCGTGCAAAAAGAATTTCAATATTTACCAACTTCAAATCATTTGAATTTTTAATTAGAGAAAAAAGAAGACTGATCCTCTGTTTAATTTTCAAATTGGTAGCGTAATTTTTTAGTTAACAAGAGAGAAAGTATTAGAAAATTATAAAAACGTAAATTAAAAGGAAAATAGGAGGTTTTTGTAGAAATGATCGGTGGGAAACCATTAGAACTGTTTCCAACGCGTAGGTCTCCAAAACATACCCAAAATGTCCACAAGAATCGCCTCAATCGGACGTCCGAGCACAAAATTATGCCCCGTCAAAGTTTTCGACTATACGAAACAAATTTTTTTTTCCCGAAACGCGTCCAGATCACTTTGTCGACAATGCCGTTATATTCCGCTTTATGAAAACCATCAAAATAAGTGATCATACGCAAGAAACGGACCTCCGATCGCAGAGTTATTCATGTTTAAAGTTTTCCAAATATCTACAAAAAAAAATTTTCTTTCTTCCTTTAAAAAAAAAAAGCTCGGGTCGCATGGGCCGGCGACCCGGACGTGAGCAGGTCGCCCAGGCCAGCGACCCGGACATGTGCTGGTCTCCCATCTAGGCGATCCGCTCATGTTCGGGTCGCCCGTCGGGTCGATCCAAGCCCAGTTTTGAAAAAAAAATTTTATTTCAACTTTTTTTACATCTAAATTGATATTTTCTTCTATAAATTATTCGTAATGATCTATATCTACCTCCAATATGAGTTCAATGTTAAAGATTTTAGTTTTAGAGTGGAGAAGGAGTAGAGAGAAGTTAGAGAAAAATTGTGTAGAGAGAGAAAGAGTAGGGAAAATAATGATTTTTTTCGCGCTATACATTTATATTCCCGAGTTAGGTTTATCGGCCCCCTTAATTAATGTTTCTAAAATCTCTGAACCACTTACTTTTCAATATAAATACGTGAATTCTCAAACATTCAAATATTTCCGAAATAATTCTCAGAATAATAACGTCAAATATAATTTTTGGCAGTGAACTACAAATAATATAAAGGGCAATATTAAGAGTCAAAACTTGATATCAAGCCTGGCTGTTTATCTCGTCAAGTAGGCTAAATAAATATAATGAGCTTTTTTTCTTTACCCAAGAATCATTCAAGCATAAATGGAACATGTTCCTTTCTAAAATTACCCAAAGACAATCATAAATTCAATGCCAGACAAATGCCCAACAAAAATCCTTCACTAAGGTTTTTAATAAAGCCATCACCAAATAAAATTTGATTCTACAAAGCATTTAAAATCAATTTGAAAAACCTTAGAGGGGGGGTGAATAAGGTTTTTGGCTAATTTAAAAATCTTTTCTTTGATTAGAAAGATAAACCTCCAATTTGTTTGTGAAAGATTTCTAAAACTCTTTTTAATAAGAATCCACACAAAGCACAATCTTATAGAATTGGCAATTAAGAAATGAGCAAAGAATTAAAGAGCATGCACAACAATTTATAGTGGTTCACTCTCTCCAAGAGCTACATCCACTACCTTGAGCCTCAACCCAAGGATTTCACAAATCCACTAACTTCAAAGTTGATTACACAACTACACAATGAGGTTCACCCTTCAAGGGTTTTACACCAAAACCTCAATCACAACAATACAACTAGTTAATCAAAGGATCACCCAAAGGGTTTTCCACAAACCTTTGATCACAATAAAAGAATAGAGAGAGATAGGAACAATGTTACCAATTTAGCTTGAGAAGAGGAAGATTACAACTCAATGGTATACTTCTACAAGCACCTCTTTTCTTCTTCTTTGATGGATGATCAATAATGAAGCTCAAGAAGATTTTGTTTGGGATTTGAAAATGATTTGTAATAAAATGTATTTTTGAAGCTCTTGAAATGTATTAAATGTTCTCAATGAATAATTCCCAAACTCCTTGAATTTTTGGCTGATAATTGAGTGTATATATAGGGTTTTTTAAGCTCAAGACCGTTGCCTAAGAAATAGGCTGAAACTTTTCAGAAATGACCGTTGCTTCAGTGCAGCGGTAATATTTTTTACATCGACTGACTAAAAACGGACGACCGGTTCCGAAAAACGGACTTCGGTTCTTTGAAACGAAAGATTCGGACTTGGTTTTTTCGAAAAAGCGGATCGCCGAATTTCATGTATTGGAAAAACGGACGATCGGTTTTAAAAACCGGACTGTCGAATTTCTGAACAGAAAGATTCGGACTTGGTTTTTCTGAAAAACGGACTGCCGAATTTCATGCATTGGAAAAACGGACGATTGGTTTTAAAAAACGGACTATCAGTTTTAAAAACGGACTATCGGTTTTAAAAAAACGGACTATCGGTTTTAAAAACGGACTTCGAATTTCTGCTTTTTCCTCAGCCAAGTTTTTTTCTCGAACAAAACTTTCTTCCAAGTTTCAAAGGCATTCTTGACAATTTTTAAAGAGAGGAAAAACTATCCAAAACATCTTTAGTCAAGAATACTCGGATTTTATCAAAGGATTATATTTTAGAAAAATATGAGAAGAGCTTCATGTATGATCAATGAATCAAAGACTAAGACTAGGAAGTTTTACAAGATAGTACCTAGTTCATTCTAACAACACAATGCCTTCAATGTCTTCAATTGATTTGATCTTGGTATGGCTTGATCTCTTCTTCTCTATTTTGCCCTCATCAACAAGATCTTTTGCTTGAGACTTTGAGACTTCATATGTTCTTCTTTTGTTCTATGAAGGGTTAGCTAACATACTCATACAAGCACACGTTAATCATAATCAAAACACAAGTAATAATGCCCTTAGGGCTAACAATCTCCCCCTTTTTTATTATGACAAACACATATGCAAGAAGAACAAAAGAGCAAAAGTAAAGTTTGGTGATACATCAAAATATCAAAAAAGGCAAAGCATAACAATCACCAAGAAAAGGAGATAACTCCCCCTTGCATCAATAATCATTGTAAACAATTTATAGGCATCATCAATAATCATCATATTAACAAAATTTCTCCCCCTTACATCTTGCACTATTTTCTCCCCCTTTTGTCATAAATCAAAAAATTGTAGGAGAAAAGTATCAAGGGATCATAGAAGAGATAATAGTAGGACTTTCAACATAAAAGTGTCATCATGAAGTCCATAACAACAAACAGATCACAAAAGCAAATTAAGATTAGAAATAATACCAATTGAAAAACCTTAGAGTGATCCTTCGGATATATCCCTTCTTGAGGAGGATTTTGAGCTTCTTGATCATTTTCTTGTGTTGCTTCAATCTCTTCTTCCTCCATAAGCATGTTCTTCCATTGCTTGAGTGTACAAAGTTTGGTAGCTAAAGAGTTTATCTATGACATCATAATCTTTCTTGTCAAAAATGTTAGTTTCATCAAAATATACATGAATGGACTCTTCAACACACAAGGATCTTTTGTTGAAAACTCTAAAAACCTTTTTGTTTGAAGAATAACCAAGAAAAATTCCCTCATCGGATTTTCGATCAAACTTCCCAAGATTGTCCTTGGTGTTTAAAATAAAGCATTTGCATCCAAAAACTTAAAAATGAATTCAAAAGGTTTTGAAGTTGAAATCATTTTCTTTGGTTTTAAAAGAGGTATCAATTTGTTCTCCAAATTGGTAAGCATCACAAAGTCTAGTTCTTCTCAAAGTAAAGTTTTGGTGACCCTCTAACAAGTTCTTTTGAGGAAAGTTGGTTCAATGAATCCATACTAATATGACTAAGCCTTCTATGCCACAAAAAGTGCATCATCATCATGAATTAAGCGACACTATAAGTTTTGAGAATATGAGAACTTCAAGATAAAAGATATAGACAAATGCCAACTCCTTTTTGAAAAAAAAAATAGTTTTGTTTACAAGCTTGTTTATGATAAAAGAAGATTCACTTTTAAAAACAACTTTGTACCCATAATCACACAATTGAATAATGCTAGATAAATTATGCTTCAAACCATCAATTTAAGGTACTTCCTTAATCAAAGAAGATAAACAATATGCAATGTTACCTATACCGATGATCCTTCCAAAAGTAGGAAAACCACCTTCGGTTTTTCTTAGTTCATTCATGAGGGATGCATATCCGGTCATGTGTCTTAAGCATCCGCTATCTGAGTACCACTTAGATGACCTTGACTTGTGTTCCTACACCAAAAGAAGTAGAAGGGTCTTTTGGTACCCACATCTTTTTGGGTCCATGGATGTTAGTTTGATTTTCTTTAACTTTCCAAATGGTTTTCACTCCTCTTTCAATCTTTTTCTTTATAAAACACTTTGTGGCTTTATGACCACTCTTTTCACAATAAGTACAACAAAAGTGTGAAAGGGATGAGGAGGCTTTTACAAAACGTGTTTGTTTAGAAAAAATATTGGAATGATTATATCCAATACCATTTTTGTTAAAAGGTGATCTTCGAGAGCCAAGAAGTTTTTCAAAATTTTCTTTTCCCTTTGTGAATTTTTCAACACATAGAGTGAGATCACTCACCTTTTTCTTTAAGACATCATAATCAATTAAACATTTTTCAAGAAAGGAAATCTTTTCACAAAGGTTTTTGTTTTCTAAAACAAGATTTTGAAAGTCATCATTTGAGCTCTCTTTTTCTTTCTTCAAGACTTCCAGGGATTCAAGAATGGCTTTATTTTCACAAATGAGTCTTGAATTTTCATCTAACAAAAATTGAGTTTTGCTTTTTAAATCTTTGTTTCGTTTGGTAACCTTTTTGCACTCATCATACATTTCAAAAAACATTATGCTAGGATCAATATCCCAATCATCATCAATGATACTAGAAGAGTTAGGAAGTGGAAATTGTACCTCATTTTCTAGTGCCATGAAGCATATGTTGGCATTTTCTTCTTCTTCATTTTCACTTGAGTCTTCATCCCAAGCTCCAATTAGGCCTTTGCCTTTCTTCTTTTTCCCTCAATGCCTCAAGCTTGACTTCTAAAGCTTCCTTTTCCTTTTTAAGGGCCTTGGGACAATCGGCTACAAGATGGTCGGAGCTATTGCATTTAAAACATCTAGCCTTGAAGAATGATGAACTTTGTCCTCCTTTCTTGAATGGAGGATTCTTTCCTCTGTTGAAGTCTTCTTTGTAAAATCTTTTAAATTTCCTCATCACTAGGGCCATATCCTCAATCTCATCTTCATTGTTTGACGAGCATGTATGATCATCATCATTCACTTTGAGTGCTATGCCTCTTCTTCCTTTGTCTTCATCTTCCATTTCATCTAATCTTTTTATTTTCATCTCATAGGTAAGGAGAGATCCTATGAGTTCTTCAATAGGAAGTTGACTTAACTCTTTTGATTCCTCAATGGCAAGAGTTTTTGGTTGCCATGCTTTTGGGAGTGAATCAAGAATCTTTCTATTTACTTCTCCCCTTGTGTACTCTTTTCCATATGCCTTTAAGCCATTTGTGATGTTGGTGAACCTTGTGAACATGTCACTAACGCTTTCATATTGTTTCATCATGAATAGCTCATAATCTCTCACCAACATAGCTAATTTAGACTCCTTCACTTGATTTGTGCCTTCGTGAGTTACTTCAAGTAACTTCCACATTTCATGAGCCGAGTCGCATCCGCTCACTCTATTGTATTCATTAGCATCCAGGGCACAACTCAATATGTTCATAGCTTGAAAGTTTAGAGTCTTCTTCCTTGAATCAAGCTCATCATAGTCTTCGACCTTCTTGACAATTCCATCCTTTATAGGAACATAAGGTCCATTCTCTACAATGCTCCAAAGATTAAAGTTAATAGAGCAAATATATATTTTGATTCTAGATTTCCAAAAAGTATAATTTGAACCATCGAAAAGAGGAGGTCTATTTGTAGAAGAGCCTTCTACATATGGTAAACTAGAAACATTAGCCATAGTAAAATAAAGATCTTTTGCTTCAAGGATGTTAGTCCCTTTTTAAGAGAAGCCCCGCTCTGATACCAATTGAAAAACCTTAGAGGGGGGGGTGAATAAGGTTTTTGGCTAATTTAAAAATCTTTTCTTTGATTAGAAAGATAAACCTCCAATTTGTTTGTGAAAGATTTCTAAAACTCTTTTTAATAAGAATCCACACAAAGCACAATCTTATAGAATTGGCAATTAAGAAATGAGCAAAGAATTAAAGAGCATGCACAACAATTTATAGTGGTTCACTCTCTCCAAGAGCTACATCCACTACCTTGAGCCTCAACCCAAGGATTTCACAAATCCACTAACTTCAAAGTTGATTACACAACTACACAATGAGGTTCACCCTTCAAGGGTTTTACACCAAAACCTCAATCACAACAATACAACTAGTTAATCAAAGGATCACCCAAAGGGTTTTCCACAAACCTTTGATCACAATAAAAGAATAGAGAGAGTTAGGAACAATGTTACCAATTTAGCTTGAGAAGAGGAAGATTACAACTCAATGGTATACTTCTACAAGCACCTCTTTTCTTCTTCTTTGATGGATGATCAATAATGAAGCTCAAGAAGATTTTGTTTGGGATTTGAAAATGATTTGTAATAAAATGTATTTTTGAAGCTCTTGAAATGTATTAAATGTTCTCAATGAATAATTCCCAAACTCCTTGAATTTTTGGCTGATAATTGAGTGTATATATAGGGTTTTTTAAGCTCAAGACCGTTGCCTAAGAAATAGGCTGAAACTTTTCAAAAATGACCGTTGCTTCTGTGCAACGGTAATATTTTTTACACTGACAGCTAAAAACGGACGACCGGTTCCAGAAAACGGACTTCCGGTTCTTTGAAACAGAAAGATTCGGACTTGGTTTTTCTGAAAAACGGATCGCCGAATTTCATGTATTGGAAAAACGGACGATCGGTTTTAAAAACCCGGATCGCCGAATTTCGAACAGAAAGATTCGGACTTGGTTTTTTCGAAAAAGCGGATTGCCGAATTTCATGCATTGGAAAAACGGACGATCGGTTTTAAAAAACGGACTATCGGTTTTAAAAACGGACTATCGGTTTTAAAAAAAGCGGACTATCGGTTTTAAAAAACGGACTTCGAATTTCTGCTTTTTCCTCAGCCCAAGTTTTTTTCTGAACAAAACTTTCTTCCAAGTTTCAAAGGCATTCTTGAAAATTTTTAAAGAGAGGAAAAACTATCCAAAACATCTTTAGTCAAGAATACTCGGATTTTATCAAAGGATTATATTTTAGAAAAATATGAGAAGAGCTTCATGTATGATCAATGAATCAAAGACTAAGACTAGGAAGTTTTACAAGATAGTACCTAGTTCATTCTAACAACACAATGCCTTCAATGTCTTCAATTGATTTGATCTTGGTATGGCTTGATCTCTTCTTCTCTATTTTGCCCTCATCAACAAGATCTTTTGCTTGAGACTTTGAGACTTCATATGTTCTTCTTTTGTTCTATGAAGGGTTAGCTAACATACTCATACAAGCACATGTTAATCATAATCAAAACACAAGTAATAATGCCCTTAGGGCTAACACAATTTCAATAAATTTATAGACAAAATACACATCTTGTTCAATCCAACTTTATAATAATAAAAACCTATTCAAACATCATAATTTATAATAATTAAATTACAGAATTTAGGGTTCATCCTCCACTTACTTCGATAGGCAAAAAGGCACAAAATAAATGTGATTAATCGAGTCTGGAACGTTTCTCGTTACATCCTATAATCAATTAAATGAAAAATACGAATCAATTCTTTTTTATCCAAAATAGCATAATACAAATCAATTTCAACTTCCGGTACAAATTGCATAACCCTACCCCAATTCCAAATATCATAACTCTATCATTCTAAAACGACATAAGTTAATGAGCATTTTCTCTCGCTGTAGTCAAGTGCTCCTCACAACACTTTCTGTACGCGAATGGGAGAATCGATGAAACACTAATCTGATTTAATTAACAACTTTTATTAATTACCTTTAAACCCTTTACCCTTACTTTATATTATTCCCTTGTCCCAATTAATTTTTGTATTCAAATTAAGCGAGTTTTACACTACTCGTTTAAAACACGGTGAGATGACTGCCTTCCAGAAAAAAATAAACACAGATGAGATGATAGGTGTTATTATCGGTTGAGCTCCTTTAATAAAGTTGGTTCAACAATTTATTAATATAAGGATGTACTCTGAGAAAAAATTAAAAAAAAAAAAAAAACGTACGATTTCCTTTCAAAAGAAAAGGAAAAAAGTTATTTACATTCCCTTCCTTAGATTTATCTAAACTATAGTCTCATCTCTTTTATTTTGTGTAAATTATAAATAAATCTTTATTGTTTATATTTTCATAATTAATTGATTCTTCCAATAAATTTGAGTAAACGAATTATATAAAACACTATAATTTTGCATTTTAAAATTTTTCTTAAATATCATTTTGCGAGTTTACTTATGATTTAATATCACATATTAATATAATTATATAAATCATGATCGTGTAGTACATTTGTAGTATAATCTGTAATATAATTCCTTTAGTAGTAATTTTTTCCTTAGAGTTTATCTTTTATTATATGGTTGTATTAATAAAATTATTATAAAAAATGTGTACTAAAAAATGCATTAGATTATCTCGAGCTTAATTATATCCTTCATTACGGAAATTAGACCAATAAAAAGCAAAGATTATGATTTTATATGATAATAAATAAGAATTAGAATGAGAAATGATTTTTTAAGAAAATTTTAAATTTTTTGTTACTAAAATGTTATTTTTTGATAATTTTTTTATTCAAATTAAAAATATAGATTAAATAGTTATGAATATATAAACAATAATAATTTATTTATAATATATATATATATTAAAAATATAAATTAAACAGTTATGAATATATAAATAATAATAATTTATTTATAATATATATAATAGAACAATAAAATATATTTTATATATTTTAAACAAATTTGGAGGTGAAAAATATAATAAATACTAAATAAGAATGACAAATCTATTATTGTAGCCACGTTTTCATAAAAAATATTTCTTTATTCTTATAGGATTCTCATATCCACTGTCAAAAAAATTAGAAGATTGGACGATTTTAACATATTCACGTTTTTCTTAAAAATTCTTTCTTTGTTCTTTATATGATGCTCATATCATATGTACTGGCAAGCATTAACAGGACAAAATATTTTAGTGAAGTATTTTATTATGTCTCATTTAAAGTTTTTGCCCGATACAAATATTTTTATTGTTGGATGCTATTACATATTTATAAATTATTTGAATTGAACTTATGAGATTCATAAATTAAAACTCAAAATAAAAATTTAATCATCATATTCATTTTTTTCTCAACTTCCCACTCCTCCTTTATAATAAATTTTAAAGGTGGGATCGTGTTTATGCGACTTTGCACATATTATCTTTTATTAGACCTCATATCATTGAAGAAAACAATTTCATTTGACTTGCTACCAATTTCATTTTTTAAAAATGAAAATATTTTATTTTTATTTTGAATTCACATCATATCACATAAATAATTTATATTTTATCAATCTTAATAAAAAAAATTATTCTTTTCAAATTTAAACATACTTGAAGTGCACCTTGTTTTTATTCATTGATTCAACTTATTTTTAAATGTTATGAATTAAATAATATTTGGAGATGTTCATATAAGAATATCTAAAGATAGACATCTTGGACACATAGAATCTAATGAATAGATAATTATAGAGTTTTAATGTTATCTTAGATATTATTAAATAAGATAGAATCTATCCTAAATTTTATCTCTATATCTTATATCCTCTCAGCATTATAAATAAGGGCCTTAGCCACCTCAAAGAGAAATCAATAAAGATTCTCTTCTTTTATCTCATTTATTCTCTATAATTCTTCTAGTTATTCTAAATATGTTATCTTAAATATGAATAGATATAATAAAATCTATTTTTTATTATATATCTATCTTTTATATCTCCTAAACACTATAAATGGAGCATTGACCTTAAGTTGTAACCACACTTCAGAAAGAAATTAATAAATATTATCTTCTCTTCTCTATTTTCTTTATTTTTTATTATTCTTCTGATTATTCTATATATTTTCTCTCTACTTCTCTTATTTCTTTACCTACAATTTCTCTATTTCTATTTAAATCTTATTTATATTTTCTCAATTATTTCATATGCGCCAATAAGTTTCTCTATTATTCCATTATCTCCACATGTTATCCTTTATTAGACCTCATATCATTGAATAAAACAATTTCATTTGACTTGCTTTCAAGGGTGTATTGTTTATTGAATTTAAAAATAAATATATTTTATTTTTTTGTTTGAACTCACATCGTATCTCATAAATAGTTTTATCAATTTTAATAAAAAAAATTTTCTTCTTTCAAATTTAAATCTAATTGAAGTGCACCTCGTTTTTTATTTATTGATTCAATTTTTTTAAGGTGTTAATTCACCATTATTATGCTTTCCATCTATTTTTTTAAACACGAAAAGACTATTTTACTATTACTATTTTTTTGTTCTTTTCCTTCTGTAAGTGTTTTTTTTAAAAGGATTCTCTACGTGTTTCATTTTTATTTATTTATTTTTTGCTAAGGTCAAGAAATTTTCTTTATTCACCTCATTTTGATTTGAGTATTCAATTACAAATTATCTTTAATCACCTTGTTCCAAACATAAGGGTTAAGTTTAAATTTTAGTCTATTTGGATTGAAATTTAATTCAAAAAATTTATAGTATTTTCTTTATATTTCGTGAAAATAAGATTATCTGTGTGAAAGAGCATGTAAGATTTAAAGTTAAAAAAAACAAATTTTATTTTAGAATCTAATATAAAATTTCCCTTTAATTTCTAAATGTATATGCCGTCACATATATAATAAGAAAATTAAAAATAAGATAGGAAAATCACCTCTATTACTCTTGTAGATAAAAGATGGTCCACTTGGATAGGGTTTAAAGAACCTAATTAATTTATTTTTTTTACTTGATCCTACCTTTTCACTCACAAACAATTCACCTTTTATCTCTAATAAAATATCTTCATATTTTTCATTCTTAAATCTAATTTAAAGTCTCGTTTGATAAAATTGAAGACTGAAGTTTGAATTTAAAATGTCAAATTAATTAATAGGTGCTAATTATATATAAAAAATTGTTATAATTTTGCATAGAATATGTATTTTTAGGTTTCAAAATCAGAATTAAGTAAAAAAATTTCACTTAAATTTATAACTACAATTAAACACATCTTAAACAAGTAAGCGATTTGTAAAAATTGTTATTGAATGCACTTAAAATATTAAGTACTTAAAATTTATTTGTTATCAAACACACATAATTAAATAAGTTTTTAACTAATTTATTATAAGAGGTAACTTACCAACCAAGCTTAAGACCTCATTTGATAAAACTGAAAATTGAAGTATAAAGTTTGAATTATTTAAGTTTTAAATACTAAATCTTAAGTTTGAATTCTAAAAAAATAATATAAATTTTCAGATTTAAGAGTTGAAAGTTAAAACTAAAAATTTTCACTTAAAATTTATAATTATAATTATACACATCTTAAATAATTTAAGTGTTTTGTAAAAATTATTATTAAATGCACTTAAAATATTAAGATATTAAGTGTTTAAAAATTATGTTAGGTAAATTAATTTATAAAATAATCGTAACATTATGCTGCAATCACTTTTGCTGATTCTGTTTCCATCCCATTCAATCCCAAACCCCAAAATCTCTTTCCATGAAAAAAAAAGAAAAAAAAAAAACCCCCACTCAGTTTTACATATTTTTTAGTCTACTAACCACAACTTTTTAAGTCCATACGCTTACGCTATCGAGGACATATTAGTCAATTCATTAGGATTTACCAATATATTAGTGCGCTATAAATACAGTCATCCTTAGTTAGTATATATACACATCCCTTCCCTTGCGCCATTGACAGCATCCCTACGCTTTTTCTGCTCTAACTTTCCATAGAAGAGAAGACGCAGAAGAGTGAAACTCGCTAACGCAATCTCTCTTTTCGATTCTCTTTCTAGTTCTTAAGGAAAGTGTTGAAGCATATTTCTCTGTATATATTTATCGGCGTAAAATCGGCTGTTTCAGTCCGCGGAAATTCACCCGCAGAAGTGACTTTTACTCCGCCATTAGCATCAGGCATGAGATTTTTATTTTATTTTAGTGTTTTTGATTAATTTGATGTTCCTTCGTGTTTGATAATGTTTGTTTTTCCCCTATCGCTTCAATTTTTTTTTTTTTTAATTTTTTAAAAATGTTTCATTCCCTGGAGTTGATTAATGTTCGAAGAAGTTGTTACACTGGTAGGTTGAACCCTAGCGTTGAATGGTAGTTTTAAACATGCAAAGGTTTATTTCGGTTCCAAGTGATATTCATTGTTGTTTTGATACTGTTGCAACTGTAATTTGATCTTGCAGTAAAAGTTTGTTTACTTCAGTTTTACGCTTTTCCTTTGGTTAAATGATTGAAACTTTTTTCCTCTTTAGTGAAGTTTTGGATTTTGGCGTGATTCCTACGCGGCTAATCTGGAAGGTTTTTAGAACAACCTTTTCGAACCTGTGCATTATTGAGTGGCCTATTCTGATTTTTGCTTTGAAAGGGAGTATCAAATGTGGAAAAAGTAAAACTGCCATAGCTTTTCAGACTGCATTCTGCTACACATCTGCTGCATTCTGCTCAGAATGTTTTTATAATTAATTGCTTTTACGTGCCAGTACTAATATTTATAATTTAATTTATTTGTTTTGACCTGAAACAGTCGTTAGGTTTCTAGACGCGTTTTGAAGATTACTTCGCTTTTTTTTTTTTTTTTTTTCCCTAAGTACTTCGCATTTAAAACCTTATTTCAATTCCATTGACGTTACTTGGTGGGTGACTGCTGCTAATAAATTAGTGGAGACCATTACTTTATTGATTATACTTGTACTGGGTTGGTAACCTTCCTCGTTATTAATTTCATCCAATTTCAGTTATTCTTTAAAAAGATATAATTGTTGTTCTGATTATAATTTTTAAACATTTTTATATCCTTCAGTGAAATGTGATTCATCAAAAAGTTTAGATAGTGCAAAGAATTCATAGTGATGCTATTCTCCTTTCCCCCTCTCCCTTTGGTTTCAATTATGTTTTTTGGCTTGTTGATGATGATATTCAATGGGAAGGCAGGTAACTAGAGACTGGATCCGGAGAAGAGAAAGAGAGTTCATGGAGGTCGGTGCAGGAAGAGGTTTGGAATGCCAGAAGATTATGGGTGGGAAGAATGATATCACTAATGGCTCGGATAAGGCTGCCATCCCTTCTTGTTGCCTCAAATCTTTGGCATCTAAGGCTGAGCTAGAAGCCAAATGTCATTCAACAGTTGTTTCTGGATGGTTCTGTGAACCCTGGTCATCAACTGGTCATTGTTACATTTTCTTTACTTTTTTTATTTATGTTTTCATTTTCTTCTGTTTTTGTTTTTCTTTATACTTTTGAGCGTTTTTCTTTTCATCTTTGATAGAGTATTTGACCAAATTGGTTAATTTTTTTGACTCGGTGCTAATGTTGCCTGTTACAGATAAAAATGCAGAGCTGATGTATTTTAACAACCCAATGTGGCCAGGTGTGCATTGAGTTTTCTCTACTTGCCCCTTGACTCATATGATTTCCTTTTGCTTTAAAATATAATCTTGCATGCTAGCTGCGAGTTTTGAACATCTTGACTTTTTCTTATTAGGATAAGCTTTACTCGTTGTTACTTCTCCATCCGGTTTTACCTTCCGTTATGCTTTCGTTCTCCAGTTAATTTTTGGTTAAGCTATCCTCGAGCAATCATTTTACTGAACTTTTTTTCACACGTTTCTTCTCATACATGACTGGAAAATAATTAACAAGTTTTGATTTTACATTTTCTAACATATATGTTTTGGATTTTTTCATGAAGCTGATATATTGCTGCCAAAGTTTATTAAATCATGGAAGAAAGAATTTGATTTTATTACTGGTTACCAATGAAAAACACTCTATAAGATGATAATTCAACTTCAGAACTGGCATTGCATTTCCAAAGTGATGTAATGTTAGTTAGGTACAAATGTGCCTGTTGTTATGCAAACAGCCCCAATTTGAACGGTTTGATTATATATGATAGCCATAGGACGCAAAAGTTATTAGGAATTCTTTCATTTTCTGAAGTTCTGTTTTTCTCCCCTGTTTTTCATTTTTATTTTTTTTTTGTCTTCATTTCCCCTATGAGGAAATAATTAGTTGTTATTACATGAACAACTGCAGGAGAAGCTCATTCCCTGAAAGTGGAAAAGATCTTGTTCCGGGAAAGATCAGAGTTTCAGGAGGTTTTGGTTTTTCAGGTTTGTCATCTCTTTATCTCAGAATGATTCTGCTGCAGACTTTTTCTCATGTTTTCTGGACTTGTTTTGTTTTGACAAATATTCTTTTCTTTTTCTTGCAGTCCTCATCATATGGCAAAGTACTTGTGCTTGATGGAATTGTTCAGTTGACTGAGAAAGATGAGTGTGCTTACCAGGAGATGATAGCCCATCTCCCCCTTTGTTCCATTAAAGCCCCTAAAAGAGTAAATATCTTAAAATCATAAAGTGATTCTTTCGTCCCTGTTAATAATATGCGAGACTGTTTCTTCTCTGCATCACTTTCATGCGGACATTTACAATTCAGAAAATTTGACATCTTTCATATTATTATAGGCTCTGTCCTGTTTCTTTTCTTTTATCTTTGCGAGCAATTAGTGGCATAACTGCAAAACCATCAATTATGTCACAATGACAAATTTCTTCATTGACGACTTAACTTACAAAGTAATTGTGCAAAAAGGAGGCCTAAGTATCAGCAGTCAAGAATAATAGCTTCATAACTTGAAGATTACTGCATGAATATAGAATTTGTACATATGTATGATGTCCCATTTATGGCCTACCATGTTTCTCTTTCTCCTATTCAAACATGGGTTGCCATGTCCATGTTTGGCCCAAGTAGCAAGAGGAATGCTATATTTATGAATAATGGTCATGTTTGAAACTTCAATATTGCATTTTTCCTTTCATGCATTAGAATCTTTCTTGTTATCTTTTAGCGGTAAGTTGCTTAATTAAGTTCATTAATGCAGGTTTTGGTTGTAGGCGGTGGTGATGGTGGGGTTCTTAGGGAAATTTCTCGTCACAGCTCTGTGGAGTTAATTGATATCTGTGAGATAGATAAACTGGTTATAGATGTAAGTTCTGAAATAAAGTGTCCTTTATGTCATGCAAGCTCCTTTTTTTGGCACATAATGTTGCTTTAAAATTCATGTTGCAGGTTAGCAAGAAGTTCTTTCCAGAGTTAGCTATTGGTTTTGATGATCCACGTGTACATCTTCATGTTGGTGATGGTGTGTTAGCCTTCTATATTTTGTAGATAGTCTCTAGATAATTATATTTATTTGTGATTGTCAAAAGTTCCTTCAATTTATTTCTTTCCATATCAAATATAAGATGAGAGAATGGATGATAAGACTCCAATGAGAGACAAAAAGATAACAAACTGGAAATTTCTCTCTTCCAATTGCTATCCTTTTCCTTTTTTACTACTTTTTTGCTTTGTTTCTTTACCTACTAGATGAAGTTTCTCTGTTTCTTTTCCTACTGTATGAATTCAATTCTTCATGGTCTGAGTTCTAACTGCAATTCATCATGTCATTTTATAGAAAACATTGTTTAAAGAGATATATGATTTGTAAAACAAAGCCTGTCTTTGTTCTCCTTTTCCTTTTAAATAGTTACTTTCGCTCAATGGTTTTTTCCCCTTGTTGATTGGAACAGCTATTGAATTTTTGAGGAATGCACCTGAAGGGAAGTATGACGCAATTATTGTTGATTCTTCAGACCCTGTAGGTATGTGAATGAAGCACATTTCATATTGATTATAATTCTTATTAGTAATTCAAAGATAATTTCTTCAGGTTTTTCTGGAATTGGATGATTATTGTTCATTATTTCGTCAAATTTGCAAAATTTCTATTTTTTTCCTCTTTGATAAGTTGATTTCTGTGAATATTTAGAATGATAGAAAGGAAAAAAAAATCTAACATTGAATTTAGAGGCTTTGGTGATGAAACTGGATTTCGAAATTTATTGTGATGAAATCACAGTATCTGCTAATAATATTATGCTTATGATTTGGAAAGATCCCTAATTTGACCATTTAAGTTAATTCTTCTGCTTAAGGAATAATTTTGGGATTGTTTAATTGTAGAGAATTACTTGTTTCATTTATTACTTATTAGAATGAAGGTATCACCGTTGGCAGAAGAGAAAGTTTTTGCTCTATAACTAATAGCCTGTGTTCAAATATAGAACAATTTTTAACTTAACTATATTTTTTAAGGGATAAAAATACAACATTTACACTTTTCTATACTTGGAAGTGCAAGAAAACTGCTTATTCATGCATATATCTTTGCAATTGGAAGATTCTCTTGTCCTGAATTGCCTTTTATTCTCTGTTTTTGGTTATATGCATGCTAACGGTTCTCTTTGACTGGGCTCTGTTTTAACTGTGAGGTTTCCCTAAGGTGTTGGACTTGTCCGATTCCGGGAACTCATAATTACGGGAATACTGTGAGCTGATTTTTCCCATTTTACACATTCTCATATTTGATGCTTTTCCATCTCTTGTTTGTTACTTGTAGAATCAGGACTTTTTAACTGATTTACACTGCTGTTTAGGAACTTGTTGGTTTTGGGGGATACTGAAACATGGAATTTCTTAAATTCTTCTTCCTACTTTTGTACAGGTCCTGCTCAAGAACTCGTGGAGAGACCATTTTTTGAAACAATTGCTAGAGCACTAAAGCCTGGGGGGGTGCTTTGTAACATGGCAGAGAGCATGTGGCTTCATACCCATCTTATCCAGGATATGATGTCTATATGTCGAGAAATCTTTAAGGGTTCTGTTCATTATGCTTGGACAAGTGTTCCTACATACCCAAGGTATTCATGTGCACAAACATTACATGGAGTTTTTGGGTGCTGTAGATTCTCTCAAGAATTATGCAACTAGCCTTTTTTTTCTTTTTTACTTCCCTTGTCAACTAATATTATTTATTTATTATTTTCTAGATTTTTGGTTAATTCTTTACCTTCTTATATATTACAAACTCCTTGCTTGTCCTATACTTGGTTTAACTTTTTTCATTTCGGGTACGATAGCTCATGGGAGGTGGGAGATTGGGATCTTTTTCAGCATGGTATAATATATGTTAAAGATTGGTTTCTGTGTTTGGCATGCAGCGGTGTCATAGGATTCCTTCTATGCTCAACTGAGGGTCCTGCGGTTGATTTTTTGCATCCCATTAATCCCATTGAGAAGCTAGAGGGAGCAATCCAGTATCGAAGGGAACTTAAATTTTACAATTCAGAGGTAACTCACATTTGGTAGAAGTGCTATTTCTCTAAACTGCATTTACATGTAATTTTATCTTAACATCTACATAGTGCTGTGTGATACACTAATACTTCTATAACAATATAAATATCTTAATGAGCTGATAAAAGATTCATTGATAAATTAGCCAAAAAAAAAAGATTCATTGATCAGTAGGAAGTATAATTTCTGGAATTCTATAGTCTGCCACAAGTAGCTTATCTCGAGAATGGAAGATCCTGAAGTAACCACAATACACATACGACATACCAACAATTGATTATAAATAATGTCTGCTGAAATCTTGGACTTGTTCAGGTGCTGCTATTTTTTTTAACCAGCTTAACTATTCTTTCTTCAAACGATTGGATCTTTATTTTTATCATTTGCTTCATAATGGCTTGTGTTTCCATGTACTTTCATGATTAATATGAAAGAACAACCTTAAATGTTAATATCAAATTAGGAGGACTTAGTGGTAGCACAATTTCTGTAATTTGATTTCTCAAGTTTCTGTGAAGGTGTTGGAAGTGCAGTGATAACACCAGAGATTGCCATAACGGGTTGTTTATCCATTGATATGGTTAACCTTTGGTGCCATAGGTAGGTTCATTGCACAGATGTATTAACAACTTTCTCAGTGAGAAAATAAAGCAGCTTTTTACTTTGTGATTTTGTGCTACTTGGACTAGGGGTCTGTAAGTTAGCTGGTTCCATAATAAAAGAAAAGCTGGTATCGGTTTTTATTCATCACTGTACATAGATGAATTGTACTATCGGGTGGGAATAGCAGAGTATATAATGATGTCTTGAATGAGAGTTGAAAATAGATTCTGCCACTTTTACCTCTATGCAGTGTGCTTATACACGGAGGACCAAATATGCAGTAGCCTGTTTTTTATGTATTCTTGGCTCACTCGGATCTTTTTCTGCAGATGCATAGAGCTGCCTTTGCTTTACCATCTTTTGTGAAGAGGGAAGTGAGCTGTCTTCGTAATATCCCAACCAAGCAGTAGCAGGATTGCTAGCCCTTCAGTTGAATTTGGGCATTATCTTTAAACATCATCTGGACTGGGCTTCAAGCTCGTTAGTGAGGTAAACAGCTCAACCCAGATGGTGTGGAAAGATTAGGCAAATGGGTGGTTTATATCACCACTATAATAACATATGGAGCTAATAATCATTGGTGTATTATTCTTATTAGTTGAATTGAAAACCTCAAATAACAGATTTTACATTCTGCCTTCTCTTGTCTGATTGGTTATGTTTTATTTTGTAAATCTCTAGGGGCATTCAAGATTGGTTATGTTTTATTTTGTAAATCTCTAGGGGCATTCTTGAGTGACCGAATGATTTATCTTGATAACCAGAAGACCTGAGTGAGTTTACCATAGACGGAGGGGATGGGATTGAAAATTTATTTGATGAAATATTTTGAATATTAAAATCATGGCACAACCCCACCCCCCTCTTTTCCAAGTGTAGAAATCATCTCAAGGTCTGTATCTATACTACTATTATTGCTCAAGCAGTCTTCAAAAAGCCAAAATTCTTCATGTACTGGAACATAAAGTCAGTTATTTTATCGGTGTCTTAGCAAAAAAACAATATCAACTAGGGCTAAGAGACTCTCACTGCTTTTTTTGGCTCCATTCTCCATTATTTAAGATAAGTAACTTTATTTTATTTTAAGCTATTAAGTTGTTTTTTAATTGTTCTTGATTGCTTATTAAATTTGTTTATATCTTAAAAAGATAAGTTGCTATATTTGAAAAATTATTATGGAAAACTATTATGGGATGTTTTTTTAAACTGTTTTTTGTTTGTCCATGATACTAAAATTAAAAATGTTAAAATAATTTTTTTTTAAAACAAAGCACTCTTTTTTCAACTGCGGCCTAATTTACTGCCTCCATTGATCTCCACTGCCGTCTGCCTCATCTCAGCACTCTTTTACAGATAACACAGCATCTGAAGCTGAATCTAATGCAACTCTCCTATTCCATGTTTCCTCTGCTATTCAAGTTGTCTCTCATATAAAAACATGTATCTGTATTGGTTCGTTGCTGGGATGTTTTCGATATAAGTTTCTACAAGGTTAGTTATTTGTTTAAGAAAGAACTTGTCGTGGCTGATTTTAACCTCTGTATTTACACTCTAAGCTGCTCTTGTCAAATTTCAAGATCCAAGTAAAAAAGAAAAAAAATTCCGCCTGAGAATATATATAATTAGTTTGTCAAAGGTTATTGGAATTTTATCTTTTTAAATGCTTTTTTCTAACGTAACTTTGGATCTACATTCTTGAAATATTTGTATTGTCCTTAATGTGGTAGTGCATTTAGATTTATGCTATTAATAATATCAAGATAATTGGAAGCCTTGAAGATCATAAAGATGATCCGTATCTAGTTTAACAAATTCTTCTCTCCCAACTTTTTAATTGGCGTGCTTTTTGCAGTATTCCATAATGCTCTTCACGGATCGTCTCTGATCCAAATCAACTCCAAACTCTTGCTTGATTATCCCAACTTCTGAACAACAACACTTTCTTCTCTGATGATGATGATGATGATGATGCCATTATTCAGCCAAAACTTTTTTTTTTTTTTTCCTACTCGATTTTCTTTTTGTTTGTGAGGAAAACATTTTGCTTTACATATAGAAAATTGTCCGAGTCCATTATGGAAATTAGTATAGAAATCAAATCCCACTACAAATACAAAAAGGACTTTCCTTTTCCTGATAAGACTTTAGGATTATGGGCAACTTTTCCCTAAGTATCACTTAGCTTCGAAATAGTGTAAAAGAATTAAGAGAACGTCTAAATTTAAAAAAATAAATAAATAAATAAATTATTCTTTATCTGTTATTAATAATTTTAATAAAAATTTAAAAATAATTATTTAATTTCCAACAATATGTAATAAAAAAATTAAATATATATATATGTATAAAAAAAATATCATTTAATTTGCAGACAGACAAATAAATAATATGAGATAAGGTAGTAGTATCATGGTCAAGAGAATCAATCAGTGCATAATTAATGAAACCTAATCAAATCAGTGCAAAATCAACAAGGATGAACGCATAAAGATTTGCAGAATTTAAAAATTAAAAATTTGAAACATGTTAGTTAATATACACACTAAAGATTCCAAATACATTTTCCTCAATGACTTCTGGTGAAAGCACAGAATGAAAAATACTTATTCTCCTTCGGTTTTAAAGACTACAATTGCAGTAACGAACAAAAGTGGGATGGGAAGCTTTTTACATGTACAACATAATATACACCGAGTGGAACCTTTCTAATTACCCAACAAATTGAAATAATGAGAGCGAAACCTACCCTCCCTATCTTTCATCTGTAAAATCAGGCTCAGCTGGTTTTTGGGGCATAATTGGTGATACTCTCTCCACCATTCTTGATTTCCTGCTGGTACCGTTCCTTCTTATAGCACGAAGAATGTTAGCAGCAAACCGCGAAGCATAGATGGTGGCACCCAAACTGGGTGAAGTCCCGCCATCTTTTGCTAATGCATTTTGCAGCCTGTCTTCTTCTTCACGAAGGGACTCTTCTAACTTCTTTCTACAATGGCGGCGCCATGCTGCTTGTATAAAACAAGCAGCCCAAGTCCTCCATTGCTGCGAGTAAAATCTAAAAGTGTGACGAAGTTGCTTACTGTGTAGTCTTCGGAACTGAGATGCCACAAATTTCAAGTCGTCTGCCACTAATGCAAATGCTTCAACTTCTGAGAGAGCTTGGACTGTTCTGGTTGAGATTGGGAGATTTGATGATGAATGTGGATCTAGAGCCCATGTAAGGAGCTCTTCACCACAAAAATCACCAGCTTTTAGATAATCTGAGTTGAAGAACCCCGTCCTTCCTCCATTAGTCGTCACTGTCAACAGTTTCCCTCGCATAATAAATAGCATCTCATCCACAGGGTCACCCTCTCTCACAATGTAGCTGTCTTCAGTATATAGCACAGGCTTAAGACGGTCACACAATGCATCCAAAAGTTGTTCATCCATTTTCTCGAACATTGGCACCTTAAATATGACAATTTGGGAAAAGCATTAAGAAAAGTCAGATGTTATTATTACAGGGAAAAAAAAAATGAAAGATGATCATTTCAATAAATTTATCCAAGATGCTCATTGCCAAATAATAAAAGAAAAAAAAGTAGTTTCATGTTTGAACATAAAAGAAATACATACTCTCATAAGCAGGGCTAGACAAAGATGTCGTTTTATATCTCTTCTCAGGTCTTTGGGAAGGTTCTGAATCAAGTTCTCCTCATCAACACCCCGAGTTTCTTGCCATTTGTATTGTTCATACCGCCTGATTCGCTCCCTTAGATTCTCAGGGAGCAGACGATGGGACATCCACTGCTCTGCATCCCGTCTTTTCACCCTCATCTCCTCTAATCGTAACGTAGTTGACTGCAGATATGTCTAGTGCAACACAACCAAGTAAAAACCTTAGAAAGGGACAAAAACCACAATTAAACAATCAAATCTACTATATAGGGACCAGATCAATAAATACAGATCCAACCATATCCATTTCTCATTTAACTCCTGGAAGCAGCATGAACAGTATGCCCACTGTTGGCAATGTTTTCGTACTAACTTCAGATCCCATTCAGATTGTAATGAGAATAACATACTCAAAGAATTTTTTTGACCTAGTAGTGGTATTAAGTTCAAATATATTATACCAAATTTAAACAGTTTAATTCAGCCAACAATTCTATACAACCAATGTGGAGATAGATAACTCACCTGCATATTTCCAATGAGAAATGAAAATAACACCAGTCCGGAGATAGAAATGAAAACTGCAAAGCAGATTTCCCAAACAAAGGTACTTGTTTTGAGATTCTGACCAAGAGAACTGCACAAATCAAATGAAAAAATATATCACACTTGCTCAGATAATATTATACACAGGACGTAAAGTGGGGAAAACTTTAAAAGACATGCAAAAGTAGGGAAAAATTATACACAGCAAGATCAAACCAAAATGAAATGCATCATACTCAAGAGATCTCTATAACTGTAAGAAAATACTTCAAACAGTTCCTTAGAACTTAATGCCATATTCAGGGGGATGGAACTTTAATATATATATACTATATACAGACACACACTAACTGGATGGTCCACTTAAAATTATCTTGTGATAATTTATCGGCTTTCAATTAATAATCAAACAAATATAGCAATAGGCATGATGATAAATATTTACCCATAGTGCAGAAGAGTGGTGCGACAAATTACCTCAAATTCTGAAGACCCCACCAGAAACAGTAGAAGAACTTTTGAGGAAAATCTGTTGATTCCACTACACCAGACTGAAGGGCATCAAGGAATATCCCAAAATCAAAAAGTTCAGGATCTGGCTGTTGTATCGGACAGGAATCATTGAGTAATGTCTTGAATCCTGTGTGATCATCACCACAATACAGTGAAGCATGACGGCAAGCAGTCTGATTGCCACAAGCCCTTTGCCAGCATATAGTTTCGCGTTCTATAGAGAATAAGTACCAAAAAGCTCCCATTACCTAAAAGGAGGACAAATGAATTCATAAAGAAAAAAACTGCATACGTAAATGAAATAGGACCAATCAAGTGCTGCAATTGTGAGGAAATAATCATCTCATGATCTATACCTCATTAAATACTAATAAGTCAGGGAAATCTATACACCGACAAAGAATAACAAAGTTTTAGTCTTCAGGCAGAAAGGAGTTATAAGCTAGATACATACCCAAGCAATTTTAAGAAAAGAACGGAATCGGTCTTGGTCAACGAATAAAATAATTATTAATGGAACTTACATGACTGGCGAGCATATAGAGAAAGAGATTAAATGCTGCTCCAGCCCATGCAGTTTCAGTGAGTATGCCAGATGTTCTCGTCACTTCTTTATACAATGGATAAACTCGGAGAACCCTTGGTATATATTGGAAGAACACAACAAACTTTAACAAGTTTTTTGTGTTCAGAGATCTTGCACCCCTCATCCTAGGGATGATGATCAAGATTACAGCCTGTGAAAGTTATAATAACATTAGGCTCCGACGAAATAACTGAAAATTGTTCAACACATGGATTCTTTATGAATACCATTCTAAACATTATCAAGTAGTAAATGAAGTGTGCCATGTATCATCAACTGCCAGAAATATAGAAATCCATTTCATTTACTGCAAAATGGGGAAGTTCCAATTAGTCCACTCAAAAGTTTAGTTAAACAAAATTATCTACAGAAGATTCTTTACGTATACTCCATTTTCATGGACAATTCACATCTGATATATAACACTTAGAATCCCAAAAAAAAAGGAAACACAAACCATTAACCTGCATGCTGCCATGCAAGGTCATAAAACAAGGAATGATCAGGAAGCTTTTACTCATTCTAGAATTTTAAGCAAGTTTTATTAACTACACTTAGGCCCATCTGATTGCTCATACCTGTGGCAGCGGAAGTACTGCTAGAATATCAATCCAGAAGTAGGATGACAAATACCGCTTTGCTATTGCCCAAGAATCATCAACTAGAACACCTCTCCCAAACACACGCGAAGAAGGGGCAATGAAACCAGTTCGAAATTGAAAGATGATGTGAATCAAGTAAAATATATCAGTAAATGAACGTAGTACGCTAGCTGTGGTCTGCAATGTTCTGTCCAGAGTAAGGCATTTCTTATCATCATCAATGATTGGAATGTAGAAGAACAAAGGGTCCAAAGAGACAGCAATAATGCATGATAGCACAAAGATTTTATTCCATTTCTGAAGGAATGTGCCTTGTGGATCAAGAATCTTTTTCCCATGTCCCAATTCTCTGGGCAGCAGGGTGGCGAGTGAGAATGATTTCAACGATTCTCTTAAGCTATTGATCCTTCCATAACCACTTCCAAAGTGTCCATGGAAGATACTAGAAACTGAGTTTAGGGTTCTTCTAAATTTTCCAAAACGACCTCTTTCTTCATTAGGATATCCACCATCAGAACTCTTTTCTGATTTCCAATCCTGGAACCTGTATAGCAAAGATAGTTAATGAATTGGAAGACAAGCTAAACTAAAAACTTCATAACTGTTTAAAAGAAAACTTGTTCATAATTAAAAGTTACATCCAACCTCAGACCAAAAAGAAAAAGATTCATCCAACCAGAAACTCTTCTTTGGAAACAAAAAGGCTATCTATGTTCATATAAATCTCTAGTACTCCCAATTACCATCATTTTGAATAATTACAAATTCTTCTTTTCTTATTCTTTCTGCACTTTTTGTACTGTATTTCAGAGAAAGCAATTCTTGATCTTCCTTGGAAAGAAACTACACTCAAATCCAATTAAATATCTTAAAGAGTTGATGGAAAAACAAACCTGACAAACTTGTCTGGCCGGATATTCATAGCTTTAGCTCATGAAAGAAAATGCTCTTACAATCCTTTAAAACGCTAAGATGAATAAAGAGTTCTTCATGTAAAAGTTGCACCTGGTTGCACCTTAGAATAGTGAAAAAAGCATCCCTGGAGACAACAGGAAAACCTCTTAGTGTCATTTTCATTTTGTAAAACGCAGCACAAGAAGATTACGGACCCAGCAAGTCATATCCATGAGTTAAACTATATTATCAGATGCACTTATTAAATACTAAATGAAATCCCTCTGAAGTCATAAAATCATGCAAGTCACAAAAGCAAATTATATAACTACACCAAAGGGGATTAACATATAAAAACGTGGGGAAGTATAGGCAAATCATGAAATGCAGGAATAACTTGCAAGTTAAGAACGTACAGGACACGAAATTGTTCAATAATCATTCAATATAGAGAGTGGAATTAAAGACTATTTAGCGTAGCAGAATCAACTGAGAGTTTTTCTCATCGAGAACAAAGTCAAAGAGTAGCAATAGACGGAAAACTTGCTATTTTACAGTACCAAACTTGAAGCTACTTCTATAAGGAGATTTAAAGCCAAAAACATCCACTTTTACCCTAATGTCTACAAAATCCAAAATTTCCGAGACAGTTATAACTTTCTAAAGCTTCCATTTACAACTGCTGTGTAACTTGAATACAATGCTACTCCAAAACAAAACCCTTCCCCAACTATCAAGCCAATTCCTCCAATAAACTACAGGTTTTCTCTCATAAACAACAAAAAGAAAGCTAGCAACTTTAATCTAATTACAGGAACGGAAGCAAAAAACTCATCGAAAATATCTCAAAAAAAAAAAAAAAAAATAGTCACTACGTCTTATGCAATAACAATGACCAAGAGAAATTTAAAAAAATAATAGTAATAATAATAATTGAGCCATACCAAAGTAAAAGAGTACGAGAAACGTCCGAATAGTCCAGTTAATCTTCTTCTTCTTTCTATAGAAATCACAAAAGGCAACAACAGGAAGTCTACGAAGAGACAGAGATTGGGTGATTTGGGGGTGGGGGGTGTAACCAAGAGAAGCTTCAAAGAAACTTCGACCCACCAAGAAGTTTACCAATTTTTCTTTTGGTTTCTGACTAAAGAAATTAGAAACAAAACTGATGATGAAAATGAAATGAGGACAATATTAACACTGATTTTTCTAAAGAGTTTTCAATTAATTTTTTCTACAAAAAAATGGAATAGAAAATGAAAAATCAATATTAATAATCCAACTGAAACAGGAAGAAGAGTTCAAAGGAATAATGACTGACCCCAAATGATATTTGTTTTATATTTCTACTGGGGAGGGGAGGGGAGGGGAGGGGATGGGATGGCATGGGTTGGGATGGAAATGGGATGAAGGAGTCCACGCAAGTACAGTTGCGAAAACAAAGGCTAGTTTGGGACCCACCTTTTTAATGACTTTGGCCTTTCCAAATGGGTCATTGGTTTCGTCTACGGTCGGTCGGGTCCGGTTCCTTCCTGCCCTCTAAAGTATCCCCTCAACCGGGTTTTCTCCGTCCTCGCATCGCAACTATTCTTTTACTTAACAAAAAGGATGCATTCTTCTACTTAACATTTCACTTCCTTTTTACCAAAAAGGATGCATTTCACATTTAAATTTTATAATCTTGTATTCAAAAAAATTTTATTTAAATTTTATAATATAGTCCCTTTTTTCTTATAATAATTTGATTGACCGATTCTTTTTAGAAAATGTATCAGACGATTATAATCGTATTTTCATTTTTTTAAAGAAAGGAATTCATTAAATAAAGTCAGGTCTAATTTAATGGTTCATCTAGAAAGAAAATGAATAGGACATTTTTTGTACTATAAACATAAGAAAAAAATAAGAAATATCAATCAAATGTAAGAAATACGAAATTAAACAATTTAAATCTGAAGGTTAATTTTCAGCTGAAAGCAAATTACTAATAATTCGAAGATAATCACTTTCAAGAATCACCTGACTAAAACTCAAACTCTTAAGTGTACTGTACCATTTAATGATTCCAAGCATTTCACCATAGTCAACTGAAAATATCCATACCTAGGAATGGCTTTGGCTAGTAAAGGAATACCCTTGCAATAACTATAATCGCTAGTTTATTCGGGCAAAAAGCAGCACCTCTATATATTTTTATGGTGATAAAATTGGTGGGTTGTCCTTTAGAGATTTGTTCAACAATGAGAGCGCATCTAAACCTTTGGATATGTGAGATATTCTACGACAAATTGAGTTTTTTTTTTTTTTTTATTAAGGAAAGATTTGTTACAACTTGTATATATTTTTGAGAATTAATAAAATCAATCTTAAAATTATTTAAGGATGTCTTAAATTAATCTCAAAACTTTTTCCCTCGGAATTCAAGAGCAACAATTATGTTTCTTAAAAAATATAATACTTCTTGTGTGGTGAAATTTTGATAAATTCATGCACATGCTACTTGTATGAATTATCAAAACAATCAATCAATGGTAAAATGATCTAAGCTATATCTGAATTATTTTTCCTACACGCATCTATTTTGATGAAAATTGAAGGGGTTGTGATTTGATTTTATGAATATTTCGAAGTCAATGGCTCATATGAATAGCATGTATGTGAGTTTGTTAAATTCTACCCAAAACAGTTGTTATGAATTAATATTTTGTAAAGAAAACTAAGTTATATGACTAAATTTTTTTTTAAATAATAATTTTAAAATTAGCTTAAGATAAATTGAATAATTTTTTGGACTAATTTTGTTCGCATGTCTTGTTTTCATAATCTTTCCTTTCGACAAATTTATTAAACAAAAGAAATATATAAAAAAAATGTGTAACTTTTAATTTTTAATTTACAGGTATCTCATCATCTATTTTAGTCTAAAATATGATAAAATGATAACAACTAAATAGCTAAATAATTAAATAAGTCATTCTTTTCCACTAGTAAAATGCAACAATAATTAAATAAGTCATTCTTTTCCACTAGTAAAATGCAACAATGAAATAAAAGACGTATATAATCTTTTTATTTAATGACGTATATAACAATGAAATAGACAGAAACCTAAATTTTTTTATTTAAAGAAAATATCATCAATTTTTAGTAGTTATTAATATAAGTTAATGAAAAATTGTAACAGTTTAACTATTTTTTAAAAAATAAATATATTTTTTTAGTTAAATAATTAATTTTTTAATAATATAGACTAAAAAAATATTATTACAAAGTTTATGAAAGTATTTTATAATAAATTATAACTATAAATTAGGATGGACTAAATGATTTTATATCAAACTTTAGAGGTTATTTTATAATAAATCATAACTTAAGTAAAGGAATTTTGGGTAATTTCAATCAATTGATAGACTTTAGAGGGTAAAGTGTCTATTTATTGAGTTTAGTGGTAAAGTACATTTAGCCTCCTACTTCAGATGGATTTTTAGCAATTACCCGATTATTTATTCTTTTGACTCTTTATACAACATATGATATTTTTTTAATGGTTAATTACATTAAAGTACCTTTGCGTTTAATTTTTTTTACTTTAGTGGTATAATGTTATCTTTTTAATAGTTTAATATTTTTGACTAATGGTCAATTGTGATGGTGTTAATTTTTTTATGAAAAAGTCATTACCGAAAATTAAGGTGAAGTTTAATTTGGAGAAGAAAATTCATATTTCTCAAATTATAAATTTTAAAAAAATGTAATTTTAATTTAGTTAAACTTTTATTCGATTTGATTTTTTAATTTTTTTTTTTTGGATTAATGGATACATATAACATATTTAGTTAACTTTGATTTTATAAGCATAATGTGCATTTTTATTAAAAATATTAATTTCTTCCATTTCAATATCTAGCCTTTATAGACAAAAAGGGTATTTGGCCATAAAAGTAAATTTCTGTAGTGTAATATGTTCTAAGGTACTAAACTGTTAAAAAGATAATATTATGATATTAAAGTGAAAAAGATAACAAATGTAAGGGTACTTTAATGTAATTAATCATTTTCTTAATCCTCGTATGGTACGCCGGAGGGGGAAGGAGAGGGGGAGGAGGAGTGACACCATTTACTTCCACTATGGATAGTATATTCATTTACTTCAAAATTATTTGGTAGGGGTGGGAGGGAAGTAAACTCCGTTTGGTTATGGGATGAAATGTAGAAGGTAAATAAGTTTTATTATATATAATTTACTATTATATCTATTGCACAAAGTTATGAATGTTATATATAGTGTAGGAGTTTATTTTAAGATAAATTTATACTTAATTGATTTGTAAGAGGATAAAATTGATTTTTTAACATCATTTACATCTCAATCCGTTCGTTTTGGAAGGGACTAATTTGCTGATGTGGAGAGAAAGAGTTCCTCTCCTTATTTACTTCTTTTCCACTTTTACGTTGTAATCAAATAACATAAATAGAACATCTATTCTTTATTTACATCCCCTCCTACTTCCCTCTCTAATTTACCATCAACGAAACTAAGGTTCAATCCCTTACTGTGTAATTATGTTCTTTTAATAACTGTGATTCATTCATAATAGCGTTTTGGTTTTTTTTTTTTTTCTACTCAAAATTTTTGGTACTTTTATCAATTAAATTTATTTTTTTGAACTATGTTTAGACGTGACTGTTTAGGTCTTCAAATATTGTGACATAAAAACAAAATGAAACTAGTAAATCTATAATGAGAAAACTTTATCTTAATTTAAACACTTGAGTCTATGCAAAATAATTAAGACCCTTATGTTTTGAAATAGATGAAGTATATAATTAAAAAAATAAAGAGATGAATATATATACATATATATACATATATATTAAAAGGGGTTTTTTCTGGGCCTGGCCCACTTTAAAAAAATGTAGACTGAAGTGGGCCTTTTTTTTTTTTTTTTCCGATTCAAGTCATAATGCACAGCAATTGTGCGTTATCATAAATGATAACGCGCAATCGTTGTGCGTTATCCTTAATCACCGTGTTAATCGTGTAAAAATCTGACGTGGATCCCAGTTGGCGCTGAGCTGTAGATAACGCACAATGACTGTGCGTTATCAAGCTTAATAACGCATAGTCATTATGCGTTATTAAGATAATAACGCACAGTCATGTTATAAAAAAAAATCCTACTTTGTGCGGCCGTCGCCCCCTCCCCCTTTTTTTTTTCTCAGCTTATTTAACCATCCATTTTTTACTCTCTTTCCTCCTTTCCTCCTTTTCTCCTTATTTCAGTAAAATTTCTCTATTTCCTCTCTTTCCCCCTTACTGTTTTTCCAGCCTCCTTCCTCCTTCATTCTTTCTTCTTTTTTTCAGCCACCTTCATCTCATTCTTCTTCCTTTTTTCATCCTTCTTCTTCAGAAAATTTTTTGTTCCTGCCTCGGCCAACTGCTAGGTATTTACTCTATTATTTCTTATTATTATGTGTTAATTTCTTTTCATCTAATAAATGTGTATTTTATTTCGAAATTTACGGTTTAAATTAGTAAATCTTGGAGATTTTCTTTGGAGTACGAAAGCTATTAAGGATTTGGAGTACGGAAGCTACTAAAGCTGCATTTTAAATTTTCAGTAAGTTTTTAGTTATTTAGAATTTTTTTTGTTTATTACATATTAAGTGTGATTATTTCGTTATTTGTTGCTTGTTAATATTTTTTATGAATTTTATTTATTAACTTGAATTAATTTATTTTTTTATGGAAATGGGTTTTACATTTATGTTTAAAATGTTTATTATTAATGAATTTGTACAAATGTGATTATTTTATGTATATAATTGTTTTTGAATTTAAAAAGTGATATTAAAGTGATGTATTATTTTCTTTAATTGATGTGGATAATTATGCTTACTTTATTACCTTACTTTATTATTATAAATTATTTAGATTATTATTTTGCATATTTCGTATAAATTATTGAGAAGAAAATATGAAAATATGTAATTCGATATTTTTAACATTTTTTTTAAACAGTAGAAAATATGAAAACAAATCTTTTTGTTGTAACTTAAAAATTGTAAAATTTAAATAATACAAAACATAAAAATGTATTATTAAAATCCAAAAGTTTTCATTTTTTGAATTTTTGAATTTATGTTTAAAATTGTAGTTATTAATAAATTTGTACAAATTTGATCATTTTATTTATGTAATTGTTTTTTTGTATTTGAAAAGTGATATTAGGGATAATATTTTTTTCATGAATTTACTTGGATAACTATGGAAACTTTTTTTTTTGCAACTTAAAAATTGTAAAATTTAAATAATACAAAACTTAAAAATCTATTATTAAAATCCAAAATTTTACATTATGTTTTTTTTTTTTTTTGGTGAAATTGTGGTTTAGATTTATGTTTAAAATTGTAGTTATTAATAGATGTGTACGAATTTTTTTTTTCATTAAAAAAGTGATATTAGGGTTTAGGATTTTTTTCATGAATTTATTTGGATAATTAGGTTTAATTTCTTGCTTTATGATTAATAGAATTTTTTTAAAAAATTATTTAGGTAATTAATTTGAATGTTAGAAAATATGGGAATCTGTAATTCGGTATTTTTAATTTTTATTTTTTTAAACAGTAGAAATTACTGAAACTTTATTTTTTGCAAATTAAAAATTGTAAAATTTAAATAATACAAAACTTAAAAATCTATTATTAAAATCCAAAATTTTACATTATGTTTTTTTTTTTTTTTGTGAAAGTGTGGTTTGGATTTATGTTTAAAATTGTAGTTATTAATAAATGTGTACGAATTTTTGTTTTCATTAAAAAAGTTATATTAGAGTTTATGATTTTTTTCATGAATTTATTTGGATAATTAGGTTTAATTTCTTACTTTATGATTAATAGAAATTTTTTTTAATTATTTAGATAATGAATTTGCATGTTAGAAAATATGAGAATTTGTAATTCGGTATTTTTATTTTTTATTTTTTTAAACAGTAGAAATTATGGAAACTTTTTTTTTTTGCAACTTAAAAATTGTAAAATTTAAATAATACAAAACTTAAAAATATATTATTAAAATTCAAAATTAATGTAGATGGAAGAAGTGTCAGCACATGTGCATCCGGGGCCAATTGTCACTGACATCTTATCCAGACAGCACGAGCATAGATCCGGTTTGATCTGGAGTGGGGATCGGGAGACGTGTTATACTGACATTCAGTGTAAGCGTTTTGGCCGCAACCTATTCTGGTGCTATAGTGCGGCTCCCCGTAGATTGGTTGAGATTATTGATAGAACCGGTTTGGGGGAGTCTTTAAGTGTGGTTACACTGGATTAGACTGCTTATCCATTTTCAACTCGAATTTTTGACAAGTTCTTGCGGATTGAACTAAAATCAAGATAACACAAAGTTACACCTTACAATCCACGAGAAGGAATATACATGGTTAGATCTCCAATCCGAGTTTCTGGTACGGGCAACAACGTTTATACATTGCGGCTAAATAATAAATTTTGTAGCTGCTGAAAATGACAAACATATACATTGCCTTGTTCTCATGTTCTTGCAGTGTGTAGAGAAAATGGGTCAAGAACAAATGCTTATGTACCGGAGATATATTTGCCTCCAAACGTACAGAAAAACTTACCAAGCAAATTTTCATTCGGTCTTGAGTGAGAACTTTTGGAGGGATGTCCTTTTTAATTTGACATTCTATCCTCCAAACATGAAAAAGGAATAGGGTAGGAAACAAGGCAAGCGATTTCATGGGGAAATGAATTATAGAAATCCGGATTCTCCCCCAAGATGTGGTAGATGTCGCATGCCGGGACATGATAGGAAAAATTGTAATAACCCCGGACCGAGCAATGTATAAGTTTGACATTTTCTTGAAATAGTTGTAATAAAACATGTTTATATTAATGAAATTTTCCTTTCAATTTCTTCTAATTACTACATCATTGCTCGAAATTTTTACGGGTTCTTTAGCATTACTTTTTCAAATAACTTGCTATGGAATGGTCAAAATATAAATATATTTTCCAAGAAAATGATATAAATAGCACAAAATAAATTAAATATAATAAACACACTCTTTTTAAAAAAATTATACAATTATAAGTTTTTCCAAAACAAATTTTCATTAAAAAAACAATTCATTAAACAAATTACTAAAAAAAACTTATACAATTATAAGTTTTCCCTAAAGAAATTTTCATTAAAAACAAAAAAAAAATGTTCATTCAAAAAAATAAAATAAATTAAATAACACAATTGTAAACAAAAAAAAAATAAAAAAAAAACATTTTAAAAAAAATAAAAAATTTAAAAAATAAAAAAAATTTTAAAAAAATTAAAAAAATGATTACGTGGCTGATAACGCACAACAAGTATGCGTTATGCCCAGTTATAACGCACACCGATTGTGCGTTATCAACCAAATAGGCTGATTAGCTTAATTAACTTATAACGCACAATAGTTGTGCGTTATCATTATACATAACGCACAATTATGGGCTGAATTGGAAAAAAAATAATAAGAGGCCCACTTCAGTCTGCGATATTTTAAAGTGAGCCAGACCCAGAAAGAAATCGAAAGGGGTATGATTACATAATTAAAAAAAAAAAAAAAAAAGGTGTATGATTAGAGGATTTCAACTCCAAATACACGACTTTAAACACAAGTCAAAAAATGCCTGACCTAACCAGAGCTGTAGAATGTAGATTCTTGTTTTATTGACCTCCTTCACTCCACCTGTCAGTGGAAATTTTTGGGTCATCATATATGTGATTCGGTCACATGCATTTTTTTTTTTTTTTATATATATAAGAAGGTTATCCATGGATTAAAATGAATGGAAGCTGTTACGATCAAAATGATTTTTAAATTTTCTCTATTTTAATAATTGAGAAAAATTAAAAAATCAGAATAACCACATAAATTGTTACGTAAAATAAAAGAAATAAAATCACACGTAAATTATGGACAAAATATATTAAAATTAATAATAAAAATAGAATAATAAAAATAGAAGCTCAATCATTTTCATTGTAGAGTACTCATTACAATTTTGAATCACATTAATAAAAGAACCTTACAATCTTCATCTTTCATTTCCCTTAAAAGTAAGTAATTAACAAACCCATACATCGACGAGTTAACGGTTTTGAAAATTGTCTTGATAAGATGTAGAAGATTGAGAAATGACCCAAATTGACTTTTGGATTAAAAAGTTATTTTGAAAAGTATAACAAACATAAGATCTCAACGGGTTGAAGAAAAATTTTGTCTTTGCATTTTGGATCTTAAAAGAAAAATTCTTTAAAGATAATTATTGTAAATTTTAGTGAAAAAATAGAGCATTTTTAAAGAGAGATATCTGAGTGAAAAAATTATTATAATAGAACATTATCAGGAGAGAGGGAAAAGAAAAGAAGAAATTCCCAGAAAAAAAATAATAATAATAACCCTTGGATTTGCAAGTTTAGAGCTACGTACGATACATACTCTCTTAACTTGAAATTCATGATCAATCACCATAAAAGAAAAGAAAATTAATGGCAGAATTAGATAAATTTTTTATTTTTCTTTTTTATCAAAGAAATTTCTATATAAATTTTGTAAAGGTGAACTCTACTTGAAATAAAACCCAATTCTCATAAAAGAAAACTCCTAATTTGAAGGAAATAGTGTTATAAGTTTGATTATCGAGACATGATGAATTGCTTGAAATAATAATATAATATAAAGAGGAGAAATATAAAAGAAAAGTACGAGAGCAAGAGAAAGAGAAATAAAATTCAAGAATCAAGTATAAAATCATCTTGTTAATGTTTTCTCATATGACCTATTAATAGACTCAAGATACAACAACAATTACAGAATCCTAAAAGGATCTAACTAAATAAATAGAGATCTCATAAATCCAAATAGGATTAGTATTTTTTGAGAGTTTAGTTCTCTTCATGAAATGTATTTGAATATCAACCATGTATATAGTAATTCCATAACAGTCCCCTTTGGCTGTCTATAACATAAAGAATATGCTTCGTTAAAACCTTACTAAAGAAAGATCCATGTGGGAGAAAAACGTCTAGTGAAAGAAAAAGAGTACACTATTCATTTATGTTTTATATACTTTCAATGTTTAAAACATCATTAAACCGATAAATTAGTATGTCTTAATGAATAAATCTTTAGGATTATGTATCACATTTGATCGATATTATTGCACATTATTTTCATATTTCTTATAAAGAAATTTTGTGAAATTTATTTTGTCATCTTTCTCTGACTATGTCCTCAAATTCTACAATCTAACAATACCATATAAATATCTCAGAGTTAATTATCAATAATGATCACACACATTCTCAGCAATCCACATAACAATTTAAAAATGAAAGAGTGGTTGCTATATAAATATATATCGTATCACTTATGTATAACTTGTTTGTTTGATAATGCATCTTTTGTAGATCATATAAGTAAGCAACTTATTACTTTATCCATCCCATCAGGAGTTGAATTTTCAATCCGAGATTAATTATCTTGGGAAAATATTGTAGGATGATAAAAATATTTTTTAAAAGTGATATAAAAAAGAATATGCACCATTTGTTTAAAGTTATGGTGCTTCAAGACCAATAAATATCTGTTACCTTCTTATATATAAACATGTATTTACCAATATTTTATAATCGAATGATAATGTGTAATATAATATATCCATGTAAAATTTTTATGAATAGATAAAAAACTTCCATCTTCGGGATATTCGATTTGTAAATAAAGACAAAATCATGAAATACTTCAAGTATTTGCTTGCTAATTATAAACTCTTCAGGAGGAATACTTCAAGTATTTAATTATATCATTAAAGAATCTTCGTATATAGAAAGTCGATCAAACTTCAGGCATTATTTAACATAGAGTTAACAAAAATATCAAGTAAATTTGCAAATTTTTTGCAAATAAATAATATATAGAACTTCTAGTTCACAAATGCTTGCATGTGGATCAAGATGCTTCAATATTGAATATGTCATTTTATGATTCTAATTTTCTCCCCCTAATGTGGAGAACATTAAAAATATATAAAGAATCAAGTATATCAAAATTTAAGAGAACTTTCATGGATATATATTCGACCTTAATTTTATATATTTATTTAAATAAAAATCACTAAGATGTTCTTAGGAACAATTCACATACATGCTCTAGACATGCCTATCGAGACCTTCAAAGATTTGAAATTAGTGCGTTATTATCTAAACACAATCCACAACCATAAATTTTGTTCTTCGTATCAATATTGCTAGGAACTTTACAAAGAATCTTATATTATAAATTACACAAGTTCGCACTTTATTTATTAATTCTAATCCTTCTTGGATTGCACTTCAGGTGTATAATTCCTTCAGTAAATATATGTACTTTATATGAGGATCAGAGTAGGACACATAATTTAGTCTTTATGCGACTATATAATTTTCTCCTCTTTTGAATAGCCATCTTAAATACATTGTGGTGGAATATTATATTTCTATAGCTATTTAATGCTAAGATAACAAAATATTTGGGTTCTCACGATCAACCAATTAACAAAAAATAATATGTTGGCAAAATATGAATAAGTACTACTACAAATATACATTAATCAATTTCAAGGCACTTGTGATTTTATAAAACCATTTATTAAGTCTATGAATATGTTCTACAGGAACGTTCACTCTCTATGCAAATAGTACAACATCATTAATAATATTATGACAAATTATGTTAATAGTATAATCTAAAATATGAGCTTATTATCAAAATTGCAAAAGTTCAGCTTGTAAGTCAACAAATATCGTGAACATGATCGACAATATATTCATCACAAAACATATTCAACCCTAATATATTGACGGTACCCATAAAATTATTTTGCCTTAAAAAATAGTAGTACATATAAATTTGTGATCAGAAACTTCTTGTTCTATAAAAAATATTGGCACAAATTCTTTATGATAATTCGTATTTTAATAATTCGGGATGGTATATCCGATCATCCCAATATTTAATATTTTTGAATAAGTAAACTTGAGGTTTACTCAATGATGCATTAAATTGCATCAACTTTGGCGAATTACAAATTATGATAGGAGAACATGATAGTGTATGTAATTCACATTTATTCTATAAGTCATGATAATAAAACATAATTATCATGTGAACTCCTATGTCAATTTACTCTTTTAGAGTCTTTAAAGAATTAGTTCTTCTAGTATTTTCTATTAACTAACTCTTCTGAGACTTTAGTAAATAAGCTCTTCTAGAGCTTTAATTAAATATCTTCTAGATATTATAGATATCTTCTAGATATTTAGCTCTCTTGGAGATTTTAAAATATTAGCTCTTTTGAAGCTTTAATTTCAATGTATTAGCTCTTCTAGAGCTTTCTATTAATTAACTCTTTTAGAGTATTAATTTATACTACCATTTATTCTCCTAATATATATCTTTTTCGCTATTCTTGAATATATAATAAATTAAGGGGCATATATATAATACGCAAAAACTCATAAAATCACAAACAAAAAGTAATTTCTTTCCTCAAGGAATTAACTACATTATTAAGTTTATATATCAATAGACATGATTAATATAAGATCAATAATAGCATAACATGCCAGATTTTTAAAATTTTCGTTTGAAGTATTATAGGTGCGCTACAAACTCTATTATATTGCATCAATAATATTTATTTGGGATTATATGTTCCTTTTTCCTTTCTCATTATTATCACTTCTGGTGAAAATTTAGATATTAGGTTCACGAGTCATAATAATTACAAATTATTATAAATAATTATAATCATGAATATAACATATTATAAAAATAAAATTTCTAATTGCATTCGCTTTAGGGAATGGCATAAAATTATTAGAAATATCATAATATGCCATCAATAATGACTTAATCCTTTATTCAGTCTCAAAAGTTAATCAATAATCTTTAAATCTTCTCTCTCAATGTTGCTACTACATGAACATATTTGAGATATGTAAAACGTAATATTATTTGTATATTATTATAATTGAGAAAGAATCTAGATCAAATATAATATTGCATACTGATAGATTGATCAAAATATTGTAGCCATAAATATACCCAATGATGTAATGGGTATTGTCATAGTGACCATCTCATTACAAAAAGCAGCAGCTTTTTAGAGGAGGTTTTTTGGAAAAGTCTTAAAACAAACCCCTCTAAAAAATTTAATTTGGGGCAATTCTGATAACCTCCCCAAAATACAATACAATTAGAGGAATTTTTTTTTGTAAGGGTCTGAATGATATTTATAAAACTTAAAAATAATTTTTTCTCATTTCAATTCCCCTTGGTCACAAAAAGATTTTTTGGACCAAACACTCCAATTTACTAATTCCTTATTCTCTCTCTCTTTGGTCGGTCACTCCCTCCACCTATACTCCGACGAACTCACAGCAATCAGGATGAAAAAGTAGGGCAAATCTGCATTAGTCTTTCTTAATCACTTGAGGATCTTCAATTCTTTGTTTGATTTGAAAATTAGATACCAATCAAGCTTCTACGCCAATGAAAGAGCTTCCGCCACTACTACAACTAGGACTGTAAACGGCGCGAATCTTACTCGTACCTGCGCGGGTTTGTACCCATTTATAGCGGGTAATGTTAAAATTTTATATTTGCGGACCCGTACCCGTACCCGTATAGGTTCTATTAAATAGGTCTGGGTAGGGTATGATGATATTCAGACTCGTATACCTGTTATAATAAAATAATATATATTTATATTATATTATTTTTATATTTTTATTAATACATAATTTATACAATATTATTTCTCTCACTCTTCTTCACTCTCACTCTCTCCTTTCATTTCCTCTATTTCAAGAATCGTCAAGTGAAAAAAATAAAAATAAAAAACCCACAAAGAAAAAAATGGCAAGAATTCAAGAAAACACCATTTTTAGAGATGGGGGTTAGTGTTTCGTCTTCTCTATCTCATCTAATCCTAAATGGGGGCAGTTCCAACACTTTAGATTCAATCTTTATCTCATCTAAGGATTATGATTGTTTTAACATAATTGTTTTATGATTGATTTTTCCTTTAGTTTTCTTGAAATTTCTTTTGTCCAATATTGGAAAATGATTTCGTGAGTTGGCTTGTATTGCTTCTCTAAACTTCATGATAATCCTTGGAATTAGCTTCTGATTTTATTTCAGGTTGTTCAGTGTTTTTAGCTTTGTGTATTCGATGTTTCTGGAAATAGACTAAATTTCCCTGAATTCTTCCTTTAAGGTCATACAGAAATTGTTAGTCCTTAGTCAGACCAAAAAATGTACCTGAGCATGCTATTATTACATAGGGAATTTGGTTTATAAAATCCAGCAGCCTTGAAGCGTTGACATGGTAACATTGAGCATGTTTTGTCATATTGTTAGTCCTTAGTCTCTTTTAGGTGATTACGTTCCAAAAGGGATTATCCTGGGTCTTTGTTTTCCACCAGGTTTGTCAATGTTTACTGTGATTCATTTAGTAGGTTCTTTCTCATCCATGGCTCCTATCTCATGTCTCATCTAGCTAGGAATTTCAAATATTGTAATCACAGTAAATAACTTTTTCCTTACCTTTGATGTGTTTTGTGCTTATCATAGCTTATTATTGAAATCACATTTAAGGATCAGTTGATCTAATGGTTAGCATATGCTTCTGAATACTCCAAGCTCATTCTTATGTCCTTCTAAATTTGGAGGAATGGAAAATATACTTTCATATATACCGTTTTTTATTCAGAAAAAAATAAAAATATAAAGTTTCAATTGAATAATATGGTTGCAGCTTAGCCACACTCTGGGATTGTGGGGGCTCATCATTTGATGCAAAAGGCAGAGACATTTTCAGTTTCAAACTATTTTTTTTACTGATTCAAGATTTCAATTTTAAGGTTATAAAAACGTTTATTAGATTAGATTCAAGCATTTTTTAATATATAAAGATCCATAAACTAATTGTTTGCAATTTGGTTTCTTTCTGCATAATCTAATGAAATTAATTAAGGCATGTGGATGCACATATTGGTAGTAAAAAAAAAAAAAAAAAAAGAAAAGATCCCCCTTCGTCAAACAGAGAGCAGGCAATGAATAAATAATTTGTTTGCAGCAAGTCTCTTTTCTTTGATAATGAGAGGGGGGAGAAGAAGATAATAAAGGGAAAGAGAAAAAAAGGTTATCAGTTTGATTTCTTTACGAATTGCAGCTCTAAGAAATGGATAAATCTTGGATTGCAATGCCAAGAAACACACTAATACCTTGTTGGATTAAATCAATTTACAAAGTTTGCACTCGATAATAGTGGGGTTTTTTTCTGGGTTTGGCCCAGTTTAGAAAATCCAGTATTGAACTGGGCGTTTTTTTTTCAGTCTTGGCCATAACGCACAATGATTATACGTTATCGGTTAATTAAGGAAATCAGCCTAAGTGGCTGAAAATGCACAATGGGTGTACGTTATGACAAGGCATAACACATACTCGTTGTGCATTATCAGCCACGTAATTATTTTTTTTATTTTTTTATAAAATTTTTTAATAATTTTTTATAATTTTTAAAATGTTTTTTTTAATTTTTTTATTTTGTTTAAAATTTTGTTATTTAATTTATTTTATTTTTTTGAATGAACATTTTTTTTGTTTTTAATCAAAATTTCTTTTGGGAAAACTTATAATTGTATAAGTTTTTTTTTAGTAATTTGTTTAATGAATTTTTTTTAATGAAAATTTGTTTTGGAAAAACTTATAATTGTATATATTTACATTTTAACCATTTCATCACAAGTTATTTGAAGAAGTAATGCTAAAGAAACCGTAAAAATTTCGAGCAATGATGTAGTAATTAGAAGAAATTGAAAGAAAAATTTCATTAATATAAACATGTTTTTATTACAACTATTTCAAGAAAATGTCAAATTTATACATTGCTCGGTCCGGGGTTATTACAATTTTTCCTATTATGTCCCGGCATGCGACATCTACCACATCTTGGGGGAGAATCCGAATTTCTATAATCCATTTCCCCATGAAATCGCTTGCCTTGTTTCCTATCCCGTTTCTTTTTCATTTTTGGAGGATAGAATGTCAAATTAAAAGGGACATCCCTCCAAAAGTTCTCACTCAAGACCGAATGAAAACTATATCTTTACAGCTAATGCCAGTCGGATGGCGTGAATCACACGGTTTTCTTCCAACACGATGCCCGCGGCCAAGAGCATCTTGCCCCTCCTCTTCGTCAGACGAAGATGCCTGCGATATAGGTTGATGTGGCGTTGATGAACCGGCTGTGCCCGGAGGAGGTGGTGCCCGAACTCCCGGAAACCCGTAGGCTGAAGAATAGGGAGATTGGAATGCTGCAAATCCTAAACTGGGCGCGGGAGGCATCTCCGACGTCCCGGATCCACTAGGGAGAGATTGGGGATCTGGCGTCAAACCCAAACTGTAAGACGGCATATCTAGGTGCGGGCTGTCAAATGGGTCAACATACTGTTGACCGCTATCAGATCCCTCACCCATCTCAACCACTGTTGGGTCGGAGTCGACATGTGGAGCCTTTGTGGAGTGCATCCCAACATGTCCAGCTCCTGCTCCACGGCCAAGATATCTCCGAGCACCCCTTTTAACTCCACGAGCCCCTCGGTCTGGAACGTGCTCTCGGGGACGACGACGCGACGCGACAGCTGAACAGGGAACGTGGCCTGGATATCATATTGTGAAGGAGTGCATCCCAACATACCCTCGATGGAGACCATGCATCGTCGGATGATCGTCTGCACTTTCTTCATAACCGCAGTCATCTGTGAAGGAGATGAAGATGGCTCCCGAATCGCCATTGAAGCCATATCATCCACCTCCTGCAACATAGAAGTCTAAAAAAAGAAAACAAATTAACAAAATAAATAAATAAATATTTGGAGGAAATAACTGAAATACATAAGAACTTACCATCATCTGTCTGTCTACGCTGGCAGGCTGATAACCATGTGCACGGGTATCACAGTTAGCTGGATTGCTGATGTAAACCCGTGTGATACCCATGTACCATCTGATGTACTCATCACTGGGGTACAACAATGCCTCAATAGCTACAGCAGGACCATCCCTAACACGAACTCGCCACTGGCTCCAGGCATCGATGTGGATAGCATGTTGTGTAACCAAGGATGTGTTGTCATTCCCTCTCAACTGGATCCGGTGCAGGTCCAGACGAGTATCAACTGCATCTGGAACCATTTGAGCTTGTGCGAACTGTCGCATCACACACCCGGGATAGTGGTACTCCACTATCTCGTAACATATGAGCGGGACCTCTGCCCGCCACAAGTCAGATAGAACCAGAGGGCGGTCATAATACGGGAGCCACATAAACTGTCATGTCAAAATTCAAATTCAATAAAAATATAAGTACGATAAAAAAACACAAATAATTACAAATAATACAAGCTATTGTAAAACAAACCTGGTCAGATGACGTAAAATCGAACTGGTCTCTATATATAACTAGAGTGTGCGTAGGCATCTGGCTACAATCAAATGTTGTGCACCATATCGCACCAAGAGGAGCAAAAGGGTCGGCCATAATCTCCGTCATCAGCTGAGGCCGCAATGTAAGTATACGCGACCACGCCCAAATATGAACTAACACCAAGGCCCCTCCTATCTGTCGTGCACCTCCCAAAGCCGCCGTGCACAGTTGCCTATACAGAAACCCAAGAACGCAATTACCCCAGCTATATGTCGTAATAGCATCAAAATCCTCTAACAAACTGAAGTAGCGCACGTGAACCAAATTCCCGGAGAAGTCGGGAAGCATGTGTCCACCAATAAGTAAGAAAATAAATCCACGAGTGCACAGGATTAGTTCGTCGTCGGTCTCTGAACCGGTGAACGCTCTCAGGATCCATGCTTCCAATAGTTTCTTCTTCACTTTGTACCCGGAAAAGTAGTTGAGAGACAACCGCACACCAAGAAGTCTCTCGATAACGTCAATCCAGTATTGTTTAGGGTGTAGACTCCAGCTAGGCCCGGTAACAACCGTGCTGTCTATCCCTAAACCCCACAGCGCCTGTACATCTTAGAGTGTAATTGAGATTTCACCGCAAGTTAGATGAAATATGTGGGTCTTTGGTCTCCACCGCTCGACCAATGCGGTGATAAGTGCGTAGTCCAATCTAATGTAACTACACCTAAAGACTCTCCCCAACCCAGTTCTGTCAATAATCCCAACCAATCTACAGGGAGCCACACCATAGTACTGGAACAGGTTGCGGCCAAAACGCCTACACTGAAAGTCAGTATAACACGTCTCCCGATCCCTACTCCAGATCAAACTAGATCTGTGCTCGTGCTATCTGGATAAGACGTCAGTGACAATGGGCCCCGGATGCACATGTGCTGGCGCTTCTTCCATTTACATTAATTATATTTTTCAGATAGTGTCAATATCTATATATTAAAATTAAAAAGTTTTGAACATATTCTAATTCCAAGAATATTAAAATTTAATTGTTATTACGTTTAACGGTTGTAAATCAAAGTATAATAAAAGAATAAAAAAATCAAAGGAAGAAAAAAACACTTACCGAGCGGCGACGGAGGCGGAGGAAAACAGAAAAATTGAAGTGGAGGGACTGAAAAAAAGGAGGAAGAAAAATGGGGCAGAATATAGGAAGAGGATGCTGGAAGGATGAAGAGAGGGAAGAGTTGAAAAAAAAATTTCAGGAAGAAGCTATAAGGAGGAAGGTACTGAAAAAATTGGAGAGAAGAAGAAATAGGGAGGTTGGAAAAAATAGAGAGAAGAAGAAATAGGGGAGAAGAAATAAGGAAGAAAAAGGGAAGGGGCGGCCGCGGCTAGGGTTTGATTTTTTATAACGTGATAAAGCACATCGATTTGTGCGTTATCACCCTGATAACGCATAATGGCTGTGCGTTATCCAGGGTGATAACGCACAATTATCGTGCGTTATCGCTAAACCAGTGCCACATCTGCGCCAAACGCAATTAGCGCGTTAAAACTCGGTGATTAGGGATAACGCACACTCATTGTGCGTTATCTCCTTTGATAACACACAATCAGTGTGCGTTATGGCCTATCCAGGAAAAAAAATGGGCTAGTTCAGTGCCCAATGATTTTAGGAGAAAAACCTAATAGTGGTATTGAAGGAAGAATTAAGTGCTCGTGTTCTAAATGTGGTTTGGTACAGTGGTGATGTGATATCCCCAACCTGCCACTAAGTCAGCTGCGGCTGAGTAGGGTATCCGCGTACCTCTCAGCACTAAACTATAATCTCCAAAATGTGAACCCAACCCTGGGGTTACACTTAGAAGTTTATACACAAAGTACGCAGCGGAAAAACTTAAGTAAAAGGGTTACCACTAGTTCGTTCCAAACACAAGATTTAAGAAAAATTCTTACATAAATAAATAAAAGTCTTACACCAACAAAACCTTATGATAACATAAAAAGAAGAACTTTACAACTGACCCAGGTATAAGAAACACAACATAAAACATGTTCTTCTAGGGAAACTCGATCCAAAACTTCATGCCCAATATTTAGCGGCTTATCATGCCTCTATCTATCCTGAGTTAATCTGAGGAGAAAACATGATATGAAAAACATGAGCGCGAACGCTCAGTGAGTCCACGTGTGTGCGTTTTGGTGATTTCTTTGAAAAAATGCTGATGCAGTTTCCCGAAAACAGTTCATGCAATGTAATAAGAAAACACTTTCTTTTATTATTTTAACAAAACTGATGCTTGAACCGACATGAGGGTTTCGAACGTAGCTGGGAAGTTTGAGCGAATCAAGACACATCAGTACAGCTTCTACACCCGAATGCAAAAAGACACATAATGTCACAGTCGGGCTCAACGGACAAGGTCCGAATCCCAAAACTAGGTCATCGAAATCAAGTTCTGGCATCTCGTAGTCAATACCAGCCAAACACCATATGAGCGCTCGATTACCAAACAACCGCTCTCTCAAAACTGGTCAAAACAGGCTACAGATTCTTAGGCACCTACCAGGTTTGTCCTGGGACCAACCTCGGTGTCGAACCCCTCCTGACTCTCCACTAGGCGGTCGAACCCCACCGAGCATGATGTGGTGTCCACGTAGACCGATTAGGCCACATCTTACGCGGTCTATGCTCCTCTTCAAGTGGATCCACTCTCCCGAGCCTAAATCGTCTATGCCATCGGAAGAGGCCCTCGTACGGGGGACTAGCCACGTACAGTGCAATCCTCTAACGCTTCCGAACACAACAACATAACCAGAACTGTAACTCTGGTCGGAATGGAGTTTTCTCATGTGTTTAAAAAAAGAAAGGCCGTTTGACCGGCTATTAGGACAGAATCAGGTCATGAATATTTAATTAAAAATCCCCATCTCCTAGTTCACCACATGCTTATGCAAATTCACACAACTACGCCAGATTTATACTCATGCATGTCAAAATAATGTATATTTTCAAAACTAGAACATTTTTCCAACATATATAAATTTTCCCAGAAAACCTGTATACAACCAAATCCTGCTTCACAGTAATTATAAACTGTTTTGAAAAGGCCACACCTTTATGAAACGCGGCTCCTATGCCTTGCCTAAGAAAACAGGTAACACATTGTGGAGAACAACTCTGAAAAAAGAAAAACATGCTAAACTTGTAATACGCTGAACGTAGCACATATCTCGTAACAGATTCAAGAAGACACGCCTTACAAGGCCCGTAATATATTTGCAAATATTAGAAAATCGGGTTTTATGGACTCACCTGAGTGCAGCTCTGGTACTATGATCCTACAAACAGGATACCAATAACACTTAAGTATAAATCCAAACATTTCTATTCGTCTCTGAAAATAAAAGACAATAACTCCTTATGAATCTAGGATATAACTATACATATACTAATCTAAAGAGCCTACACTTCTTAACCCATCCACACTAAAACCATATAAACTCACTAGTGATACTAAATATATATATATATATATATATATGCTAACGCCATATACAAGAATTAGGTGTATATATATATATATATCAAGATTAGTCACGCAAGTTAAGTATACCAAAATTATAATTATAAAACCATAAGTATAAAAATCATTTTCAAGGGTCATTTATAAAAATTACGTATCAAGTTTATGAATGCCAAAATTAGTTACAAAAGTTATATATAAAAATATATACAAAGTTATGTACTAAAATATATAGATATACAAGACTTTATTTACTAAAATTATTTATGTAAAAAGAAAATCCCATATGTACTAAAAAATATATATTTACCAAATATATATATATATACTAGAATTCATTTACAACAACTATATATATATATATCAAAACATATCCAAGACTTCATATCCTACAATTCTTTATAAAAACCTCATGCATGCAAAAGCATATATATACTAACACCATACACAACAATCATGAACACCTTAAGTATATATATATATATATATATATGTATACAAGTTGTACGTGGATAAACAAAAAAATATGCACATATATAACAACATTTGAAATATATATCTATAAATATGCATATTAAGAACATGCATGTAAATATATATATACACTAAGGTTATATATATTAAAACTGTAGATATAAACATATATTTAAGATATATAAATACTAAAACTAGACATGCAAAAATATATACTAAATATATATATATATATATATATATTTGAGAATATAAATAATTACGTGTACTATATATATATATGTGTATATAAAAGAAGAAATACATTAAAATCATTTACCAAAAATTAGGTATACAAAAATCATTTTAGATAAGAGAATTATACCAAGAAAAAATTAAATAAATAAATTTATATAAGATTAAATAAGAGAAATCAACACAAAAATTAAATAAATCTTAACAAAATCATACTATTACTAAATTGTTTAATAAAAAGAAAAAGAGGAAAAAAACAAGAGGAAAAGGAAGGAAACAGAAATATGTAAAAGAAAAAAAAAAAACAATACGGGAGAAAAAGAAAAAAAGAAAAAAAATACAGAGGCGACAGCAAAAGTCAGAAGAAAGAAAGGAAGAAAGAAAAAAAAATACAAGAAGGAGAAAGGATAAGAAAAGGAGAAAAAGAAATACATAAAGCAAATAAAAAAAAAAAAGGAAAAGCAGCTTACCTGGATGCTGTGTGCTGGAAAGAAGGAAAAGGAGGAGGAAAAAGGCAACAGCCATTTCTCCTCCTCAAACACATATATATACACACTGCACACACACATGCAAGTCGCCAAGTGGCATAATACTCTAGACAAGTGGCAGCTTTTTCTTTTTTTTTTTTACAGTCATAATAATCTAATAATGTATTAAAAAAATACTAATAAAAAAAATAATAATATTATTAATAAAAAATAAAAATCCTTCCATAAAAGAATACCACTTTAGACCTTATACGAGATTATCGAGTATTTTAAACCGCTAAAAAGTGCATACCATAAATTCTTAAGTTTTACTATGTTAGACCCCGACTACTACGTTTACGTCAATCGCCCTCTCAAGATCCCCCGAGGTGCTTACTGAGTGGGGCGTTACAGGCGACTTGGGTATGTAGTTTTTGATCATTTGATTTGTTCACCCTTCCCTGAACATTACACTGATTGGGTTGTACATGGTGAAAAAAATTTGTCACATGAGCATAGTATAGAAGTTATGGAAGAAATAGTACATCCAAAAAATCCCATTGACTTGTTACTTAATGATGCCTTTGGCGGTTCTACATAACAAAACACAAATGAAGAACCGTCACTGTCACAGACAACGGGTGAGGAAAAAGGGACAAATGAGGTATTGGTATAGAAAGTACAGACTTCTTTAATTTGATTGAAGATGTAAATCAAGCATTGTATGAAGGGTTCAAATACTCAAAGCTTGAGTTTTTATTAAAATTATATCACATAAAATGTTTGAATAGGATGGCTAACAAGGCAATGACCATATTGTTAGATTTGTCGAGAGAAGCATTTGAATTTGGAAGGATTCCTAAATCTTTTCATGAAGATAAAAAGACAATAAGTAAACTTGGACTTGATTATATCAAAATAGATGCTTGCCCAAATGATTGTACGTTGTATTGTGGAGATGATGCTAATGAGGAAGTATGTAAGTACTGCTCCACCTCTGGATAGAAGTCTGAGAAACAAAACAAAAATGATAATGTATCTACTAAGAAGCCCAAAAAGAAGCCAATAAAAGTTTTATAGTATTTTCCTCTAAAACCAAGGTGGTAAAGGTTGTTTATGTGTTCTAAGACTGCGGGGGATATGAGACGGCATGTTTTGGATAATTCTAAAGCACATATGGTTTATTACGTGTAAGACGAATTTGATAAAGGGTGGAATGTGGTGGTACATTTCAAGCCAAGGGATTTGTGTGATATGGGTATTGATGATGAAGTGGAAGCATACGAGAACGAGCCATATCAGCAACAAGAACTTGAAAGATTTTTTTATAAGAATGATGAAAATATTGAATTAGTGAGGGAGGGGGTAGAAGATATCAGAAACATAGATGATGATTCATGTGTAGGAGAGGATCATATTTTTTAATAGTTGATTATGTCTAGATTGAAATTCATTTTGGATTCATATTATCTTTATTTGATAGCATTTTCATTATTGATTGAATTATTTTCAATTGATAGATTAAGAATAATGATATAATTATGTTAGTACTTTATGTTTGGTATATAAATGGGATCATTCTTTTTTTGTACTTTCTCAAGTTTGAAACATGCCTAGGACAAAGAGATTCAAGAATTTGCTTGATTCAGCCAATCAAATTCTACAATGCAACCACCAACACAACAGCCTCAATAGCTAGAACCACCAACACAATAGCCTTCACAACCTAATCAAGGGGAACAAGCTTCAGCTCCTAGAAAGCAAGCAAGATGTGAATCTACACAACATTGAACAGTAGATGCACTAGGTATTTCTTAAATATATTTTAAAAGATGATTTTGTCAAGTTCTAATTTAGTATACAAACAGCTGCTGATTATTGTACAAACAACTGTTTCTCTTCTACCTAGACCGAAGCAGCAGTTACAGTACTTTATGCAGGCATTTATCATGCACTCTTGCTAATTGCTATAACACTCATATAGTATTTCTTTTGGCATTGCTTGTTAAAGCACGCAGTAAAAATCATGGTAGTTCCTTGAAGACTGAATATACTCCTACTTATTATGTCAACGTACTTAAACACTCTTGGCAAAGTGGCTATAAAATATATAGTTTTTATTTTGATATATGGGGTCGTTAGCAAGAATGTATCTTAGTTTCTAATTACTGCTGGAATTGTGAAGAAGGACCAAATCAAGATTCATGGTTTTTAAGATTGTCCTGTTTTAGTATCATTTTTTGGGTTTGCTGTGTGGCACCTGAACACATCCTCAACTATATTTGTGTTTCAGTATTTTGTGGACAGTAGCTCTAGCTGTTCATTTGTTAATTTTCTTTCAACAAATTGATCATGTTATGGGATATCGAATAGCTTGTACTGACATTTGCTTCTCGTTAAGAAATAACAGTGTGTTTTGTTTAGTAACTTTTGTATTTTTATTTTGTTTTCAATGATTTTCGTTTATGTTGTTACCTACGTGTCGAGTGATCCACTTTGAGAATTGGGTTGTTGTTACTTATGGATATTTCATCAGGTCTTTTTATGCTGAATGAATACCTACTTATTCTTTCCTCAAATTTCAAGCTACTTTCAGGGACATTTTAAGCTTCTTTCCTCAAATGTAATCAGATTGTTCTGTATGTTTGTGACCAAACCTGCCTACCTTACCATTTTTCATTTATTTATTTATGACATTGTATTGGTAAAAGATTCACAAGGACAAAGTAAGAGGCTTAAAGTGAAAGCCAAGGAATTGCTAAATCTGGCTGCCAGGCTACAAAAATATATAGGTCTGGGTTTTGTGGTAACCTAGCTGTAGATAGTAACATATTTCCCATTAGCTTTGATAAGTGGCCAAACATACCAAATTCTTATTTTAACTAATGTTTTAAGGACATTATAAATGTATTATTTCAATAGTTTTTACTCAAAACTTTGTTATCCTCTGAGAAGATTGCAAAGCGATATGTTTCTCAATCTGTTGACAATAAATGGGCTGCAAATAGACAACGACTATGGAATGAGTTCTACGATTCTACTCAAAGTAGGGATGCTCTAATTAGCAACATTCCATCGGGAATATCTAGGGGGGATCAATGGGCTATATTTGTCGACTATTGTTTAAAGCCAGAGACACAAGTAATAATTGACTTCTTGAATTGTTAGTGGAAATTAGTGTGTCAGAATATGTGCAAATATATGTTTTCAACAAAAAAAAAAAACCCCTTCAAAATTGCCTGCCTTTATAATTGCTACTTACTGTAATTGTAATCTCTGCGACATACAAATATAGCAACAACTTCAAGAAATGGATTGTCTAATTATACATGAAAGATGATCAAAATGTTTTACACAAACGGAACAGAGCACATAATGAGATAGAAAATGTACAGGTATAAAGAGCAATTTAGAACCATAATTGAAAATGAAAGAAGGCCTATATGTATCTAATCAAAGATAGATACTTTATTTTACGAATTTATTGTTAAACTTTATTATTTTTATTGTAAGGCACTATGTAAGAAGAATGCTGACGTTCGTAAGAAACAAATAATTCCGAACACTGGTGGCTCTAAACGCAAGGAGAAGGGCTGAAATTGTGAATGCCTTTTCATTATAATATACTTTAGTTAATATTTGTGACTCAGTATATCTCTAATAATTTAATTTTTTTATAGTATACTCAGACAGGACAGAAGCCTGGATGTGGAATGATTTATCTTGAGACTCATGTGAATAAAGATGGAACTCATGTCAATAATGAAGCTAAAGAAATTTGTGTAAGTTTTATGAGTTTTCATAAGAAGCATTTTGAATTCCATTAGTCTTATCAATATTTGTGTAAGTTCTATGAGTTTTCATAAGCATTTGCTTTATTCTATATATTATTTTTAGGAAACGATTCAAAGTGGTTTAAGTCAAAGCACCAAAAATAAATCACAAATCTCTCCAAACGATATTGTTGGTAGGGTGCTAGGAAAGGAGTATCCTAGAAGAGTAAGATGTTTGGGTCTAGGAGTTGTTCCCACTATAGCATTCAACCAAACTACACATCGTATGCATAGCTTGAGGTTTAGTGGAAATGATGAGGGAGGATACTCTTTGCAATGCAGTAGAAAATATGATGCAATCAATAAGAAATGCAATGACTTGTTAGAAGCATTTAAGTCATATATAGTAATGAAGGAGGGTGAAATTCCAGAACCTATTGCAGGTTTTTTCAATCCTTCATCAATCACGGTAAATCTAAAACTAATTTTGAAACTTTTTTATTTTTGAGTGATGATTGATATTGCTGAATCAGAATTTGTTTAAAAATTTTGTATGGTTGTCTTCCCTATTGGATCAACTTCTACTGCTGTCTTGAGTACATTTGGTGCTATAGTATTTTCAAGGTACATCATTTATGACAATTCTGCAGTGATCTCATTTTCGTTATGTTGTTCTTGCTTCCTTGGATGCTTTGCTTGAATTTCCGGGGTGATATTATTTACTACATCTCATGCATAGCTATAAGGGATTGTTTAGTGCTGGAGTTTTGATATGTCATTTAGAAATTGTTTAGTGCTAGAATTCTTATCTCTTGTATTAATATTTGATCCATATCAATACAACTATTTGGTATTGTTCCAAAGAACAACTATAAAATAGAACAACAAAAGTTATAGCCTTCAGTTGTATTGATGAAGAGATAGAGAGTTAAGGCATTTGGTGCTCTTGAATTCCTTAAACGAAGGAAAATTTTAGCAATTTTATTACCTTGAATGAATTTTTTATTTGCATATTATTTGTAGATATAATTAGATAGATCATCATATAAATATAATTAGATTTGATATGGCCAAAAAATAGATAGTTCTTTCTACTTAAAAAAATATGTATGGTTGGATGGATTTGACTAACAAGGTAATGTTAGACAGTATATGTCATTTGTTGTCTTGGATGATTCTTTAATTTTCTTCTTTAATTTTGTTGGAGTTTAATGCTTTGCTTGTATGTATTATTGTTTTTGGTTTAGATGTATTGTTAATTCATAGTAGTCACAATGGCTACCCAGATTCTATTGCTAAGTAGTGAAAACAACTGTTTCTATATTTTAGCTTCTTCTTTTGTGTTCTTTATTCTTATTTACGATTCGTTTCTTTTGTTTATAGCTGGATGATGTAGTTAGTGGATACACAAAATCACTTGTTTCATGCGGTGCAAGAAGATCTTCAGTTAGAAGTGCTCCGAGTAACACAAATAATGCATAATCATTATACATGACAAAATGAATTTAGACATAAATTTCTATTGTTCTATTATATGTACTTGCACTAATTTTTTTTATGTTAATAGATTCTATGACTTGAATAAATTTGTATTAACTTTCCACCTTTTGTATTTTTCTCATAGCAAATTACTGGTATAGTTTCAAATTAAATTAAATATTGGCAAAAAATAACAAAATTAGACATTAGCCAGGAATATGAAAAGAAAAGAAAATAAAAAATGTATAATTTGAGTGGCGGTTTTCGAATAGCTTGCAGCGGTTCTTGAAAAAAGGCACAAATCATTTGGCAGTATCGTATATTGGGAGTGTTTATGTAGCCGCTGCACTAGCGTTTAGCGAGGTTGACAACCGCCGCTAAACGTAATAAAAACCGCCACTATAAATAGATTTTTTTGTATTGTCTTCTGGTGATTGTGCATTCCTTTTAGATTTTGTCAAAATCATTCTTAATGGATTATTTAGTCTTCAGAGCTTCATAAATTAATGAGGAAATAAATTTTTATAATCATGAATTTTCTTTTAATGTTGTCTTCAAGACTCATTATATGAAAATGGATTTCTACAAGAATCCATAATAAAAGTTTGATTCTTTCATGACATCAAAATTATATATAAAAATTTGAATATAAAAACTAAGAAAAGAATAGATTTTTCTTACCTTAATAAACCTGCAAGAGAATTACCTTTAAAACTCTTCTTCCTCACGATGAGAGAGTCCAAATCCAATATGTATAGTTGAAACCAAACTCAATGGTCGAAAGCAATCTGCAACCTGCCTTGCCATAGGAAACATTTTGCTGCGCCAAGTATACCATTGCTCTAGGAAGCCATGGCAACACACCACCACTAGAGATCTCAAACACATGGAATTTCAAACCATCATTATTATTATTATTATTATTATTATTATTATTATTATTATTATTATTATTATTATTGTTGTTATTATTATTCTTTTCGTTTTCTGAGAAGCCTCAAATCGTCATTAAAATACACACATACTAATTTTGCCCAAAAAAAGAGGGTACATTATTCAAAAAATGGACACAAACTTAGATGAAGGAATTAATTACAAAGAAAAAGGTCTTTAAATATTGTAGAGCAATTGAACGAATGAGGTTATATTTTAGTGATTTTCATGAGTAATCGATCGATGAAAACAGATGTGTAAGTAACAATCATGTTTTCAAGTAATCGTGCGAATAACGTGTTATAAATTTGTTGATCATGACACAATGAATAGTTTGGAATAATAATATAATATAAAGAGGAAGAATATAGAGAAAGAAAAGTGCAAGAGAAAGAAAAGTAGAATCAAGTCTAAAATCATCTTATTAATGTATTCTCATATGACCTATTTATAGGCTCAAGATACAAGAGATTATAGAATCCTAGAAGGATTTAACTAAATCAATGGGGATCTCATGAATCCAAATAGGATTAGTATTCTGAGAGTTTAGTTCTCTTCTGGGAATATATTTAGACATCCACTATGTATATATTAATTCCATAACAAATTGTATATTTTACTCCATTTTAGAACAATGATATCATTTCATGGGGGACAATAAAACCAACTCGGGAATCTAAAAGGGCAAACTGAAAAAATTCAAAAATTTTCATTTCTCAAAAAAAAGTTTCTCTCTCTAAAAATTCTCTCTACCTTCTCTTTAAAGTCATTACATTCAACCTCAGATCTAGGAAGATTCGATCATTGAAAACCAAAAAATGGTTAGTACATTGATCTATACTCATTTATTTACAATGTTATCGAAATTAAAAAAAATATGCCGAATCGAAAAAATGGCAAAATTGGACTGTATTTCGCCCAACCTGGCGAAATTTCGCCAGGTCAAGTGGAATTCTCTAGTCAATTCTGCCAGGCTGGGCAAAATCCAACCCGAAATTTCGCCAGCCTGGGCAATTTTCCCTTTTTTTTTTTTTATTATTTTTATTTGTGTATATTTGCTTATGTTATTTAGTTTTGTGTTCAAAAATTTTTAAAATTATATTTCTTTATTTATTTTATTTAGTTTAGTGTTTAGAAATGTTTAATTTTATGTTTATTTGGCATGTTATTTAAATTTTTATTTATAATACATACAATTAATTGTTTAAATGATTTATTTTATAATTATTTACTTAATATAATTATGAATTATATTTACGTAAATAATTTGAGTTTAAATGTTCATTAATTATTGTGTTAGCATAAGTGTTACAATTTTTCATGTTATATTTTGAATTAATTTATATGTTTAAGTTAATTAAGTTTATTTATTAAGTTTATAGTTTAGAAAAGAAATGGTGACGGTAGATTAGTGTTTAGGTTAATTAAGTACATTATGTAGTAAATAATAAATTGATATAAGAATAGAAATTATTTAATGCAAAAGTATGAAGTAATTAATTTTAAAAGATTAATGAATAATTTTGAAATAATAATTTAAATAATAATGTGAATAATAATTTAATAGTGATTTAAATTAATAATGCATAAAGAATAATGATAATAATTTAAAGAATAAGGTCCAACTGTTTTTAAAATAGTAAATTAAATAATAATTACACTATTCATATAATAACTATTATTATTAATAAAATAAAATAAAATAATATAAATGAAATAATAAAAAAATTATTTAAAAATAAATAATAAAATATAGAAATTAAATAATTAATGGTGATTTGAATCTAATAATAATTAATAATATATAAAGAATAGGATTCAACCCTTTTTAAATTGTAATTTAAATAATAATTAATAATATACCGACTTATTATTAATAATAAAAAATAATAAAATAACATAAATAAAATAATTTAAAAAATAAATAATAAAATAATAGAAAATTAGAGAAGGGTTAATAGTGATTTAAATTTAATAATAATTTATAATACATGAAGAATAATAATAATAATTTAAAGAATAAGGTTCATCCCTTTTTATAAAGTAATTTAAATAATAAATAATTACACTATTCACATAATAACTATTATTATTAATAAAAAATAATGAAATAATATGAATGAAATAATACAATTATTTAAAAAATAAATCATAAAATAATATAAATTACATAATTGAGAAATATAATTTAAATAATAGAAGATTATAAAGAACGAAGTTAATAATACAATATTAAAAATTTATACATGTAATAGTAAAAAGATTTAAATAATATAAAACATGAATTAGGTAAATATATACATAATTATTTATGATTATGTTTGGAAATTTGTTTAGATGGTTCGGAACGAAGCACGTAGGGGAGATGATGATCTAGATCCTGTGGTGACAGGACCGATCAAGTTCAGGGGCTTATAGTCATTGCTTCATCTCGTAGTCTGAGGAGTCGCCATAGTACTTCTGATCTTCCTAGTACTCCTAACCCACTTGGACCTGGAAATATTATGACCTTGGTGCACCGGGGTCTTCTATCTAGCCACCTCCTACATCGACTAGGACTCGTCCTCCTCTCCCAACACATGATTCATACACTCCGATACCTTATCAGTTATATGGATCATCTTCACAATACTATATATCTTAATCTTCTCAGCCACCACCTACATCTTATGACCGTGTAGACCTAGTTCTTCTGTTGATCCCCATATGTCCGACCAGGATCACCCTTTGTTTAGAACCAAATTACAAGCACCATTAAATGAGGTTAGGAGTACATGGGCGGAGTTGGGGGCTGCTTTTTTTGAGAGATTGTTTCAAGAGTCCCGGCCGACTAATCTTATAGCATAGTTGATTATACAGCCACTGATTATGCATTTCATCATATTCAGCTCGTTTAGGGTGGGATACTGTTGATCTAGAGTTAGAGGGAGATAGGGTCCGAACTGAGCAGCATGAAGACACCGGATCCCCCTATATCGGCGACAGGATATTGAGGTATAAGGAGAGGATGATAATGTTAACATCATTGAGGGCGAGAGTGATGGTGACGATGATGAGCCTATATCTGTGGCCCCTGCATCATCATCTGGTGTCAGGCGAGGACCGAGGAAAGGTAAAGGGTTGACCAACAGTTTCAGGTCTCTGATGAGTAAATTTACTAGGTCTCAATAAAAAGATGCGATAAGTCCATTCCTCATATGATGACTTCACAAAAGAAAAAGGTGAAGCAGGCAGACTGGGAGTAGACAGGATCAGCTAAGGGAGGTCCATAAGATTTAGAGCTTATTCCTTCATACAGTGGATATATTGCTTGTTCTATATGGCGTGAACAGGTAAATTTTACATTTATTATTGCTCAATTTTTCATTTGTTTTAAACTTATTATTTAATTTTTTATTCAATTGTTTTTTAATATGAAGGAGCAAGGTATATTGAAGTCGCAATCGCGCTTTGTTTCACTCACAAGTTGGGCACCTAGTTTATGAGATGTCCAGGAGTTGGCAGAGGGTACAAGACTCATCCATTTTAGGTCCTTCATGTTCCAACACTCCCATTCAGCGCTATTATCTACTTTTGTTGAGATGTGGCAGCAAGATACCAACACCTTCTACATGCCCTTCGAAGGGATGATGATTACTTTACATGATGTGGAGTTGATACTAGGCATACCTATTTATAGTGGTGTTGTAGATGTTTAATATTTTATGGAACAGCTAGTCGGGATTGTACAGAGCGATTTGAGTTTTACCTACACTGGGGTGGTATAAATGCTCAGGAACTTGCATACATTGCAGAGGATCCCGATAATGGACTGTCTTCGGAGTTGAGGGCTGTATGTTACATTGTATACATACTTGGGAGTTCCCTCTTCATCGATAAGAGTGGGAACACCGTGCATGCCAAGCATCGGTCGATTGTGAAGAATATTCGAGGAGGTGGGAGTTTGGCATGGGGTGCAGCGGCACTGGCGTTCTTGTACCAGAATCTTGGTCAAGCCTCGTGTATAGATGCGACAAAGTTAGCTGGGTATTAGTCATTACTTGAGGTATTATTCACTTTCTTCATATCGTTATAATCTTTATCTTTAAAAATATATATTGTATGTTCATTGCTTTACATATATTTTTTATGTGTTTATTAGGCATAGATATACATATATTTTCCTATGTTTGCCCTAGCAGTGAGATTGGGAGAAGTTAGGTAAGCCCTACATCCAGCATTACGAAATGTTGGGTACAAAATCTGAGCATAAGTTATTAGACATCTGCCTACGGCTAGATGTCATGACAACAGAGGAGGTACGTTGGACACCATATAAACCTTCGGAGATACAGAATGTATTGGTTTCTACTTGGCATGGCATGCTTGGATACTGCGAGTATATAGAGCCATACATGCCCAATAGAGTTATTCGATAGTTTGGATGGCAGCAGTGCATTCCAGCACATTCTATTCGACGATTAGAGGCTCACAGCCTATCTAATAACAGGATGTATGTCATGGAGAACATATTTATAGAGGCTTTATGGCTAAAGGCAAGATCACATCTACTTACGGAGTCTTGGACTAATGTACACCATACCCTCGAGTCGATGCACACATGATTACATGCTATGGTTTATCTATTGTGTACATCCTAGGATACAAAATCCTGACAGACTTCCACGTAACATACAATACCAACACCTGGGAGGCCATCACTGTCCGTTGTCCTCGACATGATAGCTCTTTTCATAGATCCCGATACTAGTGATTCGAACAGGATGTACAGAGAGATATGTCGTATCATTCAGGAATTTTATCTTCATAGTGATTAGATGTCATATTTATTTGGACATTTGGACCTTTCTTTTATTATGTACCCATGGTGGTATCGGTCCTTTTATGTATTTGTACTATTATGTATTTAAGTCTTGTTGTTTCTATGATGCTTATTACTCTATGCTTGGATTATATTCATGTAATGACTACGATTTAAATATTTTTGGTAAATTTTCTAGAAGTAAATATTCTTATAAACGCTCCTTAAATAAAGGCTATACGTATGATGATAATTAAAATAATTAGAGTAAGGCAATAATAAAGTTAATTACAATAATCACTAAACGTTAACGTGAATGGAATCTCCTGCTGGATATGCTCTAGTATAACTCGTATTCCAATCTGCAATCCTATCCAGATAAGGTTCAAACCAGTCACTAACTCGATCATTACAGTGATATTGCCACTGCACGTGTAAAGGTGGCAATGAGTAGTTACATTGCATATGCATCTGTAAAACACAATAAATACATAATATGAATAATAATATTAGAGATTTTAAACTTAAAAAACAACACGTGAAAATAAAGTTTCACTAACCGCAATAAAATGTTGATAACCTGCCAGGTGACCGACAATGATCATAGCTCCAGTTTGATCCATCTGTGAGTATAAAGAAAATACAATCATAGAACCTATTCGTGCAATTAGGATCGCACACAAATTGAATGCATGTGCATTGACATAAAGAGAATCGGGTGTATCCAACCAATGTGATGAAGGCGCATGTCCTTCAAGCCACTGATATTTGTGTATGAGTTCATAATATCATTCTACTGATCCAAGCAGTGAATTGTACATATTTAGATTATGTTCCAACTCAAAAGACATTCGCCTAAGGACCTCAGACCATTGATGTTTTCATCCCCTTCTAAGTTTTTGCAGTTTTTAATAACAGGATATACGAAACATGGAAAAACATCAGGATAAGGGAATGTAAATCCAGTAGATGGATCTATAACCGAGCCAGCTGATGATAAAGAACTCCGTCTTCTGCTATGCCCTCTACCTCTACCCTTAGGAGCCCATGGCGGTCTGCCTCTCTCACGGGATCCCAAACCAGATCCTGATCCAGACCCCGATCCAGATCCGTTTGACTCTGTATCTTTTTATGTGCAATAGATACTTGCTCCCAATATAACTTGTCCCTTTTTGTAAAGTCAGTCTTCCATCATCCTTTGGTAACTGTAACCTCAGAGGCAGATGTCAACAACATACCAGGATCATCGGGCAAAACTAGACTTAAAACCCCTTTTGCAAGACAACGCATCTACCTAACTTTGGATATGGGTCCTGTACTAATATGATCTAACAGAAAGGGAAGATCACGCGTCTCAGTATCTATGTCCTTCTCTTGAGAAGACGTATGGGTCCCCCCAATTTCAAGTACCGTCCAAAAAGAGTAAATATCAGACAAATTAATAGGGAGCATGTGTTCGTACCGTGTAATCAACTTGCATGAACATGGGAGTCCGTGTGATGTCCTTAAATAGTATCCGCACTTATTCTTCGGATCATCAATGATCTCTGGAACTCTCTTTAACTCAACCCGAATATTCTTCGATGCCAGATGACTAATGTTATTACTTATATTTTTTAATATAGGATTACTCTTGCCATTATACTTTTCTTTAAACCTAAAATACTCCAATGACTTCTTAATCTTAGAAATTTGACCTTCAATCATGGAATCAATATTAAGGAAGATTGTGTCCAAATCACCATGGCATGTTGAAAGCCACTGTTTCAAAACTGAATGTTCACTCTCAACTCAGTTGGTGGTCTCTACCCTGAAATGCAATATTTTACTTGTCCAAACTCTAACAAATTTGTGAGCAAGTGGATTCCACCCATATTAAACAAATAATGCAAAAAATCAAGCCTTTTATGCCACTTCATGTGCAAAGCATCCAATCTTTTATAGTACTCCGCCTCATCGACTTCATTGAGCAATTTATGCCATGTGTCATTTATGAACCATGATGCCACCTCTTCATTTTTTATCATCTTAGTGAATTTTATCAAGAAATTTTGATTTATGTGCCTTCTACATAGTATGTGCTAGGATCTATTTTGAATACCTTCTCGATTACAAGCATTAAACCATTTTTCCTATGCGTAATAATCACCACTGGTTCATGTGTATTAGTATTTTCCTTATTCCCTACTGACATTGATAATGTAAAATATAAGTAATTAATCTGCTATCTATACGTTGTAGCTTGCTCATTCCATATGAATGCAGTTGTACAGTGAAGTTCTTATCGGTCAGAGTCATCCCGACGGCCTCCAACAATGGCATATTATACCTAAGTAATAAAATACAAAAATTTTAACTTTCAAACTAAATATCATTAATTTATTATAAATATTAATTATAAATATTAATTCAACATAAGTGTTTATTAATTTAATAAAACCCTAAACTATTAAACTTAAACTAAATTAATAAATATGGAGTAATTCATTTAAATAAACCCTAAATAATAATAATTTTTAAAATAGTTTTATATAAAAAAAAACTCTAAACCCTAAAAAAATAAACTAAACAATAAATTAATAAAAAATTAACTAATTCAACAAAATGTTTATTAATTTATTATAAATATTACTTAAACGATCACGATTCCTTTAAAATAATATTAATATTTTAACTTAAACAATTAATATATATTTAATATTCACATCTACACTTAACAAAATATATTAAACAACTTACTTGTTTGTTTTATATGTCGTATCCATTATCAGTACATATAGCTACGTCCTTATCATTTGAATCAATGTTGGGTGTGCAACAACAATATCACTAAGCAAGTTGTTCTTGTCATAGTTTCTATAAAAGACCGTATAACCCCGTTGAGCACTTAAATAAAGCACTTCTTCTACCGTGTTGTGCCCCTGCATCATTTTCTTCTTCATCTTTGCAAGGACATTGTATATAATTTGTGCACTACATAAATTATATGGCATTTATATTATTAAAACTTAAACACAATTTTAAAAATATTATAATAACGTAAATGTAAAACGACATACCTCACAGCACAATCCGAATTTTGTTCTCGAAAAAAACATAACATATTACGTGGTGGCATATGACTCTTCTTAAATTGCTCGGTCTATTTCAATTACTCCTCCGTCAGTCTTGTAGCCTGAGCATAACCGTGATGATAGACACCTATTGCATGGTAGTGCCTCACATCGTGTACGAATAAATTGCCATTTTTCACTCATCGCCATTTTCTTGTCTTTTAATTTAAATGGGCAACTACACTTTTTAGTTCCATAAGGACCCCGCCTTTTTTGGGAACTTCTTTTTCTTCATCATCAACTTTCGGCTTCGTTCTTGATTTCTTTACACCTCTATACTCGCAAGACAATGTAACATACGGTCGATGGTCGGAAGTTCTTGATGCCAAATATTGAGTGATAATCAAATATGTATTCACTTCCATCGTCATTTCTTTTACCCAATCTACCAATTCTATTTTTGAATTAAATAATCGATCAGTCGCAAAAGCATATTCTTCCGGTTCTATAAATTCTTCAAATGTACTCGAATCTGCGTCAGTCTGTTTCATTAAAATATAATACGAAATAAATTAATAATTCAACTTATATAATTAAAAAATTATAAAAAGCATAAAAAAACATTTAATAGTTAAAAAAACCCCCCACTAATATGAATTTCTTCCGAGTGGGCGAGATTCTCTAAGAAATTTTGCTTTTGTGTTTTTTTACCTCAAAATCGATATTTTTTCGCAAGAAATCTTTAAAATCATCCATATCTATCTTCAATTTGTGTTGAATATAAAAGATTTGAGTTTGGAGTTAGAAAGAAGTTAAAAAGAATTGGGTTTAGTGGGAGAAAATTAGTGGGAAAATGATTTTTTTCGCGCTACCTTTTTAGATTCCTGAATTGATTTTATTACCCCCTATTTCATTCTCATGAATGATCATCACTAATGAAAATAATTTCTATTGACCGCATATGGCATGCCTTCATGCGCTTGTATATGCATTAGTCCATAACCCCATTGGGTGTCTCCACCAAGTCCAAGATAGGTTCAAACCCTTTATATATAACATTCTGAGTTAATGTTATATTTAGTCCGTAACAAATTTTTGTTTATGAGTTTGGTCCCTAATTTTATTATATCATTTCTAATATAATATCATAATATTTTTTAATAAATTTTATTAAATAAAAGATAAATTAAAAAAAAAAAAAAAAAGAAAATTAACGTCAATTAAATTTTGTCTAAGTTAACAAGAATAGAGACCTCCCTACAGAAAAGTTAGAGACTTAAGAATAGAGATAATAATAATAATAATAATAATAATAATAATTGTTGAAGATATTACATATATATATATATATATGATTCTCCTAAATTCTATATATCTTATTTTAGAATTGGTATTATTCTTATTTTATAAATTTGTGAATTTTTTTAATAGTATTCTATTATTACTTTGTATCCAATAAAAAGCATTCAGCATTTCTTCCCGCATCCTAAATTTCTTAATACTAATGGTGGCAAAATAGTAATTTAGTGGTAAAAATACTACTTAGCAAGCAAAGGTTCTGGGTTTGAATCATATCACTTCTCTCAATGTATAAAAAAGAATAATGATAATGATAATAACAATAATGTTATAAATTAAATAATATTTATGAATGTTGATAAAAAATAAAAATATATGAGATAAAGTCTATCTCTTGAAGAGATATATATTCTGAAGATATAGACATCCTAAAGATATAGATATTCTAACGATAGATATCTTGAAGAGATAGAATCTAATTAAGAGATAATGATAGAGTTTTAATCTTATCTTAGATATGATTAGATATGATATCTAACCCCCTATTCCATCTCTATCTCTTGTATCCCCTAAGCACTATAAATAGGGCCCTAGACCTAGAGTTGTGAACACACCTCAGAGAAAGAAATCAATAAAAGTTCTCTTATTTTCTCAGTACTCGTCTCTATCTCATTTTCTTCTCTATTTATTCATCTAGTTATTGTAGATATTTTCTCTTTATTTTCTTTTTTATAATTTACAATTTATATCGATCATTCTATTGTGTTGACAACGCTGCGCCAATAAGTTTCATAGCATGTTATTAGCACGATACTCTACAAAGAGTTATTGCCTCCTTCGAGTTAAGAAATTTTGTACCAGTATTGTCGTGCCACTAAAATTTTTAAGTATTTAATCAAGGCAGAGAGGTACTTCTTTTACTTAAATCTTAATTATAAAAGTTGAACTCTTAACTCCTGATACTCTAGAAAAAATATATTTCTTTTGATAATTATATATGTAAATTCATCTGGATATATGAGGTCTTGAAGACACTACTAAATATCATTAAGGCACCACAACTATTAACTCTAATATATTTTAGAGAAAATATAACGCCACTAGAAGTTGGTTGTTATTGATTTTAAATCAACTATACAACTACCAAAAATTGGTTATTATACAAACACCAGTTGTATTTGGTTGTACTTGTGGCTAAAATATTTTATATTTATCAGTAGCATACTTCTATTACATATAGACTTTCTCCTAAATCAAAATTTAAAGAGAAAATATTATTAATGATGTGATCGAGAAGATGTTCTACCCTTATCATAACTCAAATATGATCGTGCAGTAGCAATATTGAGAAAGATATTTTTCAACATTTTATTAAAGTAGTCTCCCTTCCTCTTGAGACTAAACGGGAATTGAGTAATTGATAAAATATTGTGATACTGGAGGACCAATTGATCTCATGTCATTCCCTGAGTGAATGCATTAAACTTATAATTTATTTATAAAATAAATTTTAGTCGCGATCACAACTGTGGTATAAATATTATTTATAGTTACCACAATGACTCAATAAACTTTTAATATATGGACTTAACCAAAAGTGAAAATTATTGAGAGAGGGAAAGAGAATATATGTTTCAACAATTCATCATAAAATAATTGTCGATGTGATTCGTTCCGTACCTGGAGTACGCCATTTGAATTGTCTTTAAGCATCGTCTAGGAAGGGATATGAAAGTGTTGTTTACTTCTTGAATTTATGCTAATGATAATTGTGATGTTATTAGTTATGACGTCAAAATGGCACATACAGATTATCCTATAATTTTTCTTAAAATCTATTGTGGTTGTTAAATATTTTTCAAATTATCAAACTATTTTTTTTGTATTCTTTATTTTAATGTTTAGCATTAATATTTTATATAATATAATTGTGAGATGAAATATCTTTAATTAATTATGGTGATGAAGACATGGTACATAAAAATCCAAAAATATAAATGGTTGTACAAAAATTCAGAAGAATTGATTGTTTAAAATTCCAGAAGAGTTAGACAATTAAAGACTTCAGAAGCTAGTGTATCTCAGCACAAAAATATCAAATTTGTAATGCATTTTTCTCCACAAAGTGTCATAGAAAATTAGTTTTAGTGTCGATAATATTTTTCATCATTTTGAGACAATGGATAAAAAATATGCATCAATGTTAGTGTTATGTGGAACAAATACTAATATTTATTTGTATTGCACCGATTAAATAAGTTTGAGATGTAATTGTTCAATAGATTATTGAGTTAAATAATTTATTATTAGCATGACCGGTTTGACCGTCTTCGATCATTAAAATAATATTTAGAAATTTATAAAATAATATGGAACCAGAAGTTTCCTAATTCGATGAATTCTATTTACTACTTATTTTAAATGTAAATATTATTATAAATATCACCATTACTACTTTAGGGTTGAATATATTACTTTGGGACAAATACGAAAAGTTATTATTTGATGCATCGATAAGATAGTAGTGTGAATATTATTGACTCGTAACCTTTAATTTATGATGTCTTAATGAGCTCATACTTCAAATTTTCCAAAAGATACAATTTGTCCTAATTAATCGGGTGTGATATGTATGTATTGATATTAGCATTGAACATTTTGCAGAATATGTTCATACACTAAATGGTCCTGTAGACTATAAATACATTAATATAAGTTATTATAAATGCAGTAGTACTCGTTTCGTATTTTTTTCAATAAAGTATTATATATACTCCTTTTCGTTATTGCTTTATAGTGAGAAACCAAGTATTGTCATCTATGAATTAAATGTACGCTATTCATTTTTATTTCTCCATCAAAAAGTAGATGAGCTTATATTTGTTGGACAAAAAATATCAAAAGAGATATTCATAATTTATTGATTTTGACTATCCCAACATTAAGAGCAGAAAACATGTTCTTGAACCGAAAATTTTTAATTACTCATATCTCATCTTGACATTTATATGAGATTTGAACTTGAAGTGTAATCTCAGAAGGATAGTTTTGAATATTGATTTATGATATGCAAACTATGAAATAAGCATTAATTATGATTCTTCATAAAGGCTATACATTACTTATGAAGAAATATTTTCTGGTGCAGAATATGATTACTTTTCATAATAGCGCCCAAGACAATTGATATACATTTGTCTATGTGATTATTTGATAACATACTTATATAAAGTTCCTGATGGACTAAATATGCCTAAAGCATATAAGTAAATTGTTCTAAAATAACATAATATAACTAAGTCTGAGTGAATTATCATTGAAAATTATTATGAAAAGATCGAGTATGTCCATGTATAAGGAAACATTTATTCATCTTGGTTCACATATATTACTTTGTGAATTGATATTTTTATTTTACAATTTGTTGATTAACAATCTGATGAACTAGTGTACTCCACATTATGGGGTAATATTAGTAATAAAAGAATGATATCATATGAGTATATCATCTACCCATAGGAATAAGTGAACCAGAAGTTCACAAGATTATTCATTTGCAAATAATTGTAAATCGTGCTCTTGTGGCTGCAAAATCTACTTTAGCTTTGCCTTGTACATTCCACGTGTAATATCTGCTTGTGATTAATATACAGATCGCTTTATCTTTTTAAAAAAATTGTGAATCAAATGTTTTATATATTTTTAACAAATTTATGAGAGTTTTTAATAGATACTCTTATTTGGGTAGATGTCATAGAAGGACAATAAATTTCATAAATTTAAATAACACTGGAAGTGCAATATACTTCTTGATTATAAAGATAAGTCATCTAAAAAAATAGCATTATATGAACAAATGTTATTCCAGAAGAATAAACAAAGACAAATATGATGATTAAGAGTTCTGAGATCAAGCTTTTCTCTTTATTCATAAAATTGAACATTCTGAAAATATTTTACATGGACATGGCGCATATTACTATTCTAAGTCATTGAGTCACTAGATATTGATAGAGATCTTCTATAAAAAAATATTGAAGAATTATTAGTTGGTCCTGAAGTACCATGATCCGACATATCTAGTGCATAAATATACTTATTTCATGCAAGTAAATGGTTATTATGGTTCTTCTCTACTAATGACTTTGGAATATACATATCGTTTGATATCTCTTTCAAATTATTATCTCAAAATTTGAGAAACAATCCAACTCTAGCAATATGGATATATAAGATATTGATTATTTACATGATCAATACAAAGCACGCCATGCATTGATATACACTATGATTATGTATATAGACATATATATAGTAGCCACTTCCTTGACTTGTGTTTACGAAATAAATAATTGTGATAGCTAACTAAAAATGTATGTAATTAGGATGAATAAATTATTATATTCGAGATATTTATATATCGTTTTAGATGAAACTCGAATTATATTATTGGAGATGATATAATGTTTGAGGATATATGAAAGTAGATAAGACAAAGATATCTATTTATGAGGTCCAGAAGAGATACAACAATGAATGTGCAAACAAGTTCGATTACTTAAATCTGGAAGATATATCCACCAAGACATTAGTGACAACAACACTTGAGATAGTTTTTAAATGCACAAGTTTAGAAATCTCAAGTGATTTTACTCATCAAGGGGAATAATGTTTAACATAGAGAATGATGTATTATTTTTCTTTCACTAGAGTTTTTTTCCATTGGATTTTTATCTAGTAAGATTTTAATGAGACATGTTCTCTATTTAATGGACATCTAAGGGCGAGTATTATGAATTAAATAATATTTGTGTATGTTCATATGAGATAAGAATATTTGAGATAAAGTCTATCTTCTCAAGAGGTAGATATTCTTTTGAAGATAGATATATCTTGAATTAAGAAATAATAATAGAGTTTTAATCTTATTATAGATATGATACTTATCCTTTTACTCTATTCCTATCTCCAACATTCTTTAAGCACTATAAATAGAGTTATTGGCCTTGAGAGAAAAAATCATTTTCTTTTTTTTTATTCATCATGCTATGCGAACAGGTTTCATAACAAGTAAATAATAATAATAATAATAATAATAATAATAATAATAATAATAATAATAATAAAAAGGTAAAGGTATCCGTCCGGGCGAATTGGGGGACTGTATGAACTAGCGATGTGGGGATATTTGGGGTGTGGAGTGGAGCCTCTAAGAATTAGTTGGAGTGCGGGGCGGGGGGGGAGGGAGTGAGTAGGATATTTATTATTCATACTATCATAATTAATTCAATGGAGAGAGGGAGAGAGTGTGTGATGAATTTGTTGTGTGAAGTTGGCAAGCAAGCAAGCAAGCAAGGAAATGAAGATATCCGTCGGATTCCACTTCATTGCCAGCTATTCCATCTTTCAATCTCAAGTCACTTTACAAGCCCTCTCCCTATCCCCCCATCATTCTACCCTTATTCTATCACTCACTTTTCTCCATCCACCTACCGATATCATTCATTACTTTTCTTCTTCCACTTAAATTAAGGCCATTTCAACACTAATTTTTCTCAAACTAACGTGATTTTTATATGGAAATTTGCCAAAATACTCCCCGCAGATAGCATCTCCATATCATTTTTTTTCAATTTTTCTTTTTATTTTAGTCATTAAAATCTCAAATAATTTTACGTGTTGTTAAGATATTTTTTGGCAACGATAGTTCACATGAAATTTATGTTAACTATTTTAAAGGCAAAAATACCTATGTGAAGGCCTATGAGGAGTCCCACATGAGCTATTGGGACTTTAATGACTAAAAAATTTTAGGGTCAAACCATGTCTAGACTTTAACTTTAAAAACTATTTTAACCATTTTATCCTTTCAAATATTAATTTAAATCACGCTAAACTCTCTTACTTTATTAATTCATCCCCTCCTTAATAAATCACATGATTTTAATAACATTGATTCAAAATATCATTAAAGAAATGTCATATTTCTCTTTTTTTCTGTTACTAAACTTTATTTCTCTTTAATCTTACCATTCAACAATTTTTCAATTTTTGTGTCTCTTTTTATGCCAATTAATCACTTCTCATGTTGTAATATAGTTTGATTTTGCACATCTAACACATATAGTTAGGGATTATTTCACTCTTGATAAATGTTTCATATTTTTAAATCTCGTCAAATTATACTATATATAGTAATATAATGACATGAGTGAGGGTAAAAATTATTTTGTGACAAAAATAAAAGACAGAAAGAAAGATATAACTATCAGTCTAATATTACCTCCATTTCATAATATAAGGTTATTTGTTATTTCATACGGGTTAAGAAATATCTGAAATCGATGTGTTTTGTAGAGTAAAATACCTCGAACATACTTGTATTAATTTAATAAACTTTATCTCTCAAGATTTTATCTCTTATCTCCTATCTCCTCTCTCCACATTTCAAACTTTTATCAAATTTGAATGTGTTTAGGTTTTGAGAATTAGTAGGTGAAAAAATGTTTATAAAGGAAAATTACCTTATAATGCGAAATTCCAAATATGATAATTTAACTTTATATTATATATAAGACGGAGGCAGTAGCATTTTGAACTAATTTCCTTTTTAATAATATAATACTCTCTCTAGTAAAAAATATAAGAGTTTTTAGACCGAAAGATGATGGTTAAGAATACGAGGGGTTTTACAACTTTCAGTAAGCATTTATTGAACTTTTTTCATCTTTTCCCTTCTTTTTATTCATTTATTTCACTCCACTAATCTATCTCTTTCCTCATTTATGAAGGGTAAAAAAGGTATTGTAGTAAAAACATTGTTTTGTTTTTAAGATTCTTAATCTATGTGCAAAGGGTTGAAATCCCTTATATTCAGGGACGGAACTAGGGGTGGCTCGAGTGGGCTCAACCCCTCCCTTCCCCCCCGAAAAATTTTAAAAACATTAGAAATTATGAGTTTTTTACATTCAAGCCCCCCCAAAATTTGGAATTGTTTGAATAGTTTTATATTTTGAATGCATCCATTTTATAGACGAAATTTTAGCAAAATTTTTATTATTCTTCAGCCCCCAACCTTTTTGTTCTGGTTCTGCCACTGCTTATATTTATGATCGGTGGGAGTACTATATTACATCCGATCGAAAATACAAGTCCCTTTAGCCTATATTACATCCGATCGTCTTTTTAATTCTTAATTTGTAGATAAAGTTTAAAAAGACTTATATTCTTAATCGGAGGTGATATAATTTTTTGTTTTTCTAGGTTGAGATTGTATGACTTTTTTAGATAATTGTAAAGTTATTCACTTCTATATGATAGTTTAGATATGATTTTTCTTTAAAAAAAAAAAAAAAAAAGAAAATTTAGACATGACTTAGTTTTAAATATTGCCTCTTTTAAGTTTGATATAAGGATAATATACGAATGAAAAGAAGGGATCAAAGTAATCAAACTAAAATATTCGGCAATTGATATATTCACGGCTTCATTTTTAAATTGAGGAGAAATTTTTTGTTTATCCAATTTTACCCCTTGATAAATATTCTACCCCTCTTCACCATCTCTTCACTTCTTCTCCCACTGGTCACCGACACCTGAACCAGCACCGGCGACTTCTTCTACGCCTTACAGACTGGCGGCCTCTCTCTCTCTCTCTCTCTCTCTCTCTCTCTCTCTCTCTCAAATTGTTTGTCATGTCTATTTTTGGTCCTTCAAAACATGCATGCTGTCAGGAAATGAGCTTGTTTCAGCAAATCATAGGAAATGAGCCCAGATATAATCAATTGAAAACAAACACATTTTTCACATGATTAAGAGAATGAAACAAGCTCTTTGTACAAGGTTTTTGAGCAAATTGATTGGAGAAGTTTGTTACCTGCATATTTAAAACCCCATTGTATACACATGATTGGTTGTCTCCCTCCACACAAATATCTCAAACTTCACGCTCAACCTCCAGTACCAAACTAACACCTACTCGAGAAAAAAACCCAAAAGAAAAAATAAAATCCAAGAATTTATCAACAGAAAAAAAAGCACTCTAATTCAGAAGGCAACAAAAAGGAGAACAAAATCTCCGTGGGTTTCAAACTCTATCTATCAAACCATCACTGCAGACAAATCTTCTGGAAGTTTTTCTTGTTCAATTTTATCCATAAACACCCTTCGCTGACCGATAATTAAAGTGACTGAATGGACCAAAAAAATTAGAATGCTAATTTCCCAACGTATACAGAAGTAAAGAAAAAAAAAAAATGCTTTTTTTGATTGAATTCGAGTGAGAGCATATAAATTGAGTCTCAAGGAGAAAGGAAGAGAAAAATAAGAAGAAAGGGAAGCAGAGGGAAAATTGGGGGAAAAGTTTATTCTAACTAGAGGAATCTCTCCGTTAATGCTACATTCTGCACGAATCAAATTCTCATAATCCTTTCGATGGCTCCACGGCAATATGAGGCGGCTGCATGCAATAGATGGATTCTTTTTAGCTTCCGGAAACTTTTGGGCACATTAATTCATTTTTATATTTTATTTCTTTTTAACAAGAAGCAGTGAAGATTTTACAAGGGCAATATGGAGATTATAAAAAGATTTGCCTGAATTTAAAATTTTAGCCCCAATATATCAGTTCCCAAAAATTTGTCTATTCTACAGATGTTTAGAAGGCCAAATATCTAGATTTTCCTTATAAAACGTCCAAATCTTTCGACTCATGTTCGCTTACTAAATAATATTATTTAGTACATTTTCTAATACAATTTTTTTCATTGTAATTTTTTCTTAGGAGTTTATTTTTTATTATTAGGATTTATATTGATAACATTATTATAAAAGATGTGTATTAAAAAATATATTAAAAGATATACTAAATGACAAATTATACTATGAAAATTTAGGTACATCTAACTATGTGTATCCAGTTAGTGAAACTACGCAATTTTGATTATGTTTTATAATTTAACTCTTTTTTTCTCCTGTTCCCGTGATCTATTCTATCAACTTTCGCTAATTATCGGCGTTTCAATCTCCTCATTCTTTGTTAATTTTTTATCAACAGTCAACGGTGCATTATTCATTATCTGCAATTGTTTTTCTATGGAGAATTGTAAAAAACTCGTGTTTTGTCGTGTGTTGATGTGAATAATGTGAAATTTTGTGATGTTTTCAACCCTTTGTATGTGAAAATGGTGTATTGGTGATTCCAGAATCAGTGGAGGAATCAGTGGAGGAAGGAGTTTCACATAAGACATTATTTTTTTCCGTTGGTTGTTGTTTGGTAATTTTTGTGTTTCTGTATGTATGTGTGCTTAGTTTTATAACTAGTAGTGCCTAATTTTTCAACTAGTGGGGTATCTATATTTATAACCAGTGGTGACTTCAACTTTACTATTTTGTTTCTATATTTTGATTTTTTTGTTGGTTTTCATGTAATTTTTTTTTTTTTTTTTAGCATTTCAATCTTATATTACTTTTAATATAGCTAGGGTTGTTTCATTATACTATGTTATGTATTTGAATTTCACTAGTTAGTTATATCTATTTTTATAATTGAGAATGTATACTTTTATAACTGAAAATGTCTATGTTTATAACTAATGGAGTATAAGTGTCTATTTATATAACATGGAGTACTTTATTTATAACTTTGAGTGGCTTATGTATGCCTCTAGTGTATAGCATACATAGTTGACATACTTTATGTATTGGTGCCATTTTTAATGATAATTGATACTTATTTTTACAAATAGTTGTACAAATATTTTCATAATCAAGAGTGACCATAATGTTAAAAATGCAAAATGGTTGTCAGTAAGTAGATAACCTACTTTTGCAACTTTAAATGTGTAATTTTATAACTGTAAGTGCCTATTTTTATAATTGTATGTGTCTACCATGTATGATATACAAGTTGACTTACTTTACTTGTTGGTAGTCTTTTTAATAACATTGATGCTTATTTTTACAAGGAGGTGTGCAAATTTTTCATAACCAAGAATAACTATAATATTAAACATGCAAATTGTTTACTATAATTAGGTGTCCCTACTTATATAATATAGAATGCTTTATTTTATAATTGTGAATATCTATTTTTAAAATTGTATGCCTACTTATGTAACATAGAATGCCTTATTTTATAATTATAAATGTTTATTTTTCAAATTATGTATCCCGTAATTTTTAAGAGTGCATAAAAAATTTTTTTAAAAAATGAAACATTTGTTAAAATGGTGCGGGTAATTTATAAGCAAAGATGAGACTGAATTTAACTTTTTTTTTTTTCAATTCATCCAGTTATTAATATTACGTCATTTTTTGACGAAGCAATTTTACCAAATGTGTCCGGATGTATAGTATAACTACCCGTACCGATCAGTTTCTTTGAACCTTGAATTCCGACCGCTACGAGGTAAAAGAAAAAAAATTCCACAAAAAATAAAAATAAAATGTTAGCCGCTTCAACTTGGCTCGATAAAAATAGTTAATTCACAAGGGAAAAAAGGAGCTTTCTTCCGTCATGTGGAAATTGACGTCACCTTCGCGGAGTGAGATGAAACACAATCCTGTCCGTCCATTTATTTTGATTGACAAAGGATGAATTGCATGGGATCATAACCTTGAGGAAAGTAAGGGGTGCATGAGGACTGCCACGTAGCCACTTCACTTCGGTGGCGAGCTTTACGAGCCAGGCGTCTCTCTCTCTCTCTCTCTCTCTCTCTCTCCTCGTATCGTATCTGAGTCCTAGTGTGAGAAGTGTTTCTTTCTTCTCTCTCTCTCTCTCTCTCTCTCTCTCACACCTCCAAAATGCCTTTGTTCAATCAATTCATTCATTCATTCTTTCTTCCAGATTCTATAAGCTTCTGAATATTTCTCCACTCAGAGTTTCTCAGATTCTCTTCGCCTTTCGTGATTAGGAAAAGCGAAAGTTTTTTTTTTAAATTCTAGTATCAGTAAATTATTTCCTTTTTAATTCAATTGTTGTTTCAAATTCGAGTTGATTCGAATCTGTCATTCGGATCTTTTGCGATCTTCACCGCTTTCTAGTTTCTGATCGATCGGTTTACTCGTGAATTGAGCAGCCAAGCTGTACGATGACCTTTTGTTTATGTTATTTTCCACATTTCCCCCCTTTTTTTATCTTCCGTATAGATTAGTTTGGCTACTGAATCTGTTTTTGTTATTATTGGAATTGTGTGTAGGGATCAGTTTTTTCGAGATGTCGTTTCAAGGTTGGGCGATTCACAATCTTTGATAGTAAGATCCGATCCATACTTACTGTGTAATTGAGTATCGGTTTGTTCCATTTCAGGAAATGTCAATAAGGATTATGAGAAATTCATAGGTTAAATTGACGTTTACAACTACCTTGCGGAAGTGGAATAAATATTTTTCTCGTTTTAATTGGAATAACCTTGATTCTTCTAATTTTAGTTATTTGTATTCACTAATACCCTAGCTGATGCTGTTGTGAAGCTTACTAGAGCTTTAGAACATTCTGGTAGAGTTGTTCGATTTGATATGCTCGACTGAAGATATAAAATATTAAACGATTATTATTAGTGTTTAAATAATTGCTTAGATGGGTTGCTACTTGGTTCTTTTTCCGAATCAGGGATACATGAAGCCAGGCTTGTTATATTTACAATTTGCTCCTAAGTATGATGTATGGCGGGTTTAATTGTTTTAAGCAGAAAAATGATCTCTTTATCAGGTCAATAATTAGGTGGGCTACCAGTTGCTCATTTAGATGTTATGCAGCAGCTGCCCAAGGTCTGTGTTTATACAAGCTGGGCATACTGGGAGATACCCTGAGATAAGACGATTCCTTACTGGCTGGAGAAGTCTGAATGCAGCCCGAAGCTTAACTTATCTGAAGGACTGCAAGTTTACAACAATAAGAAAGATGATGGTGGAAACTGGCGCTAGCGCAAATGCCAAAGGAGGACCTGTTGTTGATGTCTTACCTGAGAAAGACGATGATGGTGGATATGCTAGTGGAGGATGGAAGAGGTGATTGAATTTCTAAGCATAATTGATCTTCATAATTTTCCTTCCTTTTATTGTTAAATACTTTAACTTACTGTTGGCTGCAAAACTGGGGAACCGTTTTTTCTAATTAAATATGCACCGTGCTTCGAACCTAATGAAGACAGTATTTGAAGAGATCCACTGCTTTTGAAGAAGCAAACCCCGAGAAATGGGCGATCTTATCTAAATTTGCTGTATTTGATATGCTATATTTTCTTTTCTGCTAATGGATCCGTTCCTTCTGGGAAAATATCTGGAGGTGGTTGGACTCTGTAGGTGTCAAAGATTTGCTGCTTGTATACTAGACTTCATAAAGTTGGTTCTCTTGCCATAGCTAGAACTACTACGATGCATCTCAAATTCCAAAATTTCCACTACACGATCATGCATATGACTTATTCACTAGTTCTTTGACTCGTGGGATATCATGCAGTTGCCTTATCCTTGTTATGTTGCAGTTCTATAATGTTTGGTTGAGTAGAGAGTATTTCATGTGGTTTTAAATGTGTCTTGCTTCTTAATTAGTGAATATTATATTTTCATGATAGGGAGTATTGTGCATGCTCTCAGCTTGTAAAAGCTGTCTTTTTGTAGTGCATGGGATTAGGTGTTTGATGCCGTCATATGGTTTTCAAGAATGAAAGCTGTCACCTGCATTAAGTTCATATGCAAAAGGATAGTAACATCCGTCATCATCCTCTTTGTGGAAAATGATACATCAGTGTTACTGGAAGCATGCATTTTTTGCTCCGTACTTTGCAATTTGGCATCATATCCACTTTTAAAATTGCTTTAGTGTCTACTTGTTCCTATTGAACACCTTTCTTCTGGTATGCTTATTTTCCTTATTCTTGGAGATGGTTTCAATATTTATTTTAATGGAAGTATCTCATTTTATGGTTGTAAATAAGAATTATATGTTGCATTAGATTTACATCACATCAACTTGCTAGATGTGGGTACATTGAACGCATGCTTCTCTGTATATTGATGTGTATATAAAGCATATATCTGGTGTGATGTGTACTCACTTTGAATCTCCTGTGACTTGCAGTGAAGATGGAAGACTTTTGTGTGGATATTCGAGTTTTAGAGGAAAGAGAGCTAGCATGGAGGATTTCTATGACATTAAAACCTCCAAAATTGATGGACAAACAGTCTGTCTGTTTGGGATATTTGATGGTGAGTTCCACTTGTATTTCTTTTCCCAGTCATAATCTTGAACTATGTCACACATCGTGAGAAGTGGTCGAAGTTGAAGTTCTATACCATAATATATCGAATCATTTACAAGATATCATACCGGTAGAATCATGGTTCCTGGGGATTGGAACCATTTTTGTTGTCAGAATGAGCATTACTTGTGATCTGCTTTTTTTTTTTGGGGGGTGTGGGTTGAAAAAATGAAAAATGTAATCTCCCAAGACTCTTAAGAAGTAGCAAAATTGAAACATAATTAAGGAAAATGATGCCAAAATTATTTATCTCAATCAAAAGACGGTGACCATTCGAGCGTTTCACCAGCAAACATCGGAATGATATTCCCAGATGCATATGAAAATGATTCTGGTACCTTCCATGGCGTTTTTCTCAACTTAATCTTCGTTTTGTTTCTTGGAAGTCCATAGAAGTCGGGACCATTAAAGCTCGTGGGGGGTGTGGGTTGGTGTTGGAACCATAGGAGTTCGGGTCCCTCAAGATTTAGGTTGCACTACTGTCGTTTATCAGATGCTCACTTCCCAATTGGTCTTTGGGAACATATACATTTATATGGGTTCGAGACTTTACAAATGACCACATTTCTCTATTTGTTCTTTTGTTTACTTCTCAACTTGACCAAGAAGTTTCCCCCCCTTTTCCTCTATTAATGTGGTGTTTCTACAGGTCATGGCGGTTCTCGTGCTGCAGAATTTCTGAAGGAACATCTTTTTGAGAACCTCATGAAACACCCGGAGTTTACAACGAACACCAAATTGGCCATAAGTAAGTAGAATTATTTGATGTGAACTGCATTGCGCTGGTCCTTTTACTGCTGTTTGATGATATTTTCATTGCCATCCTGCAGCATTCTTGTAATGTTGCAGGACACTGCTACTGTTGGATGCATTAAATTTATTGTGGAAACTGAGCCTGTAGAATAGCCTGCTACATGTGCCTTGTTCAAGTGTGTTGGGTTCCTGGCTGTTTAGGTTCTATTTTCTTTTTCTTTTTTGTTACTACCCCGGTCTGGTTGGGAGGGGACACTCATATCTTCCTTTTGCTTTGCACATGATGTTTAAGACATGATGACAATTTCAGGTAATACATATCAGCAGACGGACATGGACTTTTTGGAGTCTGAAAAGGATACCTTCAGAGATGATGGGTCTACTGCTTCAACTGCAGTTCTCGTTGGCAATCATTTATATGTTGCCAATGTTGGGGATTCTCGAACCATAATTTCGAAAGCTGGAAAAGGTAAACTAAGCCTTAGTGCTTATTTGTCTTTCTATACTTCCAAGGCTTTTAACCATTATTCATGGAGGAAAGATCTGGATATTAAAGGTGTCATGTTCACAATGTTAGTGCTCTTCTGGATATGTAAACACAGCCAGGCCCATTCTTGGACCTTTTTTTTTGTGTTAATAATGGTCTTTAAAATTACTAATGCAAAAGCTCGAAAGAAGTCAGATTGACTTATGTTCTATATTTAATGTTTTAAAATATTCTTTTCTTTTCTAGTTGGTAGATGTTCATGCTGGTGCTGTAATCAGTGGCGGAACCAGGACAAAAAAGTTGGGGGGCTGAAGAACAATAAAAATTTTGCTAGAGTTTTGGGGCATTAAAAAAATTTTCTGGGGGAGCTTGAATGTAAAAAATCCATAATTTCTAAAGTGTTTAAAATTTTCGGGGGGTGGACTAGAGCCCACCTGAGCCACCCCCTAGTTCCGTCCCTGGCTGTAGTACCTTGAAATGGTTTTCACTATATTTTATGTAGTATAAGGAATTTCATGTTTCAAAGCATGTGATCAAAACAATTGCAATCGTGCGCCGTTTGCTTCTGGTTTCTTGTGTAAGACTTATTTTCTGGTGTGGCAGCAATTCCACTCTCTGAGGATCACAAACCAAATAGAAGTGATGAACGAAAGAGAATTGAAAGTGCTGGAGGTGTGGTAATGTGGGCAGGTAAGAACCCCACTAATAACATTGTCCTATTCATACGTGTGAATGTGCAAAATCTAAGAATGTAAGGTTATGACAAGATTTAATGAGTTAATCCAATTTTGGTAAGGATTTGGGATATTTGATCTGCTATAATCTTGGTTTATAAGCAAATGAGGGTAAGGAGAATGATCGTTGATGTTTTTATGTGATTTGGAGCTAACTAAATTTGATATGCCTATTGTGATGGATCTTATAGTAAATAGCTTTAGCTCTATCCGAATACTTTAAAATCATTAAAAATGATAAATGCATGAACAAAATGTGTTAATCACTATATTTAGTTGGACATCATTAACTGTTACCGTATTTTTGGAAACTTCTTTCAGTTTCACATTTATATTTGAGATCATTAATTCTTGATAGGGAATGATCTAATTTAAGTTGGGTATAAGAGTGTTCTGAAAATGTTCTGAAACTTATCTTCAGGCACATGCTAGAAAATGATGTTAAATAGAAGTGCCAATGTGGGTAGTTCATTGGGTATTTGATGTATTTTCCAGGAACATGGAGGGTTGGTGGTGTTTTAGCTATGTCTCGCGCATTTGGAAACCGCATGCTGAAGCAATTTGTGGTTGCCGAGCCTGAGATTCAGGTAATTATTGAGGGCATTTTGCAGGTACTTTACATGTGGATGGTTGCCATGTGATGTGGTGTTCACACCATTTCCTAAACCCATGGTATGAGGGCCAAATAAAAGAAATTTTACAGGCCGTAGCATGTACTATGGTGCAACTTTGGTCTTCACATTAGTTTCTCTTTCTTTCAAGGTTGAGCATGTAGATAAAGCAAAGGAGCTGTGTTGCTGTAATTTTTCTTTTCAGCAAATGATTTATCATGAATTCTGTCCATTCTATAGGATCTGGAAATTGATGAAGAACTTGAATTGGTTGTTCTGGCAAGCGATGGACTATGGGATGTTGTGCCAAATGAGGTTAGCCATATGATTTTGGTTTTGAAGTAGTTATACTAATAATAGAGTACATATTTATGCATAAATTATGATGGTTTTGACGAAAGGCAATATTCATTGATCTTACCCTTAACAGCATTGAGATGTTCTAATTGCTGCATGGCTTTGGGTTTCAAATCATGAGTGCTTCCGCACAAGCTTTTATGGTATTTGGGATTGAAACATGTATCAGTAAAAATGAGTTTGTTGCTTAGCTTTTCAACTTCTAAAGTAGTTACATGCAGTTAATTGCATATGCTGTTTTTTCCAAATAGGAAATTTTCAGTGTATATATATTGGAGATATCCTGCAAATATTCTTCTATAATTGATTAGCAGTACAAGCCCCTTATCCAGCCAGGAGAAGCAGCAGCAAACTAAAGAAATGGGGTTCACGCTTACTGAAGTCAAGGGTCCTGGCCGTTACATACTAATTGGTGTTGTAGGTAACAGTCTGCTGTCTGTTAGTGTATGTATTCTCTAATGCATGTTAGTAATTTGTGGTCAGGATGCTGTCTCACTTGCTCGATCAGAAGAAGAACCTGAGGCAGCTGCTAGGAAGTTGACAGAGACGGCTTTTACCCGTGGTAGTGCTGATAATATCACTTGCATTGTGGTGAAGTTTCACCACAAGAAATCAGACCTGGAGCATTCACGATCAGAGGATCCCAAACAGGAATAGTTGTGGAAATTGCATGTGCAGTATTCTTGCAGTTTTAGGTATATTCGGATGGCAGGAAATTGGCAGTTGTTACTGCTGAATATGCAGATTGATTGAGAAGGCAGCAATTTGTTAATTCATTGGTTTCTTCTTGTTTAGCTCATCAGGTTGGTGGTGTATGTGCTTGGTTGTCTTGGCGTGGTTGTGGATGTGTATTTTGTTGTCCTAATTATAGTGATGGCTATTGTAGCTTAAAATTGAGTAAAAACCTCTTTAATCGTCCCTTCCTTCAGCTTTGGTTCTTCTTCAAGCCTCCCTCAATCTTTCTCATTGCTTATTATTGCTCATGTTCAAGTGTGTGTTTTGAACTTATAATAGAGTATTTTTCAAAGTCTTTTTGAGTGTAGTCAGGGTCATCATATATCCTTGATTTCCTTGTTTGTGTGGAAGGGGCAAAGCAAGTGAGAGATAGAAATGTTGTATAAATGGTGCAATGTGCTTAAAAGAAAAGACTCCCCAGCTTGTCTTACGACAGAATAACTGAGGCTTGAAGATACTAAATAGATGAACAATCAATCACAGGAAGAAGACTCGGATTGAGGTGGAAGTGGTGTCCTCAACTCAAGCAAGCATTGTCTGACCGTAGTGTAGTGGTAGTGGTCTGTCGCCTTAAGATACCGAGTAAATTTGTAGCCATGTGTGGAAAGCAGAAAATTTGAAACTCAGTATCATACTATATCATCAGTAACAGAACCTCTGAAAATATGGTTTTGATGACACATAGAAGAAAGTTCCCCATCCAAACAAAAAAACAAAAAAAAAACAAAATGATGACATACAGACGGGAGAAGTTTTTGAAACTCTACAGAACCTTTGTCTGTCTCAATTTTTCTTTTCTGGAATTTGTGAATGTGATTTTGATGACAGAGAAAGGAGCAAAATCTGAAACTCTCAACTTGATGATATTATCAGTTATAGAGCCTCTGAATTTAATAATATGTAGAAAGGAGAAATACATTGTATAAATAAGACAAATGAATTACATGAGTGATGGTATCACTTATTATTATTATTATATAATAGTAAATGAGAAGCAGACAAATATATAATACGAATCAGTTAAGTGATGATATCATCAGGTACAAAAGTAATGGGAAAAGGAGAACAATATAAATCGATCGAGCACATAAGTAAGGATATTATTATAAGTTACTGAGATAAAAAATATCGAATGGCACAATATATAATTCAATTCATAAATTAATGATAATAGAAATGAGAAAACTTTGAAATTTTGAGCTGACAATGTTAATAGTGATAATTTAACGTGAAGGTATTAATTTGGTAGGAAGAAAAAAAACTCTCAAACTCTAAAGTTGATATATGGAAATAAGAAATATAAAATGATAAGACTTATATATTAATAAACAAGAAAAATGAGAAAATTAAACTCGATGATACTAAGTCAATTTGATAACATCAACTATTATCACTTATTTACATTGAAATGGGATAAACAGAAAATTAAATTTAATGGCATAAACTCATCTACAAAGATGAGACAAGGAGAAGTTTTAATATTTATGACATTAACACTTTTGCAAATGAGATAACAAGAAAATTAAGTTTGATGATATCAACTCCTCTGCACAGAAAACCAGAAGAAGAGAAAATTAATTCTTTTTATTAACAATCAGCATTCGAGCTAGGAGAATTTTCCATGGTCAACTTTACACATATTTCAATCTACTAAATTAACAAAACAATGAAAAAGGTAAACATCCTAGTCTTTTAGTACCAAAATAAGCATGCTCATATACTAGGAATCAAACAACAACCAAACCTCCCTCCCCCCTCCCAAAAGAAGAGGCAAGTAAATGCCTTTCCATTTTGTGTGTTTTTTCTTTCCATACGTTGGCTTGGCTGCATGAACCATGAGTACCTTTTAACTTGCTAATATGCTAATGACTACTTCTATTATTCAAATACTATTTTGACATGATAATTTGTTAATGAAATATGTAATAAAACATATAAATTAAACTTATATATATATAAGAGAAATAAAGGACAATAAACGAGATTATAAAGTTGGGGTGCATATATCTCGTTCTCTTTAAAAATATTTGAGCCCTCATCAATATTAAATCATTTAAACAAGAAAGATGACAACACAATATTATGTATTAAATAAACCCTAATTATTTTAAAGAAAAATAATAAATCAGATGATAGCAACAAGAATAATAAAAATGAAAAGAATAAAAGATGTTTTCATAATCAATTTCTAGATGGGATATGCAGAGTGCGCTAACAAATGAAATGTCCAATAATAACGCATATATATATATATATATATAAAAGCATTATTAATACTTGCTCAATTTCAAATTCGTACATACGTACCACTAAACATGCATAATTTCAATGTCTTTTATTACATACATTTCATTGGCCCAACTTTTATAACTATCATCATTTTCTATCAAAGCTTAATCTTACTAAATAAATATATTGCAATAAAATACTTTTCCCTCTTCTTTGTAATTCAAAAAGTTCCTATTCCTATACATTACATACATAAGAGAAATTACAAGTTTTTCTTAAATATAAAATGAAAATGTCAATAAATATTTCAACAAATTCTTTTGTTCAAATGAATGGTGTACTTGAATGGGAGTTAAGTTCGAAAAAATGCATGTATTTTGTTTTTAAAATTTATAAAAGATAAATTATTCGTAAAATGATACGTGAATGTAAAGTAAGAAAACGGAAAGATTTTTTTCTGTAATTCCAATAAAGTAGAATGATTTCACAAATCAATTTTAGAAATGGAAATAAGGAAATGACCAAAAAGGGCTTCTATATCTCAAAAGTGAAAAAGTAACTATAGTTAAAATTTAACTATGATTATTGAATTATAGTTAGGGTAAAGAAAAAGAGGTGGTGGAAAAATATAAAAACCACATTCATTGTTATTTTCTTCAATATTGAGTTTTTATTTTGATAGGATTTGAGTTCTGTTCTTGGGTTTTGACCAAAGAGGGAAAAACTCAAAAAAATTCAGTTCTCCAGGGCCTCGCTGCATCAAATTGGTGGGAAACTCAAAGGTTAGCAACAACAAAATTAAATTTTGATTTCAAATACATTCATTTTGCATGATAGATTTCTGAAAACTTTTCGACTTTCTCTTTTGATTTGTGTCCCCAATTTTTGTTCTTCTACTAATTCTAGGGTTTCCGGTTATAGGAGTTATGGGGGTACTGAATTATTTTACTAATTTGAACAGTGAAATTCAACCGTTTCCAATTGTTTGAGCACCGCCAATTGCTTCAGATCGACTTCAAATTTGCGGACTTTGAATCGGGTTTTACATCTATACCTCCGCTGAATTTCCTGGCCTTTTTTTTTTTTTTTTGGGTGACGTCCCGTATCGGTGAGTCTGTGAGGGTTCTCTTTAGTTCTTCCAGTTCTTACTTTATTTTCATAAGCCCAGATTTGTACTGTAATGGATGTTTTCTTTTCCGTATATCTAAATTTAATGTTGTTAACTTGAACAATGGCATTGAAGATTGACGATACTTTGAACTTCTCGGGCATTTCGTCTATAACACCGCCTCTTTTGGTTCCTTCTTTTTTGTTACACTTCCACATCACTCTTTCTGTTCAGGTGTTGCAAAAGTTTTGATTGGAATTGGAAATGACATTTTAAGCCTGCTTGAAAACTAGTTGTGAATTTGGCTGGAAGAAGTTCTTACCTTTTTTCTTTTCGTGGTGTTGGGGGGAGGGGGGGGGCGGGTGGCGTGGGGATGTTAGAGGGGCTTGGTTGATGCGATGCTATATCTGAGTATTTTTGAGGGAATCTGGTACTTCTAAGTGATACTTCACGGACATTTTACTTTTTCCCCAAGTTGAAGAATTATTATGGATGCTACATTTACCTGCACTGTCATTCACTAGAAATTGTGGCTTTATCTGAAGCTTGTTTACTGTCAGTGACAAACAAGGATTTTGAAATTGGTATTTGCTGATCTGAAAACCATTAATTAGTCGTGTCATCCTACGTTGCATGCAGTCACAATCCCCCAACACATGCACACTCAAAAGGAAGGAATGCTCTTAATAAGAGGATTGATGAAACCATTTGCGTTAGAGACTCTTATGCTGGGTTGTTTGAAGTTCAGTGTCAAGACAAGTCCTAAGATATATGAAATTTCCGAAATTAATTCCTCTTTAAGTTAAAATGCAGGATTTTCCTGAATGTGCATTAAATATTTCTCAATTACATCATGATTGATTCAGTTTCTGTATTTGCCTTCATTTCACCTTTTGTGTATCAGGTTCTTGGCAGTCAACAAGATTGAGGAATGATAAATACATTATTTTCAAGGTTTTGCTTTATTCTCGAAGTGTTTGTCAAGTTTTGCATGTCTTGACGAATGTTATGGAGAAAGGAGAATAGAAACAGCTAGGAGAATATAACAATCAAATACATTCGGAAGCATATTGTTAGATCATGGAGTGCAATCGAGATGAGGCCATCCGGGCAAAATCCATTGCTGAGGAGAAGTTGGAGAAGAAGGACTTTGCGGGTGCAAGGAAATTCGCTCTGAAGGCACAAAGTTTGTATCCACAACTTGATGGTCTTTCCCAAATGTTGACTACAATTGATGTGTATGTCTCTTCAGATAATAAAATTGGTGGTGAAGTTGACTGGTATGGGGTGCTTGGAGTTAGCCCATCAGCTGATGATGAAACACTCAAAAAGCAGTACAGGAAGTTGGCCCTCATGCTTCATCCTGATAAAAATAAATCTGCTGGCGCCGATGGCGCGTTTAAAATCCTTTGTGAGGCCTGGAGCTTGTTATCTGACAAGTACAAGAGGTTAGCATACAACCAGAGAAGGTTTCCGAAAGGATTCCAACAAAATGTTCCGGTGCATGCAAGTGGTCCATCGGCAAAAGTATTCCAACAAAATGTTCCGGTTTATGCAAGTGGCTCATCAGCAAAAGTATTCCAACAAAATGTTTCAGTGCCTAAAAGTGGTCCATCAGCACCTCCACGTGCAAATGGTGTCCATGGTTATAAAAGTAGGCCACCTGCACCTCCAAAGACTTCGCATGTCAATAACCGTGTGGCACCTAGTTCAGCTAATCGGCCAACATATCAGAGAAGTGATACTTTCTGGACCATTTGCCACCGCTGTAAGATGCACTATGAATACCTGAAGGTATATCTGAACCATACTCTTCTGTGTCCCAACTGCCATGATGCTTTTCTAGCTTCAGAGACGTCTCCACCCTTCAATAATCCAAAGTCTTCAATTCCTTCTGCCCGGCCGCGGCCTCAGAATCCGAGTAATAATATTCCTAGTAGTAATGTAGTCAATCCTGGTAGGAATGCTGCTCCTGCTGCTAACGATTCAAGACCAGGACAAACTGGAAATCATTCATTTGCTGGTTTAAATGTCCAGCAGGATCCATTTTCGAGAAACGGTGGTGCAGGTAACGTTGATCCTTCTATTGCTGCGAAAGCAGCTAATGTTGTTCAGCAGGCACATGAGAAAATGAAGAGAGAGCGTGATTCATCGCAATCTGCTGCGGGAAACCCGGCATATCAATCCGCTTCTGTAGGAGAAGGGACTTACAAAAGAACACGAGTAGGTGGTGAGGGTTATTACTATGGTGCAAACACAACATTTAACTTGTCCACAGGTGCTGGATCGAGCATGTCAGCGCCAGGAAGAAGTGGTTTTGAGGCAGACAGGATGCGTGGCTATTCAGGTCCCAGTTACACTCAGCCCATACCTAACAGCATTAGAGAACTGGGACCAGTTGAAGTCCGGAACATGCTTATTAGGAAGGCAGTCAAGGAGATTCATCAGAAACTGGGTGAATGGCAATCACAGACATCCAACAAAACCGTGGACTCACAGAAGTTGAAGGTTAATGAGGGCAAAAATGCACAAGGCACTGTTAAGAGCCGTGGATGTGATCAAAGTGGGAATGTTAAGTCATCTGCTACCCGAGAAGCTGAGAATGCGGAGGAGCATGATGAAAGCAGCAATGCTGGTGATGCAGAGAACTCTGTGGCAATAATGAGTGTTCCAGATTCTGATTTTCATGATTTTGATCTGGATAGGACAGAGAATTCTTTTGAAGAGAATGAGGTATGGGCTGCATATGATGACCAGGACGGTATGCCTCGTTTCTATGCTTTGATCAATAAGGTGATATCAAGGAACCCGTTCAAGTTGAGAATAAACTTTCTGAACTCTCGAGTCACTACTGAATTTGGCACAAAGAAGTGGGTGGAATACGGTTTCCACAAAACATGTGGGGAATTCAGGCATGGCAAACTTGAAAACAGTAAGTCCATTAATTCTTTTTCACATAAAGTTAAGTTCTCAAAGGGCCGTGGAGTTATTCACATATTTCCCAGCAAGGGAGATGTTTGGGCACTCTACAAAAATTGGTCTGCAGATTGGAACGAGGAAACCCCTGAGGAAGTAATACAAAAGTATGACATGGTAATAGTGCTGGATGATTACAGTGAGGAACATGGTATAAAGGTTGCTCCTCTCACAAAGGTTTATGGCTTCAAGACAGTCTTTCTTCCGCATCCAGATCCAGACATGGTAAAACAAATACCAAAACAAGAGATGCTTAGGTTTTCCCATCAGGTGCCACACTACGTGCTTTCAGGCGAAGATGCTCAGAAAGTACCAAAGGGTTCTCTGGAGCTGGACCCGGCAGCTACCCCGTTAGAGCTTCTGCAGGTTCTAGGTGAAGCCAAGGATAGAAATGTTCCAGAAGAGAGGGCAGAGGAGAAGGCTGCTGCTGCAGAACCAAAGATCAAGGAAGGAGAAGAACCAAGCATGGTGGTACCCTAAAAAAAATATATTGCACCAATTTATAATTTTTGGGTAGGACATGGTAGTTATTTTCCCATCCCTAGTCAGTGTTTGATAACCCCATTTTTGACTTGAAATTGACCCAACCTGGCCATTTCCATTATAGGGATATATGATATATAGACATTTCTTTTTGGCCTTTTGTCCCCAAATTTCTCTAATGAAGAAACATATAGGAAAGTTGTGAAATTATCTTTTTTAAGTTTACTTTTATAATCATGGGGGGCTTCTTCCATTAATAATTTTTCTAGCGTGACATGATATGTATTCATTCTATGTAAATATGGTGTATAGTCTATGATTTTCTTCTTGTTGGCCGGTTGGTTGGTTGCGGAGGAGGTTGATTGGGGAGGTGGTGTCTGCGTTGATGCTTGGTTCATTGCTTGGTGGAGTGTTGTTGCGTTGCTGTGGCGGGGTGTGTTGTTAATGGCGGAGGGAGGGAGGAGGTTGGTTAAGGTGGTGATTGGCTGGGCAGTTTTGTTGGGAAGATTGAGCTTTTTTCATGGGAGTATTTCCTTCCAATGACAATATGAAAACGGGTTGATATGTTTATCTATTGAGTTTGGGGCTTTTTAGCTGTACCTTTTCTGGTTGCGCTGCTTTCAGCTTATGGGGTGTGTTACAAATATATAACTCGGCATTGTTCAGAGGTGTCTTTGGGGCGGCCCCCAAGCAGCAAAATACTTCATGGGCCACTGGGCCTCAGCCCCTTCACCGTGTCAAAGACTAATTAAATATTTTAGTTGATATGCATTTTTTTATTTAAAAATTGTGATTTTTTGATATAGTAAATGACTATTATTCGCTATATAAATTTAAGACATTTAACACACGCATTAAATACTCTACATTAAAATACTGACAAAATATCAAATTTACATATATATTACGAACTTTCGTAATGGTGCTTTTGGATTAGAGTAAAAGCATTAAAAATGATTTTTCTTTTTTTTTTTTTTTTAAACTTTAACTTCCATGATAGAAACTCCATTCTTTTTTATTCTTGACAATATACTTATGAAAACCACGGGGTCCTCCAAAACGAACTCTTCAAATGCTTAAGTATAGAGGACAAGATGAAAAAGTAACTTATTATGAGTAGGTCAAAGTGCTTCTATTTTCCTTTTTTATTTTTTTAAAAAATATAATTAAGAAATGATCATAACTCTTAATTTATTTATATTCTTGTACATATTATACATATTGAATTTAAATCCATACCTTCACCAATTAAATTAAATTAAATTGCAAGCCTCAGTCCCAACTCTTTTGGTTTCAAATCCATGACCAGTAAGTATTCTATATATCATCGTCACTTCACCTTTTATATGACCATTCATTACTTCATTTTCATGCATTGATAACTTAGTTTCACAAATGTTTTTTCTCTTAGAACAAAATGCATTGATGGGTTGGGTTCTTCTAGCTAGCAAGTTTTGATTCTGCCTTCTTTGTCACAGATGGAATCTTCACTTCATCATAAATAATAAGGCTTAAGAATTCATCAATGGATTCACCTCACACAGTTTTTTTTTTTTTTTTGAGCTTCAAAATATGAATAACATTTATGTCAACTGATTCTGCTGGATCATTTCCTCTTCTACCACTTACTTGTACCGGTTTAACTATTCTTCTTGATTACTTTATTATTTGCGTATTCATTTTGAATTGAGTGTCGTGTTAAAAATTACTTCAATTTTGCATGACTTTAATATATCGATATCGGTGCGTATATTTCCCCCCATGTATGAAGATGTTTTTACCGCTACATACATTAGATGCATGTCATTCCATAAATGAATTCATATGCATAATTGAAAAACAAAACTCAAACCTTCTCCTTTTTTATCTTTCCTAACACATGATTGCAAAATCAATACCTCATGTTTTGTAATAACTTGTTCAAAATAAGACTAGTATTGCAATTTATTTCCCCTTTAGTAAAAAAAATAGAAAATTAATATTACATCAAAATAACTAGTTTCTTTTAAACACATGATTCTCTATACTACTTTGTGTACCACTATATGTACTATCTTCCTTTTATAATATATTTTTCTTTTACAATTTTTATTTTTTTCCCTTAAGATTATCGTTTATTTATTAAATTTTATTAATAAAATATACTAAATTAGAAAATAGTACCGAGGATGGTGGTATAAAATATCCTAACCCTTTCTTTTAGAACATCAAAAGTTAATTAAATTGCCATTCAATCTGAGTAACTACTAGGATATGCTCTTGAATTCTTTGAATTATTTAAAATCCATAAAGTAATTTTTTGAAATAATCTTTTGCTACTAATATGAATAACATTTATGTCAACTGATATTGTATCATTTTCTCTTCTATTACTTTTTAAATTTTACTTGTACCTGTTGTACATTTTTTTAACTTATCATTTTATTTGTCTGATTATTTTAAATTAAGTGTCGTATTAAAATTATGATGATTATGTATAATTATTGTACATTAATATGTCGGTGCGTATATATCCATGTATGAAGGCTTTTGCCCCTAGACACATTAGATGCATGCATGTTATTTAAATGAATTAATACATATGCATAATAAATAAATAAAAACTCAAACCTTCTCTTTTTTTTGTTGAGAAAATCCTCTTTTTTAATGAATATGCTTTAAATTTTGCACAAATCAACAATTTATCTTGTATCATATATGTTGAATTATTTTTTTAGTGTTATATATATATATATATTGAATTACTATTGTCATAATTATATGAGTAGAGTAGGCTAAACCTAACATGTAGATACATGCTTAAACATGATAAGAAAATAATAATAATTACCTCATGTTTTATAATAACTTGTTCCAATAACACTAGTATTGAAATTTATTTTCCCTAGAGTAAAATAAGAGAAAAATTAAGATTAGATCAAACTAGTAACTAGTTTCTTTTAAGACATTGAATTACTAGGATTAATGAAATTGTAATTCAATCAGAGTAATGATTAATAGGACATGCTCTTGAATTGTTAGAAATACAACAAATTTATATAACAAAAACAAATTAAACAAATGAAAATTTTAATGATATTTTTGTATATAAGAACAAATTAATTATATTGTTTAGAAAAAAAATGTTGCACTAGTAATTACTGTTATGTGACCATGCAATTGTGCTTTCTAAAATTACAAAAAAAAAAAAAAAAGAATTCTAATGCAAATTTACAAAATAAAATTTGAATAATAAAGCATTCTAAGGAAAAAAACCATAATTAAAAAATTTGTTCAATTCTCAAAGAGGAAAAGAGAAGGAAAGAAAAACTATAGCAAGAGGTTTTTTTTTTTTTTTTTTAAGGAATTATGCCAAGAGTTGAGAGCCTCTCCGGTACTTGGAATTATATATATATATATATATTTCTTTGTGTCACTGGGTTAGTAAATTCAATATGCAGTTTTATCTTTTGGAAGTAATTTTCTTTAGAAAAAGAGTTTGATATACCACCGAAAGAACAAAAAAACATGATATTTCTTCGTATAAATGAATTTTATTTTTCAATCCTCTTTATACAATAATTTTTATATTACTTTATTACTTTTCATATTATGATTTAATAGACCTGACATATTTGGGATGAGTAAGAGATATTACCTTATCCTTTATAAGTGTACGTTTCGCATATTAAAATTTCGTTAAATTCTACTTATACGAACATGAAATAAATATATAAATTGTATAATTATATAAAAGATGCTAAAAAATAAAAAATTAATAAGAGACAGAGAAATGTGAAATTTCTTTCTACTTTCCCTCTTCATTAACCAGCTAAAAGAATTGGGAGTCCAGTAATTGAAATGGAAAATGGTAGTAAATTCATAATTAATTGCCATATATTACCCAAATCTCTCTACCATTATAATAATTTAATTTCCAAAATTACAAATTTTGACAATCATCCCGTCCCCTCCCACCCAGGCCCACTAAACCCAACCCTTTCCCTCCCTTCCCCCCTAACCCCCCCAATCCCACTAATCTAATATCTATATATACCCTTTCCCTTCTTCCTCCATTTCTCTCCCTCTTTTCTCCCTTTAATTTCTTCCTACCGGAAGTTCCCATTTCGATTGTTCTCTTCCTTCAAATCTCATCCCCAATCGCTCCTCCTCCGCCCCCGCCACCGCTGTTTCCGCCAAAGATCAGTAAGTTTCTCTTCATTGCAATTTGCATCTCTCTCTCTCTCTCTCTCTCTCTCTCTCTCTCTCTCTCTCTCTCTCTCACAGAAACACACACGTACACACACAATTCTCACTTTCTGTGTGTGTATATATATACACAGAAGGAATGTATGTATATATATTCACACTCTAACTTGTCTGCTCCTGTATGGCTCGAAAAGTAATATTTTTTCTATTTCAATTTTGTATTAATCAATTTAATTTGTTTTAGCTGCATTTGAGTTTTTTTGTTATTTTTTAAATCCGATTTTGCATTTTACGATTTTTCTGTGCCTTTTTTGCGCCGAGTTAGATTCTATGATGGACCGATGGTAAGGAGTGGCGATTTTGCCGGCGTCATCGACGGAGAAGTGTTCCGGTTATGATCGATGTCTAATTCCGTCGTCATTTATTGTTTTTTTTTCTGAATTAGTTTTTGTGTTTTTATTAATTACGTTTATTAAATTAAATATGCATTTTTTTTCTACCCGGCGCAAATTAGCAACCAGTAGCGCAGAGTTTTCATGAGAGCAGGATTCAGGAAGAAACCAAAAAGCGGTTGGTGTCGTTTTTTCTTCCTTCAAAGGAGCAAATCAGAAAAGGCCTCCTTCTCTTTCCCACGCGCATGAAGAGAGCGTGAATGTCATCGCTATCCCGTCGAGGACAGAAACGGCGTTGTTCGGGATGTACGCGCTGTTTCTGTTTTTCCAGAGTCCCATATGTACGTCCTTTTCGGTTACTTTCGCTTTCTGGGAAAAGTAGATACGTGTGGTATATACACCGCACACGTGGTGCATGTTTGGGGCCCATCTATTGACTGGGCCATAGTAGTTGACTCGGAGGCCCACAGAAAAAGCACAAAATCCAGTTTAGATATTCGTGCGACGCTTGCTGAGGAGGATGATGGATTACTAATACTCACCGTTGGGATGAACATGTTTGTGTTGTGACACATGTACCGGAGTGTGACTTCTTCCTTCTCTCCGGTCTTTGATAAGTAGTCGGCGGCGGTTGGTTCTTTCTTTTCTGTTTTTTTGGAGAAGGGGGATGAAGGGATTTTGGGTCCCGCCGACGCCGACTCTTAGATGTCGCTTTTGACGAAACCACCTTTACCTGTAAAAACCGTTAGGAACCTTGTCTTGACGGTGGGCTGTTTTGTTGAGGGACAGCGCGTCGTCGGATGCTTTGCCATCTGCATGTGCTTAACAATTCTTCAGAAAATTCGGACAGCTCATAATTGAATTTTTTTTTTTAATTCATAAGTCCTCCCATTTTCAAATTTTTCTTTTAAATCTTTGCGAACGAGCCTTTTTTTTTTTTTAAAAGATCTTTGCTAAATCGAATAACTTACTAATAGTAAAAGTTCTCTTTTCAAATTAAACATTTTAGGTTTTTCTTAATCGTTTTTTCAAATTTTGTTTTACACATTGTTTAGTCACAAAGTTCTCTTTTTTAAATGATCACAATGTGTGACAATATTATAATTTATAACAAATGGTAATTTATTTGAAAATAATTATTTTTACGATCACACTTTATTGAAAAAAGTTACTTTATTTACGCTTCTTTATTAAAATTGTCTTGATTTTTGTATTGAATAATTGTGAAAAGAAAAAGTTTATTTGTTTTCATCCTAATTATTGTATTTTCTTAAAAAATATATTTCTCATAAAAATTCATGATTCTGGTCCTTGGTTAATTATTTCTCACATTTTTATGTAAGCTAAATCGGTGTTATAAGCGTATATACCGTGAGCAATTATTTTGTAATGAAATGTGGGTGATGCAAAAGGAAGTGAAAGACACGAATCATTATTATTTATTTGCCGAAATAATTAATAGGAGGGATAAAATATTATTAAAAGCAAGGTTTTGGAATAAGTGAAATGCTTATATAGTAAATAATAATAGAACATGACCCGTTGTTTGTTTTACTTGATATCAATCACAGATTCCTTCACGAGATATACAAAATAATAAATCCTTTCTCAAAAAGTCATTTAAGATACATTAAAAAAAAAAAAGTCGTCCCATTGTAATAATAATTGCGTTGCGCAGACCAATTCATTATAATATTGAGTATTCCTCCTCCCGGTGGTACAGTGCATTTGACATCTTATTTGTATGAATATTGACTTACTCTTTCTTTCTTTCTTTCTTTCTTTCTCTCAGGAGGTTTCAGCTTGGCAGTTCTCTCTCTCTCTCTCTCTCTCGATCGGTACTTTAATTAATTGGGTATACTCTCTCATGTTTTGTTTTGTTTTGTCATTTTCTCTGGAGGAGTTTAAAGTCAGTTTTCTTCCTAATGTGTCGCTCTTGCAAATAATCATCCACTTCCACTCCCACTCCCACTGACGCGTAATATCTTTGTCCCTCTGTTTTACTTTTTGTCGGACCACCACTTTTTTATTTTACTCCTCACTAGCCCCATGTTTTTCTCTATATGCTTACGCCAAGTCAAGTCAATACTTTTGTTATTTTTTTAAATATAAAAAAACTCCTTTTTTGTTTGTTAAAAAAAAAAAATGAGAGTCCTATTTTATTTTTTACTTTCTCTGAACAAATTGTCCCTGAAACTTTGTTAAATATTAAGAGTTTACGTCTCCCAATTTAGAGGTAAAGAGTTAAACTCTTGTAATATACATATTATTATCATCATTTTATAAGGTTTAATCTTTTTTTTAATTAAAATTGTGTTTAATTATTAAATACTTATGTTATCTTTATCAATATTATAACATTTTACTAGTATATAGGTTAGCCGTGATATTTGGGTACCCAAGGGAGCACGTGTATAGATTTATACGTGGCGAGAATGTGAGGGGGGTTTATTAGCACGTTTTCTTGTGTTGTCTGTTATTGATGAATGGGCTTATATTAAATCTGTGGATTGGGGTTGTTGTTTTGGAAAACTAATTAAAGGACCATATATAAATATACACAGATACGACCGAACAGGGAAATTACTACAAACTATTTTTTAGTTGGCAGGCAGCCAACAAAAAGATGTTTGGACTTTGTTATTATAGTATATTTTAGTTGCTCCGCGCATGCATGTTTTTGTTTGGTTACGTGCTTGTTTCACTTTTTTCCCCAAATTTACTTCTTCCGCACAACACGTATAATCTATTGTTCCCTTTCAAATTATGTTGGCATTTAATTAGGCAATATATATATATAAACATTTATTACGTAAGTACATTGAACCTGATTCTGCTCTAGCCTTAACTCATCATGATATATGATCATTCATGGCAGCTACTTATCTGTTAAGAAGGCGGTGACATTGTTTTGTGTTCTAGCTACTACTCATATATATTTCATTAGGACAAAGAAAAATCCAAATATATATATATATATATATATTAATTCCAGCGTAGTTTGATCCTATTCAATGGTCTTTTGGTTGGCCAATCTGTTTCGGTGGGTTTCTGCCTGGTCTTTTCTTTCTCTTGTGTTGTTGGATTGAATTTATCATTCTGGCTGTCACTTTCTTTCTAGTTAGTTATTATTGGTCAATATCAAAGTTTAGATTTATAGAACAATAATAATGTACTTGTCCTAATAAAGTATTGGCAGACAAAGGGAATGGGGGAAACGGCATTTTATCGTATTAGTATAGACTGATTTTACATAATTAAAACTTGGCTTATCATGATCATCATCATCATGCATGTCTTAATCTTGACAACTCCTTCTGTTCTGGCTGTCTGTGACATGAAATTTTGGGACAATTGCCTTGCCATGTAAGGTTGAGTCATTGAATCCGACTTTAACATTACTTTGTTTCTCTTCTTTTGTCTTTTCTTTCTTCTCTCCTCTTTAACTTTTCTCATATCAAATCTTGTCTGTAAAATATATAACTTTTTCTTTTTTATTACAAAAAAAAAAAAAAAAAACCTGTTTTATCGGATATATGTGTTGAATACAGCACAGGTGTTCTAAATTGATTGCTTATATCTTCTAGGCATGACTAACAGTTAGATGAAAAGGATGCATGCCCTTCCACGTTATTTTCGTTCCATATTGCCAAATGATGGGACTTACTCAGCTTCCTCTTTATGGACGGGGGCCGTGGGGTCTAAAATAAAGCTCCATTCCATTATATATATATATATATATATCATTGTGTATTTTTGTTAATATGGAGTCATCATAATTAACAATAACCTCACTTAAATGTTATTTAACTTCCTACTCCTAATAGAGCCCAATAAGAAGATTAGCTGCTAATTTCCATTCTTTTGTTAAATTAGTAGATAAAGTAATCATGAATGTCTGAGGAAGCAGTCGAATGTTCAATGCTCCTACATGGCATTGTAAAATACTCGGAACAAAATCCTAATTTTTTCAAACGAAAATTAAACTCTACAGGTTCATAGAAGGACTAGGATTAGGCAACAAGTAAAGTAGTACCCGGTCTGGCATGTTCTTCATGAAAAAAAATGAACTCAGTTTTTGATTTGACGCTTCATCTTTAATTCTTTTCTTGAAATATCTTTTCCATTTGACAGAAGCAATTCTCGGCTTTTCTTCTGAGTCATCGATTTCATTTTTGTTTTCGCATTTATTTTGTTGGACTTTCAGGGAAAGGGCCAAATGGATACTAACTTGGATTCGGCTCATAACATCTGCTAGCCCAATAAATATTTAATGCGTTTTGTGTTGTTTAGGGCCTATTTTGACTAAAATCTATTTTCGAAAGAATTAGTGGCCCAGTGCGTTAAATTGTTTTGTTTTTCCCCATTCTGGTATTGCTAATGGAAGGAAATTGAGCGTCAGAATTTGTGTTGAAATTGGCAGAAGAAGATGAGGCATAACATTGCAAAACTATACCATGCAATTAAATTCCAGAGATGGCTTGGAAAGGCCGAGAGTATTGAATACTTTTCAAAGGCTAGGCATGACAAAATTGAACCTGAATCCGATCCCGTTGAGTCCGACCCGGACAAACCCATTTCCATTCCTCCTGTTGACCCCAAATACATATCTTGGTTGGTAAGTATCACTTTGTAATGCTAACATGAGAAAGGAGCCTCTCTGATTTTTTTTTTTTTTTTTTTTTTGCCAGAAAGAACACCCTTCTGCTTTGTTGGCCTTTCCAGGGATGATGAGTACAATAAAGGGCAAACAAATTGTGGTTTTTCTGGATTATGATGGGACTCTAACACCCATTGTTGATGATCCTGAGCGTGCTTTCATGTCTGATGCGGTATATATACATATATTAATTCTTTATTTTTTACACATTTTTAATGTTTAATCTTGGAGCTTTGTTGTTTGAGGAATTTCTACGTGCAGATGCGGATAGCAGTACGTGATGTGGCTAGGCATTTTCCTACTGCTATAATCAGTGGTAGGAGCCGTAGAAAGGTATAAATAATGCTAATCTTACTTTGATTTTGATGTCCCAATCCCAAATCAACCATGTATGTCCTTGTGCTAATTTGTGTAGTTTGAGTTATGAACAGGTTTATGAATTTATCAAGCTGGATGAGGTGTACTATGCTGGAAGCCACGGCATGGATATCATGGGGCCTTCAATTCAATTGGATTCTTATGAATGCAAATATCGGAAACAGGCACTTGACAAACAGGTTCAGTTCAAATCCCTTTTTCATATATTTTTTAAAAAAAATTAATTATTAGTTCCAGATAAACATAGTTAGTGAGTGATGACATGATTTGGGCTGTTGCATTTCAGGGTAATGAAGTTACAATCTTTCAACCTGCTCGAGAGTTTTTGCCTGCAATTCAAGAGGTTCTTTATCTTATTAATCCTTGTTCATCATAATAATTTTCAAACATTTGTCTTAACTTAATCCTTTTCATTCATTCCTTCCAATTAGATGTTAAGCGAGTTGAAAGAGATTACGATTGGCATACCAGGAGTGTTTATAGAGGACAACAGGTTCTGCATCTCCGTCCATTACCGACATGTTAAGGATAATGTAAGTTTTGAATTAATGAGCATCATTCTTCTTTCTTACAATACGGGCACAAAAAATAAATTCACCCAACCCCCAACTATTACTAATTTTATCCATAATTTCATTTTGCCTTTTGTTTTAGGATTATCCAACCCTAGAAAACAAAGTCCTTTCGGTACTTGGACAGCACTCTGGCTTTCATTTGACCAAAGGCAAGAAGGTTTTTGAAATCAGGCCATCCATTAAGTGGAATAAGGGCAATGCCCTTGTCTACTTATTGGATACTCTTGGATTTGCTGCTAACTCTAACAATGTTGTCCCTATTTATATCGGAGATGATAAGACCGATGAAGATGCTTTTAAGGTATGGTGTTTAGTAGAGTAATAACTAGTAACAACTTCTCCTTCCGTTGGCTTTGCTTGGGAGTTAAGTAAAAATTAGAAGATGTGTTTTGTAATAACTGTTTTGATATGATGATGGTTTTTCTGTTGCAGCAGGTTTTGAAAAGCGGAGGTGTTGGATATCCAATAATTGTTTCATCAACACCAAGACAGACATTAGCTTCAAGCTCTCTGCGTGACCCTTCAGAAGTTCTTTCTTTCTTGATCCGCCTCGCTCGTTGGGGAGAGGAAAATTCTTCCCAGTAAATTAATTATACTAGTTGTTTGTTGGGGGTCTTAGATTACTATGTATGATGTGTATTTAGGGCCTCAGGAGAAAGTAAAGGGATAGCAGCTAATTAAGTTAAGTTAGAAGAAACACATAGATAAAGAAGAGAAACAGGGAAATGAATTCAGAGAGTGGGAATGATCTTTTTTGTAAGGCGTTTTTTGAACCGCCCAAATTGCTCTCTCTCACTCTAAGCAGCTAGGTGACTTTTTTCTTTTCATGTACAGAATAGAATAGAGGAAACCATGGGAGTCCCCTCCACTTTTCTTGACTTGAACAACTCTCTCACTGCTGAAATTTACAAATAGAATGTGGATTCCAAATGCTCTCGCTCATCTTCTTTCTAATTATATGTGCTTTTGTTAATTTGATTTTTTTTTTCTGTGGATGTTGTTTATTTTAATTAATCCAATTAATTAATTAACTGCACTGCACCCAAAGATCAAGATGGTCCACTACATCTTCTTCTTCTTCTTCTTCTAATAAAAGTAAGCTTTTCTCTTAGGTTTTTTTTATAAGTTTAGTAGTAGGATTTATGTCCAGTGTGAGTTTAATTATTGGTGGTGGTTATTTTGGTTGTTGAGAATTGAGAGAGAAAGGAATTGAAGGATGTGGAGGCTTGAATAATTACTAGAGTAGATATTTGATTGATTTCCAGCTTAATGTGGTCAGAAAACAGAGGCCTAATATTTCCTGTAATCTTCCCATTAGGAAATACTAGTTTTACTTTTCAATTCTTGTTCCTTCATTCTCATCACAAAATTCGTCTCCACAAATCAAACATGTAATTTCCTACTATTATTACACCGCTCTTTAGACATATACCATTCTAATTAATCTAAATTTTACTTTAGAACGTTTATGATGTATGACTTTTTATTTAAATGCTCATTTCTCAAACTTTTAATCTCTCAAACATGCACTGTGCAGTACATCAAATTGACTGAATTGTTTGACAATTTGCAATATTTGTGTTTATAATTCATGAGTTGTGCTCTTGAAATACGGGTACAAAATATTAGTTTGAGCATAGAAACTAAATTGTATCGCAATGTTATATGTATGTATGTATATATTATAACAATATCCCTATTCATTGTAAAACAATTATGTTCCTATATAGAACTTTTGAAAAGATTTTGGCTAGCAGACAATCTAAGTAGTCTCTCTTTGAGATTTTTAGAATACTATTACCGTGACATATGAATCATGAAGATTGTTAGAACCTAACTAATGTATATATCTTTATGTATTTATGAATGTTCATATTAGTTATAATTGTTTATGAAAGTCCATTTAATAGAGATATAATTTTAAGTTAATGAATTATAACTTTAAATTGGAGGTGTAAGACTAATCTATAAAAGCATAAGAATACCCTTGTTTATAGTCTTGTTAGCCTTTATTATGTTTATGCAGTTTCTCAATATCCTAGAAAGCTCTCATATGTCTAAAGTATCAGTAAATACTCTAGGGTTTGATATCATTAACGCAAGACTTTGTCAAATATAGGGCTTTCTTTGTATCCTTGAGGATATTTCACTGAGCGTAGTTACTTACGAAGGTACCTGTGGGGCAAATAAGCCTTAAGAAAAGTAACATTGTAACGCGTCTTGGAATCATCTTAATCCCACTACTATTTTTGTTCCAAAAGTCTTAAGTTTTATTTAGAAGATGGTTCCAACATTATAATGGGAGAAGGCTACTTTATCATATTTAAATTGTTGTTTGAAAGAGACTATGTTAATAATAGATAAGAAAGTTGCCGATGGATAACTTTCTTAATATGGATGAAATGTATGAGACAAGAAAGAGGTCGTTGTGAAAGAGAGAAGACAAGAGGGTTAGGGAAAAAAATTCTAGTTGTGCGGTCATCTTTTAGCAGATGATCTGGTGATTATTTCTTCTCCGATTAAGCTAAAATTTGGACTGGTGGTAAAGGCTGTAAATTATTGCTCCTGGACAGAACCTATTGTTATGGTGCTTTTTTACTCTTTTTTCTTTTATATTACTAATAGTACATGTAAAAGAAGCATACAAGTAAGAGATTTCATATTCTCTCTTAAGTTATAAATAGCTTTTGAGACCTCTTCATTTATTGGATAACTTTGTTGAAAGTATGTTCACTTTTGGAGAAATACGTGCTTAATTATATAATAATATCATGCATGTTTATGGATATATATTTGTAAAAATTTCTAGACTTGATATATAATCATACATATATTGTTTGCATTTTATCTAATTTTTTATGAGCAAGATATTTTAATATATTTATAAACAATTATTCTATATCATATTGTGATTATCTCCTGATTTTAGAAGATTATGTCTTAAGAGAGAATTAAAAACTCTCAAACCTGTCGATTTGCAAAATAGACGTTTGCAAGTTATGCATTGAATTTGCAAAACATGAAAGAAGTGGAAATATTATGATCCACTATTTCTGAATCCATTGAAATTTGAACTTCAAATCCTTTCATGTCACGATATAATTGTGTTCTTGGGAAGGAAAATAGAGTGTCATGTAAAGATAATGTCAAATTTTTTCAAACTCTATATGTCCTCAAGGTTATTAAGTATGAAGTTATATTAATAACTCGTTAACTTCGAATAAAATTACCATAGCTGTGAAATGTATTAAAAGAAAAGTTCTATACTACTACATTTGGAAATTTTAAAAGATGAGTTCTCATAAAATGAGAAAATGAAATAAGTCAAGGATTTAAGACTTAAGTTTTCAGTCTTTATAGTTCTATTACAAAGTACAAGGGGGTTTTATAACTACAGTTATATCAAATATTTGATTAAAGTGATCACTATTTATTTTGTAAGATCAGTTAAATGCTAGTGAAATATATTGGAAACATCTTACAAGAAAACTCGTGTTTAAATGTTAAATGGGGATATGTCACAAGTCCGTATCTAAAAATCACCAATAATGGCATTCGACTCAACACTTGATACAATATTTAGTCTTGAGTTCAATGAATTAAAGTTGTTATATGTATGATTGCAAGCACTATAATATTATTGACCCTTCATCCCAAGTAAAGTGCTTGGTATCCCATAGGTGTGGTAAGAAGGCTAGGTTTAAAACTCTTAATGGACCTGAAAGTTTAATATAAGAGTGTATACTATGGAAAGCATTATATACTGAGGTCACATGTATGAATGTGAAGTCTGATCAGTTTTCAGAGTTAAGGACTTGACTTTTACAGCATTCATGGCCATAATAGTATCAGTTGATTAAAGTATTTGTTAGTTTTGAAATCAATGTGTAAGAGTATGTTTAGTTAATCGATATACAATCGTTAGTTTAAAGATTTATTCTACCATGCCGTTCTGATTAGTTATGATGTATTTTACTAAGTAAATGTTCAAATCGCAAGATACCTTTATTTGTACATATGATTTCAAGAATTGTGATTTATTTTTCCGATATTCTGAAAATGGTGAGAGATTGTTAAAAATTTTCAGAATGCTATGAACATGACATATGAATCACGAAGGTTTTTAGAACCTAACTAATGGATATATCTAAATGTATGAGTTGTGAATATGTTAATAATAATTATAATTGTTTATGAAAGTCCATTTAATAGAGATGTAATTCTAAGCTAAAGAGTTATAACTTAAACTAGAGGTGTAAGACTATCATTAATGTAAGATCATGTCAAGCACTATTTCGTTGAACCCAATTGCATACTGAGGTACTAATGAAGCGAAATAAACCTAAAGGGAAACGATATTGTAACATGTCTCAGAGTTAACTTAATCCCACTGCTATTTTTGTTCCGAGAGTCTCTCGTGACCAAAACTCAAGATAAGGTGGTAAGAAAAGGTGACTATCTTTTAGCTTAATGATAGAATATGGGCTTCTGAAGAAGCTCCTATCCTCTGTAATGGAAAAATGGAATCCATAAAAGAAGCAAATTGTGGTACCATGAGCATGAGGAGGAATATTCCTTTTTTTTTTTAAAAGGAATATGAAAAGGGAAGGGCATCTCAACTTTGCTCAATTCACTTCACTTTGTCAACCCCAGTCCCCCATGGCTTGGCCAATCAATGTACTACTTTTAAGGTCTAACTATTTAATTTAGTAGAGTAGAGTAGAGGACAACCTTGATTCACTCCTTTCTTCTATTTTCTAATAATGCTTTTTTTATTCACCCAACTGAACCTATTCCACTCGTTTTCATTTCAGATTTTCACCTTTCTTTGTTATATTTATAGGTTTTAAGGACCAAAATGATCATTTTTCTTCATTTTTTGTTATAAAACCTTTTTTTTTTTATTATTATTATTATTATAAGTTTGCAATGTTAGTATTAGTAAATGTTACATGAACTATAGACAAATTAATTACAATTACAATCCCTGACCTGACCCATATCGTATATCATATGGGTCTTTGCATCTATTTTAATTTAAGTTCATTATAAATCCAATTCTTGACATAAAGCTCATAAACTGCATGAAACTATACAAGGGGCTGTCTTTTGCAATCCATAATTTACTCATTTGCATCTTGTCCTTCCCTCTCTAAAAAAACTCTCTTTACCTTCCCTAAAATGATAACATTTTGAATTTTTAAAACAAAAATGGATCAACAATTTAGCATGAACTATGATTAGAAATCTGATAAAACACTTACTTGGATGAACAGATTGGAACTTGTTGGACCATTCCGAGTGATTTATTCGCCCTCAGATGATTTATCCGAAACTTTCTGGCCACAAAAACAAAATCAAAATTTCAAACATTTTGGACAGGACTGGCCAGACATCCCCAGGACGGCGCACCAACGCCATTCCCCTGATGTTCATCCACTGGTTTTTTTGTTTAATTTTTGACCTTTTGAAGACGGGTTTGATGTCTTGAATCGGTGAAAATATAATAATATAAAGAGCGATATATTAACCTCCTATTACGCAAATTTGATGTCGAAAGCTCCCCAGATTTGATGATTGAAGCTCAATATGTAGGTAGAGAATTTTTAGAAAAAAAAAAAAAAAAATAGAGAGAAAAGCAAGATGCAAATGAGGTTCAGTCAACTGCACAACAAAGAAGACAGAATTGCAACAGCAGATACAGTCATAATTCCATTGCAATTTGGTATTTTGCAACGAATATTCAATCCCTAAACAACTGTCAGCAACAAAAGTTTGCAAGTGCTTTTGCAACAAAAAAATTGCAACCGCTTATCACAAGGCTCAAATCCAAAAAGCCACAACTAAATTTAGACCGTTTGGCCACAAAATTTCATGCCAAGAAAATGGCACCCAAAATTGCGACCGAAAATTCTATTGCAATTTGGTCACTAGGAAATAGGCGCCAGAAATTGTGACTGAATTTTGAATCACAAATTTAGTATGGCCACCTCTCAATATTTCATATATTCCATAAGAAAAAAAAGGACATCCTATTTGATTAAGGAAAAGATGAAAGAATGGCTAATAATCTAACAAATCTACTAAGCTATATATAAATAACAATCAATAGCACATATATCTAAATAAATTTTGAAACATCTATAAATCATATACAAAAGGCTCATCTCTTAAAGGCGGTTGCTAATGTCTAAATTAATATACAATTAAATATCAAATCCTACTGTTAATACAAGAAAACATACTCCAAATATAGGATCATCACCTCCAGTGGTATTGTTGGTTCAAGTCCTGTTTCTTTAAGCAGAAAAGCATAAATTAAGCTTATCATTGATCAAAATTCATAAGATATAATTAAAAGAAACATGGGTTGAAAAAAAGATAATAATGTTAGCTACCAGCCCTACAAAAAAAATTTGATTGAATTGCGACCACATTTTTTGTCACAATTCAAGAATTCCAACAAGAATTTTCAAAGAAGAGACTGAGATGAAATACTCTTTCTTTCTCAAGAATTATAGGAGCTAGACAGGAAAGTACCCTTCAACATTATTATATGACATAACCAAAAAAATCACAAAAGACATTTAACTAGAAAGCCGGATGCTAAATTTAACAATTTGACAACAAAACAGACCATTCATGAACTAAACTTAGTAGAGAAAATGTCACAATTTTACTCTGATAAAAATTATGACATGAATAAATATCAAATATCCAAACCCACAGTAGACCATAAAATACAACACTAGTATAGTTAAAAATAGACAAACAACTTTAGAGATGGAATAAACCCCTCCCTAGAACAATATAACCTACTATGAGTTATAAGTAGACAAATTAAGACATTAATTTGCTAGCATTTGAAGCAAACAATTTTTAGATTAGAAAAGGCTTAGAAAATACCTTTAATATTTACCAAAACTCATACATGCAAAACAGAGATACAAAAATCACAACTTCCTGTATTTCCAGTAACTGTATGTAGGAGGACTCAAAATGTAACAACAGTTGACATATTTGGCTACATCTTAATTGCATGACATGTTAACAGTAACAAATAACATAAAATGGGTGGGAAACTCAATCACTAAACATTATCTACAAAGAGCAGTTAGGAAACTTTTGAAAGTGTAAAATCATGCAAAGGGTTAACAGTGGAGGGAGATGTATATTATTTTATGGTTTTAAAAATATTAGTCAGCATCCACTAGGTATCATTGTAGCATGTTTTTCAATCTTGACTAACATGAGCACATGACAAGCCAACTAAAAGAGTAAAATCTTCAGCCTAAAACTCAAATCTTAACCAGTAAGAATCAAAATCCTGTTATATATATATATCATGCAGGTCTAGATAAAATTACCAAAATAAATCAGTTTGGAGTCAAGTAAAAGGTGAAACCAGTATCATAAGATCTACCACGTCGTCCACAGTTATCTTCATCACTGTTGCATACACAAAGAGATGTAAGGATGTAGATTGCAGAAAGCAATTTAAGAGAAAATATCTGGGGCGTAGCATGTCTTCATCACAGTGACAGAAACAAGTACTTCCAAGTATTTGAAAATACTTTCATAAAGAGTACATTCTACAAGAAATGAAGGCAATTCTTGCAGTGTAAACAATAACAATAGAACCGTTTAGCGATGTTCCAAAGGAGACTCACTAAATACTCAGCCACTAGCTGTGCAACAAAAATTAACGGTTTTCAGAAGGTGAAAGGTTGGAATAACAGTTTCAAACACTAGTTGCACCTCCATTAAAATACTTTTCCACATGGAGAAAATATGCAATAAATTCTTTTACCTGCTTGAAGATTTAAGCATTATGATCAATCATCATCTCTGCAGCAATGCAAAAAAGACACCAAAAGAAAGTTATTATATACAGAATGCTTAGCTGTAAAATTCAAGAAAATACTAAAAAATGTACTCACCATATATCAAATAGAATGTTCAAGATCTTAGTGCCATATATCGTAAAAAAGATAATTTGCAAAAAAAAAATGTATTTTAAAAGAAAAAGTGTAGAGACGGAAATGGAATGGTGAAAAATTAAGTATTCAGAAGAACTAAAATGTCAACATGAGTAAATGGCATTATAATGCAAGTGCCACTGATGAAAAGCACAATCACTAGGAACTCAAATGTACCAGTTGGACAACATGCTCACTCAATGAAATGTATCAAATTCTAAATCATGCAAAACCTAGTGAAAATCCCGAGGTATAAAACTTCAAATAATCTGACAGAGGAAAATAACAAGGCCAAGGAAATTATAAAAAAAAAAGTCCAGCATCCAACCTATTAAATAAAGCTACTATGCAAGGGGAATGAAGACAGAAGCACCTTTCCATCACCAATGATTCAAACAAACTGCAAGTTATTAAAATTTTAACATCAAATTAATAAATATCAAAGCAGAAGAGTTGCAAGAGGAAGAACACACAATAACTTCGCTCCAAGCAAGTCCATGTTCTCCTTTGCCCCAACCATGTGTTCAACAGCAGCCTTGATGATTGGTTCTACAAGGCCCAAAAAATTAAATTAGAAACCATTCTGAAATAGAAAGAAAACTCACAATTTATAGTTCTACATAAAGCCCTCAATTAAAATGCCATTTCTATGCACTGGAGCAGTTACTCAAGAAAAGTTGCAGATACTCTACCAAAAAGTTTCTGACATTCTCAAAATATTGGTATGCTGGTAATGGTTCCAGAAATTAATAAATTTATATAAAAAAAATTAAATGTCGGAGAATTAAATTTGCTAAAAATAGGGCAACTGTAAAGGAACATCGACTGCCCAAAAAAACTCGCAGGAGAGTGGAGAGAAGGACCGGAGAACCCGCGGCTGCAAAGAGCAGGCGCCGGTCACCGGAGGAAGTCGACGGTGGAGCCGCATAGGCCAGAGGCCACAACAGAGAGGAGCTGGCTCAGAGTCAGAGAGGAGGGTGGCAATCCACGGCCACGAAGATTTTCATCTCATTCTCTTTTCTCAATCACAAAGTAGGGATTTCGGAAATGGAAGGGGGCTAGTTTCTTTCGGCAGAAAACCTCCTGGCGGTGGCGAGGGGAGACAAGCTCGACTCAACGTCGAGAAGAGAGGAGGGATGCTTCGATGAGGCCGCGGCGGGGTAGGGTTTAACAGAGGTGATTCGCGGAGGGAAGAGTACGAGGAAGAAGAGAGAAATGTGACGAAGAGGCGAGGGTTTCGTTTGTGCATAATTTACTCTTTTTTTGGGTTAAATGACCAAATGGCTTACTGAGTCCGGTATAACTCAGCAATTTATAATGATATAGTGAAAAATTCAAAAAAAATTTATTTCTCACTACTAACTTTTTCTCTATCAATAATTCCTCTCTTCTCTCTAAAAGTTAAATCAATATCAAATCAAATAAAAGTTACTTCTTCGATCTATACTCATTTATTTACAATGTTATCGATTTAAAATTTTTAAAAATATGTGTCTAATTGAAAAAAAAATATCTTTTTTGTTGAATTTCAGCTAGTTTTGCTTAAATTTCATCTGCATCGGCGAAATTTTCTGAAGAGTTTCGCTTAGTCTAGCGAAACAGTATAGTTAGGTGCGCTCGGTCCAACGAAAAAGATACCATTTGACTGCCAATTCAAGCGAAATTTTTATAAAATTTTCACCACGTTGGACGAAATTCGGTCTGCTTTTCGCCAGTTTGGGCGAAATTATTAGAACTTTTTTTTAATATTTATTTATGTTATTTAGTTTTGTGTTTATAAATGTTTAACATTATGATTATGTTTATTTATTTATGTTATGTTATTTAATTTAGTGTTTACAAATGTTTAATTTCATGTTTATTTGACATGTTATTTAATTTTATTTATTTAGAATACATGTAATTAGTTATTTAAATGGTTTATTTTATAATTATTTGTTTAATATTATTATAAATTATGTTTACGAGAATAATTTGACCTTAAATGTGCATTAATTATTTTGTTAGTATAAATGTTACAATTATTCATGTTATATTTTGAATCAATTTATATGTTTAGGTCAAATAAATTTATTTATTAAGTTGGTAGTTTAGAAAAGAAATGGCAATGATAGATTACTGTTTTGGTTAATTTAGTGGATTATGTAGTAAATGATAAATTGATATAATAATAGGACCTTATGTAATAAAAAGGTATGAAAAAGGTATGAAGTACTTAATTTTAAAAAGATTAATGAATAACTTTGACTAAATAATAATTTAAATATTGATATTTAAATAATATTGTGAATAATAATTTAGAATAATCATTTAAGGTATGAAGTACTTAATTTTAAAAAGATTGATGAATAACTTTAACTAAATAATAATTTAAATATTGATATTTAAATAATATTGTGAATAATAATTTAGAATAATCATTTAATTTAATAATAATTAATTATACATGAAGAATAATGATAATAATTTAAAGAATAGGATCCAACCCCTTTTAAATAGTAATTTTAATAATAAATGATTACACTATTAACGTAATAACTATTATTTTTATTATTAATAATGATCAAGTAATAAAATAATATAAATAAAATAATAAACTTATTTACAAAATAAATAATAAAATAAATAAATATAGAGCGATTTGAGAAGTAAATATTGATTTCAAATATAAAAATATATAGAGCGGTTTATCCCTTATTAATAATAAATAAATAATAAAGTAATGTAAATGAAATAATAAACTTATTAAAATAATATAACAATACAAAAGAATAACACAATAAATTTAAAAAGTAAATAATAAAATAATGTAAATTACGTGATTAAAAAATATAATTTAAATAATAAAAATTGTGAAGAACGAATTTAATATCGATTCAAATTATGAAAATATACAAAGCGGTGTATACTTTATTAATAATAATAAATAATAAAGTAATATGAATGAAATAATAACGGGCTTAAAAGAATAATAAAATAATATAATAATACAAAAGAAATAATACAATAATTAAAAAACTAAATAATAAAATAATATATATTACGTAATTAAAAAATATAATTTCAAATAATAAAAAATTTTAAAGAACAAAGTTGAATAATACAATAACGATGATTTGTTACATTAACCATGTAAAAAGATTTAAATAATATAAGACATGAATTAGGCAAATATATGTTAATTATTTATGAATATGTTTTGAAATTTGTTTAGATGGTTCGACCCAGAACACGTAGGGGAGATGATGATCTAGGTCCTGTAACAGACAAGACCGATCGAGTTCACGGGCGTACAGTCACTGCTTCATCACATGGTGTGAGGGGTCATCACAGTACATCTGACATCTTGTGTACTCTTGCCCCACTTGGACTTGGGATATATTATGACCCTGTTGCACCGGGGTCTTCTACCCAACCACCTCATATATCGATTATGATTCGTCCTCCTCTCCCATCACACTATCCATACACTCTGATGCCCAATGAGATATATAGATCTTCTTATCTACCATCTCACCCACCACCTATATCATATGACCTGTATCCACATGGTTCATCTGTGCTTCCCCATATATCCGGTCAGGATCATATACTGTATAAAACTAAACATCAAGTACCATTAAATTAGGTTAGTGGTCCAGAGGTGCAATTAAGTGCTTCTTTTTTCGAGCAGGTTGTGTCAGTAGTTTCTGGTTGACTCATCTTACAGCATGACTGATTATACAGCCACTGATTATGGCATTCCCTCATATGAGCCTTGTTTAGGGAGAGATTCTGGTGATATAAGGTTAGAGGGTGACAGGGACCGGTTTGAATGATCCCTACGACTTTCAACAATGACATATTGTACCTTTGCTAAAATATAGAGGACAAATAAAATATTTAGAAACTGTACAACATACACCTAAACCTTAAACCTCATATGTAATAAAATAATTAAACTTAAAGAAAAACAAATGCATGTGACCTAATTCATTTAAATATTTATCAAATATTAATCAAATAGTTTTATATATGAAAAATGTACTCAACCCTAAAAACAACTAAACTAAACATAAACTAAAGTATATATTCAGATACTTTATACTAAGATATTAAAATTACCCGAATATAAATTAATAAAAAAAATTATATATATTCATCATCAATGTTAATTAATTATAAATATAATTAAACAATCACGATTCTTTAAGATAATCCTATTATTTTCGGATATTTACAAACTTTATATCATAAATTTAAATTTAAACCCTAAACCATAAATTATTAAACTTAGAGAAAAACAAATGTATATGGACTAATTCATTTAAATATATCTCAGTTAATAACAATTTTTTAAAATAGTTATATATATTTTTAAAATAATTATATATATATATATGAAAAATACATTCTTCCCTAAAAAAACTAATTTGAACATAAATTAAAGTATAAATTCAGATACTTTATACTTACATATTTCCAACACCCCAAAGTTAATTAATAAAAAAAATTAACTTTGTGTCACTAACTCATCATTAATACACTATCAATTAATTAAACGATCACAATTCCTTCAACATAATCTTATTAATATTATAATTTAAACAATAAATATACATTTAATAACCATATCTACACTTAATAGAATGTATACAGACAACGTGTTTGTTTTATACGTCGTATCTATTATCAGTACATATGGCCACGTTCTCATCATTTGAATTGATGTGGGTGTGCAACAACAATATCACTAAGTACGTTGTTGTCGTTAAAGTTTCTGTAGAAGACTGCGCAACCTCGTTGAGCACTTAAGCAAAGAACTTCTTCTATCATGTTTCACCCTGCATCCTATTTTTCTTCATATTGGCAAGGACGTTATATATTTTTTGTGCACTATATAAATCATATAAATCATATTATTAGACCATAAACACAAATTTAGAATATTCTAATAACCTATTAAAAGTAATGAGACATACCTCACGGCACCAACTCACATTTTATTCTCAGAAAAATCGTAACATATTACGTGGTGGCATAAGACTCTTCCTAAATTGCTCGGTTTGTATCAGCTGCTCCTCCGTTAGTTTTGCAGTCTGAGCGTGACCGTGATTATAGACACTTATTGCTTAGTTGTGCCTCCCATCATGTACGAATAATTGCTAATTTTTACTCGTAGCCATTTGCTCGCCTTTTAATTTAAAGGAGCAACCACACTTTTTTGTCCCATAAGGACCTCGCCTTTTTATGGGAACTTCTTCTTCTTCATCATGAACTCTCGGCTTCATTCTTGGTTTATTTGCACCTCCACACTTGCAAACTAATGTAACGTACGGTCGACGGTTGGATGTTCTTGATCTCAAATACTGAGTGACAATCAAATGTGTTCACTTTCATCGCCGTTTCTTTTGCTAAATCCACCAACTCTATCTTTGAATTAAAAATTCGATCTGTTGCGAATAAATGCCCGTGATCTACATGTTCTTCCGGTTCCAAAAATTCTTCAAATGTATTCGGATTTACATTATCCTTTTACGTAAAACATAATAAAAAAATAATAATACATCTTATATTAATTAAAAAATTATAAAAAGCATAAAAATAACATTTAACATATTAAAAAAACCAACTGACTGAGTATCGCCCAGATGGGCGAAATTCTCCAATGAGTTTCACCCATCTAGGCGAAACTCGGTCCAGTCATGAAAAAAATTTGGGAGTTTTCTTACCTTAAAATCGATATTTTCTTGCAAAAAATCTTCAAAATGATCCATATCTACCTTCAAATTGTATTGAGTATGAAAGATTTGAGTTTAAGGTTAGAGAGAAGTTGGTTAGAGATGGAAAGTTGATAGTAAGAAATGAATTTTTTCGCGCTATCCTTATATATTCCCGAGTTATATTTATTATCCCCTTTTAAAAATAGTTTATGATCGGCATTATTCTGTCTTTATTCGGTCGCAATTTTTTAAAAATAGCTACCGATTTGATATTCAGTTGCAACTTTGGTCGTAAATAAAACAATTAAAATATTCAGCCGCTATCGGTCACAAAATGAGAGACCCAAAATTCGGTCTTAATTTTTGGTCGCTATTCGCTGTTTAAAGACTGCACTACAAATAGTAATCCCTACAGAAATCCCAACACTGGATTGCTAGAACTTCATGACCACTAATAAAATCCTATAAATTATGGGCATGATATCTAGGTAGGTGTTAGTTATAACACCCATGTTTAAGGACCATTATAACACCCACATTCAAAAAACTATTAATTTCCGCTATTTCTATTACTATAGAACTTATGAGAGTTTATGGATGATGAATTACATGAGTTACAAGAGTTCCATGGAGGAAGAAAATAAATGAGCCTACTATGACCTATGATAGGAAATGTCACTTCTAAGCCTATAAATAGAGTCCTTGGTCCTCTCTCTCCCCAACAAGTTGTGTATGTATCCTATTACTATTCACCAATATATTCAAGTGAGGTAGGAGATTGACACCTATATATATAGATAAAAAAAGTTGAAGCAATTGACACCTATATATAGACTTATTCTTGATTTCGGATTTACATTAGACCTTGTTGACACCTTTTATGTTCCTTCTTTGTCTAGAAATTTAGTTTCTCTATCTCGTTTGTACATGGTTGGTTATGTTTTTTATTTTGAGAATAAATCTTTAACTACCTCTTAGCAAAATCATTTGATTAGTAGTGGTTTTCTTATCCAAAGGGTTGTACCAATTAAACCTTGATTCTTCTTTCTCTCAATCTCTTCTTAGCCTGTATATGAATTATAATGTTCACACCAAACGTAGTCTTGATAATGCAACTTCATCTATGTTATGACATAAACACTTAAGTCATATTTCAAAAGGACGACTTCAGCAACTTGTAAAATATGAAATTCTACAAACTCTTGACTTTACAGATTTTGGTACTCGTATAAATTGCATTAAGGGTAAGCAAACTAAAAGTACAAAGAACTGCCACAAGAAATTTAGGACTACTTGAGATAATTCATACTGATATTTGCGGACATTTCCTTCTTGTATAGTTGGAGAAAAATATTTCATCATATTTATTGATGATTTCTCACGTTATGGATATTTATTTGATTAAAGAAAAATATGATGCTTTGGCTAGGTTTAAAATTTTCAAGCCAGAAGTTGAAATCAGTTAGATAATAAAATTAAAGTTGTGAGATCTGATAGAGGTGGTGAATATTATGGCAAATACGATGAAAGCGGTCACAATTTAGGGCCATCTGCTAGATTCCTTCAAGAAAATGGAATTATAGCTCAATATACAATGCTAAAAACACCTTAGCAGAACGGTGTAACTGAACGACATAATCTTAGATTATTAGATATGACTAGTAGTATTATTAATGACTCTACTCTTCCCACGTTTTTGTGGAGTGAAGCCATTAAGACAGCCATATATATACTAAATAGGTTCCTGTTGGTTTTATGTTCTAAATTCAATTGACTTAGGATTATAATTTATATTTATTGCCAACATATTCAAATTTAGGAACCTAAAGGGTCACACACATAATAGTGATATCTTGGATTAATTATAAGATAATAAAAGAGATTAATTTATAAGATAAACTAATCCTAAGGACCTATTATTTAAATTAACTATTGGGTTATTAGGTCACTGGTCCAAGCCCACTAGATAGCTTATTATATAAGTTTCAACCACTAGTCCTGAACTAAAGAGGATACTATAATTCTCTAGGGTTTCACAAACCTTAGTCTCTATTGGAACTCTGCGGTTTAAAGGAATTAGCTGTCATTAACTGATGGTTGATCTAAGAATTGTTCATATGGATACTGTTAGAGGTCGAATACTTGTGCGACTCGTGATCGAAATCACCTACGTTGTTAGTTGTTGTGAATTTGCTCCAGAGATAACATGGCTATTCCTTTACTCATATTATTCATAGATTACAAAATGATTCTGGCATGAAATCAGTTTATGTTTTATTCTGTTGCGTTTAGAATGATTTACGTACAGTTCCTACCAAGACTGTTTCTAAAACGCCATTTGAGTTATGGGTTGGTAGGAAAATACATATTTCGAGTTGTCAAGAAGAAATAAGGCTTTATGATCCACATGAAAAGAAATTAGATCCAAGAAGCGTGAGTTATTTCTTTATTGGTTATCTAGAAAGATCTAAAGGTTATCAGTTTTATTGTCCTAACAATTTTACGATAATAATAGAATCTTGTAAGGCTACAGTTTTAGAAGATGAAAATTTTAGTGGGAGTCATGAAAAACAAGAAGTGGAGTTAAATCCTGAAAATGAGAAAATTAGAAATTCTCAATCGTCACCAAATCAGAATATTTCTTCACTTCATAAAGAAGATTCTATCCTATTATTATTCAATCCAAGGACCTATAAGTACACAAATGATCATGAAAATTTGGAAATCTTGCATAGAATAAAAAAAAAAAAAAAAAGCAAAAGAAAAGTGCAATTCCAAATGACTACTTGGTGCACTTACAAGAGTTAGAAGAGCTTGGTATTGTTGATGATCCAAAGTCGTTTTCACAAGTCATGAATAATGGTGAATCCAATAAATGGATGGATGCCATGAAAGATGAACTGTCATCTATAAAGTATGGGAATTGGTTGAGTTATCTAAGGGGTTTATTCCTATTCAACGTAAATGGATATTTAAAACTAACAAGGACTCTAAAGGTGATATCGACCAGTATAAGGTTACATTGGTTGCAAAAAGATTCACTCAAAGAGAAGGTATTGACTATAATGAGACTTTCTCTCTTGTATCAAAGAAAGACTCATTTAGAATCATCATGGCCTTGGTAGCTCATCTTTATTTACAGGTACATCAAATGGATGTGAAAATGGCTTTTTTAAATGGGAATCTAGATGAAGAAATTTTTATGAGACAGCCAGAAGGTTTTATAGAAAAAGACAAAGGAGAATTTGTTTGTAAGCTTAAAGGTCTATATATAGTCTTAAACAAGCCTCCCGACAATGGTATCTTAAGTATCATGATACTATAATGACCTTTGGAATTCAAGAAAATAAACTTGATGATTGTATATATCGAAACGTTAGTGGGAGCAAGTTTACATTCTTGATTTTATATGTAAATGATATTTTGCTTGCAACTAAAGATTTGTGCATGAAACAAAACATTATCTTTCTAAGAGCTTTGAAATGAAGGATACGGGAGAAGCATCCTTCGTACTTGGCATTGAGATTTTTAAAGATAGATCTAAAGGTATTATTGGTTTATCTCAAAAGTGGTACATAGATAAAGTTTTAGAAAGATTTTAAATAAAATGTTATTCATCAAGTCCAACCCCTATAGTCAAAAGTGATAACTTTAATGTAATCACCTAGCCTAAGAGGGTTTAGTTACTAAGGTAATAAACCCTAAGCCCTTGTTTGTAATTTCAGATTTGAGGAAGGTGGTCTTGAGATGTATTTAAGAAATGCTTTTTATATAAGGGTTTAATTTCTACTACTTAATAAGTTTAAAGATTAATTTGTAAATTTTAAGGAATTAGTTAATTAATTTAAGGTGTATTTATTACTTTTTAAAAATGATCGTTCTAGCTCCCAAAGCAAAGCAGGAAAACTTTAGGTCCACGGCCTCCCCATCCCGAACGAATCGGAGAGAGGCAAGTCATAGTAGGCTTGCCCATCTGGGAGCATACCATAGCAAAAAGCGATCCTCAAAGGCCATTAAAACGAAGAAAGAAAAAATCATGCATGCATTAGAAGGGAGCTCTTTTCTGGGAAAGCAACCGAATAGTACGGAAGATAAGACTTTTAATTAAAAAAAAAAAAAAAAAGAGATGGATGATGAAGTGGCTTGAAGCTGTACGTTGGTACAGAAGATTGGCTTCCTTTCTTCTATTCAGATTCCCTGGATCTATCAATTCTTATTCCATCTCGTAGGGTTGTTACCTTCCATCTCACATCCTAAACAGAACGAGGAAGCAGAAAAACCATAAAAAACGACGATTCGCTAAAAGCTCGGAAGATCAAAAACAAAAAAACTAAGTCAAAAAGCGGACAAAGAGGGGGAACGACAGAACCTTTTGGCAGCTTAGGAATCGATTCTCTAGAGTTTGAAGCGACAATTTAAGGTAAGATTTTCATAATTTGATGATCTATACTATGGTTCTTGCTTTCGATGGTGTAGAATTTTGATTCTAGTGTAGAGGTTAAACCTAAGGTTTAATTCGATTCCGTATATTTGGGGATTTTCTAATTAAGGTTTGTTTTATCAATTTTTAGATGTTTGATTCGAATCGTCTTTAAAATTGGAGTCTTTGTGGGCCTTTTGAGGTAAGGCATATGAATCTTCTAATTTTTATGAACCACTTGTGATCTTCTAGAAGTTATGATTTTGAATATATTTGGTACTATGCAAGTTTTGGGAATGATTTAGTATGAAAATTGGAATGAGAATGTTCTGATTATTTTTAAATTATGAATTTTTGATATGTGGAAAGCTTTATGTCGGTAAAAATTTAGCTCAAAGTGTTTCTAAAAATTTATGAATTTTTAGATATATGAAAACAGTGCCTGTAAAGTGTTTAAGGTGTTTCTTAAAGTTCTTAAGTTAAATATGATGCTCATGTGTGTAAGGCTTGTAGATGGAGATGTCCCAATTTGTGGCCCAGCTAGGGGATGTTATACCTAGTATCTGTATGTATGTGGCCTGTCTAGGGAGATGTTATACCTAGTATTTGTGTGGCTCTTTCCGAACGGGTACAGTAGTTAAGAACCGATATCGGGAACCATTGAGTCTTGTATATTTGAGCATCTATTTGTTGGAGAAAGGTTGTGAAAGTGTAACTAATTGTAAATTTTATGCATTTGAGAAGAGTTCCTTTCATTTAATTCATGTCTTTTTAATGTGTTGGCCTTTAGGGTGCCATCTATACTTTTGTTCAAATAGTTTTGCATGAAGTTCATTGTTTATAAAGGAAAGAAATATTCATGGATTTTAATGCATTTTTTAAGAGTTCTCGTAACAATCTTTGAACCTAAAATAAGGGGGGACTTAGAGTCTTTAAACTTGAAATATTTAAAATTCATTCTAGATATTCAAAGTATAGTTTCTCTTAATGAAAGTATTTCTTATGTTTATAGAATTATAACACCGAGAAAGGAGTAAAATTCTGTTTTTAGATCAATTGATATTTTCTATGGAATGTTTCGTTTTGAAAAGGAGCTAAACTTTTGCCATATTTCTACTGCTAGCATTTTCTCTTTTAAATGCATGCAAGTGCTTTTTTTTGAAACTCTAGCAAAGTGAACTTCTTATTCCCAAATATTTACAAGAAATATGGTATTCCATTTATTTACTGATTTATTTTTTTCTCCTCTTTCATTCTCGGTTGATTATCTATTTGGAGTTCAAATTTATTTTACTTAGTCCTATTGTATGACTCAAGAAATATTACAACTTATGTTTTTATTGAAAAATAACATTTTCTAATAATTGAGTGAGCACTTTCTTTCATGTGAATATATATATATATATATGTGAGTTTTTCATTCTTAGTTGTACCCTATATGTATTCCAATATCCTTGAATGTATACAAAAATCCGTTTGTATATTAAAGTAACTTTCTAAATGTGCTCATTACCAGTGGTTTATATTTCTTATTGGGCTAGTATAGTCCACCCCTTTCAATATTTTGTAGATAAGCTTTAGGTATGAGTTGAAGAGAAACTTTGGGATGGTGAGGATTTCAAGTGAAAACTTTATTTAAGTTATTGTTTGACGAATATTTTGAGTTACTTAGCTATTAGTATCTTGGGGAGCTTACAAATTATATTATGTATGCTTTTTGAGATTCGGTGTCTTTGGAGTTTCCATCGAGGATGCTGATGTGTCACGTACCTAGATTTGGGGCGTGACATTTAATGAAAGTCAATGTCCTCAAATTGATATTGAGAAGCAACAAATGGAAAATATTCCATATTCATCTGATGTGGGAAGCTTAACGTATCTACAAACTTGCACATGGCCAGACATTTGTGTTGCAGTTGGAATGCTTGCCCGATTTCAAAGTAATTCAGGTTGAGATCACCGGAGAGCTATCAAAAAGGTGAAAGGTGATGTGGTATCTTTCAAGGTACCAAAGATTTTTTGCTCATCTACAAACATAGAGATCATCTTAAAATTTTTGGATACTCGAATTCTAGTTTCATGGAAGAATCCATGAGATCTACTTCTGTATCTATATTTATGTTAGCTAGCTGAACTGTATCTTAGAGGATCGTTGAGCATTAAATTATTACAGATTCCACTATGGAAGCTGAGTTTATAGCATGTCATGAGGCTATTCTCAAGCGATTTGGTTGCGGAATTTTGTGGTAGGTGTTAAGATTGTTGATTCTATTTCTAGGCCTATGGTCATGTATTGTGATAATTCTACCATGGTTTACTTTGCTAAAAATAATAAATCCTCTAGTAAGTCTAAGCACATTGAATTGAAGTATCATGTTGTGCGTGAGAGGATTCAACAGCAAAAAGTGTCTATTATTCATGTTTGTATTAATAATATGCCTGCAGACCCGTTAACAAAAGTATTGGTGCCTAAAAAGTTTATAGAACATGTTAGTTCTATGGGTTTTACAAAAACTTTATAGATTTTGATGCATAGTGGGTGTGATGTTATTTCTTAATTATTTTTGTGTACATTGAGTTATTTTTAAATATTTTAATCGAAATAACATCTTAGCCTTTAAAAAAAAAAAAAAAGAAACAAAAACATCTTGGATCGTATGTGTATTTCTTCCTTATTTACTTGTTTGCATGGATTTGCTAAAATGTGATACGTGAAAGTAATATATTTGTATCTAAGATATAGCCATCATGATTCATTTTAATAAATTAGTAGTTATATATATATACAAAATTTTTGTTGCCACTATAATTATTATGTAACTATATTTGGTCATTTGTTCAAGTAGGAGAATGTTAGAATATTATATTATTCTACAATTAGTGAACTTCATGGTCACTAATAAAATCCTAGAAGTTATTGACATGAATAGCTAGGACATGTCCCATATTTAAAAAAAGTCATTAATCTCCACTATCTCTATTATCATAGAGCTTATGAGAGTTTATGAATGATGAATTGCAAGACTTACAAGAATTACATGGAGAAAGAAATACTAATAACATATGATGGAAAGGGTCACTCCTTGTTACCAAATAGGTTCCTCCGTCTCCCTCTCTCCCTTAACAGTTGTGTGTGTCACCAGGTTAGAGAGGGAAGATCAAGTATCAAGCCTAGTCACCATATCTCAAGAAAATCAAGGTATATCATATTACTTTATTTTTGTGTTATGATGTTTGACTTATATGATCCTAAGTTTCTAACATGGATATCAACAATTGTTACCGTAAGTCACAGAATTTGAGTTCTTATCGAAAAATTTGGCATCAGAATCTTTTTGTCCATCACTTATGCTTTGCAGGTTTCCATTTAGCGTTGGATCTCCGATTATCTCATTTTCTCATTGAGATACTTCAACCCTTAACTACTTAGACAAAGTTTCATGAACCTATTACAAAATTTAATACAACAGCCGTTGTCAAACGTGATTATAATAATCATAATTATTTTAATCGTGATTTTTTAAAATAAAACGTGATTGTATAAGTGTTTGAAAATCATTATGCCAACAGTGATTTTAATTTGCAAATTCTCTTGTATGTCCCTAAAATATTATAGTTTATAAGAATTTTATATTCCTTATTTATTTTGATGAAATCTTTTTTATATGTTTTATGTTGTTATTTGTATATTGATTAAAAAAATATGTAATATAAATAAATATATTATTTCATTTGTTTTCAATAGAAAAGAAAATTTCAATTTTATTTATAATATATCCTATGATAAATAATTAAATATAAATGTCAATATTAATATTGATATCTAATAATCAAATTCTTATTTAAAGAATATTTATATTTATAAAAAAAAGAAAAAAAACTTTAATTTAAATATTAAGGCTATTTTTGGAAGTTAATAATTAAACATCACGTTTAAAATTAACGATTAACAAAATTTACATATCCTAAGTTAATATAGATGTAAATTAATTAATTTTAAAGGAAATCAAAGAAAATAAAAAGTGGAGAAGAAGGAGAAATGGGATGTCTAATGATTGGGGCCGGGAGAATGAAGCCAAGGTCGGTATCGCTATCACACGCTTATTAGCCATCTTTCCTTTATAGGCCAACTCTCTTTATGTATTGTCTTATTTTGCCCTCTCTTCCAAATGTTGTATTATTTCATGTAATTGAGAGAGAGAGATATGATTTGATCAAACGAATTTTGCAGAAAATCTCGTTGTCCATTTCCACATGCTTCTCCTACTTAATATCTCTCTCTAATTTGTTTCTTGCTTGTTGAATTCATAGATGTTCCTGTCCTGAAATATTCTCGAATAATCTTCTTCTTCATCTTTTACGCAATTTCTGGCTATTTCTGGCCATTCATCTGCACAATAAGCACGTTTCTGTTTTGGTTTTTTTTTTTTTTTTTTTTAAATGGCTTTTTTCTTTTGAGTAATTAAAAAATTACAGAGTCTAAAATGAAAGCTGGTTAAAATTTGTCAACTCAACTATTGATTGTCAATTGTTCAATGAACTTGGTCCTCCCAATCCAATCATTATCAAAGTCGTATTAGTCTAGTCTAATCCATTCCATGGCCCCTCTTATTACCCAAAGGTTCACCTCCAAGTTTCTCATCTCACCTTCCATCCTTGCCCCTAATTTGCTTGGCTTTTCTTTGTGTGTGTGTGTGTGTTTTTTTTCCAAAGGCTCCCTTCAGATTTGGAATAATTTTATTCTTATATTTTATATTAAATTAAAAATACATTCTACCCATATTCTTTATATTTTCATAACTTATTAATCCATATTACTAATTTTAATTAAAAATTTGTCAAAAAAAAAATAGTTGTAACGTAAAAAATTTAGAATATTATTTTACGAGTTCACTTCATATTTATTATATATTAATACAGTAATATCTTTCTATAAATTAAGTAATAAAAAAATTTAACAAGAGTATTATAATCTTAATATATGAAAGTATATAAGAATTGGATATGCGCAAAATGATATTTAAATTTTTTATTACCAAATCGTTTTTTTTAATAATTCTTTACTAAATTAGTAATATGAATTAATTAATTATGAATATATAAACGATAAAAATATTTTTGTAACATATATAAGAGATAATGGACAAATCACAAGAGAGAAAATCTACTAGTTTTTTTTCTTTTAAAAAAGTTATTACTCTTTTTTGAATAAAAACGAATGTGTTAGTGAAGATGACCAATATTCATGCTCTCGTATTCACCAACAAACATATTAGACTAACTGAAAAACAAGCACAAGCACTAGTCCTGTCAGAGTAGCACTACCAAAATGCAGTAATGGAACTAGGGCTTGAGGATTGAAAATGCTGAACTCTAAATTAATAAATATGAGGTGACTGAACGTCGGTGATAACCATTTGAGAGAAGAATGGTTATTGCTTCAAGTGACGAAAAGACTTTTTTTAAAACAAAGTAAAAAACTTTCATTTTAATATTTCTTAATAAAAAATTATATTTTGTAAAGGTCTAAACAGTGTATTACTTGAATTTAATTTTTTTCTCTCTTTATACATCTTCATTAACATTTTACGATTCATTTATCTTTCAAGTAAGTAAGTGAAAAAAATATCTACAACAAAAGTTTAAAATTTTATAAAAATTAAAAAATATATTGAGATAAAATTATATAATTATTAAACAACATTAGGTTGGGGGTCAACCATTCGGAGGACTCGAGCCAAATTTTACCAATGCTAAACAAAAATATAATTGCATAAATAAAAAAAGCAGCGATTAATTCAAATTCATAGCATCAATTTTACTAATTTAGGTGAAATAAATTTAAAATCACTCGATACAAACCATCCCTTTCTGCTTTACCAAAATAAATTATGACTTTAAAAAATTATACATATATATCTCAAATTGCCCTCAATTAATAAATAAAAAAAAAATCGACCCTACATTGATAATTTTTCAAACAGTAGTTATTTGAAATTAACCAAAGTAAGAATGATACAAAGTAGGGAGACAGATATACTTCACTTGTTCCGTATAAAAAGTAGTGCTCAAAGCTTCCGGCGGCGCAAAACGACAAACACTAGTGGACTTTTAACCGTAACGGCGACTCAACCTAACTGCAAAAGGCGAAGCCGCGAACATAAAGTCGTAATAAAGGACGCCGCGAAGGGCATTTTGGGGCGCGGAAAAATCACAATGCAGAAAAGGACAAAGGCAGTGGCGCAGTGGCAGATACGGACAATTCCAAGGGCAAAAAATAGAAAAGATGCGTTTGCCAGTTTCATTTACCGATACGGATGAAATCAGAAGCAACAGCAAGTTTGCCGATGAGAGAGAGAGAGAGAGACAGATTTGAATAAAATAGTATTAAGTAAAATGAATGAATAATGCTCCAATCCGAAGCGAAGCGGTGCTCAAATATGGAGTAAAATATTGCCAAAAGGAGTGCGTGTTGTGTGTACCGGCAAATTCATTTACATTAATTTAATACAATATAATATGGTATTGATATTGCATCAACCGATGAATATGAGCAGATTGGTGAATGAATCAGCTCTTGCCTTTTTAGTTACTACCAGAGTTATGGCGGTGGTGCCGGGTTTTGAGGTCTACTGAGTTGACTCGACTCGTTCATCCGTTGCTAAATCTCGCCAATTCGAACTCGGAGTTGTTACGGCAGTCCGCTGACCGAAGGATTTTTCCAGTGGTGTATTACACGGAGAGATAAGCGTCCGTTGGATGTTTGCTTTTGGTATTGAAGATGAACTCAGCTGAGAACGGATTTAGCGGAACTGTGAAGGATTTCATAAGGAAGCATCACAGGCACGAGCCTGCCGAGAATCAATGCACTTCCGTTCTCGTCAAGCGCATCAAGGCTCCTGCTCATCTCGTATGTATATGTCCCTGGAAGTTTTTCCGATTTTGACTTTTTTATTTTCTCGCTATCTATTCATTTTATGAGATTGCTGTCTTATTGTTTTTATTGGATCGATTCGTTCGGTGTTTGATTCATTCCGCTGAGCTGAGAATCTGCTAGAAGGTTTAATTAATAGGATGATTTGGATCCCTTTGTTAGGTTTTATATTTCATTTTCTCTTCTCGATCTTCGAACTTTACTCTATTGATTTCCTTCATTTATTTTTAAGTTAAAACGTTTAGTCTATAGAACTTCAACTTGATTGCTGCAATCTAGAGTGTCATCGGTTTGGATTTCTCCGCGACTTGACAGGCTATCGACTAAAGGAACTTAGATATTCCGAGATGTGTTTGATTTTCATCTTATTCTTTTAATTTATATAGAAAATTGGACCAGTTGGAGCAGCTGTTTCCAGGAAGAAATAGTGGTACTTTGCTCTTGATTGCTCTAAATTTCAGTTTTGAATCATTAGATTGACTCCTTGGGTTTACTTTATCAAGAGTGTGATACTCTGTCTCATTTCCATGACTAATTATGTGAGTCCTGGAATAGAGTCTCTATCTGCATCAACACAATATACAGAACCAATATTTTTCAATAGGTTTTTTGGGAACAAACTATTGTGTTCTATTATTATGAAACTAGAAGACCTTTCAAGTTTTCTTTCTTTCTAAAGTGTGTTGCATGTAGTTAATTTTAATGTTAATTGGTTGGTAATTTGTTTCAGAGTCATTTATAAGTCCTAATATTTGAAAAAAATATTGTTTATAAGGTTTGGTCATTAGTAAGGAGGTTTGATCAGCCACAGAAGTACAAGCCATTTGTCAGCAGATGCGTTGTGCGGGGAAATCTTGAGATTGGTAGTCTTAGGGAAGTTGATGTCAAGTCGGGGCTTCCTGCCACTACCAGCACTGAGAGGTTGGAGCTTCTTAATGATGAAGAGCATGTTCTCAGCATCAGAATTGTTGGAGGTGATCACAGGCTCAGGGTATGTGGATAGTGTCTTTACTTGTTTCTGAATTCTGTTTCCTGCCTTCAACATACTTTAAGAATTTGACTTTTCGAAAATCATTATTTTCAAAAGAAAAAGGAAAGTGTAATAAGCAATTTGATTCTCATTGTGCGGCTTTTTTGCCTCCCCATAGAATCAGGTCTTGAAGAGGTCCAAGGTTGCTTTGATGCTCATTAATGTGAAGCCTGTCAGCATGAACTAGCATAAACCTTTCTTTGCTAAGTTTGATCTTTCTCAAGTATTCTTTATAAAGTTGAATATGAGAACTTCTTCATGTATATTCAACAAAGGAAAATATGTATGCTCTTTACTTGTACAAGTTCACATTATTGTGATGCCTCGCCAATGAAAATATGATACTATCACAATGGTATTTCATTCAACCTAGATGCAGTTTCTCTCTCATGAGAATTGTACTTGAAATTGGGCTTGGACACGGTATTGTTATTATATTTAGAAGATTTGTGCAAAATCTGTTGGATATCTTATCAGAGTTCTTTGAAATTCACCTTCACCATCAAGAAGTGATTGATTATCATGTTGTTACCTCGCCAAGTTACAGTAACATGCATAGTTTTTTGAATTCTAAGATATAGTTGTTTTGCTAAACCATATCCTTTGATCCTTTAAGCTTAGCTAATGCCAGAGTTTCCACACTCATCTGATTCTTTTGGAGACTTGTATCAGATCTCAGTTAATATCGGGCCTCCATAATACTAGATATCAAATACATGTTTGTGCTAGCTAATGCCTTTTTTTGTGCCAGAGTCCGGAAATATTACTCTATAAGGGATGCACATGAAGTAAATAGATCAAACTATTGGGTATTGTATGCTACGTCCATCCTGAGTAGTTTTGGATGACCTAAAAGAAATTTATGATAAATTGTCAAGGATTATTGTCACAGATAATAAATATATTATGGCTCTCCTAAAAGATGTGTCTGCATGTAATATTCAAAATTCATATATTTTATCTTGGCATATATAGTTTGTCAAGCACTACTAGTTTGTTTGGGGGTTATAGATGTGTCTGCGTGTAATATTTAAAATTCATATCTTTTATCTTGGGGTATAGTTTGTCAAACTCTCCTGACTCCTCTCCTAGTATTTTGGGTGGAATTATAGAGCAATCCTCCTGCTTCTGGAACAATTACATTAAATGTTCTTCTGCAGAAGTTCAAATTGATTTTATAAGATTTAATATCTACTGATAGAATGATTCTTTGTTGGACATAGCTATTCTGTGAGTTTGAAGCGTTTTATCGTTCCATGTGCAAGAGTTAGACTCTCTGTTGCTTCTCATTTTTTTTTTTTCTCATGAAGTGTACCTGATCTGGTAGCTGTAACACACCTAATTTGTTCTATTTTCCTCAATTTTATCAGAACTATTCCTCTGTTATATCTGTCCATCCCGAAGTCATTGAAGGAAGACCAGGGACTGTGGTGATCGAATCATTTGTTGTGGATGTGCCTGAAGGAAACACGAAGGACGAGACCTGCTATTTTGTCGAAGCAGTAATAAAGTGCAATCTCAAGTCGTTGGCTGACGTTTCTGAGAGACTTGCGGTGCAGGATAGGAGTGAACCCATTGATCGGGCATAAGCAAGCAAGACCAGTATGCCTTGGGCTATGTTCACCAAGGATGGAGCTTCTTTTAGGGCTTTCCACTATCTGAAGCTTCGGAGGTGGACTCATGGCAGTTTGTCAATATTCTGGAGAGACAAAAAATTGGCTTTTCTGTTTTTATTTTTGTCCCGTGTGTTACTCTCTTTTAGTTTGAAGTCCCATTGGACGGGTGTTTGTAGTAGTATTAGCCTGAGAATCACATATTTCAAAACCCTTATATATGAATGGGAACTGCCGAAGCAAAGCAGTACATGACCCCTCCCTCCACCGTTTAGGTTTTGGCTGGTGATGTATTGTGCTACATAGGGCTGTAAATACATGTGCTGAAAGAGTAAGTTTGTAGATTCTTTGATAGTGATGTATTCTTGGTTTCTTCTGCAGAAATTATCAGTAAGGGAATATCTGTTCACTTGAAAAGGACTATGACCAAACGTTTGTACAATCTTTACATGTGCGGTCAAATAGTTCCAGAACGGTAGTTATTACCCTCTCATCATTATTATGTTCCCTCCTAATTGCTTCTTGGACAGAGCTGGGACGTTGATTCAGAAAGATTGGTACCCTTCTGTAAGTTGATAAGATCGAAGGCTTCAAGAGATATTGGTAGAACAATTCCAATTCGAGGGTAAAAGTAACCTTTTGCAATTGTAACATTGTTAAAAGGTCTGGTTCGAAGACCATTATATATCCCACATCTGCATTTCCAAAATTTTTACCCGCAGAGGGGGCACCTCTACAAATGAATGCTGTTGCGCTAAATAATGGAGATTTCCTCCAACAAGGTTGCCAAGAAATGAAACTCTATGAATATATTACAACAACAGAAAGGCCAGGTTGGATTTCTAGACTTTGTATAAATAATTGCTCTACTCCTCTGTATACTACGCTGTACATAACTCCCACCGGCACGTCCAAAAATAAATAAACTGACGAGTTTGATAATTAGGCCAAAACAAGTTCCTCTTCTTCCTGTTGCTGTGGAGTCTCTGCTACAAGTCCTTCAGCATAAGGAAGAAGAATACGTTTTATTTGCTCTGCAGTTAGTGTCTCATACTCCAGAAGTGCATTGGCTAGCGCATGGAGTGCTTTCTCATGCTGGGGAAAAATCAAAAGCCGAAACAAATTATTAGGCAGTTGAATCAGAAAAATACGTTGTACAATTAAACGTGGTCAATTGCACACTCTAGATGCCTGACTCACTGATTTGATTACTGGATTAAACTATATGCTTGTAATTAGATTAAAAAAAAAAAATACCAACCTTCTTTAGCAGGGCCTTTACACGATCATAAGCTTCTCTGAGAAGTTTCACTACCTGCATTGCCAATAAGACAATTATAGCCAGGGAATAATATCCCATTATACCACCACAACAAATATCAAAACAAAATGCATACTTCAGCATCAATGCGTGACTGCATCTCTGAACCAGGCCGCTCTTTGATGTGAACGGGCCCAATTGCATCACTCATCCCACAGGTTGACACCTGATCAAGAAGAGAAAATTAATCTCGTTACATGATTAAGACAAAGTAGCAGACAACAAAGAATCAACTCCTTGTCCAGGAGGCACATGAATAGATGACCAATACCAACCATATATTGAGCAAGCTCTGTAGCAGTGTGGAGATCACTACTTGCTCCAGTAGTAATATGGTCCTGACCAAATATGAGTTCCTCTGCTACCCTTCCTCCCATACAAACATCCAAACGTGCTAAGAGTTGTTTCTTGCTAATTGAAGTCTCATCACTTGATGGGAGCTGGGTAACCATTCCCAAAGCAGATCCACGAGGCATAATTGTTGCTTTGTGTATTGGATGTGCACCTTCAGTGTTCAGAGCAACAAGTGCATGGCCGCTTTCATGATATGCTGTGAGCTGAAAAGACGAGCATAAACTTTTAAAAATGCTAATGGAACACTAACTATTTTCGCATTTATTTTCAAATAAAAGACAATCATCCAAAAAAAAAATCAACTCTTCCCAAGAGTTGCTGTTTTGACATCAAACTTTGCCTTTTGCACCAAGAGCTTCTAAAACAATATAAAAAGATGACAAAGTAAGAATATGTAATCTTCGCATCCAACCATCCTATTTTCTTTGAACTTCTGTTTTCAAAAGCAATGCGGCTTTCTTCCATGAACAATTATGAAGCAATAAAATCTTTCCATATGCAGGTAAATTTCCCATCATGGCTTTCTTCCATGAACAATTTTGAAGCAACAAAAGCTTTGCATGTGCAGGTAAATTTCCCATCACGAATTTCTTCCATGAACAATTTTGAAGCAAAAAAAGCTTTGCGTATGCAGGTAAATTTCCCATCATTATCTTGTGATGTTTCTCTTTTTTTCCTCAGAAATCTCCTCGTAGTTTAAATTGGATTCCTAATTCTTGACATGATCTTGTTGAAATTTAAAATTTCCGATGATAGTATATTTTTCACCTATATACATGCACAATCATCATTTTATGTGAACATATTTTGGTATAAATGTATGCTAGTCAAACTAAAAACATAGTGAAAGAAAATTTTCAGACTTTGCATCTCAACTGAAAATTGTTTAGTATTGAATTTACCCGTAAAAATTTAACCTATCAGCGAATTATAATATGTGGCACTTCCAGTTTATCCACAAAAGGACAATTGATTTGGGGAGCACCTTTTGCTGTTCTTGGTCAATAATATAGACTCAGAATAGACAAAGGTTATAGGGATGATCCATAACAAACACAAATATGCAACTCAAAAAGAATAGACAATACTCACCTTCTTTGAGTCTTCTGACAGATACATTGTTTTCCGTTCAGTTCCCATGATTATCCTGTCTTTTGCAAATTCCAACTGTGATGCAGTTAACTTCTCAGCACCTTCAACAGCAGCCTTGATGGCAGCAATATTCACCAAGTTTGCAAGATCTATTCCAAAATTAAGTATTAGAAAAAGAGATGACAGGTCCTATTACATCTGAAGTGAACTCATATTAGCCTCTTTTGGGGTGTTCAAGCTTCCTGAATAAAGAGCTCCACAAGAAGAACATACTTGTTCTTCTTCGCATTACATAAGACAAACAAGCACAAAATTATCCTTCAGAGTGACCAACATAAAGATTCTCTAAAGCCCGCAAAATTTGATTTTAATTAGCACCATAAGTTCAGATTGGACAAATTCAAAATAACGTAGCAGATTGAAGCCATGACAAATGTTTATTTCCATAACCAACCATCTATAAAAAATAAGTAGGTTAACAGAGCACGATTCTTCAAATTGCACTCTTGTGTAGCAAAAAAGACCTTTAAATACATTTTTTAGATACTTGGTTGTTGATGATTTAATGATGGTCAATAGACATAACTGCAATGTAGTTTATTAAATTAATACAAGGGCATTAGAGTTTTACTCTAAAAAACGCATTGATTTCAGATTTTTCTTAATTTGTGTGAAATAACAAATAAACTTATATTATGAAAAGGAGGTAATAATAACCACTAAATATTAATAACAAATACCTGCCCCATTGAATCCTGGAGTACCACGTGCAATTGCTTTCACATCTACATCATTAGCCAAGGGTTTGTCCTGTAAATAGAGATCCAATATTTCTTGCCGACCCCGAACATCTGGACTAGGAACAACAATCTAAATGGAGAAAAAGACAAACTTAATTCAGCTTGTGAGAGACAAACAAATTGATTCGACTTAAGTTGACATTTCTTCATACAAAAAGGATCAAGACAACACTGAGGAATTACACAGTTTCATTAAAACTTAAATGATCGCTTTGTGAGAAACTTCCTTCTCAATAGGTAAGAAATTTAAAAGCATAAAAGAATGTTTCTTAAAGAGGACAGTCAAACATAAGCACCAGAAATTCAAAATTTAGCAGTTGCTCAAAAAGGAAAGCGAGTTTGACAGTCATAGCTAGGAGAATTGTTGAACCTTACACAACAAAACCTACATTAGTTCTATCTTCATGTAATTAATCACTCGTCAGCATTATTAAGCATATAACTGACGAAAAGGGTCTGTTCCTCAAGTTTGTGGGGAAGTAACCAAAGAAAATAGGACTTCAAGACTTTGCAATGTTACTCTTCATTTTTTTCCTTCTAAAAAAAATGGCCTTCAAATATCATTAGAACTTACATGCCGGTCAAATCTACCAGGCCTTGTCAAAGCAGGATCAAGTATGTCAGGCAAGTTTGTTGCAGCCATGACGATGATTCCCTGTTTCAAAAACGCAAAAAGAAAATGAATATCGAGTGGCCAGACGAGAATCTTATTCATGAAATTTATCAACCAGGTATACCTCATTCTGCTCAAAACCATCCATTTCAACTAGTAGTTGATGCAGTGTTTTCTTTGTATGGCCTTCCCACTGCTTTCGGGTTGACCCAACAGCATCAATTTCATCAATAAAAATGATGCATGGAGCCTGAAAATGAAAATGAAAATCAGAAAAGAATACCAGAACAGAGCAAAAAGATTCCTTAACACGAAATAACTTAATTGGCAAAAGGAATAAGCAAATATCATCTCTGTACATAGACACAAGTAGATAAGCAAATGGCTTTGAAGAATCTTATCTAAATGCATATCAGGAAACAAAATTCTTGCAAACAAAGAATCCATATATAAGTTTTTGCAATAATGATAATTTTTATTTGCTAAGGATACTTGGGGGAAAAAACTGAGATGGATGGACTAAACACACAAATACACACATGGAAACATCCACAGGCACACAGACAACTATTACTCCTCCATAAATAATACTGAATATAGGGAAATGATATATATTTACATGTAAAACTTCAATCTTAAAAGTATCCCCAAAAAAATCCAGTTTCGGTATTAATTTGAGACTTAAAAGCAAAGTCAGCACACACGTGAATGTAGTTATTGCATCAATTCTAAACTAATTTATTATTAAGATGACTAACAGTGATTATATAATTCTTTAACACTGCAAGCATGAAATCACACAACCGAGCTCAATGGATAGACTGGTGAGAAATATTCAAGAAATTCTCCAAGATTTATAAGATCATATGTACACCTAGACATTTAAACTTCAGCTTGGACTTATTTTCGGTATCCTGGAGGAATGCGATAACAAAGACATTGTCTTATGGAGATAGACTGGACTACATCCAATATTCAAGTGACTTTAGCCACATATAGAATCTTAATGCTATAAGTGCTTATTTAGAGAACGACAAACATGTCCCTTCTCATCTCCCCAACCCCCAAATTACAAAACAGCCTGCACCCAGAAGAACCAACCTTTTTTTTGGCTGCTTGAAATAAAGATCTTACACGTCGAGCACCAACTCCAACAAACCTAGCACAGTGAAAAAGGAGAGAATTAGTTTAATGAAATGTTAAACTGAACCAACTCATTCAATGGTTTAATATCCATCTCCTTCACTCAAACTGACAAATCACTGATATGCACTTCTCTCAAAATAAGAAGCTGGCTAAAGTCAGAAATAGGAGCTTGCAACCTTTAGAGCAAAATTGTTACTTGCATAATTCCACTGCATGTTCATAAGCTTTTTTCTCACCCAAGCAAAATGCTATCGCTTCTAGTGTAGCAGAAAAATAGTTTTATACATGACCATTTCCATATAGGACACTGGTTTTTGAATAGACGCTGAACATAATCTTAGGTGTGAGCTTTTAACTCTGGTTCACTCTGAATATGCACCAGGATCTCGTTCTTTGTTATCAAAGGTTAAATTAAAGATTTCTGCAAGCTCCTGATGGCTATATCCTACAAGAGTTACTTGGTGATTTGATCAAATATTTCATCTCTGGCTACTGCTTGTCCATTATACTAAAATCAGCTGCATCATCCTCAGCCTGCTTGTCTAGCACTACTTTCTATCACATAAAGACTAACCACTAGCAAAATTCTTATAATAAGCCTCATCTAAGGTTAACCTCAAGATATCGTCCATTCCTATATTGCCATAATCAGCACAAAAACCTTTCAAGAGCTGCCGTGGACTATTAACAAACTTCGCCTGACATGACACGACATGACTTGTGAAAGAGCTCTGTTTTTGTCATAAGAGGGGCAAAAGGAAAAGTATCACTCACATTTCTTCAAATTCAGAACCTGCTCTATAAAAGAAAGGTACTCCAGCTTCTCCCGCAATAGCCTTCAATTCAAAACACAAAGTATAGTTCAAGTAAGATAAACCAAAAAATATATCCATGAGTTGGCAGAACTAAATGTGGAAGATCAAGCATTTAAATTCAACTATCTAGTGTGGCAGCAGAACATTCCAAGAAACACATTATCAAATGAATGCAACAGCTTACCTTGGCCAGCAATGTTTTTCCAGTTCCTGGTGCTCCAGTTAATAGAATTCCCTGAAAGCCAAAATAGTTTTAGAAAATAACAGATGAACAGCTTCCAAAGAAGACCATAAATGCAGATGGTTAAGGGTAAATGAGAAATATGGTCAAACCTTTGGCAATTTCCCCCCAAGTCGAGTGAACTTAGCAGGGTTTTTTAGGTACTCAACAACCTCCTCAAGCTCTTGTTTGGCATCATCACACCCTTTAACATCCTTAAATGTTTTGACATTCTGCAAAGAACATTAGTATTGTTATATGAATTCAGTTATGCGAATATATTATCTTTTTCTCACAAAAAAGGTGAACTTTTTTTTTTCCCGGGGTTGGGTAACCAGATTGTACATGCAGATCTGCCAAGAAATCATCAGAAGCAGATGAATACAAAAGACGGATTTATTTGAAGCTTCAAACGATATGAAGTAGTACACAGGGTAATAATACCCCCCCATATTTCCCAGAGAGTAAAGTGAACGTTCATATTCTACCTACATTCAGAAAGCCAAACTCCTTTTTGTGTGTGTGTGTGTGTGGGGGTGGGGGGGGTGATTTGTAAATCGCAAAGGCAAACTTTGATTCAGTAGAAATGCATAGATGCAAATTTTAAAAGATAAGGACCATAGAAGAAGCCACCAGAAACAATCATGTATTCTCATTTAACTTGATGAAAGAATATATACTACAGACAAACCAAATCACACATCATTCATAAATCATAATATTAAACAGAAGTATGGGGAAGACTACAAAAGTGCAGATTGCCAAAAGGAGAAAATACCTTCTCAGGCATAATTTCTTTATTCAATTCTTTTGGGGCATAAGAGGAACTCGAGCCAACACCTGAAGTTCCTATTCCGCCTAAACTTCCAATATACTTCTGAAGTGCAGCAGCACCCATTAACCTGAATAATGTCAAGATTTGACGCAATAAAAACAACTGATGGTAATGAAACAATGCTCACGAGTGCACTACAAAATAGACTGAAAAGAAAATCTGAGAGAAGTGTAGGAGAGGAGGAAGAAAAGGCTAGTATTTCTTATTCTTAAGTGCAACGACAACCCTGTGCTTACCCTAAAAAAGGGAATGCAGAAAACTATCTGATACTAAAATACGTTAGTCAACTCTTAAAAGTAAAAAAATACCTAAGGAATTACAAATGCCTTCATACCCTGACTAATAACAAAGACTAGCTCAACAGCAGCAACAAAAACAATAATAAGGACAAGAACTTACCACACCAAACCAACAGCAACAGTGAACAAGATAGTAGACATGAGCTCTTGTGCAAAACGTGATGATCTTCCAGAAACTTTTGGATCAACCTACAAGAAAAGTTAAAATATACTAAGATTTATATCACAGGCACATAAAGCCTGATCTTCCAATAGAGTAACTACAAGGAGAAAAAGGAAACTACAATTACAAGAATTAAACTGACCAAGTTTTTCTATATCACCAGTCTCTGTCAGCCTTTCTTTTAGGGGCATGAAGGTGAAACTGAGCAGAGGAAGTTAAAGTTCTCTAAACTAATTATTCACGAAGAAACCATTTGGAAGCTTACCATCACAACATGCAGTGGCTGCTTCTCTGATATACCAGGGTTCAGAAAGGGTTCATCCAAGTTCCCTGATGCACGGTGCTTCAGCTCTTGCAACTGTGTACATTGAAAGATTATTACATTAGATCAGAAAAAATTGAATGCTTTTAGGAGAAATGCTCGAAGTTTTGCAGATTGTACAACAGTTAACTAGATAGTACTTGTTAAACAAAGAAACACCAAGAGGTTGGCATGCCTAAGGTTTAAAGGAAGAGACGTGTAAACAGTGCTAAATTGTTCGGGTGATCTAATTGGTTGAAAATTGATGATTCCTATACTAACCAACGGGAAGTGTCAAATATTATAAACAGAGATCAATAATCTATGCAGCTACGGTTCAGATAAGGTTGGACCGTAGTAACCAGTCTTATATCAGCTTTAAAATAAGGGCTGATATATTGAACTACTGGTTAACTTCTTTCTTTAACAAAAGTTCACGAATCAATACCAAAGAAGGAAGGCTGGAAGGCTTTCCTGATTGCTCGTCAGGAAGATATTCAGCAATGGCATTGGTTGCCACAAGAGCTCGCAAGTATTCTGCAACCCCTCTACTGTCTACCGCATGATCCCTTTGCTCAAATCGCTGGATGACTGCCTCAGGGCTGACGACAAGAAAATATTAAAGTGCCATCAGATTTTTTTTTTCTTTTGATTGCTTTTTATGTTTATTTAAATTGGAAAAAAAATTCTAACTGTAAAACCAGTGTTATCCTCCCTAAGTTTCAGTAATAAAAACTTCATACATACTTATTGCATTAAATCAACTGTGAGAATTTATTAGGTATCCTTGGGGAAGAGGCAAACTAGGTAGGGGCAACCAATCGAGCTCTAAAAGAACTGCTTGGCCTTCTAAACACCTCTGAATATGCAAATGAATTGATCACAACAATACTACCTGGAAAGACATCATCCCAAAATTTTACAAAATTTCAAGGTTATTTTACTATCTTGGTTTTTTGCTTGCAAGCAGATAAAATAGCATTCTTTCTACCGGTTCACACCTATTATCAATCTACACAAGGGCATAATTGTTTAAAACCCTAAGAACTAAGAACTGATACTAGGAGTACTTTCTTCCTTCAGTAAATCAAACAAAAGCGCATTAAATTAAGCAAGACTAATTGAGTCTCTTGCCACCTGTGTTTATTGAGCTCGGCCAACAAAGCACTTTGCTTGGCAGCATCCTTTGGATTGGCGTCAGCCTCAGATATTAACCGCTCCAGCCGCTTCTCTTGCCGCCAGAAGGGCCACCAACTAAACCAATTGGACGCCATAAGCTTCTCAAAACCTTGTCTTGCAGTGGCAAAGAGCCCCAGTAAAAACACCACTATCGGCAACCTTCTTTTCACCTCCTCGGCAGACTTCACCTCACCCGCCACCTCATCACCGGCATTAGCATTCTCCGTTTTTTTCAGGGACTCCTCTGAGACAGGATCGGCCCTAGAAACATCGCCCGAAGAAATTTCATCGCTAAATTCATTGCCAAGCTCCTGTTTTTCAGCATCTGAATTTAAATTACTTTTATGAGATGGAATAGAATTAACGCCATCGGGATGCAATGTACACGCTATTACGAATCCATTACGGCGGAAAATTTGAGACTTGAGAGAAATTGGATTATGATTATGTGAAATTAATCTACAGAGGGAGCAAAAACCATCAGAATTATAATTAAAAGTAACATTAGAAGGAAGGTCGGGGGAAAACGGGAGCTGGAGGCGCTTAGAAGCAGAAGAAGTGAAACGAGACAACGAAGGAGGTCTGCAGATAAGAGAAGCTTGCAGTGTCGTAGCCATGGCTTTTGTTGATTGTAACAGAATCAATGGATTAGAATCCGTGTCAATTTAGGGTTTATATAGAAGAAAAATTAGACTCTTGGACTGGCGAGAGAAGTGTAGTGTGGATTCAGTCGACAGATTTCCTTCAGAGTATCTGAATTTAGAGAGAGAATGGAGAGAAGTGAGAGAATTTGAGCCACAAGATTGGCTGAAGTTGCAGAGGTGAGATTAGAGAGAGAGAGAGAGAGAGAGAGAGAGAGAGAGAGACCTTATCTAATCTCGATTGAAATTGGCGCTCTGGCCTGACGTGCCTTTTATATGGACTAAGCCACCAAGTTATATGCTTTCCGTTCCAATTGAATTTTTTTCCATTCGACCTAAAAATAAATTGAAATATTTTATGTTGAGAAAATAGCTTTAATTACTGTGAATAAGTTTTACTTTTCTTATTTTACTTACAAATTTTAATTTAAGATGGTTTTATTCATAAATATTTTTTACTTTATCCATTCTGACAAGTTAAGGATTTATTGCCAGAATTCGATAAATTTTATCACGTGACATTATCGAAGACATTGTCTTCGCACTACTAGTAGTCCGACGATAATGTCACATGATGTGATTCGCCGGATTCGGCAATATATCTTTAATTTGTCAAAATGAGTAGTGCGAAAAATCTTTATTGGTAGAACTAGTTCAAATTAAAGTTCATAAGTAGAATAAGAAAAGTAAAAATTGTTTATAGGTAATTATAGCTAATTTCTATTTTTATTTTCTTGAAAAATCTTTTTTTCTTCTCTCTATCTCGGTGATTGTCGGGGACATGATTTCTTTACAAAGGGAAAACTGGGCAATTTATACATGTACCTAGACATACTATGCATGATATGTCTAGTTAGTAAAATTACGTAATTTGTATCAAGATTTAGAATTTGATTCCAATTAAAATTACTCTCTCAATGTCTCTCCTCACATGTCTCTTATAGATTCAAAAAAGGAACATCATCTTCTTCTACGATCTCCCACGCTTCTCGCAAAATCTCTCCTCACCGCGATCTCTCCGAGTTGCCATCATCTTCCCTGATTATCGTGATCTCTTCGAACTGCGATCATCTTCCCTAATCACCTGCAATTATTTTTTGATGGAGAATTGTGAAAAAAAATTTATGTTGCGTCATCAACATGAGACTATGTTGATGTGGACAATGTAAATTGTGTTGTTTTCAGCTCTTCTATAGGTGATGATGGTGTTTTGATGCTTCTGGAATGCGTGGAGGAAGAAGTTTCATGTAACGACAGTTTTTTTGTTTTTTGTTATTTCGTACTTTTTATGTTGCTGTAAGTAGGGGTGCCTTATTTTATAACATGGAGTGCTTACTTTTATAACTAAAAGTGCATATTTTTATAACTATGAATATTTATATTTAAAAATGAGGAGACCTTCAAATTTTTTGTTTTGTTTCCATATGTAGATGTTTTTTGTTGGTTTTAATGTATATATTTCTTATGTGTTTAAACTCACATTTCTTCGAATATAGTTGGAGAATGTTTCATGATAATTTAGGATGTCGTGGAACTTCTGTAGATAGGAGTCCTTATTTTTACAATTGAAAGTGCCGACTTTTTATAATTGTGAGTGTCTACTTTTATAATTGAAATGCATATATTTAAAGCTATATAGAACCTTTAAATTTTATATTTTATTCAATATGTTGATTTTTTTCTTGAATTTAATCTATTGTTTCATGTGTTTTAACCCTCACGTTGAATATAATGAGAGAGTGTTTTATGATAATTTAATATGTCATAAAACTTATATTGATAGGAGTGCCTATTTTTACAACAAAAAGTGTCTACTTTTATAATTGGTAGTACCTATGTTTACAGCTAAGAGGACGTTTTACTTTTCTCTTTTGTTTGATATGCGGATGCTGGATTTCATTTGTTGCTTTTATGTGTTTTAGCCATCATTTATCTATTTAATGCAGTGTTATGAAAATCTATAATGAATATTTGTTAATTGAAACTATTGTAAAAACTAAGGAAGGAACCAATTCGCATAACACTCATAGAGTCACCAAAGGTGGAGCTACTGAAGATGCTGGCCCCCTCGGCCACTGCTAGAAATAATAATAATAATAATAATAATAATAATAATAACAACAACAATAACAATGAAAATGGTGTCGATGATAGTTCTGCCAGTACGTTGAAGAGGCAGAAATTGGTTTAGATGCCACGATTACACAAACGGATTATCAATATGGTCGCCCACTTAGGGATAAAGAATGCAATGCCTAAAACTATTATGCAGTTAATTAATATTGATAGATGACCACTAAATGGTTTAATCTTATATGTGAGGAAAGGGTAGTAAAAGTTGGTTGTGAGCGCAAGTCATAGTTGTAATAGAAGAAGAAAAAGAAATGGAAAATTCCAATTGAGTTATTGTAGTTCTCTTCAAATATTTTGATTTTTCCGAAAATATTAGCTCTATTTGGATTAGCATTTAATTTAATTTTTTTCACTTTTTTTATTCGAAGTGTATTTGGATTGAATTGTAAGTAGGGTGCCTATTTTTATAACTAAAGGTGCCTTTTTATAGCTATGGGTGTGTATTTCTATAACTACAGGTGCTTATTCTATTAACATGCAAGATGAGTTACTGTAAGCATGTGTGCCTATTTTTATAACTAATTGTTCCTATTTTTACAACTGGGGATGCCTACTTATATAACTATGGGTGCCTATTCTATATAACTTACTATAAGCTGGGTCTCTACTTTTATAACTTGGAGTACCTACTTTTATAACTATGAGTGCCTAATTTTCACTATGGGTGCCTATAATGTATAATATGCAAGTTATGTTTCTTTATTATTGATGCCTCCTTTTATAACTATGGATTCTCGTTTTTTACAACTAGGAGTGCATATTGTTCATAATCAAGGGTGTTTACGATATAAAATATGCAAAATGGGTGACTGTAAGTAGGTGCACCTACTTTTATAACAGTGAGTGCCTACTTTTATAACTGTGGGTGCGTATGCTGTAAAACATACATGATGGGTTACTTTTCGCAGTGATGCCTTTTTTTTTTTTTTTTTTTCTATAACTATGGATGCTCATATTTACAATTAGGGTGCCTATTTTTCATAACCTATTGTGATTGCAAAATGGGTGACTGTAAGTAGGTGCACATACTTTTATAACTTGGAGTGCTTACTTTTATAATTGTGGGTGTCTATACTGTAAAACATACATGATAAGTTATCTTTCGTAGTGATGCCTTTTTTTATAACTATGGATGCTCATTGTTACAACTAGGGTGTCTATTTTCATAACCAATGGTGATTATGATACAAAACAAATAAAATGAGTAATTGTAAGTGGGTGTCTACTTTTATAACTTGGAGCGCCCACTTTTATAATTGTATATGCATATACTGTAAAACGTGCATGATAGTTTACCTTTCAAAATGGTGCCTGTTTTTTAATAACAATGGATGCTAATTTTTACAACCAAGGGTACCTATTTTTCATAACTAATAGTGATTATGATATAAAACATGCAAAATGAGTAATTATAAATAGGGTGCCTACTTTTATAACATGAGTGCCTACTTTTATAACTGTGGGTGCCTATGCTGTAAAACATGCACGATGGGTTACCTTTTGCAGGGGTGCTTTTTTATAACTATGGATGCTCATTTTTACAACAAGGATACCTATTTTTCATAACCAAGGATGATTGTGATATAACACATGCAAAATGGGTGACTGTAAGTAGGTATGCCTACTTTTATAACTTGAAGTGCCTTCTTTTATAACTCTGGGTGCCTTAATGGACACCAAGCGCTTACTCAGTTTTATCCCACGTCGGGAGGCCACTGATTGAGGAAGGTACTTGGTTCGAACCAGGACAGAAAAACTCATAATCATATAAGCATATTTTATATTTATTGGTGTGTTCTAAGAGATCTTACAAAAATATAAATTAGAATATTAAATTGTACTCATATATTAACATGTGCATCTTGTATCTATGTATGAAATTCATGATATAAATTGATATGTAGGAGAACAAGATCAGATGTCTTTAGGGAAAAAAACCTCTGACCTTCACATCAGAGTACGAAAGCTCCATATAGCAACAGACCGAAGGTGACTACGTAAATTAGTAAATTTGCATTATTCAGATCTAAACAATGAACAATGGCCCTTAACTTTCTAGACTTATAAATAATCATAAATTTGGATGACTTTTTGCTTGAAAAATTCGAAATTTTCATTAATTTTCTTGATATAGTATCTAGAGATTATTTCGCTTCAGACGAAGCCTTTTCAATAACATCTACAGAGTCCTCAAATACAGCTTCAAAATCTATTTATAAACAGGGAGAATCGACAAATAGAGGAAGAAAAACGGAAGAAATTGATTGTTGATCGGAGAAAATAGAATTGGTTGCCTGAGTTTCGTTAGAGAGAGAAACATGCGTGAGGATTTGTTGGGAGGGAGAGAGCACGTGTGTTTCAGTCTTGCGTGGGTGAGAGTGAGGCTTGTTTTTTGACTTATTTATGTGACTAATAAAATTACATAGTTTTAGCATTAGGAATACTATGCCTAGGTACATAATATTACAACTCGGAAAATTGAGTTTGTAATGTCTATAACATCTATAATAACACCCTTTATAATATTTCTATAAACTCTTCACAATTAGAAATATTACAAAAGATTTTATAGAAAATGTTATCAATGTCCTTGAATTGTGAAAATTGGACCATGCATGGAAACACATCTTTATGTTTTAATTTGTCATAATTTACGTCATATTTTTTTAAAATTATCATGATAAAAATTCTCAAATAAGTAAGAATTGAGGCATCCCAACTAAAAGGTGGGGAGTTTAACTCCTGCACAATACAGGTTGTTGCTACCTTTTGTAAGATTTATTTGCTTAATTTGATTAATATTATTGTAATCTTCACCAATAATATGCCACCTTTTATACTAAAAAAAAATCTCAAGTAGGTGTTAATATTAAAAAAAAAAAAATCATGTTGGTATTTAATACCTTTTTTTTTTAATCATACCATTTCATAAGAAAAAAAATCAACTCCTTTAGAGTTGTTGTATCATGGGCCTGCACACACCATGCAAGATGTGCCAAATACCAAAACTATGTAGTTTCAATTAATCCCAGCTAGGGATGGCCAGTGGGCTAGGCTGGCCTGCCAACCCGCACAGCCCAGCCTGCCACAGCACGGATTGGCCCGGCCCAGCTGGCGAGGTGGTGGTTCAATTTTCTTGATTCACAGCCCAGCCCAATTCACCCCGCATAGAAACCAGCTTAGCTCAGCCCCATATGAAAAACCTGACCCAGCCCACGAATCGATTTAGATTGGCCCAGCTCGTTGGACCATGGGTTGAGTGAATGACCCATGTGGACTGCCTACCCAATTTGAAATAGATTCTAACTCAAAATTGTTGCCATTAGTTTTTACTATTGTCCAATTTTGACCATTGTTTCATGTTTGCTGCCAGCTTTTTTTTTCCTATAACCTCAATATCAATTTTTTATTTCTCCTATAAATACATCATAATTCAATTCATTCTTCACACCAACAATCATCAATTTAACATTCTATCTTCTCTTAAACTCTCTCATATCTCTCTCTACTCTCAACACAATAACAATTATTTAATTTTTTGATAATATTTTTGAAGAATTGTTCCAATTTCGGTTTCAGAGGAAGGAATCGAAGAACGAAAGAAGTGCCTAGCAAAAAATCAAACTTCTAAATTCTTCTTCGAACTTCTGGCTTCAAATTAATTTGCTTTTCTCAATTTCTCAATTTACTTTATTTACTATACTTTTTTTTAATATTTATTTGTTTGTGTTAATTTTATAATTTCTTTATTTAATTTATAATACTTATTTGTTTAATTATTATTATTATTATTATTATTATTATTATTATTATGGATACTTCAAGATCAAGAATTGCATCATCTCACACTGTAGATCTTGAACAAAATGAAGAACCTACTAGTATACCTCTCCCCATTTCAAAAACACACATACTAGTAGTACTAAAAAAAGAACCTCTTGGGTTAGGAATGTTTTTGAAAAAATAGGTGATCAAGCTAGATGTAAACTTTGTAAATAAGAATTCCAACATAAAACTGGTAGTGGCACGGGTACACTAACGAGAATATAAATAAATACCATCCTAGTGAAATGACAAATTTTACTAGACAAATTCAAATAGTTATTAAAACATAATAGAATATTTATTAATTAGAATATTATTATTTGTAATTACTTTTGGGAGGTTTAGGCCCTAAGTCCCCCTCCTATGTAATTTTTATTTCGTTATCAATAAAACCGGTAGGAGTCCATGCCAAACCCCCCACCACTTCAAGGTGGCTTTCTTAAATCATTTTTTTTATAAACTTTAAGTTTTCTAAAATTAATAAAAAAACTTAAGGGTTCTAAACTTTATAAAAAAACTTTAAGTTTCTAAACTTAATAAAAAAAACTTTGTTTCTATACTTAAGTACTTAATAAAAAAAACTTTAAGTTTCTACACTTAAGTACTTAATGTTCAATAAAAAAAATCCAGCCCGCCCATCCCAGACCACCTTGTCCGATCCTGGAAGTGGACCATGTTGGGCCAATATTTTCCAGCCTAGACCGGCCAACTGGCCCACATAGGCTGGCCCAGCAACTTGTGACGAATTCAGTGGATCAGCCCAGCTCGGCCTAGATTTGCTGGGCCGACCCACTAGCCATCCCTAGTCTCAGCAATAGTACCAAAAATTAAACCAACTCTCACCCCATATTGAAATGATCACGCTTCCCCCTCACAAAATCGAAATTACCAACTCTACATTCTTCACGGCTATAGCAGTATTTTCCGATCCTTCTAAACTACACAATTCATTTAATCTCTATAATAATTCTACAATTTTATTCAATGAAGTTTCATCATCCGATCTATCAGTGCTCAATTCTTTCAATCTATTTAGAGATTGAATCACTGAATTCTCATTCAACGAACTCTCTCCAAGAATGCCCCGAACTATTTCTACAGAGTGAAATTGGTAAGCAGAGTGTATAAATAGCAACTATTTGTCGTTATGAAGATTTATTATGTAGTGGATTCATTGTTGAAGATATTACTAGAGTGATCGACGCCTTGAGAGAAAGCGTATCAATGGCATCTTTTGGGCTTCGGAAGGATACATTCCAAGATCCTCCATGTTCTCCTTCACCATCTTGTAGGGCTTGTTGTTGGGTCTATAAAAAAAGGATTCGCATTGCCTTATAGGCAACCCTAGTTGAATGATTGCTTGTATTATTATTATTATCATTTACTGTTGTGTGATTGTCTGCTGTGAATTGATTTACTTTTGAGCATTTTTCTTTCTTTTTTAGTAGTAATAAAAATAGACACACATAATTATAAAAGTAGGCACCCCTAATTATAAAAATAGGGACCCCACTCATTTTGCATGTTATATAGAATAAATACTCTACTTATAAAAATAGGCATCCCTAGTTGTAAAATAGGCATCTTCAGCTATACCCCACTCATTTTGCATGTTATATAGAATAAGCATTCCTAGTTATAAAAATAGGTACCCTTAGTTTTAAAAATAGGCACCGTCTCCTTAAAGTAACTCATCTTGCATGTAGAATACGCACCCCTAGTCATAAAAATAGGCAACCTTAATTATAAAAATAGGCACGTCTGCTTAAAGTAACTCATCTTGCATGTTATATAGAATAGGTATCCTAGTTATAAAATAGGCACCCTTAGTTATAAAAATGGGCACCTTAGTTATAAAAATTGACACCCCTGCTTACAGTAACTTATCTTGCATGTTACATATAATAGGCAACCCTAGTTATAAAATAGATACCCTTAGGTATAAAAATAGGCACCCCTACTTATAGCATCTTGCATGTTATATAGAATAGGCACCCATAATTATCAAAATAGGCACCTCTAGTTATGAAAATAGGCACCATTAGTTACAAAAATAGACACTCCTGCTTAAAGTAACTCATCTTGCATGTTATATAAAACAGGCACCCCTAGTTATAAAAATAGGCATCCTTAGTTATAAAAATATGCATCTTTACTTAAAGTAACTCATCTTGCATGTTATAAAAATAGGCACCCTTAGTTATAAAAATAGACACTCTTAGTTATAAAAACAGACACTTTAGTTATAAAAAATAGGCACCACTGCTTAAAGTAACTCATATTACATGTTACACAAACACTCTTAATTATAAAAGTAGGCATCCCTGCTCAAAGTAGCTAATCTTGCATGTCTAGAATAAGCATCTCTAGTTATAAAATTAAGCAATGTCCAATTGAATTTGATTTAAGAATGAAAAATATGGAGATTTTTTACTTGAGATGTGTAAAATATTAATTTTTTGTGAGAGAAAAAGTGTGACCCAAAGTAAAAAGTTAAGATGATTGAGTTATATAAATAGGCATCCTTAGTTATTTAGTAAGCTTGCAGCCTTGTGTTATTTTATGTACAAGTATACGGTAAGCCAAATGCGGGACATTCATCTACACTTGAGCTCACGTGGCTCTTTATTCTTATTTGTAGAGTTTCTACTAGGATATTCATTTAATGAGTTGGCATTCACTAAGTATCTTGTCATGTCATCATCTTCTTCAGTGTACCTTTTGCTTTCTTTTCTATGAAGTTTTGCAATATGTACTTTCTTTGCCTTTATTATCCTTATTATTCAACATTTTCCCTTTTTCTAATGTCTGGCAAGATTACTCATACATTTGAGCATATTCCATGAAAACCCAAATTGAAAACCAACCAACTCATAAATTGTCATGCAGAAACAAAATTGGAAACGAAAAAACAAACATTTCTATAATCGTGAAACTAGAAAATAACATGAATTCCTCGAATTAGATTAATATAATCCCCGTCGATACTTTCCGCTGCTACAACCATGATTTCGTTGGTCATGATGATAAAAATTTCCAATTATTCCCTTGATTCAAATGTTAATGACCAGAGGTGCAATACTTACAACACTAGTAGCACCTGTGCTAAGGAAGAATTTAGTAATTACAACACGGATTAATGTTCCTGGTCTTCACTTCGTATTCCGATGATACAAATGGTCGGAAATAGGATTTAACAAGCTACTCAACTAATGCTAATGTCGAAGATGAAACTTTCACAAGTTACAACAAAAATGGAAATAGAATGGAGAATGGATTCACCACTTACAAAGATAATTCCAATGTCGTCGGCTCTAATTTCAACAATTACAGTGAAACTGCAAATGGGGCCCTAGATACTTTCTCTTTGTATGGCACCAATAGAAATAATCCTCAAAATAATTTCAAAAATTACGGCGTTGGAATCCCATTGAATCAAAGCTAAATCCAACACTGGAAATGTAAACCGGAGGCAGAGCATTGTTGGCAGTCATAATCTCAGACCACTCATTGTAGTTGGCAAGTTGACAAGAAGCTTGTGGAGTGGTGGTGGAGGTGAAGTGTTTTCTTCTTCTTCTTCTTTTTTTCTTTTTTTTTTTTTTGGTTGAAATCAGGATCTAAATTGTATTAGAACAAAAAAAAAAAAAAAAGAATATTTACACAAATTGGAGCCTGAGCTCTACAAAAAATCTACCTAGTGTGGAGTTGGGTCATACCTTGTATATATACGCTTCCCTTAGATCTAATCACTGAGTAGAGTAAGTGTGATCTATACAAAATGTTCATAATTACAGCAAAAATGTTGGGGAGGGTTCATCTGGCGAGTGAAGAGCTTTGTGCCTCCATAACCATAGCTGACTGTCTCCCAGAATACTATGGATCAAGAGATATTCAGTTGTATTCTACCCAACTCTTTTCTCGAATTAATGGAAATCCAATGGCCCCGATTGGGGATATTCAAAAAAGAACTCTAGCAATTCCTCTTCACAAGGTTTTCCATACTGCTACACACCTCTTTCAATCTCTAATTGTATGCATATAGCTTTCCACAACATTCTTGCACCCTTATAGAGAGGACTGTGGCACCTATGTCTCATGTAAACCAGGTTTGCAGTAGGGAGGCAGTCATGTTTCAAGAACCACAAATTGAGGTTGAGGCGGACTGCTCCCTGCTATTTCCAGATTAGTTCCCAATCTTTCTCTACTTCATCCACCATATCCTCACCTTGTATCCTCTTATATATATATATATATATATCCTTAACTTCCTGGTGCCAGTCTAAGCTTGTAGGATCATCCGCCGCCCTTGCCACAAAAGTGTTAATGATCCTTGCTCCCAAAATAATACCTTTCCATGTATGTGAGGTATCCATTCCAGCTTTCTCATGTCCAAAAGGGGACCCATATTTTTTCAAAACAACTTGAGCCTAAAGCTGCTCGCGGTTAGTCCAGAGCTGCCATGCTAGCTTTGCTAATAAGGCATGATGCCAAGACCTCCTTTGGCTTTTTATTTGCAGATTATCTCCCACGCAACTGTATGCATCTTTTTTTTGCCCTCGTCCTTCCCCCAAAAAATTTATGATTTAGCTTGTCAATATCACTGAGGATCCCCACAGGTATGATAGTCATTTTCATATTACAAAAAGCCACAGAAGATGTAACAGATTGAATGAGAAGTGTTCTCGCCTCCTTAGATAGAGTCTTACGCTTCTACTTGCTAATTTTCTTAAGGAACTTGGCCACCAAAAAGTTGTAGAGACTACTAGACTTCCTACTATGAATAATGGGCATTCCGAGATAGGTACCTAAGTCAAGGCTAATAGGGATATCAAATTTGCAGCTGAGTTGTTCTGCCAAAAGAGCAAGGACATTCATGCTAATGAACAACTTGGATTTGCCTGTATTAATTTTTGATCACTAATTCTGCAAAAGTCCTAAAGGACTGAACTCATAACTTGTGCTTGTTCCATAATAAAGAACCCAAAGAGGAGAAGGTCGTCAGTAAAAAAAAGGTGCGATATACCGAGACCATTTCTTGAAGCCTTAACCGGTTTCCATTTACCACTTTCTTCAACAACTTTGATTTTTGCACCAATACTTCCATACAAAGAACAAGGAGGTAAGGGGATAGATGATCTCCTTGCCTCAGTCCCCTCTATGGTTTAAAAGCATCAAGTTTCTCACCATTCCATAAGACTGATAAGTGAGCTAACCGTATGCAAAACATAATAATTCGGATCAACGACGGATTGAATCCTACTGCCGCCAACACTGCTTCCATAAAATCCCAACTAATTAATAAGTCTAATTTGGACCCTCTTAAGCATTGTCTTTTTTATTGGTTTTTGTGTTTAAATGTTTAAAAAATATAGTTTATTGACCTGTTTCTTCTCTTATGGATTGTAGGTATCTTTGAAATGAAAATATGTTGAAAGCAAGCCAAAACGAAAGACTTTGGGGCAAAAAATGAAGAAAACGGAGAAGGACGGACAAAAATCAAAAGAGCCGGAATATCATTGCTATCCAAATTCGGATAGTGCTTAGCAAATTTAGAAGACAAATTTCAGAAGCTATCTGGATCCGGATTGTAACATCCCGTCTAAATGCCTCAAAGTTAACATAGGCCGCGGTAAGTTCAAACAAAAGTTTCGGGGTTAGTTTATAACGAATAGAAAGCTTTGGGGTCATTTGGTATTTTTTAAAAAAGTTAAAGAAGAATGTTTCGTTGCAAAACTTTTTAGGCATATTTTAGAATTATTAGTGTTTAACGCTTTAAGTTAGGGACTGATATTTTAAGTTTAATATGAATTTTAAGTCATTTTTTAAGATTTGGGATCAACGTAGAAACTCTAGAAATTTGGAAGACTTTAGTGCAAATATGAATATTAGTGGTGCCAAGTGGGGTGGTAAATTGTGGACACATGGCAAGTGAGTGCCATGTGTCTTGACCATATAAGGCTAAGCCATGCACACATTGCTATATAAAGGGGTTCAAGGGGAAGGCATTTTCTCATCCATTTCCTCTTCTCTCTTTCTTCCCCAATTTCTCCTCTCCTCTCTCTTTCTCCCTCTCTCTTGGCAGCCCATTCTCTTCTCTCTCTCTCTCTCTCTCTCTCTCTCTCTCAAGGTAAGTCTTCTCCTTTTTATTTATTTATTTATTCTATTTTTATTATTAGGAGAAGTTTTTATTTTATTAATAGATTATATTTCCTAAAATAAATAAAATTAAGGTTTAATAATTATAGATTTATTTTAAGAACCCATAATTTTTAAAGAATTATTATGAAATTATTTTGGAGATATTTTTAGAATTCCTTTGGGTTTAAAATAAATTTAGGTACACCCTAAGGTCATCATGGGGTGATGGTTATATTTTTATGGAGCTATTTGACTAAGTTTGTAATGATATTCTTTGTAGGTTTAACTCATATCGCGGCTCCAGGTGAGTTCACCAACCTTTTTCTTTTATAAGAGTTTTAATTATTTCTTGAAAATATATTTTTTCCATTTTTGGGATCTTGACAAAAGTTACAAAATATTTACCGGGATTGTTACGGGTTATGCTAAATATGTTTGGGTTATTAAAATATTTATGTTTTAAATATTCTTTTATGGCATGGAAATATATTTTGAGATAGTAACGTATTTTCATGATGTGTTTACTTGAAATATTTTTTACATCCCTTTTAGTTTGGGTTTTTGAGTTTCAAAAATTATTTTGAGAAATTATTTTTCAAAATATTTATTATTTATTTTTGGAAATAATATTTCTAAATATTTTAATTTTTTTTAAGGGTTTTGAGTTTTAAAATGATTTTGAGAAATATTTTCAAAATATTTACTTTTTCTTTTTAGAAATAATATTTTTAAATATTTTAAATTCTCTTAAAGTTTGTGAGTTTTAAAGTTATTTTGAGAAATTATTTTCAAAATATTTGTTATTCTTTTTGGAAATAATATCTTTAAATAATTTGAATTCTCTTAAAGATTTTAAGTTTTAAAAATTATTTTGAGAAATTATTTTTAAAATATTTATTATTTCTTCTTGGAAATAATATTTTTAAATATTTTAAGAAGGTTTTGAGATATATTATTTATTTGAAAAAGAATTATTTTAAATACTTATTATTTCCTTTGGAAGTAATATTTTAAATATTCTTATAAGATTTTGAGATTTAAAATCTCCTTTAAAATATTTATTATTATTTTTTTAAAACAGTACTTTACATATCTTCTAAATATTCTTACAAAGGCTTTTTGAATTATTAAAATATTTTCATAATATTCTTATATTATGACTTAAAAAATATTTCTATACAGTTTTATTTATATATTACTTTTAATGTTGGAGGTATTTAATAATTTCTGTTAGAGAAAATATTTATCATGATTTTTGAAAAACGTAGTAGCATAACCTATTTTATACTCGGTAATGTGTTTTAAAGTCACTTATACATATTACCATGGTGAACATGATTTTGAAAGACAAATGTTTGAGAAAAAAAAAATGTTTTCATGAGTTTTACAACATTGCATTCATGATACATTTGTCATGGCTACGAGTTTGGGGGTTTGCCCGGCGGATAGGGATTTTCGATACCTGAAGAGATTTGTGCTACTGAGAGATGGCCTATGATTTTATAAAGTAAATTAAAACCCTAATACGGCAAAAAGGGACTTGGTATACATTTTTTATCAACATGTCGAAAGGACTTACACTGTGCGTGGCTAGTCCCCCGTACGATGACCTCTTCCTAACGACATGCTTGGTAGTGTTACTCTTGATCTGGATCCAGTTGATAGAGGCACAGTACCGTTGGAGGGTTAGGCCCAAGGCGGTATTGCGTTTGACTCCGTATCATGCTCTGCAGTAGTGGCTATTTCCTAGAAGGTTGGGTCATGAAGGGCCTACCGGCTAGGGTAGCACAGGGCGGCCTGGTAGGTACGCCAGAGCTTGTTACCTGTTTATGTATATGTTGTGTGAGGTTGAAAAATCGAACGTTCGTACATTGTGCTTTGGAGTTCAAGTTGGTATTGACTACGGGATGCCGGAATTTGTTCTGATGAACCTGTTTAAGGTTCTGGACTCTATTCGTTGAGCCCATCATGGTGCATGCATGGTTCTAAAAGTTTGGGTATCGCGGCAGCACCGATGTGTCTTGATTCGCTTAGACTTCCCGGCTTCGCCCAAACCCTTCAGATAGTTTATAATTTGCACACAAGAGATTTTATGAAATTATTTCTTTTCTGGCATGTCAAACCGTTTTATAAAAAGTATTTTACCCGTATGGAAACTCACGGAAACCACACGTGCATGAGAACTCACTGAACGTCCATCACTCATGCCTTTCAAATATTTTCTCCCCTTTTTTAGATGTCTCGGTAACCAAATCTGGCTAGTTGAGCCAATATGGGCCCGCTGGATACTTTAGACTTTGGGTCTTCGACCTCTAGCCATAAGGTTTTGATTTATGAAAATTTTGGTCCTCACGGCCTTAAACATATGTATAAGTTTTGAGAAGTTTTCTTTTATCAAGATATATCTATATTTTTCTGTCTTTCTCCTTCCGCTGTTTAGTTTAGAGGGACGCATTCTAGTTCCTCCCTAATGTATAGCGTTACATTTTTTGTAAGTCTAGGGTCGAGAGGCACGAAGATAGCTTACCTAGCCGCAATTGACCTAGCGGAGGGGTACGGGATATCACACGGATAGTCTGAATATCCTGGTCCAGATAGTCGCACAGAGGGACTAAAATGTAATCTTTGTAACTTTTCCTTTTGTACTCAGATTTTATTTTCCTTTTGTAATTTGATTAAAAAACCTTTTTAGAAAGGGATTATAGTAATTTTAGAGTAGGATTTAAAGAATTTTCTCCTATTTAAACCCCTCTAAACACATTAATTCAATAGCTTAGATCTTAATTTCAGTTTTATGTTTTGTAAGAAGACTCAATTCGGGAATTTATTCAAGCGATTCAAAAGACGAATTTGAGCATCGTCTTGATCATGGATCTTCAATCTTTTCTCCTAAGTTCCCTGAACTTATTCTTTTATATGGATTTGTCTATAAGTTTATATTTTAGAATAATATTTAGCGGCTAATTCGTTTCGCATTTGAATGGGGATGAACCTTAGAATTCTTTGTTAATATTTTATATGAATTTCTTGTTTTAGTTATTTAATTCTTGTTTGGTTGTTATTCAATTGTTTTGTTTGTTTACCGATTTTTCGGAGATTGGTTAGTTCGCAAGATTAATTTTGGAATTGACAAAAAAAAAAAATAATAATCTAGGGCGTAAATTGAATAATAGGAATTGGTAATTAAGTAGACATACTTGTTACAGTTCTTAGGTCATTAATTAATCACTATAATCTATATTTGTTCATAATCGGGTTATGGTTAGAAGACATTCTTCTCTAAACGGTGAAGTTGAATAGGAGGGTATTTCCTAGACATAGGGTTTCTCTGATTCTTGAGTGAGATCCAGCCAACGAGTTTTAATAATTAATTATAACGATTTTCTAATTAAAATTAACTTAAGGTTCTAGGGGGATTCTACCATTTAAACACTCCTTTCCAAATTTGTTTTAAAACCTTCTTATATGCTTTCTTAGTTAAATTGTCTTTTAATTGTTTCTTTATTTTATAAAAATCCTTTTCAAACGTTTTATTTTATTAAACAGTAAAGACGTGGTAAGTACTAGTGCTTGCCGTCTCGAGAGTTCGACAATACGAGAACTTTCCTTGCCGAAAAGTAGAATTTTAATAGGATAGTAACCACACATCAAGCTTTTGGTACCGTTGACAGGGACGGTAACATCAGCATCAGGAAAGCTATTTATTTGCTTATTTAATTATTTGTGGCTTTTATTGTTTTAGTTGCTTTTATTCTTCTATTGGATTGTGGCTTTTGTTTGGATTTTCTTTGCTCCTCTTTCTATTCGCTTAAATTCACTAATTTAGTAATTATTTTGTCGTAGGTTCTTTTTGACTAGTTTATGCCCCGTTGCTAAAGAAGTGTATTAGTTAAATTTGATTCGGAACCCGAGAAAATGCTGTGAAAGGCATGCTGCGGTATCAATTTCAATACGATGGACAAAACAACGTTGGTGGTTCTACACAAGGAAGAAGAGGAGGACCTAAGGGATCCACCACCACTACCACTAATGGTGGAACATACCATGACAGATTATGCTAGGCTGTCCATCATTGGGACGAGGGCGAGCATAATAAGACTGACAGTGGGTGCTAACAATTTCGAGATCAAGCCCAACATCATTCAGATGGTACAAAATAATGTCCAATTTGATTGACTACCAGATGAAGATCTTAAAGTACACATCGCCAATTTCTTGGAGGTATGTGATACTTTCATAATCAACAGAGCATCGGAAGATGCAATAGAACTTTGTCTATTCCCATTCTCCTTAAGGGATAAGGTGAAGTCGTGGCTCAAATTGTTATCTCCGGGTTCTATTACAACGTGGGAATCTTTCGCAGAAAAGTTCTTTGGAAGATATTTTCCTCGGGCCATACCACAAAATTAAGAAATAAAATTCTCTCATTCCAACAAACTGATGGGGAAAGTCTCTATAAAGCTTAGGACAGATGAAAGGAATGATAAGGAAGTGTCCTTATCATGGTTTGGATTTAGGAATCCAAATCCAATTATTTATCAACGGTGTTAGCTTTGGAGCTAGACAACTTATAGATGCTTCTGCCGGCAGCTCTACCAATAGCAAGACGCCTCAACAAGTATATGACTTAATAGAGCAAATTTCTTTAAATAGTTATACTTGGGGGGGCTCAAGACCAAGGGCGAAAATGGCAGGACTACATAGCATAGATACGCTAACGCATTTGGAATCAAGGTTAGCCTCCATGATAGATAAAAAAATCGAAAAATTAAATATGGCGTCATCAGGCCCACAACAAGCAATAATTTGTGATTTTTGTAATGGGAGCATCTATATCATGAGTGCCCAGAATAGGTGCTTCGGTGGTGCAAGTTGATTATAAGGCAAGAGAATAATCCTTATTTTGATACCTATAACCCTAGATAGCGCAACCACCCAAATTTTCTTGGAGCAATCAAGGGCAATAAAGACCTTAAAATCCTCCAGGATTCCAAAATCGCATACCGACATAACCGTTGTCCTACAATGCACCTCCTTCGAATCAACCACCAAAGTCAAATCTCAAAGACATGCTCATCAAATTCATGAATGCAACTGAGGCAATAATGCAAAATTAAGATGTCTCATTCAGATTTGGAAACTCAAATTGGTTAAATTGCTAAGTTAGTCTCTGAGAGAGCACAAGGAACTCTCCCTAGCAATACAGAGGTAAAACCAAGAGAACACGTAAATGCCATCTCGGCAATCTACAATGAAGAAATTCTTAAAGAGGAGACAACAGTGGTGATGAAAGAAACATACTCCAAGGAAGAAGAGATGACGACACTTGATAACTCAACATCCTAAGAAGGCCAAGAAAATATAACTAAGGGGCCCCGAAAATTGAAGTATACAAGCCTAAAATCCCTTATTTGGTGGCCCTTAATCGGGATAGAAGCAAAGATGAGATCAGAAAGTTCGTCGATATCTTTAAGCAATTAAAAATTAACTTATCTCTTTGTGAATTACTTCTAGAGGTACCTAAATGTGCAAAATATCTTAAGGAGATGCTTTCAAAGAAAATGAGATTAGACAAAGCATCGACATATATGTTGGGTGAATAATGTTCGGCAATACTAATCAATAAGGAAAAGCCACAAAAATTAAACGACGAAGGGAGTTTTTTTTTTCCCTGGCATGATAGGCAATTTTCCTATTGATAAAGCATTAGCTGGCCTAGGAGCTAGCATAAATGTAATGTCATATAATATGTATAAAAAGCTAGGTCTAGGAAACCCTACAACCACTAGGATATCCATAAGTTTACCAGACAAAAGTACAAGGCATCCTAGAGGGGTTATCAAAGACATTTTGGTTAAAGTTAAAAATCTTATTTTTCCTGTAAACTTTGTGATCCTCGACATGGAAGAGGATGTCGATTTCCCTTTAATATTAGGACCCCCCTTCTGATATACTTCCATAGCCTTAATCGATAGAGATAAAGGGAAATTAAGTATGAGGATTGGAGAGGATGAAGTAGTCTTTAAATTCCCGATAACTCCAACCCTTTCCTCTATGAATAACGAAACATTATTTCTTATAGATCATATCAATCATAATGTGCCTTGTTCAATGCAGGAAAACAAGTCTAAACCATCCGAAAGCCCTAAGAACTCAAAAGGCAAGAAGAAGTATATTTCTCATAAATCAAATAAGGGTTTAATGACGTGGGTGCCAATTCGGCGAAAGGAAAAAGAAAGGGCCAAAACGTCATCGGATTCTCATGATCCGAGAGGTGCCGGCATCACCTAAGAGAGAGTATCAAGACTCTTTTGTAATTTGTGCTATAATTGTAATTGGTTTTTCTTTTCTTTCGTCTTTTAATTTTTCAAGTTTTCGTCAAGGTTGTACAAGTGAGTATGGGAGATTCCCTAAAAGTACGTTTACCAAGATTTTTATTCTATATGTAGGTCAAAAATTTTGATAACTCGGATGAAAAATAGAGAAAGGATGCCACGGATAGAGCTTTCCGAATCCAGAAAGAAGAGCAAGCTTCAACACATTTTTTTCCCGAGACCGGATAGTCTCACTATCGGGATTCGGATAGTTAAGAATCAAGTGGTTCGGCTTGGCCTTCTATGCCGATCTACCCTCTACGGAGTTTTCTCTCTCCCCACTCACTTATTGTTCTTTATTATTATTTTTTATTTTTTACTTTATGTGTTTTATTTTTTCTTTTTGTTTGTTCGTTGTTATTTTCTTTTACCTCTTTCTTTTCGTTTTGTTCTCCCTACATTGAGGATGGTGTGATTCTAAGTGTGGGGAGAGTTTTAGTTGTTTTAAGTTTTTTTTTGGTTACTTTGTTTATGTTTTAAATGTTTGTTTTCATAAAAATATCAAAAACATTGAAAAATATCAAAAACTCCAAAAACATTACAAAATCTTGAAAAATCTCAAAAATTGTTTTCTTTTAAAGTTAGTTTTTGTAAATAGTTGTTTTTACCATCCTTAAGAAAAAAAAACCAAAAAGATTTTTTTTTCTCTTTTTGTTGCTAGAAAAGCATGAAAATAGGGCAATCAACTTTTTAAACTTGGAATAGGCATAATACGTAGTTACCTTCGTATCCGTCTTTCATTTACGTCTTGTGAATTGATTGGTTTTATGCATTATGCTTTGTTTTAGAAGTAGAAATTATGCTTTAAGAATCTTGTGAAATTGTTTTATATGATTTATTTTCAAAGCATTATTCTAGAGCTTGTTTTTCCACACCTTGAAACAAAAAATCTGGTTTTTGTTAATCTTGGAGGTGATGGTCTTAGGTCTTCTTCGATCTGTTTGAGCCTTTCTTGCCACCCTTTTAACGTTTAATCCTTAGTACCCATTTTTGAGCTTAATGCCAAGGGATTGAGTCCCTTCTTTTCTTTCTCTTTAAACTCAAATTAAAATATAAACCCTCAATTGATGAGCTAATGATTCTATACCTTTGAGACGGTTTGAATGAGCTTCACAAATAAGTGTAGGGAAAAAGGTGAGAAAAGAAAATTATGAAAGAAAGGGTATGTTGGGAAATCTACGTGAGAAAGAAATCAAATGAGAAGAAAAAGTATCAAGGGAATGAGATGTTTAAATATACATATATATATATATATGAGAAACCCTTTGTAAGAAAGCTTATAGTCTATCAATCATTTGTGAAAAAGAGAAAAAAAAATAGTGAAAAGAGAAAAGAGAATGAAAAGAAAGAAAGAAAAAAGTATGAGTTGAAAAGAAGATTTTATTAGCATTTTATCTCTTGATATCCTTTATTTCCTTCTTCTCACATGTACACTTTCTTGATTTTTGAGTGATTGATGAGTTATAAGGTTTATGGGGTTGTAAGTAAGTTGAATGAAAGGTAGAGTGTTTCATGAGAATTGAGTGAAAACGGCCTAAAAGTTATTGTTAACTCGAGTTTTTTTCCTTTCGGTTGCATTAGCTTGTATTCTCATTCTTCTTGTTTTTCCTTTACCTTCTTTTGATAGCCACTTATGTCCCTAGCCTAACGTTACAAGTTTGAAAGCCCTACCTAATTCAGGGATGACTTTAGCTAGAACTTGGAGTAGAAGAGTGTTGGAAAAGTCAAGCATATAGAGTATAGCTTGATAAAGTCATATAGTTAATTTCTTGAAATTCTATTTGCATATTTTTGAAACTAAATATAAGTTATGCACACACACAACATTGATTCTCATGTGCTAAATCAAAATATTGGATGTGTTTGTTAGTTTTTAAATTGTGTCTTGATGAGCTTTAGTAGTTGTTGTAACTCTTGGTTATGTTTTAAAAAAGTGGCGTATCTTTGTTCTTTTATAGTTTTAGTTTTTGAAAAGTTTGTTTTATAAAGTTTTTAGTGTTTGTTTTGTGTCATTTTGTGGGTATATCGTCTACAAACCCTCACGAGACCTTACTCGTCCTCTTTGGTAACTTAAGAGTTTAAAGGGCTTATTGCACGTACTATGTGCAATCGTGAGACCTATGAAAGTGACTAGTTAGTTTTTGTTTTTCTTGTTCTTGTTTGCTTTTAGCCCTTTGCTTGAGGATGATAAAAGCTTAAGTATGGGGAGTTTGATCAGTCTAATTTTTACCTTTTAAGCATTGGCGTTTTTATCAGTTTTTGTATTTAAATATTTAGAAAATATAGTTTATTAATCCGTTTCCTCTCTTATGGATTGCAGGTACCTTCAGAATGAAAATATGTTGAAAGCAATCCAAAACGAAGGACTTTGGAGCGAAAAACAAAGAAAACGAAGAAAAACGGACAAAAACCGAAAGAGCTGGAATATCACTGCTATTCGGATCAAGATAGTAACTATCCGATTCCGGATAGTGCTTAGAAAATTTAGAAGACAAATTCCAGAAGCTATCCGAATCTGGATAGTCTGACTATCCTGGTCCGGATACTCGCGCAGAGGACTAAAATGTAATTTTTGTAACTTTTCCTTTTGTATTTAGATTTTATTTTCTTTTTGTAATTTGATTCAAAAACCTTTTAAAAAGGGATTAGAGTAATTTGGAGTAGGATTTGTAGATTTTTCTCCTATTTAAACCCCTCTAAATACATTAATTCAATAGTTTATGTCTTAATTTCAGTTTTATATTTTGTAAGAAGACCCTATTCGGGAATTTATTCAAGCAATTCGAAAGACGAGTTTAGACAATCGTCAGGATCTTAGATATTCAATCTTTTCTCTAAGCTCCTTAAACTTATTCTTTTATATGAATTTATCTATAAATTTATATTTTAGAATAATGTTTAGTGGCTAATTCGTTTTGTGTTTAAATGGGAATGAACTCTAGAATTCTTTGTTAATGTTTATATGAATTTCTTGTTTTAATTATTTAATTATGTTTTAGTTGTTATTTAATTGTTGTGTTTTTTTACTAATTTTTCAAAGATTGGTAATTTTGCAAGACTAATTGGAATTGACAGAGGAAAACTAATCTAGGGCATAAATTGAATAATAGGAATTGATAATTGAGTAGACATACTTGTTATGGTTATTAGGTCATTAATTAATTACTATAATCTATATTCGTTCATAATCGAGTTAGGGTTAGAAGGCATTCTTCTTTAAACAGTTAAGTTGAATAGGAGGGTATTCGCCTAGACATAGGGTTTATTCGATTTTTTAGTGAGATCCAACCAACGAGTTTTAATAATTAATTACAACGATTTTCTAATTAAAATTAACTTAAGATTCTATAGGGATTCTACCATTTAAAGACTCATTTCCAAATTTTTTCAAAACCTTCTTATATGCTTTCTTAGTTAAATTGTCTTTTAATTGTTTCTTTATTTAATAAAAATCATTTTCAAACATTTTATGTAATTAAATACTAGAGATGTAGTAAGTACTAGTGCTTGGCTGTCTCGAGAGTTTGATAATTCGGGCACTTGTCTTGCCATATTACACCGATAGGTATGCTTACTTAAAAGTAGAATTTTAATAGGATAGTAACTACACATCACTAATTCTGTCATAGGCTTTCTCCAAGTTTATTTTGACTGCTAAGCGGCCTCTTTTTCCTTTCTTTCTTTTCATCCTGTGAATTAGTTCGTGGACCATTATCATATTGTCTGTTGATTGCCTCACCTGTACAAAACTCAACTGATTCTTTGCCACAAGTTTATTCATCAAAGGTTTCAACTTGTGGGCAACAACTTTTGTTTAAAATCTTCAACACTACGACAAAGCAATGGGGCGGAGATGAGATATCAGCTTAGGGCCGTCTTGTTTTGGAATTAAGACAATTAAGGTCTTATTGAGGTTCTCTTGGAAGTGACATGTATCAAATCATGACGGGTGAACTCGATCACTGATCAATTTAAAATATCCCAGTGCCCTTGGAAAAAGCACATGGCAGCCCATCTGGCCCAGCAGTTTTCATGGCCCCAATTTGAAACATTCATTATTTCAAGTTCTAAGACTGACCAATTTAATAATCGTATATCTCTATGGCTCAAAGATAGAAAGTCCAGATCGATTGTACTAAAAGTTTTGGTTGGTGCAACCGAATATAGAGAGACATAGAAACCACGTGCCATCTCTTTTAGTTGCTTTGTATCCTTGGTCTAGTCACTGTTACTGTTTTTAAGTCTTGGTATCTTACTTTTGCACCTCCTTATGATGTAGTGTGGTGGAAAAAATGGGTATTCCGCTCTCCATCACTTAGCGATTTTACATGGGACTTTTGACACCAATAGGATTCTTCTTGAGCAAGGATAACATTGTATTCCTTGATGAGTTGTGATTCAAGTTCAGCTAAGTGCTCGGAGTAGTGTTATGCCAATCTTGTTTGTACACAGCCTAGTCTTGCCAAACATCACTTGTTGCGCACAAAAAATATTTCTCAACACTTTTCTATTCCAAACTTGCACTTGCTTTGTGAATTCACTTATTTTATCTTGCATTGATCCATTAGTACCATTCCAGCAAGCCTCCAAAAATTCGCAAAAATGCGGGTGATCTAGCCATGTCGCCAAGAATCTGAAAGCGGAATTCGGTTTTCTGTGGTGCAAATCCCATCCACCCTAACAAAAATAGGAGAATGATCTGAATATGTTTGTGGTAGATGCTCTACCATCACTTTATGAAAGAAAATATTCCAATTTTTATTACACAGGGATCGATCAAGTCGCTCCAAGATATTTCTATCTCCTAATCGAGAACTAGTCCATGTAAATCTAGGCCCCGAGTACCCAAGATCAAGAGATTAGCACCTTCAATCAAATTCCAGAAAGAGTTTTTGTTAAAGCTGTTAACTCTTCCACCTGCTCCCCCCCCCCCACTTTGTCCCATCAGGTACTTGGTTAAAGTCACCAATAAGTAACCACCGAGTAGAAATCACTTTAGCCAAACTTAAGATATAGTTCCATAGTTTTGTATAGTAAGCCGCCTTAGGAGAGGCATAAACCGCTGAGATAATCTAATTCACTTTTCCACCAGAAGTTATAGCCAAAGAAACCATTTGGTCATTTGCTGCTAACACTCCCACATCAACATAAGATTGCTGCCAGAAACACCAAATACCCCCACAAAAACTCCTGGCTTTCATAGCAAAAAATCCATCAAAATTACCAGCCTTAGCCACGCGAGTAGCCCGATAACTGGGAATGCGAGGTTAAAAAATAAAAAAAAAAATATTTAGCTTATGTGTGCACAAAAGATTAGACATATTTAGAAAGAAATTATTGAAAACCTCCCCAAACAAGTCCATGAGAGTATATTCATATATATACCCTTAATTGCATGTCGTCCTGTTGTAGCAGGACCGCCTCTCTGGGATCGATGCTTTCTTCTCCAGAGGACTCTTCATCAATTATATTGTGGTAAGCTACTTCAAGGCCTGATGGGGTCTCCAACTGCTCCATGCTCAAATCCCTCTGAGGATCATGGCTACTAAGAGGGTGTACCCTGACATTGACCATCGCGTTTCTGTCACGAACGAGGTTTGAGCTCCTACCGTTCACTGTTTGTTGCTGGTCGGGATCAAGTTGCTCTGCTCTCAAAGGAGTTGGGGTAATTTGGGTCTTGTCTACTTGGGCCTTCCGTGCTGCCATTTTCAGTGTTGATTTACACTGGGCCGAAGAGGCAGCACTTAAGCCAAGAGAAATCGCATCCCTTGGATTTCCTTAAGGGATTACCTGGTTATGTGAGTTTCCTTCTCCTTGGGCTGATAGATAGTCTTAGTCTTGGGCCCAGATTTTGCCTTAGGTGTAGCTTTAGTCTTAGGGCCTACAACAAAGCCCCCTAACTTTTTCTTTGGGTTGGATCGGGGAATATCAGTGGGCGTTAGGGCAGCTTGGAAGATAGCCTTCAACTTTTGAAAATCTATTGGTTTTGCATCAATCTGGTCAACTTACTGCTCTTACAAACCTGCAAACTTAGACCCACTAGGTTTGGCCGTGTCTCTAGAGACTTTATTGCCTTTGTCCACTTGTGCCTAAAATTGCATAACGGTACAGTTTTGTTAGTAGGGCTGTAAATGGGACAAGTCTTTCCATATCGGTGCGAGTCTATATTCATTTATAGCGGGTAAGGTTAAAATTTTATACTCGCAGACTCGTACCTGTACCCATACCCATATAGATGTTGGAATCTGTAGGCAAAAACAAAGTAAAATAAAACTACGGAAATCCACCAACAGGATCTGCACATACTAGAAAAACTGATTGGATAGAAATTACTTCTGTGTTTTATTGTTCGTTGTGGAGGCGCTGCTTTCTACGCTTCGCCCTCTACTGGTATCCACGCGATGAACTCCTCTGTAAGCGATCGGGATGCTAGCCCCTTCTTGTTCTGAAAATTGTTCAGAACTGATCCTGACTATCTGGTAATCGGTCGTATTTTGGAGAGAGGAGGCTAGATACTATATCGCCGTTCTAGGGTTTAGGGTTTTGTTTTTCTTTAATCAGATAAAGAACAGCCACCAAGAAAAGGTTAACATAACCTTTTATAGCTGTCAATATCAAAACCCTAACTGTCATCTAATGACAGTTTAATCTCGTCCGTCTATTCCTATAATCATCCAACGGTTGGATGAGTAATATTAAGTAATTAATTTCATTTATTCGATTAAATAAAATTAATTACTTATTAACTTACCAGAAAATACAATATAGAATCTAATTCCCCTTTTGTATACGTTCAACGAATCTGGACACAATCTAGATTCATTGAACGTGGACATTATGCTCACAAGATCGTCTATGCGTGTGACCTTGTAGGTTCACTTAACGTTGGCAGTGAATGAAAAATGTCCTACACATTTATTCACAAAACATAAGCGGCCTCTAGCAAGACATTATGTTTACCCAAGTTAAGTAAATGTAATAATAACCTAGCATCAGATTTAATATTTAGTCCTTTTGTCACACGATATCCTAATTAAGTATAAGGCATGGATCAAATCATCCTTATAAAACTTAATTAACCATTTACTTGATCACCAGACAGACTGTTCCAACAAATAATATTAATAACACCTTATTAATATTTATTTGAGCATGGCCATGCATATTTTCCAGTCTTCCTTATCAAGGGGCCCATGGATATCTCACTCTAAAAAGAGAGGGACAAATCCCTTTCAATATCTCCAATATTCAAGCCATGACGAGAAAATAAGCCAACCAATAGTCATAATGATCACCTAATTAAAAGTGATGTTTGACTATGTCAAAACATATTTTCTCCCCTATGCAAGAACATTAGAAACATTAGGTCAAAGGACACCAAATATAAAACTGAGAAGAAATACTTATAACTTAAACCCATGCAATATTTCTTCTTCACTTTGGGTCATGTCCAATACAATATTCTCAATATGTATTTATGAATTGATTTTATATCTCATATCCATGATCAGTAAAACTTGACCATCAATCGACTTCACACTAGTTTACAAGATGTAATAAACTAGGGACAAATAAGAATAGTATTTTTTTAGCTATAAGAGTTTTACTATCAAGTCACATACTTGATGACCAAGAGCATAAAATATAATTCAAAAAATACATGCTTCATAAATCATAAATGTGAGTCAATTGGTCTTAGGGCATATATTAACAATAGATTCTATTAAAGGTCTGGGTAGGGTACAATGATACCCAAACCCGTATACCCGTTATAATAAAATAATATATATATTTATATATATTATACTATTTTTATTAATACATAATTTATATATTTATGATAATGAGTAGTTTATTTTCTTAGTTTAGAGAAGAGAAGAGAAATTTTCTTCAAGATTTCTTCTTCTTCAAGATATCAGTACTACTATTTTCTCCATTCGATGTTTCTTGTAGAATTGTTTCTCTCATTCAAAATTTTATACCAGTGGTCGTTTGTTACAAAGGCGAATAATAGAGGCATGATTTTTTAAGGTTAGATTTTTTTAATTTTTTTATATATTTTTGTTTAATTGGAAAAAAAATAGAAAAATATCATATTGGTATGGGTATACCTTGGGTCCATAAATTTTATATCCAGGGGGTCTGGGTTTGGATCTGGGTCCATGTTTCACTATAAAGGTATGGATCTGGGTGTGAGAGTACTCAGAGGATCTGGATCCATTTACACTCCTATTTGTCAGTGCGTTTTGGTGGCTTGGCTCAGCTGAGGCGGCTTGACTGTTGTCTTGGGCATGGTGTTGGTTATCGTTTGATTTATCAAAGTCCTTTTGTACTCTCTTGGTGGTATTTCATTGTCGGTATGGCCGCTAACATCCAGGGCTTGAAGGGGGTTAATTCATTAGGCCGCCGGCTGAAGCTGATCCGCCGGAAGTCTCTTCTCCCTGTGCATCATGAAGTTTTCTAGTGGGAATGGAGGAGGACTTTTCAAGGGACAAAAATCAGCCCTGTGCCCATATTTCCTAAGTCAAAGCAAATTTGATTTAATCCTTTATTTTCAATGACCTAATTATAGACAAGGATATTCACCATAGGACTAAGGGTTTTTTGCAAATCCACCTTGACACAGATTCTCGTAAACTAGCTTCTGGTAGCACTCAAAGTGGTATCATCAACTCTAATAGCCTCAATATGGTTTCCAACTCTCTTTAGTAGAGATTCATTGAAAAAATCTAAGGGCAAACTAGGTAATCTAGCCCATACCATTATAGATGATATTTCTTCTGCAGTAGGTTGAAAGTTCGGGCACCACTTGCTCACTGTTGAGTAGTGGCCTAAGGCAATCCAAGGCCCCTCCTTAAGAACCCTTGTATAATCCTCCTTCGATCGGAATCACACCAGAAAGAAACTGTTATCCATATACAACATTTCAAAGGAGTGTTACAGCTACCATAGCTCTACCATCCTTTTTCGGTATTTTTGGCCATCTTTAAATGGGGTTTCAGTAGTCGAATTAATGAAGGATTCTACCAAGGGTCTTCCTTATCCTCCCCTTCTCCGGTATAGATCTATGGAGTTATTGTGGTCTCTTGTAGAAGAGTGTTATCCCAGCAAGTCGTAGGGCTCATATTAGTTTGCATTCGATGTTCCTTCTTCTTGACGAAACTTGGAGTCTAGTCTCCATTTTATTTTTCTAACACTGCGGTCGAGAATATCGTTTTCTTCCAAGGACAGGGGTGAAGACTATGGCCCCCTGGAGAAGCCACTCCTCATTAGGTGGGAGCAAGTCTAGAGAGAATTTTACCAGAGAGAAAAATGTATAAATATTAATTGAAGTAAATTATATTTTAATTCATATAAAAAAGACTTACACAAATTTTTATGTTTTCTTTAAGGGCGAGATTTCTGTTATGTAATAAGTATTATTTAAAAAAAAAAAAGAAAAGGTGAAAGAACTATATAATATCACCTAGACATGAAACTCTATTTTTCCTTTTATTAAATGAAAGACCCTCCCCAAAGTCGATATGATGGCCAAACCCCTTCTGACTTGTACGCATCATCAAAGAGGTGCAAAAAGCTAGCTTCTGCTTTATAAGATCTCAACAAACAACTTTTTGCAGTCAACTCAATAATAAGTTGAGGTCTTAATAAATTGGTTCGCGGCTGCTAAATTTTTGCTCACATTTCAGGAGCTTGAATAGCCAATTCCAATAAATTTTGTGGGAAGGTCAAACGTTGAAGGAATCTCAGCCACATTGGGTCTCAGTTACTACACGTCCTAAGGTGGCCAAAAAAATCGAGTTCATAAATCCTCAAGCTTTGAAACCACAAGGGCCAACTATGTAACTTCCTCCAAAGATTCTGCTAATATTGTATATATATTATAAAAAAAGAGTAATTGAATTTCTTCCGATGTCCAGAAAACATTCACAGGGAGATTCCTGCCCTTTAAATTTCAGGGTACAGAGGAGGATTAAAAAAAAAAAAAAAGGACAATTCATAAAAAAGCCTGTTGTAAGAAAAACACCGGGATATATAGCTTATAGAAAATTCAACCGAAGAAAATTCTATTGCTGCTAATATGTTGATGCTATTGCTGCTGATATGGAGCCATTCCTGTTGAGTGCGGCATAAAATTCTGGCTATGCATTGGGGGCATGCTGCCAGGGGGCATGTAAGGATGACCGTGCATCTGCTGCATGGGCATTGCTGGAGATACCAACACAACAGATGAACTCCAGCTTCCAGGAGGCTGAGTTGCTACAGATCCTTCAGGAGGTCCTGGATATTGGACCCCACTGTACGGATGAGCAGGGGGACCTCCCATAGTCATTGGTTGCTGCCCCAGAACTGAAGGAGGTTGAGAGTTCATCAATGGAGCAGCATTTGTGAGTGTGAAGTCTCTACTTCGATCATTGTTGACCTGAAATCAACATATGCTACCAAATTTAAGCAACACTTTTAATCTTGATTTGCCTATCAACTGAAGTTTCAAAAAGAAACTTTCTCAAAAACTATGTGAGAATGCAGAACAGAGAGATGAACTGTTATGACCATTATTAATACTTCAGTTGATTTTGTAGACAAATGGAACGAGAGCACATAAAGACTGATGCACAAAACATTATAATCACAGCAGCTCTGTTTCTAAAAACAAAACTAGTTTAAAACTCTTAGTATGAAAAACAGCTACGTATATGTTCAGTGTTTGATCCAACCATTTTATTTCAGTGATGAGAACTTCTGCTCTGTTGCAGGCCAAGCAGGAACTAAAAATGTTCTCTGTTAGGTAAAATACCATATACTGCCAATACATATTACCTTTATGCTGAGATCAGTGTGTCGAGAATAAGAGATGTGAAGCTTGCAGTATCCACCATCATATATGCAGTGCCCCTCCAGAGATTCCTTAGCAACAACAGCCGTCTGGACATCTGCAAGAATAAATTTTTTCAACAAAAATCTTTAATCTAATCACCAGACTGCAGCAAACTTTAGCATTTCTTTCCTACAAAAACCAATGAAATATAAAATACTAATATAATGCAAGAAAGCCACAGACTAATTTACCAGGATACTGTATCAATGCCTGAACACCACCATTTTTATCAAACATGGCAATCTTTAAGACAGGCCCAAAGGTTGAAAACACCTGCAAAAAAATTTATAGACAATCAAAAACTAGAAACAGGAGAACATCTACAACTATACATACAGATAAGCAACCTCACCGTGTATAAAATATCCAAGGTGACAGCATACTGCATGTTCTCAATGGATGCAAGAAGAACATTACTCTCAGGCTCTAGTTTCTTCCCATCCAGGCCTAAGCTGAACTGTAGCAACAAAAATCACTTCATAAAGTAATGTCAACCATCATATGCAAGTATATAGATCTACCCCTTGAAAGTTTCCCAATATCCAAATATCTAGGACAAAAGCCCATTGGAACAGCAAAATAGTTCATATAAGTATACCCCCAAAAATATGTGCAGAACTCCATAATCATATATAAAGTAGGCGACTGCAACTAAGCCTAACAGAGTCTACAAGAGGACTAAAGAGAAACAGAGGACTGAGAGTGCATTGACTTGGACGCAATCCTTCAGGAATTTACAAGCAATGACAAACTTTAACATTAAACTATACTCTCACCTGTCCACTAGCATCAATGGCAGAGGGAGCAACAGGAAGTAGAGGATTAGTATAGTCCCTACAGCAACAGAGAGAATATAGTAAGGTATACCTGGGTAGACCTTCAAAGATTACAGGAAGAGCAATGCACTGAGCTGGGTTTGGTAAAGACACATGCATAGATAAATCATTGGACTTAAAAAGTAATAAGTATACACAAATTTAAAATAAGAACTGAACAGCATGTGACAATCAAATACCAGAAATTTGTAGCATAAAACTGTACCTGCTTCGGTGGCTCTGAAACTTGACACTCAAGTCAGTATGTGCGGAGTATGTGATTCTAAGAGTACACGGTCCCAGATCGGGAATCAAGTACCTGTATAGAAAAGGAAAAACACAGATCAATCATAAAGCATGCAACTGAGCAACAACACCTCTTGGAATGAATTCTAATTATATGATCTCACAACAGCCACCGTATTAATTATACTAGTTCCGCAATGACGAATATGGTTGGAGAAAATAGTTATGCTCAAGGTTGTAAAGCATATAAACACTGTCATGAATGAGGAAACCAAAGATATATCAATGAAGATAACACATTCAAGGACCATGTTTGATGGCATTTCTCCCCTCTATATTCACCCCTCATAATTACTTCACTTTCTCTGCATTATAATTACTGAAATGGGACACGTATTCTGAAACCTAACACTACCGCAGAGCTAAGGACCACAAGGCAGTATGTTAACCAGATTACAATAACACAAAGACGGTGACATTAAATGGCAAAAGAAAAGAGGGAGAATGGGGTAAGGAGCATGCAAGTACCCCTTTTGGTAGATTCTTAAAAAGGGCTCCAGAAAGGTGTCCAGTCAATGATGTGCACCACATCTACAGATATGATCCACAACAGTGGGCAACATGCCAAGCCCAAAAATAAACCCAACATCACCTGGGAATGCTTCTTCCATCAAGGGCCTCCTTTGCAGCAGAAGCCGTATCTGCATCAGAAAATTGCACCAAAGCCTGTAAAAAGATACAAATCTGTAAGCACTTGTATGAGGCGATGGGCAATATCCAACAGTACCCAAAGAAGTGAACAAATAAGGAACCTGGAACCCTGCTGTCTTCTCAAAAGTTGTAATCTTATGCACAAAACCAAAAGCAGAAAATACCTGAGAAAAACCAGCTTTTAGAAAAAAGTATCAGGTTGAAAAAACTAAAACAAAGTAAAAGGAATCATGTTGTCACAGCTTCGTTGAAGTAAAAAAGAAAAATTTCAAAGTTCCTTCATAAATTCTGTATTTGCTCCAATTTATTATTAGACAGAGAAATAAGATAAGCTTCTGGAGACTTTTGAAGTATGAAGACCATTCTTCTAGGAGTAGCCATTCCTTCCTTATGTGTACATATTAAAGGACAGAGTTTCTAGAGATATTACTTGACAGCTTTTCTGTAGTTCTGGTGTGCAGATACTAGCCACTTCTGAATTTCATGGATAAAACTATTAGCTTATACCTATTATTTAAAAAAAAAAAAAAAAAAAAAGGAAATCAGGAAATAGAAAAAATGAACGAAGCCTCGACAAAGTTAATATCAAAGGAGCCACAATTGGCGCGTGTACGTAGCTAATCTTGAGGCTATTGGCTGTTGAACACCAGCATTAATTCAACTTCCTTAATTGAATGATTACAACAGTGAGGCCATGCCGATTTTCCATAATTATTTGAATGTAAGAACAGAAAAACAGCATCAATATCCAATACAAGATAAAAACAGTGTCATCAATTTTATGACCAAATGAAAGCAGAACTCCGAGGACTACCACATTGTTCCTCGCAGTCAAACATGTGAAGATCCACAACTAACTGGAAGACATTTTGCAATACATAAATGATTCCTGTTTTCATATAGATACATTTAGCATGTAACTCTTGTCATAATTCTCTAGCTATGGGTTTCTATATCTGAACTTACATCTGACATCTCTTGTTATGTGTGATTAAGAAGGTCACAAGATCTTGGAAATGATGCTACCCCAGGGGTCAAGTATATGACTAGAAGCATGAGATAAGTGATAGCTATACAGAAAGACTTATAGTCTGAAAGAGATATCATAATATCTGAATAGGGTTTAATAGAGTAAGCTATTTCAAAACCTTTTAGTCCATTTGACAAGGAATTCCTGATCTCTAGGTAATGAGAAATCGAAACCAGTCCTCCACTCCAACTCCCCTCAAACACCAGCCCCACCCCCGAGTGCGGAAAAAAGGTAAGAAACCCTAGATACTGTTATTTTCAGCTGCTTCCCAGCCTATGTTGTCCAGAAACATCAAAATCTTTTCAGATAAAAATAGAAGCCTGAAGAACAACCAAGTGCTATCCTTGCAAGAGAACAAACTATCTTGTATCTAATATACTTTTTGTTATTATACAACCAGGGGAGGGGGAGAGAGAGAGAGAGAGAATGATCCTACACTCTTCAAAAAATTAGTGAAGGAAAGCTTAGGAAGAAGGGAAGAAAGAGCGAGCAGAGAGAAAGGAGACAAACACACATGCGCTCTTTCTCCCGATGCAAGAAGCTGCCATTGAAGGAATTTCCTTGACATGGGCCTGCTGATCCATTCAGGTTGTTGTCAAACAACAAGCTTAACAAACCAGGACATATACTACAGCTAAACCACCAAAAACCGTATAGAACAGGTTCTACGAAAACTATATATCTTCTATACTTGAGTTTTCAGGGAACAAGCGCTGCTTACCAAGTGAAGTACATCGATGCTGACAAGACGTGCATCATTACCCTCAATTGTTACCAAGAGCACATTGCCGGCAACATCCGCAGTAGTTTTGTTGTTCACTATTTCCTGCCTGTTCGAGTACTGTAGATAGACAGTTTTCCCCCGTACCTGAGCCGGTTCAGATGATGACGCATAATATGATATCATTGCAATAGCTTGATTTAATTCTGCCTACAAGACGATGAAGATAGATAAGGACATGTCAACTTAAAAAAAGGACACAAACTCAATATAATCAGGAAGAAGAAGAAAAGGGAAAGATTACTCAAATAAGGAAACTTACAAATTCTATAAAAGCTTGATTACGATTTGCTCCGACATTACACTTTGTGTTAACAACCTTTCCAAATGGCTTCCCTAGTTCAATCAATTCCTCCTCCGTACACTCCCATGGTAGGTTCCTTAAGTGAAGAACCTTCGATGGGGGCTGTGTATAACGGAACTGAGGCTGACTGGAAACTGATGCCATTCCGCACCAAAACCCTCCCTGCAAATCAAGACAATCTGATTAGACGAATCAAGGGCCACACAAGTTAAACATTCCAGACCAGGAACTGTAGGTCAGTTCACTCATGCACAACCTCTGTTCATAAAATAATCTGGGGAGAAGAAGTGTTTCCTACAGTCTATACCTTACAAATCTCAACTTCCCACAGGCCTTGCAGCTTATTCATTTATGTCCCAAATCTAAGTTTGTTTAGTCTCCTACAGTCCTACTATATAATCGAGAAGATATTTTAACCGAGTGTATGTCATTCACAATTAAAAAAAAACCTAATATCTCGGACCACAACAAAAATTAAAAAGGAAATAGAAGGTTTTACAACTTTTGAAAACGATAAATTTAACTGATGGTCTCGCAAGAACCTTATGAGAATACCATAATCCTGAACAGGCATCGAAAGAAAAAAACTAAGGTCTGGACTTCATCTTTCTTTCCTATCCTAAATCTAAGCCTAAAGGGATACAAATATATGACATAACTTCCCATATAGAATCCACGGCCATGATAAAGTAAGATCAGCCCTAATTTAGAAAAATCTTAGACTTGTGCCCACAACTTTAGTGTTAGAAACAAATTAAACACCCATAAAACTCCACGAAACCCTGTTAACATGTGCATTCAAGTGTTATTTCTGTTGCTTCCCTGGTGAATCAACAAAATTGAATACCTAATAGCCCAATCAAATCAGGAATCAATAAATTCTTCACTTTCAACAACAATTAAAAGAGTACATCAGCACATACAGGCAATCACGCATAGAGGAAAGGGTGTAGGGGCAAGATACGTTGAGCGAACAAAGGAGAGAATGAAAATTAGGGCTAGGAAAGAGAAAATTCAGATTGTTCGCGAGATTTTACCTGAGTGATTAGATGTGCTCAGAAATTAGGGCTCGCGAAGGAAACGGAATAGCCAACAAGTTGAGAAAGAGAGACAGGAGAGAGAATTGCCTTATATTGGTTGGTGGGCTCCACCGTCCTCGTCCAAACATGGTAATTGGCGCGGGACTGACAGTGTTTTTGTTTTCTATGTCCGTTCAGATTTTGCGTAAGATTTCTGTAAATTTTTTTATTTTGATATATTTTATTAATAAAAAATACATTTTAAGAAAAAATAAATTTTAAAGAAAAAATATATTATAAAAAAATATTACAAATAAATGATCTTTGGTGTTGGTAAGTAATTAATTTGTTATTACATTAACAAGTTAGTATCCAAACAAAAAACAATTTAAGTTAGTATAAATTTTTAAAATTTGACAAGTTTTATTAAATTTTTATATTTTTATTTTTGAATTTTATAATTTTTTTAAATATAAGGTAACTTAAGTAAAAACATGCGTACTTAATTTTAAATATAAGGTAACTTAAGTAAAAACATGCGTACTTAAAGTATGCATTAATCTAGATAAATTTTTTACCATGTTAACCATTCAAGTTAATAAATTTTTAAAGTTTAATAAATTTTATTAGATTTTTATATTTTTATTTTAAACCTTATAGATTTGAATTACCTTTAATATAAAAGGTGAGATTCAAAGTATGAAATATCTTTTAATACTTCATATAACATTTAATTTAAATACACATATACAGAAAAGAGAAACGTAACAGAATATATTCTTAAATTAAATGTATCATTATAAAAAAATTAATATATCTAGATATAAAGAACTTGTCGAGACAATATTTATATCCAGTTTCAAATAATGTATATTTTTACTTCATCTTTATTAACTATCTAAAATCTAATTGACTAACCTGGTAGAATTTTTATTTCCTTTCAAAAAAGAAAAAGTAGAATTTCTATTCTAAAATTTTATTAACTAAAACATATGTATTAATTTCATGAAAAAAGAAAGTAAATATTTCTTTATACTTTTTATTTAAACGTGTTTAAAAAACAATTTTTTAAAAATTTTTTTGAATAACACGGTTACTTCGAATTAAAAATTTTATTATGATTCAGTAATTTTCTATTAAATTTTAAATTTATATATTTATTAGATTAAACTAGTGGAATATAATATATTTTATCTGTGTATTTGCATGATATTATTGATATCACTTATTAGCAGATTTTTTTCAAATAAAAAAGGAGAAAAAAAAAAACCAGACGAGACCAAAAACAAACTTAGAATTTTAAGGACAGTTCCATTATGCACTCGAAACTCAAAAGCACACGAAAAACTGCAAACATCAGGAATTACAGAGAGTACATATATGATCATACATGGAGTAAAGGAAACTAGTTAGTGTAATTCTTGTGGAACAGGGAAAAACAAACTCATGATTTCTTTTCCTTATATAAACAAGGAACTGCATGCATCTGCAAATTAAGCTTGGCCCTTGGGGTTGTCCGGAAATTACATCTAGACAGCAGACCAAGCAATATCCATGAGACAATCCTAGTTATGATCAGTTAGTTGTTCAAGCCTGACCAACAAGGACATCTTTGTAAGGAGTTGGAACAACTGGAGGAGATGTCGACTCTTCTCGTGTCTCCTTCCACCTCCGAGATTCTTGATCAATAATCAGAGGTACTTGACCATCTTGTACTTGAATTAATCGCTCTTGTGCTCCCCCACGTAGTTTCTCTAGCCTTAATCCATTAGCTGGTTGCATCTTGAAAACTTTTGTCACATTATTTATCCCACCAATGAAAAACAATAGGCTCCAAACTATGCCCAACCATATGAAAACTGCATCCTGCACATTTATATTTATATATAGTTCTGGAAGTCAAGCAATCAAGTACGACTTTAGTACCTTGAAACATCAGAGCAACTATTCAAATGCCAAATTCCAAAACTGTGCAAAGAGATCTGTTCAAAGATTTAGAAAATTCATTTTACCATTCTATGCTACATAGATTAGGGATGAATATGAGAGAGGTTGATGCCATACGGCAAATGCCTAAATATCACAAGTTCCCAAAGTTGAGCTAGTTGATATTCTCCGGTTTCAATTTTTCCCTTAAAAGGAGAAACTAGAGAAATTACCTTTTCTAGCCCCATTTTCAGCTCAACAGTCTGCGTAATCTCCTAGCTAGAATTCAATCAAAATGGTTACAATCTCCTTGGGCCCCACTCTTACCAAGACGTTATTTAGTGATAAGAATATAGATCCATTTGTATTGATATGCAATCAATTAAACTATGATACACAAATAATGGAATAAAGCTTAACTTGCAAAGTTTGAAACTAGTTAAATTCCGTAACTTGTAACGAATTTCCAGTTTGTTAGAGATAAAAAGTAGCAGAAAATGAGTGCCCGGCTGGTTAGCTTTCTCTCTATTATGGGAATTAAATTAACTCACCAATAAATGAAGACCATGGTGAATATAGCCGGCCTGCTCTCTGCTATTAAGGATTGCTCCCACCAGAAACAACGAGCTTCCCATCAGGAATGGAATGTGGACACTTTGTTGTAGGATCTGAACATGACCATCAGCTCTTTCATAAATCTGACATGAGTTATGGATTGAACCCAGCAACCACAATGCAGCACCAGCAATAAGCATGTTCAGGGCATGTTTTTCTACACTGAAGTAACCATAACCTCTTTCAGCCTACATAAATAAACAGTTGCATCCGGATCAAGAGGTTTGCAAGTCCATCCGATCGACATGCATCGCTACGATATGGTTAAGTCGGCTACCATACAGCTTGATCGAGCTTTTGACTGCCTAAAGTTGAGCTATCTAGTCATTAACTTTTTACTGATTTCTCCTGCATATTGGCATTGAGCTAACTTCTCTCCGCATTGAGCCAAGTTATCTAAGCAAATGATGAAATTAACTGAAAGCTTAAACTTGCAGTTTAATTACTAGCACAAATCCAGAAGCATGTCGAATTCAGGGCTCTGGCTCTGTGTTCTCAAACTCAAATACATCATTTCTAGCCCAAAAATGTGGATTTTTTTTTTCCTTGCAAAACATCTTGTTTTGGGGCAGTTAATAATTAATTTTGGCTAAAATGCAGTTTTTCTCCTCTTAAAGGTAATAACAACAAGATTAGTAAAGGTCTTCACCAATCCAATTACACATTTCTCAAAATTAGTAATAAAAACCATAAGTTGAAATCTCGCACAAATTAATTCATCACAATATTATATAATAGAATTAGGTCACTAGCTAAATGAAGAAATTATAAGTTGATATTATTTTAATTAATTTTACCTGAAGGAAAATAAAAAGGAATCCTAAAAAGGAGAGTACGGTTCCGAGAATTTGAACAACAGGTACAGTAAACTCCACAAGAGCAAGCTGAAGATCAAAGTCCATCAATGGAAACCTAAAATCAATACCAGCAAGATGAGCAATAAGATCATGAAGATTGACGAAAGCAATAAGGGCAAGGGCTATGAGCAAAAGAATAAGGCCCGATTTTGGTTCATAGGAGAATTGAGCGGCAAATCCACTAATTAGCAAAACTGTAGCGAACAAATAAATCCCTGCGTTTATATATTCGGATCTGTTTGTTCGGGCCAATCTTGGCCCGTACATTCGGCTCTCTCGCGCAGTTGCTAGCTTCACCATATCTCCGATCCTCCGCAGCCTAGTAAAGGCGTTTATAACTATATTATGGGTATATTTCTCAAAGGCAGCGCCAGGAAGGGAAAAAGGAGAAGGAAATCTGCTGAGAATGGGCAGAGAAGTAGTCTCTTCAGTCAGGGCAGCCGAACTGGAAATTGCCGCTTAGAGAGAGAAGCATGAGGGTGATACGTGGCGTCGTGCATGGAGTACATGAAACCGCCGTTCTATTTTTTTTATTTTTTTTCCTTTGGAAATAGGCTCAAAATGTCACTTAGAGGCATTATATTTTTCTTTCTCATATTAAACTTTTTTTTTTCTAAGAACTTTCTCATATTAAACTATCATATAACCATAACCATTTATTCTGTTCCTCAAAAAAAAAAAAATTTATTCTTTCTTATATCTTTTATTTATTTATTTTAATCCAACAACTATTTATGTTGCACATATTTGATCCTGTATCTTTTATTTACTCATACTAATCCAGTAACCATTATCATTGATATTTTTTATTCAAGATATTTTTGGATAAATTATAAATTAATCCCTCAAAATACGAAAATGTAAAAATTGAGAACTTCGAATTGTAAAATTTTCTTAAAAAATCTTTCAAAATGTAAAAATGTATCAATCGATTCTCTTACCTCACTTTTGTAAGTAGCCAGTAACCGTTTTATTTTTTTTGAAAGATTTTTTTAGAGTACTTAAAATTTGAGATAATCAATTGACATAATGACATTAATATTATATTTTAGGGATCAATTTGAATTTTATAAAAAATTAATTAATTTTTTATTTTATTGGAGAGTGCATCTGTAATTGCTATCGATTATATAAACTTCTCGTATATGTGTTAAATCAAGCCAAATTATAAGTTAACATAAAAGGTGATGAATAAATATGAAGAGAAGCATAAAAGTTATTGGAAAAAAATTAAAAATAATATTTAACTGCTGACTGAGAAATATCTTTCATGAATGGTATTTTGAATTAATTTCTCGATTTTTAATATTTTTGGGACTTATTACTACATACCATTTTAAAATTAAGGATCAACGACAAAAAGATACTCTTATGTTTGCTCACTTTATCAATTAATTATCTCATGTTTGCCAATTACCGATTAAGCGACAAGTTAATTATCTCATGTTTGCCAATTGTTGATTAAGGGACAAGTTTGCTTTTCCGGTAGAACCTTTTGGCTAAAAAACAGGATATCCCATTTGTCAGAGTTTTTTTTTTTTTTTTATTGATTTAATTAATTTAGATGTGAGAAATTTTTTAATTCCTATTATGCCATTTTTATAATAAATATTATCATAATGAAGTAAATATTAGAAAAATTAATATAGGAAAACTGAAGAAAAGTAGAGCACACAAGAAGAGTAGAGAGAAACTTTTAGATTTTATTAACTTTTTACTACTATTTACAAGACTAAATGCCTATATTTATAGAAGTTTAGGGCACTAGAAAAGCACTCAGGATCGTTTGTAACATTTTCTGTAACATCTCCTGTAACATTTTCTTTTATAACATGTTTTCCTCCTTAGGGTTTACCTTTTCCCCTTAGGGTTTATCTTTTATTTAATATACCAAATTAGGAATGTTTCGGAGAGTATTCCAGGAAATGTTACAAAAGATCTGAACCGCTAGAAAAGAGGGAGATAAGATTAAGATGGATAAATTTTCTGTAGAGAAATGGGACGATCGTACTCAACTCTGTTACCATTATCTTTTTTAGGAATAAATGCAATAAAAGTGCTCAACTTTACAGACAAACCTCTGGAGGAGATTGGCTATTTTTTGGCAGAGGCATAGTCACCACCGTCTTCTCCTTATTTCCACCGGATAGCATAGTACCAGTGTCATACTGAGGTTTGTTAACATGTATCCATGGACCGTAAGCATCCACCGGATCCTTTGGATCGATTATCTGGAATTTTTTGAAATTATAGTTGTTGTCTCGGTGACCTAATCTCCCGCAATTGAAGAACATCTCTGCCATTCTTTCATACTTAAATTGAATCCAGATAAAATTTCCATATTCTCTATCCATGTAGAAATCAGTCATTAATGGATCTGCGAGCTTAATAGATGCCTTGATTTTTACAAATTTCTTCCAGTATGTTTGATTACCTTCTTTTAGATTTTTCTTTTGAAAAATTGCCAAGTATATTTCGAATAGTTATCGCATTGGCATAACTCAGTTGTGCAGGTGGTAAGTTGTAAACGTGTATTTACCCAAAGTGATGAACGAGAGAAATCCGCCTCATTAATGGTGAGTGAGGGTTCCAAGCTTTAACTATGACTTGGGCACCTCAGACTGTCCAGGGGCCAGTATCAAAGGCCTTATTCTTGCCGTCAATGAAGGGGAAAGAACATTGAAATATATTTGGTTCCAGTTGAGTAATTGAGCCTTTGTCCCCCATTTTGGAATCGTGAATAAAGGCGGGTCTTACAACTTCAATGCTCAAAACCTTATCTGAGAATAACTTCACAACGATTGAGTCATTAGTATTTTGTGACTGCCCAAAGGATTAGATGCCATTCGGACGGCCCCTTCCATATTATATCGAAAGGAACAATAGAAGGAAGGGGGAAGAAGAAAGCTAGAGTCTAGAAGGATGAAAGAGTAGGAAATAGGAGAGACTGAAGTAACTAAGAGAGATAGATTTTCGGTAGAGATGGAAGGATCAAAGTAAAGGATGAGATAAGGATGGGATGGAAAGGAAAGAGAGGATAGAAAAAAAGAGAAGTTACCTCTATGAAACACAAATAAATTGTATGAACACGACTTTTTCTAAAGAAGGAGGAAAAATTTATACTCCTTAAGAGAGAATTAGAATTTTTACCAAATAACTTTATTATACATATTAAGTTTAACGTAAAATAGACAAATTATGTCTTATAAAATCAAAATATAATTTGAGGTGTCCTTGGCTCCATGTAACTCCGCTGGTGCAAGAAACTATGGGTAGTTTTTTTATTTTTTGGTTTAATTAAAAATAATCATTTTAAAAAAGGCGAACTGCCACATCAATTTTAGAAGTGGTATTTAAAAAAAAAAAAAAAAAAAAAAAAGAAGCAATTTTAGGAGTAAATTTTCAAGTCAATTGACGGTTAAACCCATCTTCCCCGTAACATGATGGCGAAGTCGGTACATTTGGGCAGCTGGAAGCACCGACGATGGAAGAGAAATTCAAGTCTCTATTCAACACTAATCCGAAGTGCAAAGCAAATGCGTCCGATTGAAACCAGCTACGACAGAGGCACCTCAGGTGAACACTTTGTAAATCAAATCCGTTGCAGTAAATATGATGAAATTAAATCCAAAAACATTTCCATTACGCAGCATGTTCAACGTGGTCAACTTGAAAAAGCCCGAACACTGTTCGACGAAATGCACCAGAGAACAGTTGTCTCCTGGAACGCCATGATCTCTGGCTACTCAAGATGGGGTAAATACAATGAGGCTCTCCATTTACTTTCTTTAATGCACTGCTCCAATATGAAGCTCAATGAAACTACTTGTTCCACAGTTCTAAGTGTTTGTGCACGCAGCCAGTCATTAAGTCTCGGGCAGCAAATTCATGCTCTTGTTTTCAAATCTAGTTTTCAGAACTTTGAGTTTGTCGGAACTTCTCTACTGTACTTACGTGCTAGTTGTTGGGATATTGAAGGTGCAAGAAAAGTTTTTGATGATTTACACGAAAGAAATGAGTTATTATGGGGCTTGATGCTTGTGGGCTATGTTCAGTGTAATCTAATGAACGATGCATTGTGTGTTTTTAATACTATGCCACACCGTGATGTTGTTGCTTGGACTACATTGATCTCGGGGTATTCAAAGTGTCAGGACGGCTGTCCAAAGGCACTTGAGTTGTTTCAGAGAATGAGAGGAAGTGGCGAATCTGTTCCTAACGAGTTTACCTTGGATTGTGTGATAAGGGCCTGCGGAAGAATGGGTGCTTCGCTTGAAGGAAAAGGTATACATGGGATATTGATAAAATCTGGATTTGAGTTTGAGATTACTGGTGCTCTCCTGGAATTCTACTGTAACAGCGAACTTATAGATGATGCCAAGAGAGTTTATGGCGGACTGGTGAATCCATCTTTGGACCATTCAAATATGTTAATTCAAGGTCTTCTGACAGTTGGTAGGGTTGGGGAAGCTGAACTGGTATTTAATGGATTGGATGAGAGGGATCCAATTTCATATAATCAGATGATCAAGGGATATGCACAATGCGGTCAAGTTGATTATTCAGAAAAACTATTTCGGGAAATGCCAAAGAAGAGTCTAGTTTCCTTCAATACCATGATTCATGCATATTCAAGGATTGGAGAAATTGATAAAGCTTTGGAGTTTTTTGAAGCTGTTAAAGGAGAAGGAAGCGCCGTTACTTGGAATTCAATTATTTCAGGTTTTATTGAAAATGATCAACATGAAATGGCAATAAGGCTATATATAGACATGCGTAGGTTGTCAATCACCTATAGTAGATCAACATTCTCTGCTTTATTTCGTGCATGTTCTTGCCTTGGCTCTCTTCAGCAAGGGTTACAGATCCATGGTCAGTCGGCCAAAACTCCCTTTGAATCCAATGTGTATGTTGCAACAGCTCTAATAGACATGTACTCCAAATGTGGGAGAATTGCTGATGCACAGGCATCATTCGGATGCATTTCTAATCCCAATGTTGCAGCTTGGACGGCTTTGATCTATGGCTATGCCTACCATGGTCTTGGTTCTAAGGCAATCGTTCTATTTGAACGAATGTTGGAACAGGGTGTGAAACCAAACGCGGCAACATTTGTTGCCATCTTGTCTGCTTGTACTGGAGCAGGTTTAATCAATGAGGGCATGCAATTTTTCCTGTTGATGAAGGACCGTTATGGTATATCACCATCCTTGGAGCATTTTACATGTGTGGTATCTCTTCTTGGCCGATCTGGACACCTTCGGGTAGCAGAGGATCTCATTAATGAGATGCCATTTCAGGCTGATGATGTTCTCTTAATTACAATGTTAAATGCTTGTTGGTGCTGGAAGGACCTTGATGTAGGTAAAAGGGTGGCTGAGAAGTTGTTTGCTTTGGACCCTAAGCCTATACCTGCATGTGTTATAATGTCTAACTTATATGCAAAGTTGGGGAGGTGGGCCGAAAAGATGACAATGAGGAAAATGTTAAACAAGTTGGAAGTTAAGAAGGATCCTGGCTGTAGTTGGATTGAGTTAAACAACAGAGTCCATATATTTTCTGTAGATGGTAGAAGCCATCCATGTTATAATGTCATTTATGCTACTTTAAAGCATCTTACAGCAAATGTAGATTCCTGCCCTGTTCATACTCTGTCTTCATGACTAAAGGAAGTTGCTTTGTTCAGTTTGATATCATGAGTTCATATGCTTACCATGTTTTGATCGATATCTCTAGTTAGGAAAGGTTTATTTGTTGTTGCCAATGGAATCAGCCCTAGAAACTTTCCTTTTTTCTTTTTTCTATCTAATAGGTGTTGCAACTAATTGATGCCAATATTTCCTTTTTAGGTTCCTCTTTCTTTCTTAGACTTTTTCTTCAATGTAACAGGGTTGAGTTTCCTGAAGTAACTAATCAGCATAAGTCAGAAAGGTATAGACACTACGGGTATGAACTACGAAGCTACTCAGGTACTCTCCCTCAAGCTCTTTCTTCTCATGCATATGGTCACTCTAGCTTATCGAAAATTAGTCAGGGCCCATTTCTTGTCTGACCGGCTCTGCATATATTCTAAGTAAGTTTTATAATGCATGGTTATTGACTTATTTCTTTGGTCTGCCTTTTGATTTTGGGTTCACATTCTAAGGAATAGCAAAAAGTATGCCGAGGTGATTGTTTATTAATTCTAAAGTTGAAAGTTCATATCAAAATGTGAATCATTACTGACTAATCACTAAAATAATTAAGGACAAAGGTGATAGCATCTCATTGTGAGTGTTGCTTTTGTGTCATTAAGCATTCTCAATATATCCCTTGTGTTGAAGGAAAAGGGTCTTTGCAGTCGACTCTTATCTGCATTAGCTCCTTGTTTCTTTGTCTAAATTAAGTATAGAAATGCCAAATGAGGTGGTGCTACTATATGCATTTTGGTCGACTTTATTCACTCTGCATCGTTTAATGCATTTTTTACACACTAATTAGATTGCAAACACATGAACCAATGTTATTAGACTAATAAGAAATTTTGGACTTGGACTAACTACTGCAATTTAATTATTGTTCTAGACGATATAGTAAAAAATATATTAAAAGATCCAGAGTCTGATGGCGGTGGGTAGTGCTTAAAGTGGAATCACTTTCGGCTTCTGCTTCAAATTAGAGGTCACAAGATTCTATTGGTTGGTTATATGAACATTAATATTATTATTATATGGGATAGGCATAGCTTGAGCTGCAACCTTTGATGTCAAATTCTTTGTTTCTTACTTGGCAGCCATGATCCAGCTGCTAATTAGAAATAATAAATGGTGGGCAATCGGTATATATTCTATTCTGTATCCTTGGTGGTTATTACTCTTAACCGAAATGGTATCCCAATATGTTCTTAATCGATAGCTTATCTGCCAGTAATAATTGAATTTGTTGATATTCTTTCAACCTCAGGTCATTCGAATTTCAGGTTCAGCATGCTTCACTTGGAACTTCACAGTTCATGCATTCGTTTTAATTATTTCTTTTTTAAAAAATTGATGCTCGGAAGACGCGCAAATTTACGTAGGAGAAGAAATTGTCAGCAATAATGGGTTCCCTTATAGTCGAACATTTTAGTTGTTAATGCCGACAGACATTGATCAAGTTTTTAAAAAGTTATTATACCCTACTTTAAAATTAGTGTAGATTGCTTCATCCTCATAGGAGTTAGTAACCAAACCACTCTATATTTTATAGTAATTAGTTATTACTAGTATTTTTTTTAAAGAAAAGTTATTACTAGTATGTTATTTTATAGATAGAAAAATTTATGATTGTCATTATTTTCTAGTAAATATGTTATTCTGATTTAAAATTCTAGTGCTCTATAATCTTGTGTAAAATCTCCACATCATTTGATCTATTATTAATTAGGAGAAATTTTCTAGAAAAAGGAGTATAGCTTGTAAAATTATGATATTTTGATAAGTTAAAAGTGACTAATTTTTCTTATGTTATTTTATTTGATATTAATAAGATGGTAGTATAATCTTGCTAAAATGTGTTTTTCTTTAAAAAAAAAAAAACCACTAATTTTTCTGGAAAGGAAAAGGCAACAAACTAGATTACTAGAGTCTCCAAAACGTGGGGTCAATAACCATTTCTAATTAACTTAGTGATATTGCAAGCACATGAATATAAGCTTTATGCATAGAATAATAATTTTCATGGTGACAAACACAATGAATATAAGCTTTATGCATAGAATAATAATTTTTCATTATTAATGGTGACAAACACTTGATATATAAAGTAATAATATGCTGGAAATAACTTTTCCATGTCCATTCGATGCATACACAACAGTCATGTACGGAGGATCCTTTTTAAAATAGATACATCGAAAGAAAGAAATGTAAATTATATTTAACTTTATTAGAAAATAAGAATATTTTTAATTAATTATGAGTTATACTTATTGGTTACCATTTATTTGCTGCCATTCGAAATATTAGTTACCATTTACTTGCGGCCAAATGTAAAGGGAGTTGCCATTAATAATAATAATGAATAAATTACAACACAGATGATCATATATATTAGCCCCAAATATTAATATTTGAAGAGCATGCAGTATTTTCAGGGGGGAAAAAAAAAAAGAGAGACCATGCAAAATTAATATATAGAAAGTTTTCTAGCTAATTAATAGTCTTCTTCTGATCATTTGTGATTAATCTCATCTGTACAACTGGTGACCACCTGCAGCTGCACCTGCTGTTTCGGTTTCTCTTCCACGACGGCGGCGAAATCTTCAAGTGGCGGAGGTAACTGTTGCTTGATTGTCTCTCCGTTACTCTCCACATCCCACTTTGAATATAGCGGCGGTTCTTCTCTAATTCCCTTCTTTCTATACTTGCAGTAAAGCATAAGCTGGAATAGTCCTAATGGACAACCTACGATGTTCGGAGACTGCACGACCCAAATTTAATCTATTTATTTTTTTAATTAAGATATTATATTAATAATTGTAAATTATTTTAAAATGACAGATAAATATATTGAAATAACAAGAAACAAACCGCTAGGAAAAGATCGTGGCTAAGTAATCCATAGGCCATCCACAAGGTACTGGCAAGGAAAGAGAAAAAAGACAAATAGAATGGCATAAATTCTACGCTCTTTGTCTTTATCACTTGTTTCTGTCATCACAAATCAGTAGAGAGTTAAATTAATAAAAAGAATATATATAATAAATAAAGTACTTTTGGATATTTTTTATTATTTGGTGCTCACCACAACGGAGAGAGGAGAACCGTACATGGCGGCGGATGCAACAAGTCCGACGCTTCCTACCAACATTTTCCGGTGGATATGATCGTGAAATACTAAGGATGACATTAAAGCCGTCGCCACGAATGTTAATATCACAAATGTAGTCATTATTGCTGCTTTTTTCTGCCAATTCCAAAACCCCCCCCAAAACTCGTGTTATGCATGCAAATACTAAATGGTATAGGAGGGAAAACTGATTCTAACCGACTAAACTATCAGATATTAATTACTGGCTTATAATTAGTGGAAAGAAATTAACTTACCCTTTGAGAGATGGAAGCATATTTAAGAAATATGATTATGAAGGAGAGCTCCAACACAACACCAATTCCATTAATTGGGACGATCACAAAGTTTTCCCACCCGTGACTTACTATAGGTAATCCATACCAAGAATACACACAACAATTTAATAACGCAATGATATATGGAACGCATGAAAATTCTCCCACGTTCTTCTTTTTTACTATTCTTGTAAATGTCAATCTGTAACAAATTACAAATAAATTAATTAGAAATAATTAAATATCATGACTTTATTAATGTTGAAATAGATAATGAGTTTAGAGTAATCACATTGGTGCAGCATAAAGTAACGTAGTACTAGCATTTCCTGCATCAGTAACAAACCCGTACAAATTAGGGTTAGGCTTTTTCTGGATTAAATGAAATTAGATCATGAGGGGGGGGGGAAGATTAAAAAAGACCTACCAATAACTCCTACAGCCAAACGCAGCCTATCCCCCATTGTAATTGAAAAAAAAAAATAAATAAATAAATAAAGCTACAAAGAGTCCCTCTTGAAAGGACTTTAAGTTATGTTTGTCTTTGAGATTGCACCTCAACACTCTAAGCATTGTTGAGGTATATATACAAGGTCCAGTACCACAAACAAACAAACACGCCAACAAAAATAGCAAAAAACTACTCAATGAAAAAGAGGGAATGTTTTTCCAGAATTTTCCAACTTGTGGTTAGAAATATTTCACCCAAAAAAAATTGAAAAAAGAAATAGATATATTTAATTGTAGTGGAGAGAAATATAAGTTGGATTAATAAGTCAACTTAGATACAGGGGAGTTTTTGCTGGGGAATTTTGTAATAGGAAATGCGCCAATAGAAAAGCACTAGTGATATAGCTTTAGGTAATAAAGAGAATTTAATTTTTTTAATACGCTATTTAATAGTCATTAATTAATTAGGGAAGGATTAGAGGGAGGAATCACAATACAAGACTAGAATATACCTTTAAACTGTTCACTAAATAATTCGAATCTATACTCACCACTCAACATACCAACTAGAAATATATAAAAATATTTAAGTAATGGAGTCGCACACATTTCTTTTCTTGTCTAGAGAATTTCTTTTGCCATTTTTCTTTTGGTTCCCTTTTAAGTGGAAGATATCAGTAGAATTCCACTACGTATCCATCCAGCCAGCCAGCCAGTCAGCAGAATCCCTCTTAATTATCCATTTATAGGTCATGTTTGGCGTTTCATTTAGAAAAGCCTGTGATTCATAGAACTGAATTTGGATTAGTAGTGTAGTGTGCATTTTCCCTGAAATGTAAAAAGCATTTCATTTTCATTAATTGGTGGGTTGGGTTGGGTTTAGATATATATTTTTTTCACTTCAGCTAATACTACTACTTTACAGCTACTTCCCCTGGCCTGGACTCAATTGATGTTCCGACAATTTCATTCGAAAATTTAGAAACAGAGTATTTTTTAGTACATAAAAAAGTGTAAAAGTCTTTTTCTATTATGATGATTAGCTTGAAGAAAAAGTAGACTGAATTCCAGCGAATCCAGATGAATATATATTCACATGCATGTTCATATTTTCCTCATCCTCAGCCAAGTTATTTGAAATTTGGGAACTGAAACTCTCTGCATGTGTTACATTAACAAATAAACTTAAGGTCATCTGCTATATCTTTTAATACATTTATTAAAACAATCCTCAAAATGGCCATTGATGGGCTGCAGAGGATGATATTTTCTCCCTTAATCTTAGGCTTGTTGGAGCATGAATGAAGTTGATAGGTCAAAATTAATGGTAAAAGCATAGCCTGAAGTTAAAAAAGTAGATACAAAAATTTTAGTTAGGAGAAAAACATGATGATCAAATCACATCCAAAATACTGTTTGAGAGGAATAAAGAAAGGCAGCAAGCATGAACATTGATTGTTCTTTCTATTTTGTTGAGAAGAAAAAAGGATTCAACTTGCTTGCTTGCGGCAGCATTAAAAAAAAAAAAAAAAAATTTTTTTATTCTATCTTCCATATTTTGATGGGCAGCGCAAGTGCAAGCCAAAAGAGAAATTCTTTGAGCAGGACTGACTCAACGGTCGTGATTTTTATGATTTACGGCTGCTCATTTTATAAAACATTCTTTTAGAACAAGCAGCAAAATCAGAATAAAACGGAGTATACAAAATTTTTTTTTTCTTTAAAAAAACAAGATTATGGTCATGAAAGTGGAACTTTTTAAGAATGTCTTTTTCATAACGCAAGAAAACAGCATTTCTTTTCTTGTGATGCGATGATATTAACATTAATTCTTTCTCATGTCACCCATTACTTTACTTACTTCTACGCTCTATCAAAACAAAAAAATTTTCCATACAATATCAGCTGCGTTTTCAATTTTCATACTTGAATGTTCTTTCACATAAATAAGCCCACTGCCGGTATAACCACAAATGTCAGGAGGACTGGTACGGTAAGTAAAAATAGAATGTGAAAATGTATTGAGAATTTTTTTTTTTTTTTTTATATTTATAATACAGAGGGGTCAGATTTTATAATTCTTTAGTTAAACTATACTTTTTCATTTGTTTATTTCCAACAAAAAATATAACAGTGCATAAAATTTGTCCTGAATTACATCAGAGAATGCTCTAATTTTATCTTAGAGTACTAGAAAAATACATTATATTCAGCGTGTTTTCAGTACTAGATGGGGATCGGCAAACTCTACTTGACCGAACATAGTTCCGCTACTACACACGCCTTAACTTTTTCTATATGATTTAACTGACTCGGACAAGAATTGTTCGAGTAGTAAATTGATAAACTTGTCCCATTTGCTATCATATTTTGATCTTCTCTTCTTTCATGATAATCAATTATATAAGACTTCTCTAGTCATGATCCATGAAATAAATCCAATAAGAAAGAGTTAGTTGAACTTTCAACACTTGGGGGCTGACTTGATAGTGTGCCTTACCGAATTAATAAAAAATGCATAAATTAAAATATCAATAACACTACTAGTTTATAAGGAGAACATAATATAAAATTAAGAAGACTAGCTTAAATGATAGCATTATTCGTGTTACGTGAATATTGAAACATTAATTAAACCTGTTTTTTTATTAGTTTGTGGACATTATTGATTTAGAGCTCTAGGCTGTAATTGACTTGTTGTTGTATTGCATACACGATATTGGAGGAGTTAGATATTAATGATTTGGGTTATCTATTTATTTGTATTTTAGATGACAGAATCTATTCAGCGCACATTTTGATATAATGACTCGGAAACAGGATGTATTGAGGAAGACGCATATAGAGTTAGTTATCCTCATCCCAGCTGCGCCTTCCCTTGTACGGAACAAGTTTAAGCCAGTGACTGAATTGGAGTCAGCATTGATAGAATATTAGAGAGAGGGAGAGACTGAAAGAAAACGAAACTATATCCGAAAAATCATCCTCAATTTTTGTTGTCATCTGAAAACATAGTTAGTGAGTTCAGTTTGGGGGTTTTGGCTGCAGGCAGCGCCACCACTCTTTCTGTTCCTTACCCTTTTTTTTTCAATTTGCTTATTACCCACTGTCTGTCGTGCCGTGCTGACAGAAAACATGTTAGAATTCGTCAGTTAATGAATGAACAGAATTAATTGATTATGAAGAAAGAAAGGCTCATCAGAGAATTTTCTGACACATCAAAAACATAAAAATTAAATTCTTTAGTTGCTAATTTGATTCTTCATTTGCTAAAATATCATACATAGGTGACAGAGCGAACAGAAAGAAATGGTTCCATTTTTTTTTTCTTTTTAATTTTTTTACAGATAAAAATGCTGGAATTGAATATATTCTTTGTTAGAGTGATGATAAATGTCATGTGCTCAATCTTAAAACCATATCATATTTCAAGGCATCATACGTTGATAAGGCCGATAGAGATGGTTCTAAGCAAATCCACTTTCAACATTATATGCTCATTTCTTCATGGCCAGAAAACACCCAAAACAACAACCTTAACCACACAATGTTAACAATATCTTTGGCGCCAAGCTAGTGGTTCGCTGGTAATAATATTTCATGATAAGATTGTAATTCAGTTAAAAAAGTATTCTTTATCAGTTAGATTTAAACAACATAATAAGCTCTTTTATGTATAAAAAATAAAAAAAGAACAAGATCTCGTACGAAATAGTAATTCAATAGTAGAATCCTTACCAAATCAGAAGTATGAGTTTAAAATGCATTTGTCCTCTCATATATAAAAAACAAACAATATTTCATGCTAAAATAATAGTTTAACAATAACAATATTTCATATGAAAACAATAATTAAATACTGCTCAAAGCATTTCTTATCAACCAGAGGTTTGAATTTGGACCACGTATCCTCCCATGTATACAAAAAAAGGTGAACAATATCTCTGCTTTTCCATTGTCTTTTCAAATGATCATCCAGCAGTATCTGAAAATTTAAAAAAAAAAAAAAAAAATCTGTTGCACCGTGGTTCTTCAGGCAGGTGGTTATATAATTAAGGTTTGTTTTTCTGAAGATATACTGTAGGGATATTCTGATTATTATTATTATTAATATAAAATGCAATCCAATTATTAAGAATTGGGGTTAAATGGATAATGTTGGGGGGGTGACATGTTCCATTGAAGTGGGAAATTAAATTATTGTGTTTTGCCAACATTTGTCTTCTTACTTTACTTGTAATAATAATAATAGTAATAATAATAATAAAGCCAATCCTAATTGTGATATACACATCAAACTGCAAATATAACAAAGATAAGTTTCTTAACATCATCTTCTTTCTCACTCACCACAATAACCAAAATAAGTGTTTCTCTTTTTTCTTTCTATTTCTGGTGGACACGAATGCATTTGCTCTGTTTTTTTTTTTTATAAGGGCTAGTTCCAGATAAAAATGTTTATATGGCTGTTAATGAAGGGGACGATAATAGTATATATTTTGAGTGTGATCATTCTAGTACTAATACATTAAATTCCATTAAAATTCCGAGCATATTCTGCACTTTCTATGCTCTATAGCATCCGAGGAATACCAAGACAAGAAGTAGTTTTGATTCTAAATATTGAGAAAACGGAATAAAAATACAAATTTTCATTCTGTAGCTCAGATTTCTTCTGTTAAACATTTTACAAAACTTGAGAAAAAAAATATATTCAAAGCTGCACTCTGCCTTTAATATCCAGTTTTGCCTTGTTTGAGCTTGAAAATTGGTTAAAGTTACAGCCAGAAATGGTGTTTTTCAATGATATTTTGAGCCTCATAATAACACATACCTTGAGTCTGCATAATGTGGGTTCTGAATGATAAGAGCACAATAATATAAGGGTAACTCCCCTAAAAAGCAAAGCATCAGTTGCCATTATGAACATCACAAATGTTATACAAGGTGGACCCTTTTTTCTGTGTGTAACAACCTGAATTATACATAAAAACTGAACATGAAAATGGTGCAAAGAAGAGGAAAAATTGATATGTACTAATTAAGCCGGCTGTAAGAAGAGCAACTACTGTCTATATGTTTTCTTCACATACATTTGATTAGTATATATATATATATATATATACACAGCAATAATAAAGAGGACAGACATCTTGGTAGCACTTAGCAGTGTGTTGGCAACTCACTTTTATCCCTTTTTAGTTAAATGTAATGATCACAGCAACCTTTTCTGAACCAAATGGAGTTCATCTCATTTAGTAAACATAACGTCGAAGATAGTCCACACGAGCTGGATGCTTGAGCTTCATGAGTGCCTTTACTTCATGTTTCCGCACCATTTCTCTAGAGATATTTAAGTTCCCTGCAATTTCCCCCAGTGTTCTATCTCCTTTACCATCAAGTCCGTATCTCTGTCTGATCACTAGACTTTCCTTGGGCTTTAAAGAATCAAGCTGTGGAAAGAAGATGGAATGAAAATCAATTCTCTCACTAAACATAACATAATTCAAACATCTCCCAAAAGCCCAAAAAACGAAACTGAAAATGAAAAAGAAACCAGGAAGTATATGCCTCTTACTAATTTGCAAGTGATGTTATGAGCAGGTATTATGAGAGAGAGCAATATATTACCACATCATCAAGAGCAAGCCTGAGCAGAGCAGGTTGCCTCCTCTTATCTCCTCCTTCAACACCATCAACGTCAGTAATCCCGTTGATAAACTCTTCTTGTGTTACTGAATGCCTTGAATGGAGAGAGATTATGGGCTTTGATGCTCTCATCACTTCATGGTATCTTTCAGGGGATATTCCAACTCTTTCTATTATTTCTTCCTCGGTAGGCATTCTATGGAGTTCAAACAACAATTCTAACTTGGCCTTCTGGATTTCCACTCTAACCTGCATAAGCAGAAAAGTACTGAGAGATCTTTTTCATCATGTGAGTTGCAGAATAAAGGCAGTTAGTTATGTTAGATTGTTTAAGAAATGACAATCAGACGACTCAAAGCACAGGTACATCTGAAGGGTTCTGTTTTCATGCAAACATTCATGGAACCACTTTATCTGCATCCAATTATTGTACAATGACTATCAAAGAGAAAGGAAGCACTAGAGTATTACCATAGCAAATCAGCAAAAGTTAAGCCGTCACAAATAGTCATGAGACAGAAAATAAAAGCATGTGGCGGAAGCTTACCGACTCCAGGCCAAAGGAAACTTTAGTGAAGCTTGAAAGTGTCATAGAACGAATAATTGCATGTCTGATCCAAAAGAGGCCATAGGTCGAGAGCCTGAAGCTTCTTTTTGGCTCAAAACGATCAATTGCTGTAATAAGTCCTTTCACTCCTGCCTGGCAGAGGTCTTGGAATTTTGGCCCATTAGCGAAGTCTTGAAAATATTTGTTCATCACAAACAAAACAAGACGGAGATTGTGCTGCAACCAATCAGCAACATGATTGTCACACTTTCTAAATTTACAATTCACGCATAACTACTGTTTGAGCATCTAATGAATATAAAAAGTAGTTTCTGATTCTAGAATCCAAATTTATTCCATCTGCTAATCAAATCATATGATAATTGGTAAATTAGTTGAAGGATCATCTTGCCCTAGATATGTAGAATAGAATTGACGGAATCCGCAGCCTTGTTATTTTAATGACTAATGTCAAAATAAATGCCTTTCCCTTTTACTTTTAGGTATTGATCTTTAACACTGAAACCGATCAAGTTCTTAGCCTAAATCTCAAAATTGAAAAATCATAGAGGCTCACCTAGAAACTAATGGATCCCTCAATAAAGTTGCAAACAATAATGTTTTTGCATGCACTCAAAATGACATTCAATCAAGAAAATCTAATAACAACATGATGTAGCAATTAATGCACCATCAATCCAGTAAATGCCACTTGTGTCCCACTCAAGCTGCGTGGTCATCAACCAAAACTAGGGAATTTGCCCCAATTCCCCATTTTAAGTTTATAATGTTCAAAGTCATATTGGTTCCCCCTTGTCTATTTGAATTTTTAAAGGACGGTCAATCTTGCAACACAAAAATTCATCCTTAGATACAGTCATTTCAACAGGAAAAGTTGGTTTCAAATTCAAAGAGATAGCATGATTACTGCCCTGTTGATTAACTAGCCCCTAAAGTCATTGCCAACACCGCTAATCGATTCATTATGTATGCTTTGGAGACCTCAAGTTAACATAAGAAGTTCCCTGACAAAGCTGACAATTTTTATTTAAATGATAACACAGAGCTCCAGCAACTCCTGATGGTTTCTCCTGTTATTATTTTATGCCCTCAAATGGTAACAGTCAATTATGGAGATGGTACATGGCAGACTAAACCAAAAGAAACTGAGCTTCTGAAGTGAAAGCGTCACCTTTACCAATCGTAAAGATCCTAGATATCCTACCTCCCCTAGTTTTTTTTGCGGAATTACTTCCCCTTGTTTCTAACAAAAAGAAAGGATCAAAAGATAAATGAAGACTCCAACATTTTTCTTTTTTTGGCTGGATAACTGCAGAGTCAAACCAACTACAACCTTGTGAACTCTAAAACCTCTATACGATCTCAGGATATTTTATTTCCAAATAAGCATTATTGGGATGTTCAATATATAACTGCAATATATCCTGGATAGATAAGAGCGAATATTTTAAGGGCAAATCATATCAGGTCCTTAACAACTTCAGTTGAATGTTAACGTTTTAGTTTACATCCTCAAAAGCTAAAGTTAGACAACTGAGAATTAATCAGATCCTGATATCCGATTGCTAGAAACTAATTGTAATTACCTTAATCAGTTTATTTCTAGCAGCTCGACCAACTTCCATCTTTTTCCTCAGTTCAACAACATCCATGTTTGTTGCCTCTGCTAATTCACCATCAGTCGGTTCTCTTCCCAGATCACTTTGCAAGTTCTCTTTAACTTGCAGAATTGCCTGAATTACGATGAATAAATAATTAGAACAAACATATATATTAGATTAGTAAAATTCAATTGTGATTCTTTCTCTTTTTCTTGCAAAATCTTTCCACTTCCTCTTCTTCATTCGGGTCGAAATTGTTTGAAGCAAGATGTCCTTACCTTCAGTGGTTGCATCAATTTAAAAAGCCAGGCATGCTCAGATGAAGGAAGAACTGGAGGGATCTTCATTTTCTTCCAGTCTAGGCTGACAAAGTCAGTAGAAGTTGAATATTCTCTGACAAGCCTATTGATCTTTCCTTCTTCATCATGATCAGTACGTTTCTTACTTTTGGAAGAAACCACAATTTCAGTTTCTTTTTTCTTTCTCAGAGCAATCCTCTTCTCAAGATTCAATCTTTTTGACTTCCTTCTCCTACTCCTTACAATGTTGGCAGCAGTACCTTTATTTGCCTCCTCCTTATCTTCTTCAACAGCTTTTCTTCTATGTTGTCCTCTCTTCACTTCATGATCTTTCAGTTCTGTCTCACAGTCAGAAGTTGCAGGACTGCGTTTATAAATATGTTCAAGCTTTGCCGCAGCCTCATTGTAGTCTAGCTCTAAAGTACTTGGAGTTTCTTGATCTATAGAAATGACCTTCACTCTTTCCGGATGCCTTACTGATCGTCTTGATCTCTTTTCATTCTTCTTAGATATCTCCATAGGTAATGTAAGGGATTCTTGGGGTGCAACCAAAGCAGCATTTTTTGTTTTACCAGTTTTAAATGACAATATTGAAGGTCTTCTTTGCTGAGATACACGAGTTGACAATTTTGCATTCAATCCCAATGGAGTTCTTGCAGCTGAGCTGGAAACAGTCACTACTCCCATGAGAGGATTGTACAGTCACAAAGAAATACGGTAAGCAAAATGTTTCTGGAACGTCCTGCAAAAGCACATATTTCTAATTATCTTCATACTAGAAAAAAGTTGTTACTAAACAAGAGAAATTCATGAAAAGCACAACTTACGCCTGAGAACTCATTGCAAAATTTAAGAATTGAAAGATACAACAAGTATAGTTATTTGACATTTATATCTGCCAACAAATCTCGGCTAATCAAGAAGACAGATGTACACTTTCAATTAAATAGCAAAAACGATACTACTTTGCAGAACAAAGAAACAATCATACTGTGATCAGGTACTCAACATTCATATTGTCCCCTATTGTCCCTTTAAACAGCCAAAGCACAGACCAGACTCTCAAAATACGTGGGATAACAAGCTCCCTACAGATTACATTAGCCTATGAATTGTCGCATGAATATTACCAAATTCACAAATTATTTCCCTTTTCCCACCATCATTTACTTTTCAGTCCATCCCCCACAAGCTAGGGCAAGAACAAATCTTCCATAATTTGAGCATATGATAAGATTAACAGATGTATCATCATGAAAGGAGGTAAGGACCATAATAGCCAGTTTCACAGAAGAGTAATACTATCAAGTATCAATAATCTTCACGCCAGTTGCCCAGTTCCGTATCAGATAAGACAATTATTTTCCCTTTCCCAAAGCAGCAAATTGAAATTCAATTCCCCCGGAACTACCCTTAAGTTCAGTACCTCAGTTATACAGAACAGAATGTAAATGTGATCTGAAATGAAGCAATTAGAAAAGGTATCAACGAAATAATCGCAGTACCTAAGTAAAACAGAGCTGGAAATCACCAAAGGGATTCCAGAAGTCTCGCCGAGGATTCAAGATTCCGGGGGCAAAATTTCTGTTTTGAAAGAAAGAAAGAATCAGAAGGCCGCTAAAAAATGCCAAGTAAAGAAACTTTTCATAAATACCCTACGAATTACACCGTCCACAAGCTTTTTTCCTTGAAAAATCAACGGCAAGGAATGGCGGGAAAGATGATCGACGGCGAAGAGATGAGCTTCGTGGGATGGCCCAAAAGGGGGTAGTTCCGACGTGGCGAGTGCCACAGCAGAGAAAGATATATGGAAAATTCTTCGTGGCAAGCTGAGAGTGGGAGCCCAGATATTTTTGGGGGAGTTTATGGATATTGTTCTTGAAACGTGGGCAGTTCCTATTGGGTGGAAGATATTACAAAGTCCAGTTTGGACCTACAATTTTATGGTGGTCTGGAGAACCACGCGTCGCCTGATTCTCGCCATTTAAAAAATAATTTTCACATTAATACTAGCCAAATCAACCATTGGATGGGATGCACCGAGAATCACATATACCTTTCAAACAAATATTAAAAACGAAAAATTTGTATTACAAGAAATTAAAATAACACATAAAATGATCTTTGTAATAAAAGAAATACAAAAGGCTACTATTGTTAAATTCAATTTTTGTGACCTATTTCTCAAAATGTAATATGAAGTCTTTTTATGAATAAATGTAATATGAAGCTATGTATAATAGAAAATGTCTCTTGAATTGGCTATTTTTTTCACAAGAAGTATTTTGGGAGCTCTAATTGTTTGTGGGATGCTTATTTTAATACACATCATGCCTTAAGGTACTTACTAGATGTAAAATATGATAATTTTATTTATACACGTTCATTTCTTATATTTAGAAAAGTTATGGAGGAAAAAAAAAAATAAAATTAGTAATATGTAAAAATGCTCTTTCAAATTATATATTTTCTAAAGGATTAATAAGACTAACTCAGAAATATAAAAAGTTTAGCGTGAAAATATTTAAAATTTTTCATTTTTCATCAATATCTCTCTTTACTTTCTCTCTAGCTTCAACGGGTTCAAACTCATATCTAGCCGTTGAAAATAAAGAAAAGGTAAGTAAATCGATCTATACTCATTTATTTACAATTTCATTGGTTTAAAATTAAAAAAAAAATGCAACGCATTGAAAAATAAAATTGTCGATCGAAATTTAAAAGAATTTTACCTAAGCTAGCAAAATTCTCCAAGAATTCTGCTTCACCGGGAGAATTTCAAGAACTCTCCTCACATTTTTGCTGGCCTAGGCGTTTCGAATTATTTTTAGTTTTATTTTATTTTTTTAAGTTATAATTTCGTATTATGTTAGTTATTTTAAGTCAGTTATGTGTTTATAATACATATTTGTATGTTAGTTGTTTAACTTAGTTGTTTAACTTATTTAGTTAATAATTATTTGTTTAATTTTAATTATTTAATTTAGATTATGTGTAATATGATATGATATAATAATTGTCCTCTTTTTATGTTTCTATGAATTATGAATTATTTGATTTAAATTTTCGTTAATTATTATTAGTATTTCTTGTTTGTTCGTTATTCATGTCTTACAATTATTCATGTTTTATATTTTAAAATTAATTTATGTATGTTAGTTAAATTTATTTATTAATTTTAAATTATGAAAAAAATATGGCCATCGTAATAACAATTATAATCATTGGATAGAAATATTAAGTACATTTAGATATTAAATAATAATTTGATATACTACTAGACATTTAATACAAAAGTATTAAGTTATTAGTTTAAAATATTAATGAATAATTTCTAAATAATAATGTAAATAATACCAATAATTATGAAAATATAGTGCAAATAATAATTTAATAATGATTTAAAATAATATTAATTTGATAATACATATTTTTGAAATAGTAATATGAATAATAATTTAAATAATAATTACATTATCCACATAATAACTAATAACTTAATAATAATGTATTAATGAAAAAATATAAAGTTATAACTGTGCTGTATATATACTTTAAGGGAAATTATAAAATAATTTAAATTAAATAACCAAAAATATAATTTAATAGTAGAAAAGAATAAAGTATGAAGTTAAATAATAAAATATTAAAAATTTAAACATGTAATAGTAAAAAAATTTAATATAAAAGCATAAAGTAATATATATTAGGCAAATATATACATAATTATTTATGGTTATTTTGAAATTTGTTTAAATGGTTTGGGACGGAGCACGTTAGAGAGATGATGATCTAGGTCTTGAGGCAAACAGGATCGGTCAAGTTCACGATCGTATGGTTACTACTTCCTCCTGTGGTTTGAGGGGTTGTCATAGTACCTCTTGCTTACCTAGTACTCTTGCCCCAGTAGGACCTAGGATATATCATGACCTTGGTGTATCGAGGTCTTCTACCTAAGCCCTTCCTATACCGACTCGGATCTGTACTCCTCCCCAATCACATGATTCTTAGACTTCGATACCATATCAACCATATGGGCCATCTTCACAGATTCAGTCATATTACCTATAATTTTATCTTCTTAGCAACAACCTTATTCTTATGACCTGTATGCACTGAGTTCTTCTATTGATCCTCAAATGTCTAACTAGTGTCCTTTTCATATCAACCTTGTGTACAATAGCCATTAGTTGTTTAGGATACAAGAGCATAGTTGGGAGCATCATTTTTTGAGGAGATTATTTTAGGAGTCCCGGCGAACTCCTCATATAGCACGATAGAGTATACAATCAAGATTCATAGATTCCACCATATTCACATCGGTTAGGGAGTGATATCGGGGATGAGGTTGAGGGTGATGAAATTGTTCAGGCAGACAGGGTCCGATTTGAGGGGCAGGGTGATGAGGCAAGAGATATCCATGTCGAAGAGTAGGGTCACGAGGTTGGGGGAGAGGGTGATGATGTTGAGAGAGATATGAACATGGCTGAGGGTGAGTGTGAGGGTGAGGCTGAAGGTGACAGTAATGAGGACGAGCCGAATGATAAGGCCCCTTCATCATCATCCGAACTTAGGCTTGGATCGGGGAAAGGCAAAAGGTTTATGGGTGGTATGAGGAATATTGTGAGTATGATCACGGGGTATCATGGAGGAGTTTCATTTCTATAGTGATTAGGATTTTTTATTTATTTCTTCATGCTGTATTAGGATTTCGTATGTATTTCTATTCTCTATTTATATTCGGATGCAGTATTGTGGTATTTATTTCTTTATGTCTTTGTAGTATTTCTTTATGTCTTTATATTCTGCGATTATTTATTTCTTTATGTCTTTATATTCTGCAATTATTTACTTCTCTATGTTAATATGAATTAAATACTAGCATAAACATTAATGTCAATTAATATCAATACTCACAAGGATAATGAACCAATATTAAAAAGTAAAATCAGAGGAACAACATTACAAAATAATCAATAATCAACCAATGTTAATAGTTACATGATTTTGTCGTCAACGGGCATATCTCTCATTCCAATCTGTGATCCTTTGCACCAAAGGGTTAACCCAATATTTAACATGATTATTACATTGATAAGGCCATTGCAAGCATATATGTGGCATTGGAAAGTCATTCCACATGAGTAGTTGTAAAACAAAATATATGCATAAAATATTTATATAAAAAGATGAAAAATAAAAAGTAATATAAAATGAAAGATGAAAAATGAAAAGTCATGTAAAATGAAAATATATGTAAAAATAATATTTGACTCACTATAATAAAGTTAATAATCTACCAAGTGATCGATGACAATCATGTTATCAGTTCGATCCATCAGCGAGTATAACGACAAAACAATTGTGAACTCTATCTTGCAAGAAGGACCACTCATAAATTGAATGTATTAGCAACAACTTAGAGTGGATTAGGTGTATGCAACCAATATGATTCGCCAGACGCTGGCCCAACCCATTATTGATATTTGTTCATAAAGGTGTGGTACCTTTCCACAGTCCCAAAGAGTGTGATGTATAGTTGTGGATTATTATGCAACTCAAGCCACATTCTCCTACGGACCTCAAGCCATTGGTTTTCATCCTCGTACACAAAGTAGGATACGACCCTATACTAACAATTTCCATCTCCGACTACGTTCTCCTATTGTTCAATAAATAGATGAACAAAATATGAGAAAGCATTGGGGTAAGGAAATCCTGGACAAGTGGAAGGATCTGTTATCGAGTTAGGTGATCAGAGTCCCATACTGCATCCTCTATCTCTACCTCTGGGAGTACATAGCGACCTACCTCTTCCATGGGATCCTGATCCAGACCCCGAACTAGGCCCCGGTCCATACCCCGATCCATATCCACTTGACTTTTTGAATTGTCTATGTGCAATCTATATGTGCTTCCAATGTGATTTGTCTTTCTTCATAAATTCAGTCTTGCGTCGGCCTTTAGTAAGTGCTATATCCGGAGCAGATGTCAATTGCCTACCATGATCTGAGGGCAAAACCGGATGTAAAACCCCTTTCACAAGACAATGCATCTCTAGAACCTTGGATATTAGTGATGTACTAATCTCATCTAAAAGAACTGTAAGATCATGTATCTCAGCCTCCATGTCCATCTCTTGAGACGATAGATGGTTTAGCATACTCGTTCTCCCATGTATTTCCAGTGCTATCCAAAAACAATCAGCATTGGACAATTAAGAGAGATGAGGTATTCATACTGTGTGATAAACTCGCATGAACATGGTAGCCCGTGTGATGATCTCAAATAGTGTCCGCATATATTCTTTGAATCATCAATGATCTCTATAGCTCTTTTTATCTCATCCCAAATTGTCTTCAATGCCACATGACTAACTTTGTTATTGATATTCTTTTAAGATTGGTTACCCCTTGCATATGCTTTTTTTTTTTAAGTAGGGAATATTTTAATGAATTCTTAATCTAAACAATTTGTCCCTCCATCACAGAATTAATATTAAGGAACACTGTGTCCAAATCACCATGGATTGTTGAAATCTATTGCTTCAATACTGAGTGTTCACTCTCAGCTCGGTTGGTGGTCTCTACCTAGAAATGTAATACTTTCTTGTTCAAATTCTCACAAACTTAGGTGTAACAAGATTTAACCAAATATCGTAATGTAAGAAATCTGGCCTCCTATGCCACTTGATCTCCAAATTTTCCAATCCCCTATTGTACTCCACCTCATCGATAGAATTAATTAATTTGTACCACATGCTAATTACAAACCGTGATGCTACCTCTTCATTTTTAATAACCTCAGTTAATTTTGTAAGCACATTTTGATCAGTGTTCCTTCTACATAGCATGTGGTAAGATCTATTGAACGCCTCCCCAATCAGGCATATAAACACTCTCCCTATCCGTCATAATCACTATTGGTTCTTAAGGAACAGTATCTTGCTCATTCCTCAACGACACTGCTGACTGAAAATATAAATGCTTAATATGTTCAAGCACCCATCTATATGATGTAGCTTGCTCATTCTATATGAATGCATTTGCTACAGTGAAGTTCTTACCCGTCAGAGTCATCCCGATAGCCTCTCCCAATGGCATGTCGTATCTAAGTAATAAAATATAAATTTAATAATAACAAACTAAATATAATAAATTTAGGTTTAAGTAATATACTAAAGTATTAAATTTAAACTACACAAATAAATATGAACTAATTCATTTAAGTATTAATTAAATAATAGAAATATTTAAAATAATTTTATATACGAAATCAACTAAACAATATATAAAAATGAATTAACATAATACCATGAAAGAAAAAAATTGAAATTAAACATAAAAATTAAATTAAGTATATAAATTTATAAAATTACATACATACTAAAATATTAAATTAAACTAAAGTAAACTACTAATATTACTTAACTAATTCATTTTAAATATTAATTAAAAGATCACGATTACCTTTAAAATAATATTAACATCTAAAGTTAAACAATCAATATATTTTAAAAAAATAATAGTAACATCTAAAATTAATAAATAATATAATAAAACAAAATCAACTAAAACACATTAAATGAAGTATATAAATTTATAAATTTAAATATATAAATTTAAGTACATACTAAAATATTAAAATTAAACTAGAGTAAACTACTAATAATAATTAACCAATTCATTTTTAAATATTAATTAAAAGATCACGATTACCTTTAAAATAATATCAACATTTAAACTTAAACAATCAATATATTTAAAATAATATTAACATCTAAACTTAACAAATATCATAATAAAAACTCACTTGTTTGTTTTACACGTCGTGTCTATTATCAATACATATGGCTACGTCTTCATCATTTGAATGGTAGTGGGTGTGCAACACTAATATCACTAAGCATGTCACTCCCATTATAGGTTTTGAAGAAGACCGTATAACCTCGGTCAACACATAAACAGAACACTTCCTCTACCGTGTTGCGGCCATGTATCCTCTTCTTCTTCGCAAGGACATTGTATATAGATTGGGTACTGCATAAGTCATTTACATTATATTATTATATAAACACAATCTTAAAATATTATAATGAACAACATAACAGTAATAAAACATAACTCACAATATATTACTGTGTTTTCGGAAAAATCCAATATATTACGAGATGTCATATGATTCTTCCTAAATTGCTTGGTCAGTTTTAGCTGCTCCTCCATCAGTCTTGCCGCTTGAGTATGACCATGATGATAGATACCTATTATATGGTTATGCCTCCTATCTTGTACAAATAATTTCCATTTTTCATTTGTGGCCATTTTCTTGCCTTTAAAGGCCAATCACACTTCTTAGTTCCATAAGGACTCTGTCTTTTTATGGGAACTTCTTTTCTTCTTCTTCTTCTTCTTCTTCTTCATAACTTTTGGCTTCGTTCTCATTTTCTTTATACCTCCACGCTCGCAACGCATCGTAACATACAATCCACGATCTGCAATTCTTTTTGACAAATACCGAGTATTAACCAAATATTATTCTCTTTCATTGCAGTTTTTCTTGCCCATTCCAATTCCTTTTTTGAATTAAATAATCTATCTATTTCAAATAAATGCCTGTGATCCACATATTCTTCTAGATTCAGAAATTATTCAACCTATTACATTAAAATATTATATGAAACAAATTAATAACTCATGTTACATAATAAAAAATTATAAAAAAATAAGATTAAATAAAATCGAAACGGGTAGGAGTTACTCCTTAGCCACCGAAATTCTCAAGGAATTTCGCCAGGCTGGGCGAACTTCTTCAAGAAATTTCACATGGCTAGGTAAAATTCCTTGAGGATTTCGCTGGCCTGGGAGAAACTCCTACTAGTTTCGAAGCTTGAATTTTTTGGTTTTTTTTCCCTCAAAATCGATGTTTTCTTGCGAAAATTAAAATCATCCATATGTATCTTTAAATTCTGTTCAAACTGAAACATTTAACCCTATTTTTTACGCACATTAAAGTGCCCAACATCTTTTAAAGAATATTACCAGGATATTTGTTGGTTTATGCCCACAACTTTGAGCATGATTTTGTTCCTTATGATAATTAAGAACTTAGGCCTCAATTAATCCTCTGGGCTTGGGCTGGTTTATTTGGGATGTTGGGCGAGTCAAATTCGACCCGCTCCTGGTAACTCATTTCCATTACTCAATTAATTCATCCCTTAAACTCTCTCTCTCTCTCTCTCTCTCTCTCCTTGTTCCTTTCTTGACCAATCCTTTGGTCTTTCCACCCTTATACTCAGAGTGTCTCTTGGTCTCTCCTTTGGACCATTATAAATATTCCTCTTTCTCACTCTAACCTTGGAACACTGCCTCTCTTCCTCTCTTCTCTATTTTGGCTGCCTTTATTAGAGCTTCTTTTGCCTCTTCACTTTTGTCTTCTGTTGATGCTCTTTTGCTAGCTTTTGTGCATCTATTGTGGGAATCTTGACGACACTTGTGCCTATCCAATTACCGAGAGTATCTTTTGGATTGATTGATTCCTGAGAGATTTATTGGAGGGTTCCTTTTGGATTTATTGAGGTTCGTCTCTCCGAGGAACATTTTTGTTCTTCATCTTGAATTTATTCTTCCCTTTCACTGAATATATATTTTACATTAGATTTAGAAGATTCTTATGGTTTATCTATTATTTGTAATTTGATTATTCATTGTAATAGATGTGATATATTTATTTTATCTTCGATTTGGTTGTATTATCATATTCGGTGATTGCGGTTTGCTCCTAATAGTAGTATCAGAGCGAGATTGGCTCTTTCGATCATCTTGAGTTTAGGTCTGTGAACTTCAATGTGAACCTAAGTTCCACATTAAGGAAGTTCCTTAAATCTGATCTTTATTTCTGTCAAATATTACTTTTTTTGTTTTTGTGGTTTTTTTTGCCACTTGACTTTGAAAACCAAAAAAATCAAGCCTGTCAAAAAACCTTGTGAGATTCCCTATATCTGTGTCTTGGCTTTTTTTAGATTTAAAAATGATTTTTTGTGATAATCTATATTCTATTTTTATTATGGGAATTATTCTGTTTTCTTCTTTAATTTCCTGCTGTTATTTCTGTTCTTCATTTTTCGTTCTGGTTAAGCATTTTTTTATTAAATTTCTGCTAATTCTATTGTTTGTGGTTGGTGCTTTCTATATATATATACATATATATATATATGTTTTTGTCCATTTTCATTTAGCTTTCTTCCATTAAATTTGTGGATATAGTCTCTTATTTAGTATTTTGCTTCCCTGCTTATTTTGTTTTTTGGCTTGTAGCCAATTGCATTTGTTGATATTGTTTTGGTGTTTCGTGTTTTCTTGTCTCCTCTTTCTGTTATATATATATATATATATATGTTTTCTATATTTCTATTTGTGTGTCCAATGGCCACTGCTAGACTTCAGATAAATATGATGGAAAAAGTGATTTCAATATTTAGAGAAGAAAAATAGGAGCATTTTTAGTACAAAACAAAGTTTTGCTATTTCAAAACATGAAAATTTTCCAGACTTTTGGAAAGGAGAAATTTTACAAGAAAAGCTTGACAGTGCCCCAAAGCACTCTTGTTTTTCATTTATGTGACGATGTGTTAAGAGATATTAATGAAGAAATGTATGCTGCTGAAATTTGGGTTAGACTTGAAGAAATATTTTTTTTAAAAATCCCTTTCAATCAAAATTTATTTAAAATAACAACTTTTTAGTTGTATAATGTCTCTTTCAAAATCTCTTGAAGATAATTTGGATGACTTAAATAAAAGTGCACAAGATTTAAAAGATATTGGTGAAGAGATTTCTGAAGAAAATAAGGCTATTATTTTGTTGAATTCTTTACCTGAATCTTTTTGGTGATGTAAAAACCACCATTAAATATGGTCATGAAATTTGATTCTTTCTGATGTTAAGTTTGCCCTAAGAACTAAAAACCTTGACCTTAGAAAGGAAAATAAAAACAATGGTGAAAATCTTTATGTTAGGGGTAGATCTGATAAAAGGGATTCTAACTGACATAAAGATAGGTCCAAAAGTATGGGCAGGTCAAAATCTAGAGAACATAAGGAAAAGATTAAAAGAAAGGTAAAAGGCTTCTATTGTGATAAGGAAGGACATGTCAAAAGTAAATTCTTTAAAAGAATCAGAAATGAGAAAAACAGTAAAAAAGGTAATTAAAAAGATAATGTGAGGGAAAACAAATAGCCAAATCTGATAACAATAACAGCTTTATGTACTCCAAAGTTCTGTGTGTTTCTCACTTTTCTTGTGTTTCTGATGAATGGATCCTTGATTATGGTTATTCTTATCATATGTGTCCTAACAAGAATTGGTTTTCTGAATTAAAACCAGTAGAAACCGGTAAAGTTTTTATGGGAAGCAATGAATTTTGTCCAACTAAATGAATATGATTCGTTTCTATAAAAATATATGATAGTGTTGTTAGAACACTATATGATGTTAGGTATGTTTCGGGTCTCAAGAGAAACCTTATTTCTTTGGGTACTCAGTGATGCTGGACACACTTACTGAAAAACCTTAGAGGGGGGTGAATAAGGTTTTTGACTAATTATCGAAAATTCTTTGTTAATTAAAAGATAAACCTCCAATTTTGTTTGAAAGAGAATTCTAAAATCTTTTAATAAAATTCCAAACCAAACAAAATTTTGTGGTTGAGAAAAGTAAGAAACTTAAAGAAGAACACAAGGAGTTATAGTGGTTCACTCTTTCAAAGAGTTACATCCACTACCTTGAGTCAACACCCAAGGATTTTTCAAATCCACTAAAACATAAAGATATACCAACTACAAATATGAGGATCACCCTACAAGGGTTTTGCACACAACCTCAAATCACAACACAATGTAAATCAAAGGATTACCCAAAGGGTTTTTCAACACAAACCTTTGATATCAATAAAAGAGAAAGATAGGTTTAAGAACAATGTTACCACTTTTGAGCTTGAGAAATAATAGGTACAACTCAATGAAATTGTTCTACAAGCTCCTCCTTTCTTCTTCTTTGATGATAATCAATAATGAAGCTCAAGAAGATTTTTGTTTTTGGAATGAAAAGTGTTTGCAATAAATGTGCTTTTGAAGCTCTTGAAAGTTTTAAATGTTCACAATGAATATTTCACCAAACTTGTCTACTTTATGACTGATCATAAAGTCTATATATAGTGTCTTAAAAAAGTGACCGTTGCATTCAGTGCAACGGTAATATTTTATACAGTAAATGTGAAAATCGGACGACCGGTTCCTGAAATCGGACGACCGGTTCTTTAAACAAAAAGATTCGGACTTGTCCAACTAGAAAAGGGACTGCCGATTTTTTGATTTAGAGAAAAATCGGACGACCGGTTCTAAAACCGGATGACTGAATTTTTGGACAGAAAGATTCGGACTTGATCCTTTGAAAAACGGACTGCGAATTTTTTTTTTTTTGATTTAGGAAAAATCGGACGACCGGTTGTAAAACCGGATGACCGAATTTTTCTTTCTTCAGCCAAGTTTCTTTTGAAGAAAAAAACTTTTTTCATTGTTTCAAAAACATGTATTCTTAACAATCATTTTAAAGAGAAGAAAAACCTTCCAAAAATATCACAACTTTAGTCAAGAATACTTAGATTTTAACAAAAGTTTATATCTGAGAAAATCGTAAAAGGAGCTTCATATATGATCAATAATCAAAAAGTAAGACTAGGGAGTTTTACAAGGTAGTACCTAATTCACTCTAACATAGACAATGCCTTCAATGTCTTCAATGTCTCCAATGATTTGATCTTGGAATGGCTTGGTCTCTTCTTCTCCATTTTGCCCTCATCAACAAGATCTTTTGCTTGTAGACTTTGAGACTTCACATGTGCTTCTTTTGTTCTATGAAAGGTTAGCTAAAATACTCACACAAGCATATGTTAATCATAATCAAAATCATAAGTATTAATGCCCTTAGGGCTAACAATCTCCCCCTTTTTTATTATGACAAACACATATGCAAGAAGAACAAAAGAGCAAGAGTAAAGTATGGTGATGCTTCAAAAGATCAATAGTAAGAGCAAAGCACAACAATCACCAAAAAAAAGAGATAACTCCCCCTAAACACATGCTTTATGTCAAATATGGCTAAAGAATATTACAAGATCAAACTAGGCCAAAAGCCCATAGCATCATAACATCACATCATAACATCACAAGGCATAAGCTGCAACATATAATGTCAAACACCATCAATAATCAACATATTATCAAGATTTCTCCCCCTTACATCTTGCACTATTTTCTCCCCCTTTTGTCATAAATCAAAAAATTTTAGGAGAGAAGTTCCAAGGAATCATAGAAGATGTAGCAGTGGGACTTTCAACATTAAAGTATTATCATGAAGTCCATAACAAGAGAGGCCAATCAACAAAGAAAAAGAGCAACAAACAGATCACTCATCATAGCAAAAGCAAATTAAGATTAGAAATAAGCAAGTTAAAAACCATATCATTAAGAGAATGAAAACAGGAGTTTGAAAAGAGTTAGAGACAAAACAAGGGAAAAAAAGAGAAGGTTTTATAAAAGAAATCTCAATCATCTCTATCTCCTCCTCCTTGCTCGAGTCTTTTAACCCGTTCTTGTATGTCGATCATTTTTTGATCCAATGTATCAAGCCTTGCTTGAATGTTGGAGACTTTCCCATCCAAAGCCTCAAAGCGACCGTCGAATGCATCAAACCGAGTGTTCATTGACGTTTGGAGAGAGGCTATCATATCCATTAGATGACTCATGCTCCCCGAAGATGAGCCTTCCTCTGTTCTTTCTTGTCGCTTCTTTTGCCTTGTTTCTCTTCTTTGTATTTCAACCTCTGTTTCTTCATCACTGTACTCTTCTTTGATATCCATGTCCTCTTGATCGTCATCATCATCTTCCTCATCACTGTCATCAACATCTTGTCCACCTCGGATGAGTGTCCCATCTTAATCTTTCTCAAACCCCATTCTTTTGAAGGTTTGCTGAGTGTATATCTTGCCATGTCCAATGTGATTACCCATCCCAACCAAATTGATCACAAAGTGTTGGAGGATTTTTGTGATAAAGCAACCATACGGCAAGCATTTCATTTGGGAAGATTGTGCAGCTAGCATATGTTCTATGGCCATAAATCCAAAATTCATTCTCCTATGCTCATGCAAGGCTAGCATCACAAATGAGTGCATGTTGGTGATAGATGATTTATGCCCAACATTTGGAATGATGATGTTAGAGATCATGTGATGGAGCACTCTCCCATAAGCATCCAGTTTGTTAACATTTCTATCATCATGTCTTTTTAAAACCTCTCCCTTAGTGAAAATTTCTGCAAATCGTTTTTCACTGTATAAATTTGGATCATAGCATTTTTTGTTCTTGGTGTAAAATCTTACACCATCTTGAGAGGTATCCAAAATTTTATTTAACAGTCTATCATCAAATGCAATATCCCTTCCCCCAATTCTAGTTACAATCCATTGATGTGAGACATTATCCACTTTTTCAATTCTTCCTTAGTGGAGATTAGCATAAAATTCATATATCATATCCACATAATAGAGTTCATTTACAATCAGCAGAGGTATCCAACCGATCATTTCAAAAAGATGAGGGATAGCCTCCATATCTTGCACATCATGTAAGTCCACCCTATGACCCGGAGCAATTTTTCGTCGATTTCTAGTCCATTCTTCAAACCTGGCAGCCTCCTTCATTGAAATAAACCTCTCTGAAACTCTAGAAACCCTAGTGCAGAAGCCCCAGTTCCAGAAGTTACTCTTTTTCCCTTTCCTTTCCCTCTACTAGTGCCTCCTTCTTCAGGATTTTGCCCTTGACCAACTTGAGCATTCTTTATTTTAACCATTTTGGAGAATTTCTTGTGTAGGGTTTTGAGAGGAGATGAAGAGTTTTGAGATTGGTAGATTGTAGTAGTCAGAGAGAAAAATAGCTTCTTTGCTGTGATAAGAGATAAATTTGAAGAAAAAGAAGAAGAAAATTGAAAATCGGAACAAGAAATCGGATGGGTCTTGTGAGGAGGGGGTTTTCGGTCGAGAGAGTGAGACAGAGTTGAGAGAAAAATGTGAGGAGTTTGAGAAAATACTGATTTTAAACCGCAGACCCGACCCTAATTTTTTGAATTCGGTCGACCGTTTGTTAAAATCGGTCTTCTGGTTTTTGGATTTTTGAAGAATTCGGACGTCCGAGTTTTTGTGCAGGCATCCGGTTTTATAGTCCGAATATCTCTGGAATTTTTTTGAAAGGAAAAGTCTGAGTCCGGTTTTAAAACCGAACGTCCTAATTTTAAAAAAGGCGTCCGAATTTTTTTTTTTTTTGGAAAAATATCAGCAAGGCAGAAATAAGGAAAAAACAAATAATACAAGCAACACACATTACTCATTAAATTTCCCGATACCAAGTAATTTTCTTAAATAGCAAAAGCGATCTTCTAAAAGAGGTTTTGTAAAAATATCGGCAATTTGATCTTCTGTGCAAATATATTCTAAAGATACATCACCTTTAGCAACATGATCTCTAATAAAGTGATGTTTGATTTCAATATGTTTTGTTTTTGAATGTTGCACAGGATTTATGGAAATGTTTATGGCACTAGTGTTATCACACATGATAGGTATGCACTTAAAGGAAACACCAAAATCAATTAATGTATGTTTCATCCAAAGTACCTGAGCATAGCAACAACCGGCTGCGATGTATTCCGCTTCGGCGGTTGATAGGGACACGCACGATTGTTTCTTGCTGTACCAAGATACTAAGCATCCTCCTAGGAATTGGCAATTTCCACTTGTACTCTTCCTTTCTACCTTACATCCGGCGTAGTCCGCATCGGTGTAGGCAATAAGATCAAAACAAGATTGTTTAGAGTACCACAAGCCATAATCATATGATGAAATTAAGTATCTCAAAATACGTTTTACAGCTATTAAATGAGATTCCTTGGGACAAGCTTGGAATCTAGCACATAGACATACGGCAAACATGATATCCGGCCTACTAGCCGTTAAATAAAGTAAACTACCGATAATACCTCTATATGTCTTTTCATCAACAGTTTTACCTTTTTCATCTTTGTCAAGCTTCAATGACGAGCTCATAGGAGTACCGATACCTTTTACATTGCTCATCCCAAATCTTTTGAGAAGTTCTTTGGTGTACTTCTCTTGATTGATGAAGATTCCTTCTTTTGTTTGCTTGATTTAGAGGCCGAGAAAGTATGTCAATTCTCCCATCATGCTCATTTCAAATTCTTTTTGCATAAGTGAGGCAAATTCTTCACATAAAGAGACATTAGTAGCACCGAAAATGATGTCATCAACATATATTTGGACAAGAAGAAGATCATTGTTACAAGAGGTTTTTGTAAAAAGAGTAGTGTCCACTACACCCCTTGAAAAGTTATTTGAAAGAACAAAACCACTTAACTTTTCATACCAAGCCCTTGGAGCTTGTTTTAAACCATAGAGTGCTTTTGAGAGTTTGTAAACATAATTTGGAAAATTTTCATGTACCGGGAGGTTGTTCAACATAAACTTCCTCCTCAATATCACCATTCAGGAAAGCACTTTTAACATCCATTTGAAAAAGTTTGAATCCTTTAAAGCAAGCAAAAGCTAAAAGCATCCTAATAGATTCAAGTCTAGCAACCGGAGCAACGGTTTCATCAAAATCTATGCCCTCTTCTTGATTGAATCCTTGGCAACAAGTCTAGCTTTGTTTCTAATGACTTCTCCGGATTCATTTAGTTTATTTCGAAAAATCCATTTTGTGCCAATAGTGGGGTGATTATGTGGTCTAGGGACTAAAGTCCAAACTTTGTTTCTTTCAAATTGATTTAACTCCTCTTGCATAGTAATAATCCAAAACTCATCGCATAAAGCATCATCAATAAACTTAGGTTCAATTTGTGATAATAGGGCAAAGTTATCGATAAAATACCTTCTTGTTCTTACCCCTTGAGATACGTCACCAATAATTTCATCTTTGGAGTGTCCCTTTGGATATATCACATCTTGAGGAAGATTTTGAGTTTCTTGATCGTTTTCTTGTTTTTCCTCATACTCTTCTTCCTCCATAGCATGCTCTTCCTTTGCTTGAGTGTACAATGGTTGGTTACTAAGAGTGTTATCTATGTCATCATCATCATCATCAACTTTCTTGTCCAAAATGTTAGTTTCATCAAAATTAACATGAATGGACTCTTCAACACACAAGGTTCTTTTGTTGAAAATTCTAAAAGCCTTTTTGTTTGAAGAATAACCAAGAAAAATTCCTTCATCGAATTTTTGATCAAACTTTCCAAGATTGTCCTTGGTGTTTAAAATAAAGCATTTGCATCCAAAAACTTTAAATAACCAATTGAGGGGGTTTTATTAAAAATGAGTTCAAAGGGAGTTTTCTTTAATGAAGGTCTCAAGATAACACGATTCATAATGTAGCATGCGGTGTTAACGGCCTCGGCCCAAAAGTATTTAGGAAGGGAGTTTTCACAAAGCATTGATCTTGCCATTTCTTGTAAAGTGCGGTTTTTCCTCTCCACAACACCATTTTGTTGTGGGGTTTTAGCGGCCGAAAAATTGTGTGTTATGCCAAAATCATCACAAAGTTTTGTAAAATCTTGATTGTTAAATTCTCTCCCATTATCACTTCTCATAGAGATCAATTTACAATCAAGGGAGCTTTGAACTCTTTTAAAAAGTTTAACAAACTCATGAAAAGCTTCATCTTTTTGACTCAAAAACAAAGTCCAAGTAAATCTAGAGAAATCATCAACAATAACAAAAGCATACCTCTTACCACCGAGACTAGTGGTCCTCATTGGTCCAAATAAATCCATGTGAACAAGTTCCAAAGGTTTTGAAGTTGAAATCATGTTCTTTGATTTAAAAGATGTCTTAATTTGTTTTCCAAATTGGCAAGCATCACAAAGTTTAGTTTTATCAAAGTGAAGTTATGGTAGGCCTCTAACAAGTTCTTTTGAAGATAGTTGGTTTAATAAATCCATACTAACATGACCAAGTCTTCTATGCCACAAAAATGCATCATCATCATGAACCGAGAGACACTTCAAGTTTTGGGAAAGAAAATTTTCAAGATGAAAGACATAGACGTTTCCAACTCTTTTAGCAACAAAAATAGTTTTGTTTTCATGCTTATCAATGATAGAGGAAGAATCACTTTCAAAAACAACCTTTTTTCCACTATCACATAATTGACTAATACTAAGCAAATTGAATTTAAGACCATCAATTAGAAGAACATCCTTAATGAGAGAGGAAGAATTGTTACCAATATTGCCTATACCAATGATTTTTCCTCTTATCTCCAAAAGTGACAAATCCACTTTCGGTTTCTTTGAGATTGCTCATAAGTGATGAGTCCCCGGTCATGTGCCTTGAACATCTGCTATCCAAGTACCACTTAGATGGCCTTGATTTGTGTTCCTACAAAAGAAGAAGTAGAAATGATTTTTGGTACCTACATCTTTTTGGGTCCATGGACGTTAGTTTGATTTTCTTTAACTTTCCAAATGGTTTTCACTCCTCTTTCAATCTTTTTCTTTATAAAACACTTTGTGGCTTTATGACCACTCTTTTCACAATAGGTGCAACAAAGGTGTGAGTGAGATGATGAAGCCTTTACAAACCGTGTTTGTTTTGAGAGAATATTGGAATGATTATTTCCAATACCATTTTTATCAAAAGATGATCTTTGAGAGCCAAGAAGTTTTTCAAAGTTTTCTTTTCCTTTTGTGAATTTTTCAACACATAGAGTGAGATCACTCACCTTTTTCTTTAAGACATCATAATCAATCAAACATTTTTCAAGAAAGGAAATCTTTTCACAAAGGTTTTTGTTTTCTAAAACAAGTTTTTGAAAGTCATTATTTGAGCACTCTTTTTCTTTCTTCAAAACTTCCAAAGATTCAAGAATGACTTTATTTTCACAAATGTGTCTTGAATTTTCATCTAACAAAAATTGAGTTTTGCTTTTTAAATCTTTGTTTCGTTTAGTAACCTTTTTGCACTCATGATACATTTCAATAAGCATAATGCTAGGATCAACATCACAATCATCATCAAGGATACTAGAAGAGTTAGGAAGTGAAGATTGTACCTCATTTTCTAGTGCCATGAAGCATATGTTGGCCTTTTCTTCTTCTTCATTTTCACTTGAGTCTTGATCCCAAGTTCCTATTAGGCCTTTGCCTTTCTTCTTCTTCTTTAATGCCTCAAGCTTGGCTTCTAAAGCCCCCTTTTCCTTTTCAAGGGCCTTGGGACAATCAGCTACAAGATGATCGGTGCTATTGCATTCAAAACACCTAGCTTTGAAGAGTGATGAGCTTTGTCCTCCTTTCTTGAGTGGAGGTTTCTTCCCTCTATTGTTGAAACCTTTCTTGCAGAATCTTTTAAATTTTCTCATTATCAATGCCATTTCCTCATCATCATCAACCTCATCTTCATTGTTTGATGAGTATGTTTGATCATCTTCATTTGCCTTGAGTGCAATGCCTTTTCTTCCTTTTTCTTCATCTTCCATTTCATTCAATCTTTTTACTTTCATTTCATAGGTGAGTAGTGATCCTATGAGTTCTTCAATAGGAAGTATTCTCAAATCCTTTGATTCCTCAATAGCTAGTGTTTTTGGTTGCCAAGCTTTTGGGAGTGCATCAAGAATTTTTCTATTAGCTTCTCCTCTTGAGTACTCTTTCCCATATGCCTTTAGGCCGTTTGTGATGTTGGTGAACCTTGTGAACATGTCACTAATGCTCTCATTTTGTTTCATCATGAATAGATCATAGTCTCTCACCAACATAGCCAACTTTGACTCCTTTACTTGATTTGTTCCTTCGTGAGTTACTTCAAGTAACTTCCACATTTCATGAGCCGAATCACAGCCGCTCACTCTATTATATTCGCTTGCATCCAAGGCACAACTAAGAATATTCATAGCTTGAAAGTTTAGAGTCATCTTCCTTGAGTCGAACTCATCAAATTCTTCAACCTTCTTGGCTACTCCATTTATTTTGGGAATTTAAGGACCTTTCTCTACAATGCTCCACAAGTCAAAGTTAATAGAACAAATATATATTTTAATTCGAGACTTACAAAAAGTATAGTTTGTTCCATTAAAAAGAGGAGGTCTATTTGTAGAAGAGCCTTCTACATATGGTAAACTAGAATTATTAGCCACAGTAAAGTAAAAATCTTTTGCTGCAAGGGTGTTAGTCCTTTTTTAAGAAGCCCTGCTCTGATACCAATTGAAAAACCTTAGAGGGGGGTTGAATAAGGTTTTTGGCTAATTATCGAAAATTCTTTGTTAATTAAAAGATAAAACTCCAATTTTGTTTGAAAGAGAATTCTAAAAATCTTTTAACAAAATTCCAAACCAAACAAAATTTTGTGGTTGAGACAAGTAAGAAACTTAAAGAAGAACACAAGGAGTTATAGTGGTTCACTCTCTCAAAGAGTTACATCCACTACCTTGAGTCAACACCCAAGGATTTTTCAAATCCACTAAAACATAAAGATATACCAACTACAAATATGAGGATCACCCTACAAGGGTTTTGCACACAACCTCAAATCACAACACAATGTAAATCAAAGGATTACCCAAAGGGTTTTTCAACACAAACCTTTGATATCAATAAAAGAGAAAGATAGGTTTAAGAACAATGTTACCACTTTTGAGCTTGAGAAATAATAGGTACAACTCAATGAAATTGTTCTACAAGCTCCTCCTTTCTTCTTCTTTGATGATGATCAATAATGAAGCTCGAGAAGATTTTTGTTTTTGAAATGAAAAGTGTTTGCAATAAATGTGCTTTTGAAGCTCTTGAAAGTTTTAAATGTTCACAATGAATATTTACCAAACTTGTCTACTTTATGGCTGATCATAAAGTCTATATATAGGTCTTAAAAAAGTGACCGTTGCATTTAGTGCAACAGTAATATTTTGTACAGTACATGTGAAAATCGGACAACCGGTTCCTGAAATCGGACGACCGGTTCTTTAAACAGAAAGATTCGGACTTGTCCAACTAGAAAACGGACTATCGATTTTTTGATTTAGAGAAAAATCGGACGACCGGTTCTAAAACCGGATGACCGAATTTTTGGACAGAAAGATTCGGACTTGATCCTCTGAAAAACGGACTGCCGAATTTTTTTTTTGATTTAGGAAAAATCGGACGACCGGTTCTAAAACCGGATGACCGAATTTTTCTTTCTTCAGCCAAGTTTCTTTTTAAGACAAAAACTTTCTTCATTGTTTCAGAAAACATGTATCCTTGACAATCATTTTAAATAGAAGAAAAACCTTCCAAAAACATCACAACTTCAGTCAAGAATACTTAGATTTTAACAAAAGTTTATATCTGAGAAAATCGTAAAAGGAGCTTCATATATGATCAATAATCAAAGAGTAAGACTAGGGAGTTTTACAAGGTAGTACCTAATTCACTCTAACATAGACAATGCCTTCAATGTCTTCAATGTCTCCAATGATTTGATCTTGGAATGGCTTGGTCTCTTCTTCTCCATTTTGCCCTCATCAGCAAGATCTTTTGCTTGTAGACTTTGAGACTTCACAGGTGCTTCTTTTGTTCTATGAAAGGTTAGCTAAAATACTCACACAAGCATATGTTAATCATAATCAAAATCATAAGTATTAATGCCCTTAGGGCTAACACTTACAAATATAAATAGTTGTTTAACTGTTTGCAGAGGGTCCCTAGTTGTCCTAAAAGGAATAAAGAAATCTAGACTGTATTCTTTACTTGGTAAACTATGTATGACTCTGCTGCATTAGTTAGTAATCATGATGAAAACATGTTATGACATATAAGAATTGGTCACATAAGGGAAAAAGGTTTACAATATTTGTATAAACAAAATTTATTTGATGGAAGTAAAATTCACTTTCTTGATTTTTGTGATAACTGTGTTTTAGGAAGACAACATAAACTAAGTTTTTCTATTGACACACACAAAACCACTACCATTTTAGATTATGTACACTGTGATCTGTGGGGTCTTGAAAATGTTGGAATCCGTAGGCAAAAACAAAATAAAATAAAACTACGGAAATCCACCAATAGGATCTGCACATACTAGAAAAACTGATTGGATAGAAATTACCTCAATGTTTTGATTTTTCGTTGTGGAGGCCCTGCTTTGTACGCTTCACCCTCTACTGGTATCCACATGACGAACTCCTCTGCAAGCGATCGGGATTCTAGCCCCTTCTGTATTCTGAAAACTGTTCAGAACTGATCTTGACTATCTGGTAATCGGTCGTATTTCGGAGAGAGGAGGCTAGATACTATATCGCCGTTCTAGGGTTTAGGGTTTTGTTTTTCTTTAATCAGATAAAGGACGACCACCAAGAAAAGGTTAACATAACCTTTTATAGCTGTCAATATCAAAACCCTAACTGTCATCTAATGACAGTTTAATCTCGTCCATCTATTCCTATAATCATCCAACGGTTGGATGAATAATATTAAGTAATTAATTTCATTTATTCGATTAAATAAAATTAATTACTTATTAACTTACCAGAAAATACAATATGGAATCTAATTCCCCTTTTGTATACGTTCAACGAATCTGGACACAATCTAGATTCATTGAACATGGACATTATACTCACAAGATCGTCTATGCGTGTGACCCTGTAGGTTCACTTAACGTTGGCAGTGAATGAAAAATGTCCTAGATATTTATTCACAAAACATAAGCGGCCTCTAGCAAGACATTATGCTTACCCAAGTTAAGTAAATGTAATAATAACCTAGTATCAGATTTAATATTTAGTCCTTTTGTCACACGATATCCTAATTAAGTATAAGGCATAGATCAAGTCATCCTTATAAAACTTAATTAACCATTTACTTAATCACCAGGCAGACTGTTCCAACAAATAATATTAATAAGACCTTATTAATACTTATTTGAGCATGGCCATGCATATTTTCCAGTCTTCCTTATCAAGGGGCCCATGAATATCTCTCTCTAAAAAGAGAGGGACAAATCCCTTTCACTATCTCCAATATTCAAGCCATGACTAGAAAATAAGCCAACCAATAGTCATAATGATTACCTAATTAAAAGTGATGTTTGACTATGTCAAAACATATTTTCTCCCCATGCAAGAAACATTAGAAGCATTAGGTCAAATGACACCAAATACAAAACTGAGAAGAAATACTTATAACTTAAACCCATGCAATATTTCTTCTTCACTTTGGGTCATATCCAATACAATATTCTCAATATGTATTTATGAATTGATTTTATATCTCATATTCATGATCAGTAAAACTTGACCATCAATCAACTTTACACTAGTTTACAAGATGTAATAAACTAGGGACAAATAAGAATAGGATTTTATTAGCTATAAGGGTTTTACTATCAAGTCATATACTTGATGACCAAGAGCATAAAATACAATTAAAAAATTACATGCTTCATAAATCATAAATGTGAGTCAATTGGTCTTAGGGCATATAATAACAGAAAAGGTACCCACTTTTGGTGGAAATATTTATTTCTTGTCTATTGATGATGATTTTTCAAGACATGTTTGGGTTTTCTTACATAAAACTAAAGATCAAACTTTTGAGAAGTTTTTTCAATGAGAAAATTTAGTTGAAAACCAAACTAACAAGAAAATTAAGGAAATTAAATTTTTTTAAGAACCGATAATGGTCTAGAATTTTGCAACAAAAACTCTGATGATTTATGTGCTAAGTGTGGCATAACTAGACATAAAACTATTAGGTTCAACCCTCAGCGAAATGGTATTGCCGAGAGGATGAACAAAACTATTATGGATAAAGTTAGAAGTCTAATGTTATGTTCTCTGGTATACCTAAACCTTTTTGGGGTGAAAATGTATATACAACTATTTTGATAAATGGATCCCCATCAACTACCACAAAGTTTAAAACTCCGATGAAAATATGGTTTGGTTCACCACGAGATTGGTCTCATCTTAAAGTGTTTGGTTGTTCTGCTTTTGTTCACCAAGGTAAACTTGACCCTAGGTCTAAGAAGGGTGTCTTTCTAGGCTATCCCAATGGTGTTAAACAGTACAAAGTCTGGCTTAGAAATGTACTAGAGGTGCATGTAGTAATTATCAGGGATGTCATTTTTAATGAATCCGATATGCCTTGTTTTAAGGTTGAATCTATTCCCACTATTACTGCTGATCCATCTTCAGTTAGGAAAGTCCCAATTGAGGTGGAGGACACATCTAGGATTGTTTCTAACCCAAAACCTGAACTTGAGAATGAACAGGTAAGTTCAGATCATATATTTGAAATTGGTAATGGGCCTAAGTCAGAAAATTCTAACGATGATAATAATAATATTGAAGCCCAATATCAGGCTCTCAATGATTACCAATTGACTACGGATAGGGATAAATGACCTCTAAGAAACCTTATAGATGTGACTATTCCATTATGTTTCTTATGCTTGGCTGCTACATCCTTTATAGAAGAAAAGGAACCTATATATTTTGATGATGCTCTTAGGAGTCCTAATTCTAAATTTTGGACGTATGCCATGAATGATGAAATATCTTGTTGCATAAAAACAAAACTTGAGTTTTAGTCCCTAGCCAAAGTAAAAATTAATTGATTGCAAATAGATTTTAAAAATTAAAGAATCAGATTTTGAAAATGAACCTCCTAGATTTAAAGCTAGATTGATATGCAAAAGGTTTTTCACAAAAGGCAGGAATTGATTTTAATGAAATATTTTCTCCCGTTGTCAAATATAAGACAATTAGGATAATGCTTTCTATTGTTGCTTACTTGATCTTGAATTGGCGCAACTTGATGTAAAAACTGCCTTTTTGTATGGTGATCTTGATAAAATAAACTCCTGGTTTTGAAGTTAAAGGAAAAGTTAAGAAAACTTTGCCTGTTTGTTGAAAAAGTCTCTTTATGGACTCAAGCAGTCCCTGAGACAGTGGTATATAAGGTTTGATACCTTCATACAATATTCTAGTTTTAAAAGTAGTTTTGATAACTGTTTGTATTATTGTGGTAATTTTGTTGATACTGCTGTATGTCTTTTACTTTATGTTACTGATATACTCATTACATGTTAACAGAAAGACAAACTGATTAAGTTAAAAGCTCTTTGAAGATTCAAATTTAATATGGAAGATCTAGGCTCTGCATCTAGAATCCTTGGAATGAATATTTTGAGAAACTGGGAACTCTTTGATTATCTCTCAAAATTTTTTCAAAGTTTTCTATAGATTCTTGTAAATTTGTTTGCATTCCTTTAGCAAGACATTTTCAGTTGTCTTCTAAAACTTATCTAGAAACTGAATTTGAAAAGAAGGATATGGCTAACATTCCACATGGAATGACAATAATGTATGTTCTATATTCCATGATTTCGACTAGACCAGACATTGTTGTTGTTTAAAAAGGATTACTCTAAAAGTAACACGTGACAGGAAAGTGAACCTATCAATGTAGTACTAGAGAACCTACTGGGTTGTCGAACTCAGGGAATAGAGAATCTATAATAATGACTGTCTCTCTAAGGTTTAATGAAAATAAAATGAGTTGGAAAGAATTTTTAACTAAGAAAAATAAAAACAATCTAAAAGTAATTGAAATCAAGTTTTAGAAAGAATGTATTTAAACGGTGGAATCCCCCTAGAATCCCTTAGCTAATTCATTTGGAAACTTGAAAAAATAGTTGAATTGTTGATAGATCTCACTCGTTTATTAGGAGTAACCCTATCTCTAAGCAAAAATCCACTATTCCCCTAATTGATTAGAAAAGAATCTCTTCTCTCCCTTAATTATCAATGATTAAAGTATATGAGTGATTATCAATGACCTACAAACCGTATCCATTATTTCTAATTAATTACCAAATTCCTATTGTTCAATTATGACACTAGATTGTTCTTCCTTTCTCAATTCCAAAAAACCTATGCAAATGTACCAATTACCGGTAAAATTAGCACGCAAAAAATGCACTTGAACAACAATTAACTTTAAATTCAATAATTCATTCAATAAAATCCAAGGAAATCAAACCAAAATCATCTAGGGTTCAACCCCATTTAAACACAAAGAAACCTAGATACTAAACATCATCATAATCATAAAATCCATATGAGGATTCATAATAAAAGATAAGTTTAGAAGCTTAGGAAGTAAGATTGAAGAATCCATGGTTCTGGAACGTTGCCGAACTCTTCTCTCGAATTGCCCTTAAAAATCCCAAACTTGCTCCGAAGAAAACCTTCAATTGAACTATTGATGAAAATCAAAACTAAACTATGATCTAATGAGATTAATGAGAGCTTTTTGGGAGGGATTTCTCTCAAAATTTACCTCTTTATACTCCCTCAAAAACCCTAACCGAAGTTATGTCTAAAATATCATGAAATACTACTAAAAGAAGACTGAAAAATTGCAGTTTGTCCTTGCTGCGTGACCGGCAGGGTCCTCTTGCTTGGGCGGCCGGGTCTGGATGAGTTTGGAAAACTTAGCCATTCTGGTTGTTACTTCGGTCGGACCCGACCATATTCTGAAATTTTTGTGTCTCTTTTATTTTTTCGTCCGTTCTTCCTTCATATGCTCCTGTTTCAGTTAATTCTTTCTTCTAACTCATCCGGACATACCTATAAACAAACGAGAACAAACATAGGATAAATATACCATTTTACGAATAAAATATATCCAAAACCAAAGATTAAACGCTATAAAAACGTATATAAAATGGACATATCAATTGCTTTTTCTATTAGTCTTCTTAGTAGATTAATATCCAATCATGGAAAGGAACATTGGATTACATCAAAATGGCTTTTGAGATATCTAAATGGTACAGTTGATAGAGTTCTGTATTTTAAAAAATGGTCAAAATCTTTTGAACTAATAGGATATGTAAATTTTGATTTTGTTGATGACAAAGATTTTCGAAAATCTACTATGACATATTTCTTCACTATTGCAGGAAATTAATGTGTTTCCTGGAAATCTCAGTTGAAGCCTGTGGTGCTTTATCAACCACAAAAGCTGAATAGATTGTTGTAACTGAAGCCATTAAAAAAGAAATTTGAATTCATGGTCTCTTGCCCGAATTAAATCTTTTGCATTCTAAAGCTACTATCTGCACTCATAGTCAAAGCTACTTATACTTATGCAAAAATCTTGTTTATCATGAGCGTACTAAGCATGTTGATGTGAAAGATCATTTCATTATGGAAATGTCACTAATTGCATTATTGATATAAGAAATATTAATATCAAAGATAATCTTGTTGATTTTGGTACTCAAATTGTTACTGCTGACAAATTTACTCTATGCAGGGATCTCCTTCATATTGATACTAATTATTGCTTTTATTGTTTTGCCATGTTGTTTGAAAAGTGGAGTTTTCTGGCTTATGCCCACAACTTTTGGGTCTTATTTTGTTCTCTATGATGATTAAGAACTTGGGCCTCAATTAATCCTTTGGGCTTGAGATGGTTTATTTGGGATGCTGGGCGGATCAAATTCAACCTGATCCTGGTGACCATTTCTATTGCTCAATTAATTCATCCCCTCAACTAGCTCTCTCTCTCTCTCTCTCTCTCTCTCTCTCTCTCTCTCTCTCTCTCTCTCTCTCTTGGCCAATCCTTTGGTCTTTCATCCCTTTACCGAGAGTGCCTCTTGGTTTTTCTTTGGGACCACTATAAAGATTCCTCTTTCTTACTCTAACCCTAGAACACTACCTCTTTTCCTCTGTTTTCTCTTTTGGCCACCTATTTGAGAGCTTCTTTTTCCTTCTTCACTCTTGTCCTTTATTGATGCTCTTTTGTTGTTGCCTTTTGTGCGACTATTGCCGGAATCTCGATGGCACTTCACGCCTGTCCAATTGTCGAGAGTCTCTTTTAGATTGAGTGATTCTTGAGAAATTTATTGGGCGGTTACCTTTGGGTTTATAGAGGTTCGATTCTCTGAGCGATTATTTGTCCTTCATCTTGGATTTATTCTTCCCTTTCATTGAATACATATTTTAAACTAGATTTAAAAGATTCTTATGGTTTATCTATTGTCTGTCATTTGATTATTCATTGTAATAGTATTTATTTTTATCTTTGATTTGGTTGTATTATTATATTCGGTGATCTCGGTTCGTTCCTAACAATAGTATAGAAGTTGCTAAAGACAATAGAGTGTATTCATTAATGTGAAGTAATCGTTTATATTGAATTCACTTTTCATGAACCCTTCTAATATTAGTTATAAAATAATTAGTCGTAATTCCTAGAAAAAATAGTCGTATGAAAAATAAAGGTACTTTTTTTGTGAAAGAAAAATAAAAAGGTATTTAAGCTCATGGATGCTCTCTCCACCGAAGAGTCCGATCAGTTGCAACCTAGCGTTAAGAAATATAAGCGGCGCCTATCACCAGAAGATGTGCTACCAGACGACAGGGAGGGGTTCCATCCCATCCTCTAGGAGATGGCTAGTCTTTTACTGATGTTGTGCATGGAAAGGATTAGTATATACTGGTGAGAGGGAGGTAGATTGTGACAAGGAAGAGGCCACATGGCTTGCTAATACGGGGAAGATGTTAGTGGGTCAACTGAATGTATGTTGGCCGTCCATAGAACTTCACTGGAGGCCCAACACTAATTGTGAAAGCCTTGGTGTAGGGCTATTATTGTGAAACTATTGGGTAAATATTTGAATTTGAAGTTGTTAGAGCCAAGGATTCGGGACCTGTGGAAGCTAGAATTTAGCTGCAAGATCATTGATATGGAAAACGACTATTTCTCAGTCTGACTTTACTCTCGTAAAAATTACTTGAAGGTATTGGAAGGGGGGCCTGGATCATTATGGGTCACTACCTCACTATTACTAAGTGGAAGCCAGATTTTTTTCTGATGAGGGTAACCACATCCTCTATATTGCTTTGGATACTGCTGCTCGGATTGCTGTGGAGTTATTTGAGGAGTCTGTACTTATGAAAATAGTAGGATTGGTTGGTCGGGCAGTAAAGATGGATAAAACAACTCTTCCGGCATCGTGAGGGAGGTTTGCACGTATTTGTATTGATGTGGACTTACATCACCCTATGATTCCTAAACTGCATATTCTTAACCACATCTAGATGATGGAATACAAAGGACTGCATTTGGTATGCTTTAAATGTGGCCAAATATGAAAAAAAATCATTATAATGTCAAACTCACAGTGCACTAGCGACAGTTTCTGGAGGAGGCCAAATTCAAGGAGAGCAACGACCACCTACTCAGTGAGTTCAACAGGAGGGGACCGGTATAGTCCATCTATGCTCATACAAAAATTCTGGCAAGGATGGCTGCCGGCTCCGGGTGCAACTTCGATAGTGCAGTCGTGAAGTAAGAAGGTCCGAGTAAGGAAACTGGCACATGCTCAAAAGCAAAGTACCCGTGATCATAGCATGAATACACCATTCCAATTTGGAAAGGTTGTGGAGGGTCAAAAGTTTGTGGTTGGAATTAACATGGGATAGCTGGGGAAGGAAGTACAAGATCGAGGTAAGTGGTTCCAAGAACAATCCTGGACCTAAGCTAAAGGCCCAAAGGCAATCTGGTGTTTCACATAATACAATGTAAGCTCCTGTTGTGGCAAACTAGAATGGACAGTGACCAGTGCCAACGGAGTCCATTGGGCTGGTGACTGCTGGTACTATAGCCCAAGATGCATGTAAATCTAGTGGGCTTCAGTCACATCTGGCCCAAGTAGGGAGTGAGAGGAGCATTAGGCCCCAGCAACATAATACTAGTCTTGCGGGCCTTTCAACCGTAGGGGAAAATATCAAACCAGACCTTCCAGATCATCAACCTGCGTCTGATTGCTTGGAGAAGAGACCAAGTATTTGTGGGAGTTTGGACTCTACACCATTGGAGTTATCCGATTTTGGTGGCATGCAAGATGCCTGCATGGAAATGTGGCCCGTGAGGGACCAACCTGTATTGAATATTGATTTATGGATATCCTCTGTTAGAATTGTAGAGGTGTCGGGTCCAAGAAATTTTTTCAGGACTCTAAAATACATAGTTAGGAGACATAGACTGAGTTTCTGTTTTTTATTGGAACCCATAGTTAACAGTATGAAGGCAAGTTGTATTCTACGAAGGCTGCCCTTTACAAATATGTTTGCTTTGGAAGCTCGAGGATTTCAGGTGGAATTTAGTGCTTTTGGAAATCGAATATGGTGGAGGAAGAAGTGGAAGTAGTATCTCTGAACGCCTAGGCCATTAATCTGATTGGGAACTAAGTTGAACATGTTTATTGGCTTATTACGGTCTTATTTGCTTCGACTACTGCCTCTATTGGGGAAGCACTTTGGAAGTATGTGGACAGTCTATCTGGTTGTGCATCGATTCTGTGGTTGTTTTTAGGCGATTCAACCAGTTGCTGATATGGAAGAAAAAAGGGGGCTCTCACAGGAATTGGCGGAATATGCAACTACTATAGGATCTGTTCAAGAGATGCGAGTTAGTTTATCTGGGTTTCAATGGTCCTCGTTTTACTTGGACAAATTGTCAGAAGGGAAGAGCAAAAGTCCAGAAGAGACTACATCATATTATGTGTAATGGAGCTTGGCATGGTGTACATCCAGAGACAAAAGTACACTATTTGCCGAGAATTGGGTTAGATCACATCCTTTATTTGTGAGATGCAAAGTAAAGAAGATTATGCCAGCTAAGGAGAAACCATTTCTGTTCCTCACACCTTGGTTGCAGTACCCAGAATTTGGGTCTTTTTTATGTAATACGTGGCAATCGATTGGGACGGACTTCTCACGCACAGTAGCTGAGTTTGTGGAGAAAGCAGTCATTTGGAAGAGAGATATATTTGGGCATATTAAACATAGGAAAAATAGGTGTTTAGCTTGAATTAATGGTGTATATAAGCAGTTGGCTATAGGAAGGGCAACCCACTTGGAGAACTTGGAGAAACATCCCACCTATGAATATTCTGTGATCTTGGAACAAGAAGAATTATTTTGGTGGAAAAAATCAAGACCAGAGTGGTAGGTTGAAGGAGAAAACAATACCCAGTATTTCCATCTTTATGCTAAAGTGATGAGGCAGAAATCAAAGGTGTCGCGATTGTAGAATGATCATCGTGTGTGGGTAGATGATCGTGACATGCTTAGGAGTATTGCCCGCCGCTTCTATGTGAATTTATATACATCAGAACCTACAACTTGATTCCCTTTTATTGAGTTTACTTTTCCTCAATCATCTGATTCGAACATTAATTTACAGAATCGAGGGGTATGTGATGAGGAAATAAAGATAGCTATTTCTCACATGGGGGTGAATAAAGCCTCTTGGGTCTGGACGGCCTCCCACTGTTCTTTTTTAGAAAAATTGGCATATTGTGGGTTCATCCATATGTGAATTTGTTCGGGAAACTTTTACAAATGGGCATTTTTCTCCTAATATGAATGAGACAATTATTAAATTAATTCCCAAATTAGATCATCCGGATAAAATAAGTCAATTTCAACCTATATTTCTATGTAATGTAGTTGCTAAATGTATTATAAAGATAATTGCTAATAAGTTGAAACCTCTTATGACCAAATTGATTGGGGAGCCGCAAAGTAGCTTTGTGCCAAGAAGACATGGAGTGGACAATATTGTGTTGGTACAAGAGATAATACACAGTATGAAGATTATGAAGGGTCAGAAAGGGTGGATGGCAGTGAAGTTAGATTTGGAGAAGGCGTATGATAGAATTGAATAGAATTTTTTATGTAATGTCTTTCGGATTATGGGATTCAAAGATCGGTAACTTAAGCTGATTCTATTTGCATTTTTTCTGCATCTCTATCAATATTTTGGAATATGAAAGGCTGAACTCTTTTACTCCACCTCGAGGTCTCCATATTTGTTTGTGTTATGTGTAGAACTTTTTGGGAAATCAAATTCTTCAACATGTGGATGCTGGAGATTGGAAACCCATTCGGTTGTCTAGAGGCCCTCCATTGACCCATTTATTCTTTGCTGATTATCTGTTCTTATTAAGTGAGGCTTTTGAACAATAGGCAATGATAATGTAGGATAGTTTAAGGCAATTTTGCAGCTGGTCAAGCCAAAAGATTAATATGGGGAAATCTAAATTGTTTGTCTCACATAACACAAGCGCTCCTATGATTATTAGTTCTAAGTGGGGAATTCCCCTCATGGATGATCTTGGAAATATTTGGAAGTCCGGTGCTGCATGGGTGTGTGACTAATCAGACCTATAAGGAGCTGGTGGTGAGGACCAGAAAGAAGCTTGCCAGGTGGCGGTAGAAATCTCTCTCTCAGGCGGCACGTGGACTCTTAATTAAAACAGTGTCTGCTACCTTGCCACTTTATGGGATGCAAACAGCCAAAATTCCATGCTCAATTCTTGATAAATTGGAGCAGTTAAATCGTGACTTTATTGGGGATATGAGGCAGATTGTAAGAAGATACATGCCATTTCTTGGGATATGACTTGCCAAAGTGGATGGGTATTAAGAAGATGAGGGAAATTAACCAAGTTTTGCTTGCCAAGTTGGGATGGAGGATGTTAAAGCAACCAAATCAACTGTGGGCTCAATTCTTGTGGTAGAAATATGCAAGTGCCCTTTTTAATGTTCCAAAGGGCAAAAGTGTTTCACATGTTTGTAGGAGGAGAAAGCATGGGCAGATGTATTAACTGAGGGTGTGGTATGGATAGATGGTGAACAAGCACTAGATGCAATAGTGGATCCAGGAAGAATCAGATGGGGTGCTACAGGGCATGGAGAGTTCACTTATGCAAAATTAAAAATTCTGCAGCTCCTGGAAATATAGAAGAAGACTGGGATGAGATATAGCGGCTTCATGGTCCTCAACGTTTGAATTTGCATATCTGGAAGCTCTGACATGACCGGTTGCCAAACCACGGAATTTTTTCATAGCAGGGGTGTTGGTGGCAAGCCCGATGTGTAGATTGTGTGGTCTTTGGGTAGATTTTAGGCTACACAGTTTTAGGCTCTGCAACAGAGTAAGAGCTATTTGGAATCGCTCGGTAGCAACTGCATATAGACAAGTATTCTTTACTGCTCTCACTACTATAAGTTGGGTGGATAAAAATTTGAATAGTGAACTTGGCACAACAGATGATTTAGTTGAGTGGACATTTCTTTTCCATGAAGCAGTACATGCAATTTGGTTTTGGAGAAATGCTTTGCTATTTAGGGAGTCAGATGGTATTCCTTCCTATCATGGAGGAATAGGTTCGTAGAATTTGATCTCGGGTTCAAGAATGGAAGATATCTTGGGATGCTAAATTGCTCGAACAATTTCATTTTGATAGAATAGGAGAAACTGCAATATAATAAAATTTGTTTGCTTCTTTGTACAACCCTTATGGGTTTTTGTTTTGCTATGGTTAATACACAGATACCCCTTCTACTCCAAAAAAAGTTTAAGGTTTTCTTAATCTACTATTTACCTCATTCTTTTTCCACCAAACTACTACCACCATGTAGTACTGTTACGTTTAATTTCCTAATAACTTTAGAATTAGGATTTTCTGACTTTTAAAAAAATCTGGCTTTTAACGATAGACTTTACCTATGCTTTTCCTGTCATTGGTAAGGTACTGATGGAATACTGAGAGGGAAAACAGGAACGGTATGAATTTTCATCAATTTCGCCAAAAATTTGGTGGGATAAGTCGCGCCATAAATTGACGGGACTTACATACGAAATTTATCCTCAATAACAAGAGGTACCAATAGACTTGGGTACGATCTTTACACCCGTCTTTCATCGGTAGCTTATGAATTTAACTTACTGACGAAACTGTTGTCGTTGTGCTGTTGGTAACTAATGACCAAATTGGTAAAAAACGGAGACAACCCCATCCTTCCCCCTATTTTGGTTTACCCTCTGAAATTCCCAAAACCCAGCTTCCAACTGACGTCCACCATCAACGGTGCTCCTCTTCTGCCACCCTCCGACGCTGGCGCGCTTGCGGTTTCTCTCTTTCTCTCACTGAGGTGTAATGGAATAGCTGTTGCTCGTTGTCGGAAACTCGCTGCAGCTGCTCACCAGAAAGTCGCTGCCGCTGTCTCTTCTTCTCTGAAATAATAGGGTTTGTTTTGTGTTTGAAAAATTATGTTTTCTATTTTTAATTTTACCTCATCTCAATTTGGAACCATATTCCTCTGTTTCTTGTTTTCCCTTTTACTACTTCAAGTATTTAGAAGTAACATTATAAAAGACCATTTGGCTGAAGATGTGAATATAGTGTTTGGTAATGTGACTAAGAAAAGCATATAAGTCTAATTCACCATTTTTCTCCAACGATAGAAATGCTAATTTTTCTCCGTGGTGTTTGTTTTGGCAGAGCATTCTGCATATGTTTGGTATTTACTGCTATGGAACTCTCTGATTTAGCTTTCTTTTCCATTTTTATTTAAACTCTAGTTTATCTTTGTTCTTCTTGTACTATGTTAACTCTTCGTTCTCAACAAGTAATGTGCTTGTTGTGTTCTTAAAGTTATTTCAACATAGTTTAGGAGATCTAATTATTGAAGAACATGTTCTTGGTTGGTTCTGTATCTTATAGAGCTATCATTCTTCCTATTTTTCCCCACACTTCTAATGAAAAATGAGCATCGCTAAAAAGTAATTCAACAACCTAAATTGATTCTTTGCAACATTTACATCTGAATTACACACAAAACATAGCTGAAAATATGACAATACTTACTACTTTACATTTCTTCGATTTAGTCTTCAACTTGGGCTTAATAATTTCTAGGAACTAAATCCTCCATGTATTATTGGGTCAAGCTCTTAATAGAATTTGTGTTGTTTATTGTAACCCGAAGAAAAGCCTCCCTTGTAAGTTCATTAATTGTATCACTCTTCGGATCTAGACTTGCCTGAACCCGAGACAAACACGCTGTGCCTACAAAGATACAAGGTTCAAAATTGGTTAAAAAAAAAGATAATCATTTTAAAAATACAACAAATTTGAGTTTAAAAGCTTTACTGGACCCAAAGTTACCCCCATTCTTGAACTCAAATTTCTTCAGACGCTTTCTCATTTTCGAAGTCAACTTAAACTGATTAGAAGAAATGGAGTGAGTACAACGACTTAGTAAGTGGAGAACAAATTATAATCTTTGGGATTGAAGATGCGTTTACCAATTATTCTTATTTAAGCAAATAAAACGTTCCTTTGAAGTTTAGAACATTTCTTGAGCAAAAGTTAGAGTAAATGTTATTTTTAGTCCCAACATATTTACCTTGTTCAGGTTTGGTCCTCACAAATATTTTTTATCTTTTTTGGTCCTCAACTAATTTACAGGCATCCTTTTTTGTCCTTTTGGACGAATTTTTACAATTTTCATCGGTGGTCAATGATTTCTCTCCGGTTATGTTAAAATAAAAAAGGTAAAAATAAAAATTCACACAAATCAAGTAAAAAAAAGAAAACAAGATATTTTTTTTAACTTGAGTTGTGTGAATTTTCATTTTTACCCTTGTTATTGTAATATAACTGGAGAGAAATCGTTGACCACTAGTCAAAATTGCTGATATTTGTCCAAAAGGACTTTTTTTACTTGATTTTGTGAATTTCCATTTTTACTTTTTTTTATTTTAATATAATCGAAGAGAAATCATTGACCATCGATAAAAATTTTGGAATTCTTTCAAAAGGACTAAAAAGGTTACCTGTAAATTAGTTGAAGACAAAAAGAATAAAAATATTTGTTAGAGACCAAACCTGAACAAGCTAAATATGTTGGGGACTAAAAACAACATTTAGTTGCAAAACTTATCATTTTAAGAAATTCAAAAATAGTCTTGATATTGAAAATAGTATTTTTTTAAGGTATAAAATAAACCATCTTCCAAACCAGACCATGGATGCAGGATTCTAGAGGTGGCTCCCATCAGTGTAGCACTTAGTTCCACATCGGATTCTAGAGGTGGCTCCCACAATATAGTACTAAGTTTTCACACGTCCACAAAAAGTTTAGAATATTATCTTCATTTTAATAACAATACTTCAGAAGTTTTAGGACCAAATTGTAAAATCTTCAAAATATACTTTTCGATATGAATTTCTCTTTTCAAATATTCATACTTGCTCAGAACAAATCTCGGAACAATCATTAAATATCATACCTTTAACTCTAAGCTCAAGAGAGTATAAAGGATAATAATGAGCTCAAATACGTGATATCACGCCTAGCTGTCTCTCATGATAGGTAGCCAGAACAGATATGCAAGCTTTTTGTACTTACCCAAGAATGCAGAACGGATAGGTGGAACATGTCTCTCCCACTACTGATTCGGAGAAAATAAAAGCTCAATGCAAAAACAAATACCATATCTCAAAACGTCAATTTTCCAAATGCCTTTCATTTGACAAAAACAAATACACAAGGTCCATTTTTTCAAAATTGATTCTCAATTTCCATACCAAAGCTTATTCAAAATCTTCATCATTGTTTGCACAAACACATGTCACATGTTCAATCCAATATCTATACTAAATTAAAATATACTCAAATTTTCATAATTAATAAACAGAGTTAAAATTCATTCTCCACTTACCTTGAAACGGAGCAAAACTCGAAAATAGCTCAAATTATGAACTCTGGAATCATTCTCGATATTTGTTAATATCAACCAAATAAAAATCAAAAACCAATTAAAAGCCTAAAATGTTTGATCTTAACAACCTAAAGAACTTCCATCTAAGAACCTGTATCAAATAGATTTCTAACTAAAGAAAATTAAGGAATTGAAGTAAAGAAAGTCCAAAGAAAACTTACCTCTTATTGTGATCTCGTCAGATGAACAAGTGAAAAAGAATAAACAGATCAAGTTAATGTTTTGTGTATGGTAGTGGAGACATGATAGGAAGGAAGAAAAAATGAATAGAAAACTCTCTCTCTCTCTCTCTCTCTCTCTCTCTCTCTCTCTCTCTCTCTCTCTCTGTAATGCCCTACCCAGTAAGCACTTGGCGTGACTCTAAAATTATGGGCGTTATAAAAATAGAATTTGGGATCTGATGCAGTGGAACATAGTGTTTTAACACTCAGCGGTAGTTTGTCGATACTTAGGAATGAGGTAAAATTTTATTATATTGAGCTTTTATTAGTGGGGTTTATAGGTGCCTTTAAGTGAGAATTTTTGTTTAGGATACCTAATATGCGTATTTTAGAAATTTAAGTACTTGATATTCTCATATAAAGTTAAAAAAAAAAAAAAACTTAATGATTAAGGTTGCCTGCCATCTCCACCTTTCCACCTGTCTCCACCATCATTTTTCTTTTCTTTTCTTTCTTTTTTTCAGCCCCTAATCGACTCTTTACATATATATATATATATATATATGCATAGGTCTTTTTGGGCTAGCATCTTGGCAGCCATATAATATATATATTATAAGTCTTTTTTTTTTTAGTTTTTGGGCAGCCATAATAGTCTTCAATTGAGGTTAGTTTGCATGTCCTTTGCATGCTCTTATTATTATTATTATTTTTTTTTTCTTTTCTTTTCATTAGACTATATATAATTTATTTTAAGTTTGTGATTTTTTTTTAGGATTAAATGTTTAAATAAATTTTAGTATATAGTTAATTATGGTTCTTTAGGAGAACATATATGTATTTTTTAAAGGTATAGGATTTTCGATCTTTTTAAAGAATTATTATGAACAAATATAGATTGTTATATAGGTGTGTATATATACACATCCTAAGTTCATTTCGTAGGATTTCGATATTATTTAGGGAATAGGACTATTTGATTGGTACCCCGGTATTAAGTATTTTCGTATTATTATTTTGTAGGATCCTAATACCAGATCTGCATTCAGGTAAGTTCACAAACTCTGTTTTATTATGTTATTTCAAAAGTTGCAGGTTATATAACTATGATTTCTAAACTTATCATAAAATATCTACTATTTTTTTAAACGGTATAACGTGCCATGTTTTCCTTAATTGGAGATGTTCTCCACGATGTGTTACATGTTCATTAGAAATGAATAGGAGCGGTGCTCTATATAGGTGTTGTCTTTTTAAAACAGATTATTATTGTTGTGAAAAAAGAACTAGTCTGTACACGAGGTTTCTGGAAATATTAATAAGTTGGAAAATACTTTGGTTTCGAAAAGTTATATGATTTGGCATACATGAATGTAAATATGACATGTTTGTAAAATCTGCATAAGTTGGAGAATGCTTTGGTCCTGAAAAGTTACATATTTCGACATGCATGAATATAGATCTGGCATTGACATAATTGTGAAATTTGCATAAGCATGTGATGACTGGCGGATGAGGATTTTTACTACTCTGTAATGTTTATGACTTGAATTTGTTTTGACGGCCGGGCAAATGGCCCTTCGGTTTGTAAATACATATGAAAACCTCATTCCGACTAGGGTTAAAATTTTGTGAAAATCAAGTGAACGGACACGTTAGCGGATTGCGCTGTACGTGGCTAGTTTCCCGTACTAGGGCCTTTTCCGATGATGTGGACGGTTTTTTTACTCTGAGGGTGGATCCACTTGAAGAGGGTCGTAGTACCTTGAGGGCGTGGCCCAATCGGTATTTACGTGGATATCGCATCATGCTCTGCGGTGGGACGGTCGCCTAGTGGAGAGTCAGGAGGGGCTCGAAACTGAGGTTGGCTCCAGGGCAGACCTGGTAGGTGCTTTGGGAGTCTATAGCTTGTTTTGACTAGTGATATGAGAGTGCGGTTGTCTGTAATCGAGCGCTCGTATGGTGTTTGGTTGGTATTGATTACGAGATGCCGGAAGTTGGTTCCGATGGCCTCTTTTTGGGATCCAGACTTTGTCCGTTGAGCCCCACTATTGCATAACACGTTCTTTTAAATTCGGGGCATAGAAGCTGCGCTGACGTGTAGCATCAATTTTGTTAAAACATTAAGAGGGGATGTTTTCTTACAATATTGCATGAACTGTTTTGTGAAACTGCATCATCATTGTTTTAAAGAAATCACTACAACGCACACACACACGTGGATTCACTGAGCGTTCGCGTTTACGTTTTTCCATATCATGTTTTTTTCTCAGATTAACTCAGGACGGTCAGGGATACAATAAACCGCTGAAGTTCTAGGCGTGAAATTTTGGTTTGAGTCTCTCCAGAAGGACATGTTATTGTGTTGCTCTCTTGTACTCGAGCCGTTTGTAAAGTATTTCTATCTTTGTATCGGAATTAGCATAAGATAAGAAGTTTTTTTGAACCCTACCTTAGTATTCAAATTGTTTAGTTTTCCGCTGCATATTGTATATATATATATACTTCTAAGTGTTGCCCAGGGGGTTATGCTCTTGTTTTTAGACTTATAGTTTAGTGCTGAGAGGCACACAGATATCCTACTCACCCGCAGTTGACCTAGTGGCAGAGTTGGGGGTATTACAGGTGGTATTAGAGCTCTAGGTTCGATTTGTTTTCGAACGGATCACCAGGTGTTCTATGGCCGGAGGACGCAGAGTCAGAAAACTTTAGAAAATTGATCTGCTTTACTCTCTAAATACAATCTATCGTCCCGCTCTGGTTTGAGTTAGTAGATCCTAGACGAGTACTAGGGGCCAAATGCATAGCTGTATTTTGCTCAAAGACTTTTAAGTTCCCTTGTCTCTTTCGTTTTGCTCATCGTGTCATTATACTTGTGGGAACAGTGCTCTTTTGTATACGATGTCATATCTTTTTCCAAAACCGCAATGAGAGGACATATAGATACATTAAGCTTTTGAATTGATGATGGTTCAAATGACGAAGGACTAAGATTGTTTGAGTAATCAAAAGAGATTACTTGTCTTGAGACTTGTAGCTCGATTAAGAGATTTCGTAGGACATAAGGTATTAGGGAAAGACTTTGATGACTTGTGGTGTATTAACTGCACAAAGAGTGAGTGTGAAAGTCTTATTAGGTACAAGACGTAATCCATATTGATTTCTGTTATCCCTACTTCAGTGATACCAAAGAACTCCATGTACATTGTAAAATGGACACTCTCATTATTGTTGTCACAACAGAAAGAGCTCTCCGATCCTTGGTTCTATATTCAATATATATTAAGTATTACTTCACGTTGCCGATTGGTGAATGTAAAGATGGAGGTAAGCTTCTTAGGATAGAGCTAATGATGAGTTCAGCTCGATAAGGAGAACAATAAGTGATGACAAGGGTGGGTAGACTAGAAGCTAAGTTTCTTAAGATTTAAAATATTGGTATATCTTGTGAATGAGAGATTGGTAGTCTAATATGAGAGTGGGGAATAATTGATATAGTGGTTGAGATCTTTCTGTGTATTTGCTATGAATTACATCCAGAGTGCTTTTGATAAGCTCATTGTTAGGCCATAATCTTTAGGAAGAAGATATACCTAAACTGGGCTGGTGTACTAGCATTCTTTAGTTTACGTTGTACATATGTGTTAAGTATAAATCTAGTTTTATGAGTGTGATTCTTTAGTGGCTGTATATAATCTGGAAGAGCTTAGAATTGTGTGATCACAAATTATGTTATGTATGGTACATCAATGGCAGATTGTGTATGCATGCTCTACCTTGTGCACCAACGACTATTTTTATTAATAGAGAGGATGCTCCACTCTTTATTTGATATACAGTTCTAGTGTGCGGTGTTTTGTATGGTAGTTTTAACCTATAAGTTAAGGTTTAGGTATTTAACATCGGGTAAATGCTTTTGGAAAGGATGGTGGAAGTGCAAAGGGATAATAATTGTTTCAATCATTTGAGGGATAGAGTGTGACAATAAGAATGAATTGGTTGACTAGACATTAGAATATATGTATTGTAGGTGGAATTTAGTTAAGTTTAGTCAGTTAATGTTCCTAATCTTTAGAGTTTCTAATTTTTAGAGAATCACTTTATACGTAAGGGTAATATTAGAAACTCACGATCGAAGATTGCTAAGGATATCTAATGTACTTGTGTAACTAGCTTGAGGAGAAGTTGAAGTGGTAAATAGAATAAAAAATAGAGGATGAGCCGATATTTTAAACCACGTATAGGATGGACTGCCCGTGGACACCAAAACAGAAGTGGTTGAATGTACGATTCAAATCTTTTCTCAACCAGCAAGAATACTTGTTGATCCTGGGGCTGCATATTCTTTTGTGAGTTTACATTTCATAAAACATATTTCTGTACCTTCTGTTGTCATGTGTTATCAGTTGATAGTTAGCACTCCTATAAACGTGAGTAAGATAACTAAGGTAAAGTACCTAGATTGTGACATCTATGTCGAGAATATGATTCTATCCGGCGACTTGATTGCCTTGCCATTTGAGGGTTATGACATGATATTATGGACGGTTTTCTAAATATTATGCTCAAATAAACTATCAACAGAAGTTGATTAAGTTTAACCTACCGAGTATGTCAATCCTTGTATTCCAAGGGAAGCAAACGAAACTTGGAAAATCCCTTTTTGTCTGGCATGAAAGCCAGGAAGTTGTTATGAAGAGAATGTCAAGGGTACCTAGCATATTTACTCAACAAGTCTAAGGAAGAAGTAAAATTAGAGACAGTACCTGTGGTGAAGAAGTTTATAGATTTTTTTCCCGAGGAGCTAACGACGTTACCCCCAGATCCAGAAGGGGAGTTCAACATAACGTTAGTACCCGATGCTAAATCAATATCTCGAACCCCATATCGGATGAGACAAAAAGAGTTAGGAGAGTTGAAAAAGTAACTATAAGGATTAGTGTAACGAGGAAGTATCCATCCAAGTATATCTCCTTGGGGTGCATCAGGTTTGCTTGTAAAGAAGAAATATGGGACTTTAGGCCTATATGTGTAGACTACGAATGACTAAATAGTATGACAATTAAAAGCAAGTACCCACTTCCACTTATTGATGAGCTGTTTGATCACTTTTAGGAGTAGGCTGCTATTCCAAATTAGATGTAAGACAAGGATACTATCAGGTAAGAACAAAAGAAAGAGCTATTCCCATGACATTTTCCAACACCCGATATAGGCATTATAAGTCTTTCTTATACCATTTGGATTGACAAGTGCACCTGCGACATTTATGGAATTAATGCATAGGATTTTGTCTTTACTCACATAAGTTTGTGGTGATTTCCATTGAAGATATTTTTATGCATTAACCTAACCTCGAAGTACATGAAAATCTTTGAAGAATGTTGTAAACCCTATAGGAGCATAAGTTGTGCATCAAGTTTAGTGAATGTAAGTTTTGAATGGTGACAAGTGACTTCCTTAGGACATGTGATTACTCTGGAAGGAGTATCAATAGACTCAGCAAATGTTGAGCAGAAAGAATCCTAGAAAAATACCAATAAGAGGTATACATCTTCTTGGGTATGGAAGGGTATTATCGGAGATTCATAACAAATTTCTTTTAGAATCGTTAGACCTTTAGCACAACTCATAAGTACAGCCATCGAGTTTAAATGGGTGGAGAAGTGTGAGAGAAGTTTCTGAGAAGTAAAGCATCGACTAACTTTGGCACGAGTTGTGCTACTACCCAATTCAAGTGAGGAGTTTTCCCTATAAAGGGAAAGTCCAGAGACAGTTTTGATGCAAGATAGATAGGTTGTCGATTGTAATTGAATTATATTGGAGGATTATGAGCGGAACTATCCAACAAAAGATATGAGGCTTATAGTGCGACTAGGGAGTGGTGATTCCACTTATATGGGGAAAATGTGATATCTTTATTGATCATGAAAGTTTATAGTACTCGCTTTCCTAGAAGATTTAATATAAGGCAATGTCGATGGATGGGGCTGTGGAAAAATATTGATGCCAAATTAACTACCATATAGGAAAAGTTAATGTGATGGTGGATTTAAGTAGAAAGGAGGCAAAGATATCAAGTCTCACCGTTACATCTACCTTGCAACAAGATAGTACAAGCACCCAAAAGAATAGCATGAGATTCCTGGAATTTAAGAACCGAGCGGAAGCTAAGAAGTAGACAGAGTATCGGACATTAGAAACCAATAGGAGCTGGCACTTTTTTTATAATCGATTGTACATTCCTGACGATACCGAGCTTAAGTGTAAAATACTAGAAGAAGCACACATAAGTAAGTATTCAATGCACCCGGGAGAGAATAAGATGTATAAAGATTTAAAGCAAAGCTTTTGGGTGGAATAGAATGGAGAGAGAGAGAGAGAGAGAGAGAGAGAGAGAGAGAGAGAGAGAGAGAGAGAGAGAGAGAGAGAGAGACTACTACAACCGCTACCTAGTCCTGTATGGAAATGGGATCATGTGACAATGGATTTTGTCACAGGATTACCCCAGACCAAGGGGTATAAGGACGCTATCTGGGTGATCGTTAATCTTTTAATGAAAGTGGCGCATTTTATTACCATTAATATGACATGCCTTTTTGGACAAGTTAGCGCAGATCTATGTAGACGAGATTGTACGACTTCATGGAGTGCTTGTTGATATTGTCCGATAGAGACCCAAGGTTTACCTTAAGGTTTTGGCCTAAGTTCTAGGTAGCTATGGGAACCAACCTAAGTTATAGCACAACAGCACAACCCCAAACTGATGGACAGTCTGAAAGGACAATTGAAACCCTAGAGGATATGCTGAGAGCTTGCGCCTTGGACTTTGGGAATAAATGGATTGACAATCTTGCTTGTGCTGAGTTTGCTTATAATAATAGCTATCCCTCTTTGATAGGAATGACACCATTTGAAGCATTATATGGTAAAAGAAGCAAAACATCATTGTACTGGGATGAGGTTGGAGTTCGATCCTATTGGAGACAAAGAGACTTTATGCCAGAGTTGGAGGAGATGCAGAAACAAGTTAGGATAATTTAAGATCGATTTCGGAGAGTCAAAAGTAGACAGAAGAGCTATGCCGATAATTGAAGAAGGGATCTGGAGTTTAGTATGGGATATTGAGTTTTTCTTAAAGCTTATAATTTAGATATCCGAGAAGAGGAAAGTTAAGCCCAGATATATCGGACCGTTTGAAATTATTGGCGTATCAGCTAGCCTTATCGAGTGAGTTGACGGGCATACATGATGTGTTCCATGTGCCACAAGTGAGGAAGTACCAATTGCTCTTGATTATGTTCTCAACAATGACAAATTAAAGTTACGAGCAAATCTGGCATACAAAAAAAAGAAAAAGTTACGCGAGGGATAATTCTAATGTGTACGGTTGTATGGAGGCAACCTGGGAGACTGAGAAATACTTGAAAGAGAGGTATCCTGAACTCATAGGTATATGACGATAAAATTTCGAGGACGAAATTTCTTTCAAGGAGGGTAGAATGTAACGCCCTACCCAGTAAGCACCTGGCGTGACTCTAAAATTATGAGCGTTATAAAAATAGAATTTGGGATCTGATGCAGTGAACATAGTGTTTTAACACTTAGTGGTAATTTGTCGATACTTAGGAATGATGATAAAATTTTATTATATTGAGCTTTTATTAGTGGGGTTTATAGGTGCCTTTAAGTGAGAATTTTTGTTTAAGATACCTAATATGTGTATTTTAGAAATTTAAGTACTTGGTAGTCTTATATAAAGTTTAAAAAAAAAAAAACACCCTTAATGATTAAGGTTGCCTGCCACCTCCACCTTTCCACCCGTCACCACCACCACTTTCCTTTTCTTTTCTTTCTCTTTTTCAGCCCCTAACCAACTCTTTACCTATATATATGCATAGGTCTTTTTCTTTTTTTTTTTTTGGCTAGCATCTTGGCAGCCATATAATATATATATTATAAGTCTTTTTTTTTTAAGTTTTTGGGCAGCCATAATAGTTTTCAATTGAGGTTAGTTTGCATGTCCTTTGCATGCTCTTAATATTATTATTATTATTATTATTATTATTATTATTATTATTATTATTATTATTATTATTATTTTCTTTTCTTTTCATTAGACTATATATAATTTATTTTAAGTTTGTGATTTTTTTCAGGATTAAATGTTTTAATAAATGTTAGTGTATAGTTAATTATGGTTCTTTAGGACAACATATATATATATTTTAAAGATGTATGATTTTCGATCTTTTTAAAGAATTATTATGAATAAATATGGATCGTTATATAGGTGTATATATATATATACATCCTAAGTTCATTTCGTAGGATTTCGATATTATTTAGGGAATATGACTATTTGATTGGTACCCAGGTATTAAGTATTTTCGTATTATTATTTTGTAGAATCCTAATACCAGATATGCATTCAGGTGAGTTCACGAACTCTGTTTTATTATGTTATTTCAAAAGTTGCGGGCTATGTAACTATGATTTCTAAACTTATCATAAAATATCTACTATTTTTTTAAACGGTATAACGTGCCATGTTTTTTTTAATTGGAGATGTTCTGCACGATGTGTTACATGTTCATTAGAAATGCATAGGAGCGGTGCTCCATATAGGTGTTGTCTTTTTAAAACAGATTATTATTGTTATGAAAAAGAACTAGTCTGTATACGGGGTTTCTAGAAATATTTATAAGTTGGAAAATACTTTGGTTTCGAAAAGTTATATGATTTGGCATACATGAATGTAAATATGGCATGTTTATAAAAAAAAATCTGCATAAGCTGGAGAATGCTTTGGTCCTGAAAAGTTACATGTTTCGACATGCATGAATATAGATCTGGCATACTTGTGAAATTTGCAGAAGCATGTGATGACTTGCGGATGAGGATTTTTACTACTCTATAATGTTTATGACTTGAATTTGTTCTGACGGCCGGGCAAATGGCTCTTCGGTTTGTAAATACATATGAAAACCTCATTCTGACCAGGGTTAAAGTTTTGTGAAAATCAAGTGAACGGACGCGTTAGTAGATTGCACTGTACGTGGCTAATCCCCTGTACTAGGGCCTCTTCCGATGATGTGGACGGCTTTTTGACTCTGAGGGTGGATCCATTTGAAGAGGGGCGTAGTACCTTGAGGGCGTGGCCCAATCGGTATTTACGTGGACATCGCATCATGCTCTGCGGTAAGACGGTCGCCTAGTAGAGAGTCAGGAGGGGCTCGAAACTGAGGTTGGCCCCAGGACAGACCTGGTAGATGCCCCAAGAGTTTGTAGCCTGTTTTGACTAGTGATATGGGGTGCGGTTGTTTGTAATCGAGCGCTCGTATGGTGTTTGGCTGGTATTGACTAAGAGATGCCGGAACTTTGTTCCGATGGCCTCGTTTTGGGGATCCGGACTTTGTCTGTGGAGCCCCACTATTGCATAACATGTTCTTTTAAATTCGGGGCATAGAAGTTGCGCTGACGTGTCTTGATTCGCTCAAACTTCCCAGCTGCGCTCGAAACCTTCATATAGGTTCAAGCATCAGTTTTGATAAAAAATTAAAAGAGGATGTTTTCTTATAATATTACATGAACTGCTTTGTGAAACTGCATCATCATTGTTTTAAAAAATCACTACAGCGCACACACACACGTGGACTCACTGAGTGTTCGCGTTCACATTTTTCCGTATAATGTTTTTTTCTCAGATTAACTCAAGACGGTCAGGGATACAATAAACCGCTGAAGTTCTCGGTGTGGAATTTTGGTTCGAGTCTCTCCAGAAGGACATGTTATTGTATTGCTCTTTTGTACTCAAACCGTTTGTAAAGTATTTCTATCTTTGTATCGGAATTAGCATAAGATAAGAAGTTTTCTTGAACCCTATATTTTGAGCGCCTCCTCATTATTCAGATTGTTTAGTTTCCGCTGCATATTGTATATATATATATATATACACTTTTAAGTGTTGCCCAGGGGGTTATGTTCTTGTTTTTAGACTTATAGTTTAGTGACGAGAGGCACGCAGATATCCTACTCAGCCTCAGTTGACCTAGTGGAGAGTTGGGGTATCACACACTCTCTCTCATCATGTGTGTGTGTGTGTGTATATAAAGAAAGTCTTGAGATCCAAGGATAACATAATAAGTCAGTGGAAGTGGCTTAATAAGCAGGAGTTATCTACTTAAGGGATAATGATGAGATATCTTAGGGACTAAAAATTTGAAATTACAACAATGCTTTTTTTTTTGGGCAATTTGGGGTTGGGTATTACAAGTTCCTTGATTTCAAGGGCGATTAAGGGCACATTTGGATTACTTTTTGGTTAAAATATTATTATTATTATTATTATTATTGAGACGGAAAATTTTTGAATTTTAAATTTCTAGATTGGCTCGAAAGCTATTCACCCTCCCTATAAAATTTAAAATCTTTAATATTTTTTAAAAAGTAGTCCAAATGAAATTACTTCTTGAGTTGAAATTGTTTGGATTGAGAGGCAATCCCAATACATCCTTAGTATATGATTGTAAGGAACAAGGCAAATAGTTTGTTGAAAATTATATAACATTCATTAGTGTTATATACAAATTATTAAAAGGTATATTTTCTTTGCTCCATATATATATATATATAAACAATTCGTCACATATCAACTTGAAATATGTTCTTACAGATGAAAAATGTATTTAACTTATTATTATACTTATATGATTTAACTAATTCATTTATGTTCATTATATCGTAGGTTTGGTACTTCAGAGACAAAGTATGATGATTAGATCAAATTTTCACTATTTTTTGGGGTTTAATTTATTGTTTATTTTAATTAAACTCCATTTAAAATTGAGTTTAATCAGAATAAATAGTCTCCTTTATACTTTATTCAAATTGTAGTAACTAAAAGGAAGACAAATAAACTTGGAGGACTAATATGCAAAAAAGGAAAAAAATAAAAGAAGAAAAGAAAAGGAAGTCAAAATGTGCAGATGGTTGTGTTTTGAATTGGAAATTTATTTACTTGGGAAGCGTGCCAACATTGGGCGTAATTTTTATTTTAATGAAAGCGATCTAAAAACGGGTTCAGTTATTTTCGGCGCCAATTTTTATTAAATCCCCTTCCAGAGACTTTTTTGGGCATCATTCCGCGGTCCGGTTTCAAATCTAAATTAGCCAGGTTCCGAATTTGTGATTTCGGCGCCTAAATCTCATCGGTAGAGCAGCCTCTTTTTATTTCTTTTAATTATTATTATTTTTTGAAATTGTTTGTTTTTAGTAATTTTAGAGTTTTAGTAATTTCTTTTTCTGTTTTAGAAATTTCTTTTTAAGTCTGTAAATAGAAGAGATTAGGAATTATCTATGACACAAATTTCTACACAATATTTTATCGAAGACGGATTCGGGGGCGGCTCTCCATGCTTTCTTCTAAACCCTCACTTTATTTTATTTTTAGTATGAGTAGTTAAGTCTTTTGTGACTAAGTCTTTCTTTGAAGGTCGAAATTTTTATAAATATGATTGTTTTTATTTAATTAAAGTTTTTTATTTTTTCTTGAGTCTAGTTAATTGTTATTACGTGTTCTTAATACTTTCAATTTTTGGGCCAATTTTTGCGTGTTCATAAATTATTTCTAGTGACTGAGAAGTACTAGATTTAATTTGATCAAGATAATAACAATACATCGTAAAACTGACTACAGATAGATTCGATTTCTTTGTGCCATTTCTAATAAGTAGGAAATGGAAGTTAGGATAGGTCCACAGAGGTATTTGTGGTCTCGATTCCTAAAATCACATAGAGGTACGATTGATTTATTAGCGAGGATAGGAGTTTTACTACACGAGAGTGATTCTAGCTTATTCTCGGGAATTCTACTGTTCACCAGATCAAGAGTTAATCAAGAATAAATCAACCATAGGAATAAAAAAGGAGTACACTAGATTAGGAGTTCGTTAGTATGATTTTTTATCAATAACTTTTCTTAATTTTTTTTTATCGTAGTTTTCCTTCATTAGTTTTAATCATAATCAATCAACTTCTTTTTTTGTTTAAGTCTTGTTAAGTAGGCGATTTCTCTAATTAGATTGTGATCCTTTTGGAACGATCTTTACTCACTACTTTATTGCTCGTTAAGATATTCATTTACTTGCAAGCTGCACCAAAAGTTTTTGGTGTCGTTGATGGGATTGTTTTTAACTAATGTGAATTTTTAATACTAAACCTGAGTTTAAACTGTTTTACTATTATTTCATTTTTAAAATTTTAAAAAAATGCAAAAAATTTTTTTTTTTCCTTCTTGTTTTCGTTTTGATTTTTTTTTTTTTTTTGTCGTGTATGTTTATATGAAGTTCTGCCAATAAAGACGCTTTAGAGTTTATACATAAAATTGAAGCTTTTGCTTGTTCTCATAGGAAGCAGAAAAATGAGGCCATCTACGAGGTGACTAACTTACCCGAATAAGAGTACTCCTCTGAATCTAAGAGTGAAAAATCCTAAGATGACGTATCCGATGACTCTGAAGGATTATACCAAGCTAAAGATGGGGAGTTCAATCCGATAATAAATTGCCCAGCAATTATGGCTACAATTTTTAAGATTGAACCGACATACATTCATATGGCTTTAAACAATCCTTTCCTTAGAAAGCCATACGATGATTGTAGTCTCACATTAAGAATTTTTTGGCAATGTGTGACACTTTTCAAATCAATGGAGTCTGTGAAGATGCAAAAAGGTTAAAGCTTTTCCCTTTCTCTTTAAGGGATAAAGCCTGAGCATTGCTAAATTCTCTCCCTTCTAATTCCATTGATTCTTGGGCTAAATTGTAGGAAGCATTTTTAAATAAATTCTTTCCTCTTATTAAGACTATACAAATACGATCTAAAATTTATAGTTTTGTGCACCCATGAAGTCATTACGTGATGCTTGGGAACGTTTTAAGGAATACCTTAGAATGTGTCCACATCATAGGTTTAGCTAGGAATGTAAGCACAAACATTTTATAATGGATATAGTTTGGATGTTAGGTCGGCAATAGATACCGCTAGTGGAGGAGCTTTCATGTCAAATTTGAGAAAGTTGCTTGGAACTTAATAGAGAAGATGGCGCTTAATAGTTCTCAATGGTATAGTCCAAGGGATCTTCCTACAAAAAAAGTAGTAAGTTTGATAGAAGCAAATCGCAATGGAGGAGATGTCATGGTACAATTTGAAGCTTTTCATCGACGACTTGATGTATTATAAGTAGCTGTCATAAACAACCAATGTGAACTCTGCTGTGGAAAACACCCTACGAGTCAATGTGGTCAAGGTAATATGGTCCACTCCAATTTCGAAACTAATAATGTAAATTTTGTTGGACAAAATAACAGAAGGAATGACCCGTATGCTCCTACCTAAAATCCTTGGTGGAGAAATTATCCTAACTTTGGATGGAGACCGAATAATCCAATGCAGACAGAATCCCCACCACCACCTCCACAAGAAAGAAAACCTAACTTGGAGGAATTATTGTATAAATTCATAGAAAAAACCTCTACTTCCTTCGCAAACCATGTCAAACTTTTTAAAGCTGTAGAGGTAGATAGGCAAAATGCAAAGGCTTCCATAAGGAATCTTGAGGTTCAAGTGGGCAGCTAGCAGCTGTTGTTCTAAATAGATCTCCTGGATCTTTACCAAGTGATACGAAGCGAAATCTACGGGAAGTAAAGGCCATCACAATCATTCATGTGAAAAAGAAGCACAAAAGGAAGAAGAAACTACTCCCATGGGCCCCAAAATCCCAAAGAATCCTATGGAAGGTAAAGGTAAGAAAAGTAAGATGGAATATAATAATGATAATATTGATATTAATTCATTTCCTTTTCCTAATATGGCTAAATGCCAAATTATGGATTCACACTTTAAGAAAGTTTCTTAAAGTATTCAAGAAACTTGTATTTAATGTTCCTCTTGTAGATGCTTTAGCACATGTTCCATCATACGTGAATTACTTGAAGGGTATGTTAGCAAACAAAAATAAGCAGAACAAATTCCAACAATTATATTTAAATGAAGAATGTTCGACAATCTTACAGACAAAATTGCTACCTAAGCTTAATTACCCGAGGAGTTTTGAAATTCCTTGTTCTATTGGTGATTTTTTCTTTAACAATGTGGTATGTGATTTGGGGGCTAGTATTAATTTAATGCCTTTCTCTGTTTATCAACAACTTGGATTAAAGGAAATTAAGAACACTACTATATCTTTACAAAGGACTGACAAATCAAAAATATTTCCTAAGGGCATAGTAGAGGATGTTTTTGTTAAAATTGATAAAGTTTCCTTTCTTAGGATTTTGTTGTTCCTGACATGGAGGATAATTTTGATTTATCTTTAATTTTAGGAAGACCTTTTTTGAATACTAGTTGAACTTTAATTGCTATAGAGAACGGTTAACTAAACTTAAATGTTGGAAATGAATTTGTGATTTTAAATATATTTGAGTCATCTAATAATTTCTCCAATGGAGAATATTTATGTGCTTTAAATGTCATAAATGCTTCTATAATTGGTGCTTCTTCTAGAGATGTTGCAGGAAATAAAATCTTAACAACGTTAACTTTGTAAGGGAAAAAGGCCATGAGTAGAGAAGTCTATCTTCTCAAACATCCTCTTTTATTGTCATAGTTAAAAAGGAAGTAAAGCTCGAGACTAAAAACGAGAACTAATTTTTTAAAATTTTTTTTGAGTCTTTTTCTTGTCAAAGAATTAAGTTTTTTTCTTAGTAACTAAGTCCCCCTTAGTTTACTTTTTTTTTTTCTTAATTTCCCTAGTCTGAAAAAAAAATTAAAAAATTCCAAAAACTCCAAAAATATTTTTTAATTTTATTCTTATTTTTAGGATCTGTTTGAGCCTTACTTGAATAAATTGACATAGAATGTTTAACTGCTAATTTTTTAACTTGGTTGATAATACTTGTGTTCTATATCTTTTATAACTTTTGCATGACTTTCACTTGAGCATAATTGCCATGTTGGTGTTTAATAAATTCTACACATTTTTTTTCAAGTTACATGAAGTTTATGGGTTCTTTTATGATGTTCTAAAACTTATTTGAGCATCTCTTGAGGTGAAATAGATAGCTTTCCCTTGCTTGACTTAGAAACGATGGTCATAGGCCTTCTTTGACTTGTTTGTGCTTTTAAAGCCTATCCTAATTTCAAATTTTCACCTTCCTACCCTTTTGAGCCTTATATATTATTTTCTTTCTTAAGCTACTTAAATATTGACCCTTGATCTTGTAAAGAGCTTGATGTTAAATTCTTAATTCTATTGCTCCTTGGGATATATTTTTGTGATTTGTAAGAGTGATGTATGCTATGGAAAGAGGTATAAAAGGGAACGCCTTGAAATTTTGTGGAAAAGAAAAAGAGAATGAAGAAAATGGAAAGAAAAGCAAGGAAAAATATGGTGCAAAAAGCTTACACGTCATGGTGAAAAAGGTAAAATAAATGCCAAGAAAAAAAAAGAGAAAAAATGGCATATATGAAAAGAAAAAAATTAGGAAATGAAGTATTGTGAATGAAGAGATATTGTTATAAAGTGGTTTGGTTGCTAAAGTTTTGGAAAAATATTTGGAGCAAAAGCAAATTTAGAAAGTTTGTTTTAGTTCGATCGATTCTTGCAAGCTCTCTCTTCCTTTGATTTTGATTCCTTATCCTTTGATTGTTAACCAATGTCCTAACCTTACATTACTAGCTTAAAAGTCCTGCCTGGTCTAAGTTGAGTTTGGGAACCTCAATTAGTGGAGAGATGGTATGAAAAGTAAGCATATGGAATGATCATTTTTTAAAAGTTAATCATCTTTGTGTAATTTGGAAATTTTTTTTAGTATTTATTTTTCCACTTTCTAATGGTCATAATCACACTTTACACAAAGTCTTGCTTTAGTTATAGAGGATTAATTGTATACTTGTTTTGCGAAATTGAATTTAGAGAGAAGTGGAAGAATGTTCTATTTCGACGAGTTTGAGATTTTTGGTGAAGAATGCTTAATTTGAATTATTCTCTATCTTTTTAAGTTTCTTTGATTGAGAACAGACAAATATCTAAGTGTGGGGGAGTTGATAGATTGATTTTTCACTAGTTTCTTAGCTTAATTTGATGTTTATTTATTTAAATTCTAGTGAAACTGGAGCTTAATTAGAATAAATAACATCATTTATATTTTATTTAAATTGTAAGGACCGAAAGGAAGACAAAGTAAACTTGGAGGACTAATATGCAAAAAGGAAAAAAATAAAAGAAGAAAAGAAAAGAAGTCAACATGTGCATGTGGGTGTGTTTTGAATTGCAAAGTTCTTTCTTTGGGGAGAGTGTCAACAGTGGGCGTAATTTTTTACGAAAGCGATCCGGCGCCTTGGGTTACTTCCGACGTCGATTTCTATTAAATCCCATTGGAGAAAATTTCTCCGATTTCAAAACTAAATTAGCCCGATGCCAAATTTGTGATTATGGCTCCAGAATCTCCTCGGTGGAGCATCTTATTTTTTATTTCTTTTTAGTTTTTTCTTTTTAGAAATTTTTTTTATAGTAATTTTAGAGTTTTAGTAATTTATTTTTCCGTTTTAGAAATTCCTTTTTAAGTCTATAACCTCTATTTAAATAGAGGAGTTTAGAAGCCATCTATGACACAATCTTTTACACTATTTTACCAAAGACTTAGAAGATAGATTTGGGGCAACTCTCCAGACTTCTTCTAAACCCTCTTTTTATTTATTTTTAGTATGAGTAGCTAAGTCTTTTGTGACTAGGCGTTCTTTAAAGGTCGAAACTTTTATAAATGTGGTTGTTTTAATTTAATTAAAGATTTTATCTTTTATCTTGATTTTGGTTAATTGTTATTACGTGTTCTTAATGCTTGCAATTTTTTGGCCAATTTTTGCATGTTCATAAATTTTTTTTAGTAATTGAGAGGTACTAGATTTAATTGGATCAAGGTTGTTGGCTCAAGGAATCAATAGCTGATTTGTTTTGATGAATAACAAAATTAGCTTTATAATTTATATTCTCTCTTGTTAAGCTAACTATGGAATAGGATTGATTTGTGAAGCTACTGGATTTGAGAAGAGCTACTATGTGCTGAATCATGAGAAAAAGTACGGAAGCTTAGCTGGAGATATGGGTGGACCAGCAAATATCTCTCAATTCTTTGCCGCTGTTGAGATGCCAGATGGAAGTAAATGAGTGGGATGAATTAAAGAAAATATCCCAAAATGGTTATAAATAAAAAGCAATACCATGTGGTCCATTCTTTTGTATTTGTCTTTTTTCTATTTCATGAAATTGGTTACTAATACAACTTTTGGCTGGCAAAATGAATAGCAAAAGAGGTGGTGTGTGAAAAAGCAGTTGCAGCAACGTAAAGGACAAGGAGTGGGAGAATTTAATTTCTAACAAGTATAAAAAGTCAGAAAAACTCAAAGAGAGGTGTGCATTTTCATCAGAATTTCCAGTTGTTATTCAAGACCTTCAAGAAGAGTGCACCTGCTAAGAAGAAGAGAAAAGAGTTCTGAGTTCAAGAGTAGAATAGCTTATGTTCTTTGATGTTCAAAGAGTGATTTTCTAATTCTTCTTCATTTCTGTTTTGTTTTTCAAGTTCCTTAACAAAACTTGATGTTGGGTTGCAAGGTCCATATCAAAACTTGCGGATGAGTTTTCTTTGGGATAAGAAAATGATTAGTTGCTAGACTAAAGAAAATCTAGTGTTTGTTAGTAGAATCTTCAAGAGAGTGATCTTGAAATAAGTGGATATAGGCAATTTGTTTGTGTTCTTTAATTTCTATCTTTTATATTTCTGCAATTGTTTTTTATTACTGTTTCTCTCAAACTGATCTGAATCAATCTTTTGAATTCAAGCTAATGGCACTCAAGAAGAATGAATTTAATAATGTGACAGTTGCTAAGTTAGTGAGCTAGTTCTTTGAGAAAATCAATATAAAATCTTTACAGTCAATATTTGTAGTTTTAAACTTTTTTATTAGTCCAATTCACCCCCGTCTTGGACACTTTAAGGCTTACACTTGGTACCAAAGTAGCTTCTCAAGAATTTGAGTTTAACAACTCGAGAGAGAATCCATGGCTAGCTCGACCAACTTAACAAAGGGACAGTTTATATCCTGACCTCTATTATTTAATGGAACCAATTATTTTGATTGAAAAAATAGGATGAAAAATTTCATTAAGTCAACTAAAGTAGAATGTTGGAAGGTCATTATTAATGGTCCTTTATTCTAAAGAAAACAGTAGATAATATTGAAATTGATAAGAATGAAAGTGACTTTGATGACAATGATTGGAAGAAATGCTCTAGCAATGCCAAAGCTTTGAATCTCCATCATTGTGCACTTGATATGAATGAATACAATAAGGTTTCAGTATGCAAATCGGCAAAAGAGGTTTGGAATAAACTCGAGGTTACTTTTGGAGGAACTAATCAAGTGAAATATACTAGAATCAATATTTTGTTCAGAGACTATGAGTTATTCTAACTGAATGTTGATGAATCTATCATTGACTTGAATAACAGATTTATTGATATTGTGAATCGATTGAAAGCTCTTGGGAAGGATATTACTGAAGAGGAGTAAAAAAATTCTTAAGAGACAAATGGATAACAAAAGTCATTATTCTAGGTGATACTAAAGATCTTGCCAAATTTCCATATGATGATCTGATTGATTCTTTGTTGTCTCACAAGTTAATGATGGATAAAGGAAAAAATACTATTCAGGAGAAAACAAGAGCATTGCCTTAAAGGTTTAAGAAGAAGAGAAGAAAAATATGGAGAAAGAGATGAATTTGATTGCGAGAAAAATGAAAAGATTTTATAAAACTTTTAGAAAATACAAGAAAGACAATCAAACCAAGGATGGAAAGAAGGAAAGTACTGAGATTGTTTGTTATGAGTGCAAAGAGCCTGGGCATATTTGAACATATTGTCCAAAGCTAAAAAGAAAGAAGAATGACAAAGCAATGGTGACAAGAACATAGAGTGACTCAGAGATTAGCTCGAGTGAGGATGAAAATGACAAAGAGAGTGAAGATAATGAGAAAGAAGCTAAAAAGGGTCTAGTATGCTTAATGGCCGTTGATGAAAGCAAGAGCAACAAAGGACAAAGAAGAATCCACAGAGGTAATTATTCTTGATAAATCTTATGAAGAATTACATGATTACTTTGAAGATTTATTTCTTGAATTAAAAAATTTTGCTAAAAATATGAAGCACAATAGAATAAAATCAAGCTAAATAATTTTGGAAAATATGTGTTAGGAGATGAAAAAGAAAACTCTGAACTGAATCTTTTGAAAATTGCCTTGAAATCTTCAGAAGAGAGAAACTCAAATCTTTTGAAAGAAAATGTGAAACTAAAGGATGAGAATAGGAAATTAAGTCTACAATTGGAAAAATTTACACAAGAAAAGGAAAACTTAAACAAATTGTTAGGAAACCAGAGATCCTCGTGTGATAAATCTGGGTTAGGCTTTGTGCATGAATTTGAAAAAAAAAGTCAAAGAGGACAAGAAGACTAATGAAAAAGTTCATATGGAAATTACAGCAGATAGTATTAAAAAAGCTTTGAAAAGAGCGCTTAAAATTGACAAATTCTCTTAGAATAGCCAAACATGTTTTCAAAATCATGCTGTCAAAAAGAGCAGAAGAAAACAAAGTTTTTATCAAAACAGAGACACATCTTCAGAAAAATGAGTTTGCCACATAGTGGTACTTAAAACCCAGATTTTATGATGGCAGGAGAAATAATTTTCAGAAACGGAGATTTGGTATTACGTTTTATAATTGTTCAAAACCTGGTCAAATGGCAAGAAATGGTTTTAAGAACTTTAACTACTTCGGAAAGGAATATTATACACATTCATCTTTAGCTGAAAATTGGTAGTACATTGCGAGTGGATCAAGACACATGACAGTTGACAAAAACATTTTCACCAAATTGGAGGAAAAGGAATGTGGAGAAGTGAGTTTTGGAGATAATAGTAAAGGAAATATTGTTGGGAAAGGAACCATTGGGAGACATCCAAAAATTGAAAATGTTTCACTTATAAAAGGACTCAAATTCAATTTGATTAGTGTGAGCAAGTTGTGTGACAAGGGCTTGGATGTGCACTTCAGAAAAAGAGAATGCAATATATTGAAAGATGATAAAGTAGTCCTGAAGGTAAAACGAGTTGAGAATATGTATATTCTGGAAACTACCAAGCTGGATAGAGCTAATGCAGTTTGTTTAGCTTTTGTTGTCAATAAGAGCTGGTTGTGGCATAGGAGACCAAGACATGCAAGTATGAGTATCTTAGATAAACTCATCAAAAAGGGATTAGTGAATAGTTTACTAGAAATTAAGTTTGAGAGAGATAGAGTTTGTAATGAATATCAAGTTAGGAAACAAACAAGAGTATCCTTCAAAACAAAAGGAGTTGTATCAACTGCAAAACCACTTAAGTTGATACACTTTGATTTGTTTGGTCCAGTGTCACCACAAAACTTCGGAGGAAAGACTTATTGCTTTGTGATTGTTGATGATTATTCAAGATTTACTTGGACACTTTTTCTGTTGCATAAGGATGAAGTACTTGAAAATTTATTGATCTTTTGTAAGAAAGCTGAAAATGGGAAAGGATATGGTATCAAGGCTTTCAGAAGTGATCATAGGAAGGAATTTGAAAATCGAAAGTTTCAAGTATACTATGAAGAAAATAGAATTGAGCAAAACTTTACAGTTCCAAGAACTCCACAAAAGAATAGAGTAGTAGAAAGGAAGAACGGAACACTTCAAGAAATGGCTCGAACAATCATTGAAATAGCACTTCTAAAGTATTTTTGGCAGAAGCTATTAATACAACAAGCTACATTCTGAATAGAGCACTTATGAGATCAATTCTAAAGAAAACTCCTTATGATCTGTGGAAAGGAAAAAAGCCAAACATAGGACATCTGAGAGTGTTTGGATGCAAATGTTTTGTTCTAAATGATAAAAATCAACTGGGAAAGTTTGATGAAAAGTCTGATGAGGCTATATTCTTAGGATATTCAGAAGCAAGCAAAGCATATCGAGTGTTCAACAAGAGAAATCAGCGTGTTGAGGAATCAATTCATGTGGTGTTTATTGAAAACTTAGAGATAGAAGATGAAAAAGGAGATAAAGAAGAAGAAAGCTCAAGTCAGCAAGGACCGAGTTCAAGCCAGGAACATAATGATTGAATGAGTAAAGCTAGTATAAAACTAGTTGAGACTTAAACTACTACAAATATTGAGAGTGATCTGCCAAAGGAATGGAGATATCACGGGGATCATTCAAAGGAAGACATGCTAATTGATCCATCAGAAAAGGTGACAACATGAAGTGGATTCAGAACAATGATTGGAAATGTGGTGTTTTATCATAAGTTGAACTCAAAGTGTTTGAGGAAGCACAAGAAGATGAGAATTGGATGTTGGCAATGCAAGAGGAGCTGAATCAGTTTGAGAGGAATAATGTGTGGAGGCTTGTTCCAAGACCAACAACCCAATAGGTTCTTTTAACTAAATGGGCATGTAGAAACAAGCTAGATGAATAAGGAAATGTTGTTAGAAATAAAGCAAGATTGGTAGCTCAAGGATATAATCAAGAGGAAGGAATTAATTTTGACGAGACTTTTGTACTTGTAGCTCGACTAGAGTCCAATCGCATATTATGCATGAAAAACCTTAGAGGGGGAGTGAATAAGGTTTTTGGTTAATTTTCAATAATCTTTTGTGTAATTAAAAGATAAACCTCCAATTTTGTTTGAGAAGGAATACTAAAACTCTTTTTAATAAAAAACCAAATCAAACAAAAACTTACAGTTATGACAATGAAGTAAAAAGCATAGAATAAAGATGCACATCAATTTATAGTGGTTCACTCTCTCAAAGAGCTACATCCACTACCTTGAGTCAACATCCAAGGATTTACCAAATCCACTATAATCAAAATATACAACAAACACAAGTTTGAGGATCACTCACCAAGGGTTTTGCAAACAACCTCAATCCACAACATAATTACAATCAAAGGATTAACCAAGGGTTTTTCAACACAAACCTTTGATATCAATAGAAACACAATTACAATCAAAGGATAACCCAAGGGGTTTTCAACATAAACCTTTAATATCAATAGAAAAAGAGATAAGAAACAATGTTACCAAATGAGCTTGAGAAGGGAAGATACAACTCAATTGAATGCTTCTACGAGCTCGTCTTTACTTCTTCTTTTATGGATGATCACAAATGAAGCTCAGAAGATGTTTTTGTAAGATGAAAAAATGTTTGAAGGAATGTATTGTTTGGCTCTTTAATAAATATTTCACCAAACTTCTACATTTTCAGCTGATCAAAAAATCAATATATGTAGGAAAGAGAAAAAGTAGCCAGTACTCTGTGTAATGGTAATATTTTTCACAGTAAAAAGGAAAATCGGACGACCGGCTTCTAAAAAGGGACGTCCAATTTTCTTATACAAGAAAATCGGATGAGCCCTTTTCTTAAATAGGATGACCGATTTTGAAATAGAAAGACTCGGACGCATACTACAAAAATAGGACGATCGATTTTTCAAAAACTAGAAAATCAAATGACCGATTTTAAAACCGGATGATGGATTTTTTAAAAGCATTTTACAATCAGTATTTTACAAGAAAAGAGCTTTCCTTCCTATTTCAAAAACATGTATTCTTGATAAAATTTTAGAGATAAGAAAACTTTCAAAGGTATCAAAAACTCTATCAAGAATACTTGGATTTCAAGAAAGGTTTATAGAAAGAAATTCATGCAAGGAGCTTCTTACATGATCAACAATCAAAGATGAGAGTTAGGGAGTTTTACAAAGAAATACCTTAGCACATCCCTAACTAAGAGACAAGTCTTCAAGGTCTTCAATGGCTTGATCTTTTCTCCTTCATTTTGCCTTGATCACCAAGATCTTTTGCTTCTAAAAGTGTAGCCTTGTGACTTCAAATATGCTTCTTTTGTTCTATAGAAACTAAGCTTAATACTTTCACAAACATATGTTAATCATAATCAAAATCATATGCTATAATGCCCTTAAGGCTAACAATGTGCATTTCCATGTTTTAAAGGTTTTGAGCTATTTCAAATGGATGTGAAAAGTTCTTTTTTAAATGGTCTTTTAAAAGAAGAAGTTTATGTGGAACAACCACCAGAATTTGAAAGTTTCTGAAAAACCAAATCATGTGTTTAAGCTTACCAAAGCTTTATATGGTCTTAAACAAGCTCCAAGAGCTTGGTATGAAAGTTGAGTAAATTCTTACTTGAAATGGTTTTTCAAGAGGTGGTGTTTATAAAACTCTTTTACAAAAACCTTTTCACAAGATATTTTAATCGTGCAAGTGTATGTAGACGATATTATCTTTTAAGCTACAAATACTAACCTTTGTCAAGGTTTTTCTAGGTTAATGCAAGGAGAGTTTCAAATGAGTATGATAGGAGAGCTGAATTTCTTTCTGGGACTTCAGATTAAGTAATTGAAAGGTGGAATAACTATCAATCAGACTAAGTACATCAAGGAACTATTAAAAAAATATGGAAGGACTAAAGCTAAACCTGTTAAAACACCCATCAGTACTTCACAAAAGCTAGATAAAGATGAGAAAGGTGAAGCTACTAATCAGAAAGAATATAGAGGTATGATTGGATCTCTCTTGTATCTTACTGCTAGTAGACCAGACATTCAATTCAGTATGTGTCTCTGTGCAAGATTTCAAGCTAATCTCAAAAAGTCACATCTCACTGCGATGAAGAGAATATTTAGTATTTTGGTATCCAAAGAAAGGCACAATTGAGCTAAAAGGTTACCGTGATACTGATTTTGCTGGAAGTAGAGTAGATAGGAAGAGTACTTCTGGAACCTGTCAATTTTTGGGAGAATGTCTTGCTTTATGGTATAGCAAAAAGCAAGGATCAGTTAACTTGTCCATAGTTGAGGCAGAATACATCTCAGTTGGAAGCTGTCTAGCTCAACTACTATGGATAAAGCATCAACTCTCTAATTTTGGCATAATCTACAACAAAACTCCTATTTACTGTGAAAATGTAAGTGCTATTAATTTGACTAAGAATCCAGTTCAACACTCAAGAACAAAGCACATTGAAATCAGACATCATTTCATTAGAGAGCATGTGGAGGAAGGTACAGTTGAGTTAATTTTTGTTCATTCAGACAAACAACTTGCAGATATTTTTACAAAACCCCTTTGTGAAGAATCTTTTACTAGAATTAGATGTGAACTTGGTTTAATTTGTCTTTTAAGTTACCTTGTTTTTTATGCATAGTAAAAGTCTTTTCCTTACAATAAATTGTGATCTATCTTATTATGCCTATAGCACTATTAGCTCTATGAGAAAAAGTTTACTAGCTTGAAAAATCTGTTAGTTTAATTTATGGAGAATTAAGTTCTATGTATTCTTCAGTCCTCTGTTAGATGAGTCTCATCTTTTTATCTTCACATGAGTCTTACTTTAAGCTAACTGAATTTCTTTTGAACTAAAAATTGTTGCATTAAACATAATTTTAATGAGTGATAGTTTTAATTGGACAAATGCGATGAATATTATTTGTAGCCTTTTTGTCTTCAGAGTTTATTGCTTATGTGAAAAGGTATGATGATACCAATTCTCTAGGTGTCATTACCTTGTGAAGGGACATAGCATTGGAAAGCGTGTAACCTTTCCTCTTCTTAAAAGATATCCAGTCGTTCTCTGTCTCTTCAAATCACAAATCTGATACAAAAAAGCACCCTAGAATAAAGAGAGGACAAGCATTCAGAGTTCAAGTAGTTTTCATCTCTTCAACTTTTTTCTACTTGAACAATCCTTTCTTATCTTTCTTAATCTTTTAGGTGTTCTCTCACGGCTCCCAAAGCTTCAAAGAAAAAATCTTCTTTGTCCAAAAAGCCTTCATCATCTCAGCCAAAGAAAATTCTTCCTCAAAAGAGAAAGGCAGACGATGTAAAAAAGGAAGTTTCAACAACTCCAAAAGAAGTGAGAATAAGTGAAAAGGGGAGACTAGGAAATACAATTATAAAATCTAGAGCTATTTACTGGAAGTATTTTGGAGCACCAAATCATCCCCATAAAGATTGGTTTGATACTCAGGGATGGTTAGGTTTTTTAGAATAAAACTGGTTGAGTATATTGATCTAGTGAGAAATTTTTATTCAACCTTGGAAGAAGTAGATGAAGAATCTTTTACTGTGGAAATAAAAGGATGTGAGTATCTGATGACTCTGGACACTCTAGCTGAAGATTATGGAATTCCGAATTCCGGTGCTAAAATTTCTAAACTTAAGGATACAATGACTAGGCTTTTAAGAGAGATGTTCTAGGAAACTCTAAAGTAAATGAGAATGTGAACATTATCTCTTCCCAAATAAAACTACATAATCGAGTTCTGCACAAGCTTATTACAAGCTATATTTCTCCTAAAAATGGAAGCTATCAGTACGTGAATGCAGCTAAGTTATGCATGATCTAGCATACACAAAAGCAAAGAGAACTGAATATTTGCTTCTTACTGATGGAGAATATGAAAGAGATAGAAAAGGGAGAGGAGAGAATAAGGCTTTACCTTATGGAATAATCTTGACGGATTTGTTTAGGTTTCTGGTAGTTGAGTAGAGTCAGAAAGTGTACACAAATGTGAGTGAGAAAGGAGTAATTGATGAGAGTTTTGTAAGTAGAACTCTGACGCGAAAGGAGGTGAAGAAAGAAATTGATCGGGAAAAGAAGAAAAATCTAAGGGAAAGAAAAAGCTTAAAAGAGTAGATAAAGAAGAAGAAAGTGAAGAAAAGTCTGATGAAACTGAGAGTGAGAGCACAAATATTGTAGAAGAAGAAGGAAAAACATATGAGAGTGAAAAAGAAAATGAAAAGAAAGAAACAGAAAAAGAAGAAGAGAGTGAGTCAAGTAAAAGCAATGAGTCAAGTAAAAGTAAAAACAAGAGAGGCAAAAGAAAATAAGCATGGAGGAAAGGAAGATCAGTTGAAAGAAATCTGGGATATGTATGAAGGAATCATAGAAAGGGTTGATGATCTAGGGTAGTCCTTTTATGACTTTGGTGAAAGGTTGAAAGAAGTTTGTGGGAAAAATGAGGACTCAAACAACAAAGAAAAGCCTTCAGAATCAACTGGTCATGAAAATCTTGAAGCAAATGAGGCAGCTAAGGACAACAATCCATTTAGTTCAAGTCCTAACTCTATAACTCCTCTTATATTTGATCGTCACATGAGAACTCTTTTTACACTTTTTTCTTTTTATGGTCAACCACTTCCTTCATCTTCTTAGTGTCTCTTTTCTTGAGCATGTATTTTCAGGCAATAATTCTCTTGCTGCTATGCCTCTTTCTGTCGAAGAATGTGGTATCAAGCCTAAGTCTAGTGGTGTAAGTAGTAGTTAAACTGTCTCCAATTTAGCATTGACATCTGCTCCATATATCCTTGTTTATTATTTTGATCAAGGCCTTACTCTTTGAACTTATGTGGATTGCAGTACTTTCAGAACAATGAATTTTTGTTGGTTCTTAAGTAGGATTTATGTTTCCTGAGATATTTTATCTCTCTTTGATGTGTGACAAAAGGAGGGATAAGTAGTATTGTTATGTTTTGATGATGATCTTATCTTATTCTTATTTTGTTGTTTCAGCGAGATTTTTGTTGTTTTTGTGAAATCTTCTGTGCTGCTGTTTCAACTAGATCTTTTTGGTTGGATCTTCTTGGACTTCTCCTGTTTCATCTTATTTCTATTTGTTGTATCTGAAATAGGAAATATTCTTGAAGTATCTTATTTTAATAAGCTAATCCTTTATTTCTGTCTCCATTTGTTAGTACTTCAGATTACTTGAGTAAGTGAATTTTTTTATGGATCTTCTAAGTATATAGACATTAGATAGATGATCACTTATTAAGGGGGAGAATTTTTTTTTTTACTGTCTTTTGCTCAAGAGGAGCTTGAATTTGTATACATTTTGTTATATCTTGTACTCAGGGAGAACTTTCTCTATGTTTTATATTTAAAATAAAAAGCGTTTTGTCACTCATCAAAAAGGGGGAGAATGTTGGCTCAAGGAATCAATAGTTTGATTTGTTTTGATGAGTAACAAAATTAGCTTTATATCATATTCTCTCTTGTTAAGATAACTATGGAATAGGATTGATTTGTGGAGCTACTGGATTTTAGAAGAGCTACTATGTCATGAATCATGAGAAGAAGTACGGAAGCTTAGCTAGAGATACGGGGGGACCAGTAAATATCTCTCAATTCTTTGCAGATGTTGAGAAGTCAGATGGAAGTAAATGAGCGGGATGGGAATATCTCAAAATAGTTATAAAGAAAAAGCAATACTATGTGGTCAATTCTTTTGTATTTACCTTTCTTCTATTTTAGGAAATTGGTTACAAATAAAGCTTTTGGTTGGCAAAATGAATAGCAAAAGAGGTGGTGTATGAAAAAGCAACTGCAGCAACGTAAAGGACAAGTGGGAGAATTCAATTTCTAACAAGTATAAAAAGTCAGAAAAACTCAAAAAGAGGTGTGCATTTCAATCAGAATTTTCGGGTGTTATTCAAGACCTTCAAGGAGAGTGCACCTGCTAAGAAGAAGAGAAAAGAGTTCTGAGTTCAAGAGTAGAATAGCTTATGTTCTTTGATGTTCAAAGAGTGATTTTCTAATTCTTCTTCATTTCTACTTTGTTTTTCAAGTTCCTTAATAAAACTTGATGTTGGGTTGTAAGGTCCATATCAAACCTTGCAGATGAGTTTTCTTTGGGATAAGAAAATGATTAGTTGCTAGACTAAAGAACATCTAGTGTTCGTAATGGTTCAATCTCACCCTAATCGAGATTGGTTGTGTTAGTAGAATCTTCAAGAGAGTGATCTTGAAGAAAGTGGATGTAGGCAATTAGCCAAACCACTATAAATTTGTTTCTATTCTTTAATTTCTGTCTTTTATATTTCTGTAATAGTTTCTAATTACTAATTCTCTCAAACTGATCTGAATCAATCTTCTAAAGCCAAGCTAATGGTATTCAAGAAGAATGAATTTGATAATCTAACAGTTGCTAAGTTAGTGAGCTAGTTATTTAAGAAAATCAATATAAAATTTTTACAATCAATATTTGTAGTTTTAAATTTTTTTTATTAGTCAAATTCACCTCTCCCTCCCCCCCTCCCCCTCTTGGGTACTTTGACTTACAAAAGTAATAACAAAATATCATATAACTGACTAGAGATATATTTGGTTTCTTTGTATGGTTTCTAATAAGTAGGATACGAAAGTTAGGAAAGGTCCACAGAGGTGTTTGCAGTCTCCATTCTTAAAATCTGTAGAGATACGATTGGTTTGTTAGCGATGCTAGGAGCTTTATGTACGAGAGTGAGTCTATCTTACTCATGAGAATTCTACCATTAACTAGATCAAGAGTTAATCAAGAATAAATCAATCATAAGAATAAATGGAGTAGATTGGATTAGGAGTGCCTTAGTCCTGGCTTTTATCAATACCTTTTCTTAAATAATTTTCTTTTATCGTAGTTTTCCTTGATTAATTTTAATCATTAATCAATCAGCTTATTTTTTGTTTAAGTTTGGTTAAGTAAGCAATTTCTCCAGTTATATAGCAATCCTCATGGAACGATCTTTACTTGCTACTTTATTACTTGCTAAGATATTTGTGCACTTGCAAATTTCACAGCATATGCTGGACCTACTAGCATGTCGAGAGAGCTGAAGGGGACATCGGCTCCCCCGACACCTACTCTACTGGTAGCTTCTCAGCCTCTGCTGTTGTTACACAGCCATCTTAATCACCCGCTTCTCCCACAATAGAGTAGACGGATCCTTCTTCCAAGGCTCCCACCACATCTACTTCTCCTACTACATAGTCGACCCCTCATTATGCGGATCTGAGATTAGTCCTCGGGCTTGGAAGTCCACTGCAGGGGCGACCAGAGAGTTATTACAGATGAATGTAGATCAATAAATACAATTTAATTCTTTATATACTTATCATTATTAAACTATGACATATACTAACATTATCTTTGTGTAGTAGACTATATCCATCTTTGAGAGCCGCCTCCGCTATCTCTGCTACCATTCAGAAGCAATTCATAGAGCCTTACCACAGTTGGACTGAGATCCCACCCAAGGTCTGAGACATATAGTGGGAAGAATTTTAGGTAAATGAATCCAATATTGTAGCTCTTTTTACAGGCCTTTATACTTATATGATTTAATCTATTCTAATCTTTTGAATTTTCACTGAATACAGAAAAGATGTGTATGGGATCCGTCATTACCCATGGCCAAGATAAAGCATGTGTGGGAGTCCAAGGTCAGCGCCCGGTTAAGGGTGTGTTGGGCAACACTTAGGGGCGAATAAGAGGCTTGTGGATTTAGGAGAGATTCTAGGTTGACTTGAAGAAGTATTAGGAGAGCCCTAAGTACAGATCCCAGTCCGAATGGAATAAGAAGAACAAGAGAGAGTGACAGAGAGGTAGACAAGGAGCCGGGAAGCACACGGGTAGGTCCATCTCCTTCACCGAGATGATCGAGAAGAGTGTAAGAACTTTATTTAATATTACTTCATTCAATTAATTAAATATAACAAAAAAATGTTGATTGTATTGTTGTTTTGCAGCAAAATGATTTTTCAAAGAGGTTCTCGAAAAGCAAGTATTTGGAGGAGCTCCACAAGAATCAGAAAAGAGAGAAGATGGGCAGTATGTGGAGTTATAATCCTTAGACACCATCAAGAATGAAATATTAACTTGCTAATTTATTAATTTTGATGCCTTCATTATGAATCTATCCTTTGTTGCTAGTGTCTAGCTCTTATCTTAGAGCATAAATTTGAGGTATATGAAGAGACAAATTCTTAGATTCTCTTGATAAGTTTTCTGAATATGTGTTGAGATTTTCTCTCTACTATGTTGCTAAAAGTGGAAATTGTAAGAATTTGTTACAGCATGGAACTGAATCTATGACTATGACAACTAATTTCTAGAATATTTATATATTTCATCAATGTGAATGGTAGTAAAGAGTAATTCTAGTTTGTTGGAACTTCATATCAATTTCTAGTTTGTGAAAGAAGCTTATACTAATGATACATATTTTGAAACTATAATTTCCATGAGTTATATCATATTAATTTGACAATTCTGTTATTCTAACTTATTCATCTGCTTAAGCTAAAGTGATACAACAAGTTCGAATTTTTTATGTTTTGGAGGAATATTCATAAGTTGGGAAAACCTGTGACCCTATCTAGAGCTAACTAGTACTTCCTTTTGCCTTATCTATATTGTAATATTTTGGTTACTAGTTCAACTGATGAATAGTCCTTGTTTGTTTCTTGAACTCAATTTCATGATCTTGCATATGTGTAGCCTATCTAGAGAAGTTTCTTTGTGTTGTAGGTGTCTTCTCTTATCTATTTTTATGTTAATTTCATCGAATATTCTAGATTAACTAGAATAATCCTCAAATTTGCAAGATTGGGCTCTTTATTCTTCTAATTGCATATATTTGCTAAAAGGCTACCCTTTAGGACAACTTGCTCGATCATGCCACGGGAATAAAAGGAATTGGAAAGTATTCCAACTGTTGTGTATTTATTCTTTGAACTCAACTCAAAGTTGCAAAATTTTGGTTCAGAATAGTAGTTAAATGGCTACTGTGTGTTTTTCAAGATGTTATAGATGTATGTAGTAGTTAGTTTTACATTCTAAATTGGATTTATTTTCGACTTTGTAAGTTTTGTTTGATATTTTTGTAATATATAAATGTACTAAATACACGAATTTGATTATCATTTTGTAAAGAAGTTTTAGTAACTTTAGTTGGGTCGTGTTTCAGATATCTGGAAATAATAATTTTTTTAAAAGCGTAAAAATATTAGTAGAGGCTAAAAATTGCAGCAAATAATTTTTTTTAAAAAAATAGAAAATATTTTAACGGAGGTTTAAAATCGCCACAATGTAGAACAAAAACCGCCACAAAATTTAGCAACAGTATGCGCGACGGTTTTTGAAAAACCACCACTATCATTTAGCAACATCAAGAACTGCAAAGGTTTGAAAAACTGCCACAAATCATTTTGCGGAGATTGAAAACCACTACAAAACTAAAAAAAACACGCAACGTAGCCTTTTTTTTGTAGTGGTGCAAATTTCACAACATATGCTGAGACTGCTAGCAAGTCGGGAGAGCTGACGAGAAAACGGCTCCACCGACACCTAATCTACTAGCAGCTCCTCAGCCTCTGCCATCGCGTACACAGCCATATCAGTCACCCACTTCTCCCTCGACAGAGCAGACGGGCCTTCCCAAGGCTCCCACTACATCTACCCCTCCAACTACACAGCCGATCCCTCTTTCTGTGGATCCTGAAATTGGTCCTCCGGCTTGGAAGCCAACTGCCGGTGATACTAGGGAGTTATTACAGTTGAATATAAATCAATAAGTTCACTTTAATTCTTTATATACTTATCATTATTAAACTATGATATATACTAACATTATCTTTGTATAACATAATATATTCATCTTCGAGAACCGCCTCCGCTATCTCTGCTACCATTCAAGAGAAGTTCACATGGCCTTACCACAATTGGACTGAGGTCCCACTTGAGGTCCGAGATATGTGGTGGGGAGAATTTAAGGTAAATGAATACAACATTTTAGTTTTTTTTTTTTTTTTTACATTCCTTTATACTTATGTTTATTATACTTATATGATTTAACATCATATTCTAGTCTAATCTTTTGAATTTTTATTGAATGCAAAAAAGATGTGTATGGGACCCAGCATTACTCATCACCAAGATCAAGCAAGCATGAGAGTCCAAGGTCAACACCCGGTTGAGGATTTGCTGGGGGACACTCGGAAGGGGGGGAAAGGGAGAGGTGTAAGGGGCGAATAAGAGGCCTGTTGATTCAGGAGAGATTCCGGGTTGACTTGTTGAAGTATTGGGATAGCCCTAAATATAGAGCTCATTCCGAACATAATAAGAACATTACTGAGAGCCGCTAGAGGGGGGGTGGAGATGAAAGGGGTCCGGGCAACTGGGAAGTACACGAGTGAGTCCATCTCCTTCACCGAGACTATCGTGAAGATGATAAGAACTTTATTTAATATTACTTCATTCAAATAATTAAATATAACAAAAAAACACTAATTGTATTATTGTTTTGCAGCAAAATGATTTATCAGAGAGGTTCTCTGAGAGCAAGCATTTGGAGGAGCTCCACAAGCATCAGAAGGAGGAGAAAAAGGGGCAGTATGTGAATTTTATCTCCGCAGAAGTGTAATCCCACATTAAAATATTAGGAAATTAGGAAGGGAGGAGATACCTATAAATAGGTTCTCATAATTTAGGTATTTTATACTAATTTTCTAAAGTCACTAGTCAGGTAACTTTTGCAGCTAATTACGCTCAGCTTGGATTCAGTCGTGATACCTCTGAATCATCCCAACCCCTATCATGATATGGAGCAAGATGTTCACACGAATTCTCTGGAACTAGTGGTGGGTTGAACTCACCATTCATGCTTAGGCCTTCCAACGTGGGATAAAACTGAGTAAGCAATTCGGCTAGGTCATATATTAATAGCAGGAAGCTAGAACGATAAAAGAGAGAAATAAGAAAAAGACATAGTAGTTGGATAATTGCAGACACAACGATTTGTACTTTTATAGGTAGTTGTTAAATTATTAGTAATTGCAACACCAAAGATGCTTTTTGTTGGCTCTAGATTTCGTCCTGAACCAGGTAAATGAACAAATAGGTGGTCTTTCCGGAAATGTTAAACAAAAGTTTTCCCCTCGCATCTCGCCCACTTTTACTTTTTTGTTATTTCGTAATCCCCAGGGTATGATACCTTATAGCTTCACAGTTACAAGTCATTTTCTCATTACTTTGGGTCTCTCATTTTCCATTTTTATTGGCATTACTATAGTGGGATTTCAAAGAAATGGGCTTCATTTTTTAAACTTTTTATTACCCGCAGGAGTCCCACTGCCGTTAGCACCCTTTTTAGTACTCCTTGAGCTAATCCCTCAATGTATTGTTTCATAATACTTTAATACGTCAACTTCTATATTTAGGGATGCCTAGTTTTGTTACTGGAAATGCCTACTTTTCCAACTAGGAGTGCCTATGTTTATAACTAATGGGACCTTCAACTTTTCTGTTTTGTTTCTATATGTATGTGCTTTTTGTTGGAATGTTTGTAATTTTTATATTTCAACCTCATATTACCTTTAAATTAGCTGAAGATCATTCCATGATACTTTATATGTCGTTGAACTTCTATAGTTAAGGGTGCCTACTTTTATAACTGTAGTTACCTAGTTTTATAACTCGTGATGCTTACTTTTATAATTAGGGGTGCCTATGTTTACAACCAGTGGGACCTTCAACTTTTCTATTTTGTTTCTATATATAGGGGCTTTTTGTTGGATTTAATTTTTAGTTTTTATATGTTTTAAACCCTTATTTTTCTGTTGAATGTAGTTGTTATAAAAATCTGTAATAAAGTTTCGCTGATTGTAACTATTGTAACATCTGAGGAAGATGCATGCAGGTTGTATGATGATTATGCATTCAAATTAGGCTTTAATGTTTGTAAATGCAAACAAAAGTTTAAGGCAGGAAGTACTACGAAGTATTTGAAACAATTTTATTGTTACAAACAAGGGAAGAAGTGCAATAAAAGGAAGATGAAGAAGTGCCATTATGTGAATGATTCAGATAATGAACGGGCAGCTTTTAACATTAAAGATCCAATTGGAAGCCACACCAAAAGAGAACGTAATGTAAGAAAGAAGAGTATCACTATGATAAGGTACAATCAAGCAAAAGGGAAAAGGAAGAATGCTTTGATGTGTGCTTCAAGAACTAATAAGATTGTTCAATTGTGTATGAACAATGAAAATTGGGGAAGGTTGTGAATGCTCCAAGTAGTGAATGTTAGTTTGGTTTAGGAATATATAATTCTAGTGATGTAGAACCTTCAAGTACATCGTAGCAATGCATAAATTTTATTTAGATTTTATAATTTCATTACCTTAAGCCTGTGCATGATAAACTTTTTTTGTGTTTTTTGATGTTATAAGTGTCAAATATTTTTGGAAAGTGTTTTATGATAATTTAAAACTTGTCGTCTAATTTATGTAAGCGGGAGTGTCTTTTTTACAACTAAAGATGCCTATTTTCTAAACTAGTAGTGCCTATTTTTATAACTAAATAGGCGTTTCACTGTTCTATGTTGCGTAAGTGACATTTTTTTGTATATGTAGATGATTTTGTTGAGTTGTGTTATTGGATTTTATAGTCCCCCTTTGAGTTTTTATATGTGATGGATATTCCAATATGGTGGGAAGATGTTCCGCGATACTTTAACACAACATCAAACTTTTGTATTCATGGTTGCTTATTTTCTTGCCTACGAGTGCCTTATTTCATGCCTACGAGTGCCTATTTTCTTAACTGTTAGCGTCTTCACTATTCTGTATTGTTCAAGTGGAATTTTTTCTATATGTTGTTGACTTCATTGAGTTTTATCATTGGAATTTATGGTCATTTTTGTGTTTTTAGATGTAATATATGTTCCATATAGTTTGGAGTGGTTCGTGATAATTTAACTTGTAGTTTAATTTTTGTAAGCACGGATGTCTATTTTTACAAGTAAGAGTGCCTACTTTCTTGACTAAGAATGTCTATTTTTATAACAAGTATATCTTTCATTGTTATGTGCTAGCTGATTAAACATAAGCACAAGATCATATAATTACAAAACCTAAACATATCTTAATAATACAGAAATTGTAATTTTCATCAACAATGACAATATATCATTATAGGAAGAGTCTCCCCCTCTTTATTGTCAATTAATCTCTACACCACAAATACTAGTTAATACATTTTGAGTTTTGGCTTGGAGAAATTTTTTAAAAACTAAACCGATCCAAATAAGGTTCAAAACTAATTTTCTCCAAATCGAATTATTTGGTTTTCAACCGATTCAAAAAGAAAAACAAAAAACCCTGAAAATCTACATAAATGAAGATCAAAGCAGAACAATATTACATTTTCAACTAAACTCCTCCATAATCATATGCAATACTACCATTCATAGACATAATATGTCCTAACCATATGCAGTTTAATATGTCCTAACCATGAGTACCACAGCCATAAAAAATATCAAGTCAAGTGTTTAATAATAAGTCCTAACCAATAACCATACTTGTTCCAATCTAGAGACATTGACAATAGTTGATCCAAATAAATAAATTTAGAAGCATTTATAGTAGTTAATCTCTAATCTACTACAAAAATAATGACTACAGCTTACCACCACTTCGACATCCCTAGAACCTTGAGACTAGCACTGTCAAACAAGCCAAATCAGCCCAGACCAAACCAACCCACTTTAAGCTCGTACTTAAACGATCCAGTCTGATACAAACTTATTTTTTACAGGTTAAAATTATATAAATCCATAAACGTCATAGTCAGCCCAGCTGGCCACGGCTTTGAAAAAAACAAATTATCTCAACCAGCTTCTACAAAAATTATTGTCGCCGTCATGTTCTGTTCCTCCATTGCATCCGTCAAACCGTGATTCTTTTCACCCTTCAGCCACCTGAGAAAGAAAATTCGTTTGAAGGCTATTTCAATTTAGGGCCACATGGGTGAGCACTGAGCAAACCCAAGTACAAACACAGACCCAATCTCCTCCTCCTCCATCACCGACGAAGCTGTCTTAAACTCTCAAGCCCAATTCTGAATTGATATCTCCTCCCCTTCCATTGCCTAATCATGTAACCGGCGCTATAGCTAATTCCAATCTTCCTCAGAAATCACCCAAAATCCCTATTCGATCGCAAAAGATTAGGAAAGGAAACTCTCGTCCAATTCCAATTCCGCCGTGCCCTCTACCGCCAACGCAAACTCTTCATGGGGGGATTCATCAGATGATTCAGATGAAAAACTCATTCAAGTTCCGAATTCTGTCGCCGCTTCCCCCTCCCTTGTTCAGACATCAGTCGTCAATCCCTACAATCACCACCTCCGAGACCACAGCAACCCTCCCAAGTTGTCTCAACCAGCACCGAAAATTCGAGAGCGGAGAAGAGGAAGAAGAGAAGAAAGGGGGTGGAGCGGTGACGGTGTGGTGGCTGGTGGGTGAGGATCCAGAGAGTCAGAGAGTGAGGAGGATGAATGAGAAGAGAAGAGAGCCTAAACCCTAAAAAGCCAACCCGCAAACCGGACCACAAAAGTCCTCTTCGAAAACTATCCAAAACGGTCCTATACAAACTCATTTTTTACGGGACTAATTTTACAAATCCATATCCTCCATACCGCGGGTGGTCCGGGCCAGCCCGCAGGCCTGAGCCCGTTTTGATAATGATACTTGAGACCCCTGCAAGGAATTCAATAAGTTAGCCTTCAAAATACAATTCTTAATGGGAGAGGAATGTATGTTGCATTAATTGCAAATAGCAGCAGAAGACAATATCACAACTTCAGCAGAGGGTTATCAAACTCTAAATCCTCTGCCATTCTTGGTAAAGATCAGTGTATATAGTTACATAGATAAAAACACAATACCTTGAATCTTTCATCTTCAAAGTTCAAAGATCAAGAGTTGTTGATTCATTAACATCCTTCTCAAATTCTGAAAGGCAAAAAAAATGAATGAAATCAGAAATAAGTAAAGATTTCTGAAAAAGAAAAAACAAAAATATTATAAACATGAATAAACTATTGCCTTGATCCATCTTCTCAAGAAATTCAATATCTTCTTGAACTCTAACTGAATATTCTTTATTTCTTAACCAATCTCTAGCACACATGAGGCATTGCACCATTCTAGGAATCAATGAACTCCTAAATGTATCCAGAACTCAACCTCCTGTGCTGAAAGCTGATTCAGAAGCAACAATAGAAACGAGAACAGCAAATATGTCTCGTGCCATTTGAGAAACAATAGGAAACCTTTGAGCATTTAACCTCCACTACATCAAAATATCAAACTCATTTTCTACATCTTCACTCTCTTCTCCAAGAAACTTGTCCAATTCATTTCTCTTATGAATTCCTCCAACTTTTTTCTGCCTATTAAACTCACGCCTTTCACTATTGTCGAAGAACACTATTTCAATAATGGGACAACTGGATCTTGTATAAGATCACTCGAACATGAACTAGAAGTGATGCTTGCAGATGATGGCAATGGTGATGTATGACCATGAGACTCTTGAGGTGTTTAACTTCTTGTACTCTTCAAAAAGTGCATAAATCCCTTCTCTTACCTTGTCAACAAGATTGAGATTCCTTCGATACATTCGCTCAATCACCCACTTCACATACTCGAACTTAAACCGAGGATCAAGTATGACTGCATAAAACAAAATGAGATTCGTCTTTTCAGTATTTCCCTAATACTTGTCATACTTATCTCTCATTCTTTTTTCCAATTATTCTTAACTCAATATCACCGCTATGGGAGCTCATAAAAATAACCCAAAAACTTCACAAAACGTGAAATGTTATCACAATCATCCTCATCAGGCCCCCCACCATCATTATCACATGATAAATCAATTGTATAATATGGATCTTGTCCTGCAAATTTATCAAACGCATTACAGAGTACAAGTGCAGTAGATAACATCAAGTTGAGTTCCATCTTGTAGGAACATCCAAACACAACAATCTCTTACTCTCAATCTTTTCTTCAAGTTAGAGAAACATCGTTAGAACTAGCATTATCAACAGTAATTGCAAAGACCTTATCAATCCCCTAGGCAAGTAAACATTTCTCTGTACCTCTTCCAATAGCTTCCCCTTTATGACTATCTATTGGGCAAAAATTCAAAACCTTCTTATGCAATACCCAATTATCATCTATAAAACCTTCTCAATAAAACTAAATGGCAATTCATCAACAAATATCATATATGCACATCCCTTTCGAGTAGCATATTGACTAAATGTCCAATTCACAACAGAACCAACTTTATTACCCCCTCAGAAGAAGGAAGAATTTCTTGTTTTACCTTAGTTCCATTGGAAGGAGTGCTATATGGATATTTAATGCAGGTTTTCACGTGATTATTCAACGTACTCGTTACATTTGTGAATGAACTGGCAGCATACTCATGTTGGCAGTGGTTACAGTATGCCTTGATTTCTCCAGCATCATTTATGAACTTTGTGAAGTGATCCCATGCATCTGAACAAGGCTTCATTGGTTTCCTTCTGTTTAGGCCTTAACTAGAGTTAGAAGAATTAGATTCTTCAATCTTCTTTTGAGAATTATCTCCTGGATTTGACATCCTGTAAGGAGGAAAAAAAACATATTAATACAAATATACAGAAACTATGAATCATAATATTTAATATGCAGAACAATACAGTAGAAGCAAAACAAGAATACTGCATTATTCTAGTCTTAAAAAAAAATTAACAAGTTATTTAACAACTTCTCCTAACTCCTAAGAACAGTATTGTTATTAATTTCACTATTAAATTCTTCTAGAAATGTATTATTAATTCTTCTAGAGTACTATTCTTTATATGCTTTTAGTAATTGAGTTCTTAAATTATGAATTAAATTATTTAACAAATAAGTCCTAACTCCTATTCTTGTATTTTTCAATTGAAACAACAATTTTATTTAGCAAAAAAAAAAAGAAAAAAGCAGCAGAAACAACATTTTCATTCTACAGAAGAATAAATTTGCGATGATTGTAGATGTTTCAAGACAGAAAAGAATTACTTTTGGTTAGTATTTTTGAAATCCAAACTCTTCGATTAGTTAGGAATTGAAATTATATTTCTCTCTACCTGGAGATAATCGGAAACCACTTGAAAAAAAAATTGAAAATCTGAAATTTTAAAATTTTAATGTCCCTAAAAACTAAGAGTAGAAAAGGAAGGAAGCTACTAACCTTAAGCATGAAGAAGCTTGTGTCGTTGTTGCTGTCTGTTGCTGATGAATGAGATGCCTTCGCAACTCAAAGAAATGTCAGGTCGTGTCGTAGAAGAGGAGACGCCTTCCGGTGACGATGAGCATGGAATGGTGAAGGTACTCTACGACGCGACCGGCGGCTCGCAGCTCACGGGGTCGGTGACGTTGGGTAGGGAGGAGTTCTGGTGTGTGGGAGGGAGGGGTTTCCAGAGACAGAATCAAGAAACGAGAGTGGCAGGTGAAAGGCTGAGAGGTAAAAGATAACACCCTATTTAGTGCATTTAGGATTTATTTGCTTAGATACCCTTACGACTTTTTAGGTCTTACTGAGAAACCCAAATAATAAAAATTTATTGAAATTCAGTCCCAATATTTCGGTTTTCGGTTCGGTTTGGTTTGAAATTCTCTCAAACCGAACACCGAACCGAATTATTATTTGGAGATTCAACCCAAATTGAACCAAATTTTTTTTGGAAAAAAACCGAATCAAAAACCAAAATTTTGTTCGATCCAGTTCGATTTTTCGGTTTTCTTCCATCAACGCCCACCCCTAGATGCTACTGTCAATGGGAACCTGGGATATTTCTCCTTCATCTCTCTCATGAAAGCCATGCTTTCTTCTGTTTCTACAGTGTACTTAAGGGATGCGAATATATAGTTTTATCAATATATTTACCTTGCGGTTGGAGCTGCCAAGGCCTCGTTGTTAGCCGATAAATTATGTTAGGAGACATTTCAAATAGTTAGTGTAAGTAGGCATGCTTACTTTTATAATCGTGAGTGCCCATTTTTATACCTAGCAATGCCTACTTTTACAAATATGGGGGCCTATACATGCATGATGAGTTACTTTATGCATGGGTGCCTTTTTTTATAACTATGGATGCTCATTTTTACAACTAGAGTGCTTATGATATAAAAACATGAAAAATGGGTGGTTTTAAGTAGAGGTGTCTACTTTTATAACTGTGAGTGCCTACTTTTACAAGTATAGTGGCTATATTGTATAACATGCATATGAGTTACTTTATGCAGTGGTACCTTTTTTAATAACTATGGATGCTTATTTTTACAATTAGGGGTGCCTATTTGTCATAACCAAGAGTGCTTATGATATAAACATGTAAAATGGGTTACTATAAGTAGGGACGGAACCAGAACAATATGATTGGGGGGCTGGAGGAAAAAAAAAATTTTGCCAGAATTTCGTCTATAAAATGATGCATTCCATGTACAAAAGACACTCAAACAATTCCAAATTTACATATAATATAGCAAAAGAATAGGTAATCGTCCATTACCAATGAGGAGTAATCACCCATCACTCACGGGATAAACATTACAAATTCTAAATTTACATATAATATCGGGGAGAGAGAAGAAGAAAATTGAAATTTTTTCTATTGTTTCTGCTGGCGCAGCCGAGGTTTTTTTTATTTATAAATCAGTCCCTACATTTTGTGAGGGGGCTAAATTGAAAAAAAAAATTGGGTTAAATGTAAAAAATATAAAAATTTTTTTAAAAAAAAAAATTCCCGGGGGGGCTCAAGCCCACCCGAGCCCTTGACTAGATCCGTCCCTGACTATAAGCAGAGGTGCCTATTTTATAAATGTGAGTACCTATATTTAGTTCTATGCCCTTCTAACTCTTACAATTTCATTTTGAGACGGCCACTGGATGAGAATATCTTCACTTTCATTAGGCCTTTCCCAATAAAGAGTTTATAACTGTAAGTGTCTACTTTTACAACTATGGGTGCCTATGGTGTATAACATGCAAGTTTACTTTATGCAGTGGTGCCTTTTTTATGTAACCATTAATGCTCATTTACAAATAGAGGTGCCTATTGTTTATAAACAATGGTTCTTATGCTATAAAACATGCAAATGGGTGACTGTAAGTAGGGGTGCCTTTTTTTATAACTAGGAGTAATTACTTTTATTACTGTAAGTGCCTACTTTTAAAACTATGAGAACTTATGATGTATAACATGCAAGTATTCATTCTACTCACGTAATGGACAACAAATCACAAAAAACACTTATTATTACGTATAAGATCATAGAATATGAGTAGGAAAACATGTGAAATTCACAAATGCAAGAGTGTTTCACTGTTACAATATTGGGTGTCTCTTTATACAATTGGGGTGCCTCATTTTACAATGCAAGTGCCTCTTCCTGCAATTATGGGTGCTTATTATAAAAGGGGAATTTCAAAAGTTCTACCTGATGAAATAATTGTTTTTCCATCTGGGAGTGATTTATTTGTGAACAAAATACCATCAGATTCAGCAGTATAAGAAGATAGAATAGAAGTAGAGAATTAAAGACATGAGAAAAAAAGAAGAAGGAATAGTATGTTGTTTGAGCCTTTCATTGATGATGATTTTATGGCTAAAATACCATCAACATAAGATAGAACAAAAGCAAAAAAGGAAAAAAAACTGGGAAATAAGAAATGTACATAAATTAAAAAGGCAAAGATTAAAGGATTTATTATAACATAATAATTAATTAAAATAGGGCCCCTAAGTCAACAACCACTATGTTGTTATCTCTATACTCCACAACTTGGTATGAATGAGTTCAATGGAGACATTATAGTGTGAAAGTAGAAAATCAAGCATAAGCAGTCACTTTTTCACTCCACACACTTAATGGAGCATAAAACACAAAAAACATGGATCTCAAAGTTTCAAAACATGTAAATCACATAAATGCAATTCCAAACACAAATATATATGTAAATAAGAACCATGGGTGATCAGTTAAATAGAACATATACGATGGAAACTACTTAGGTGGAGTGTTTTTTTTTTTTTGGGTTGGAAACTATGTTTTTCAAGTTGATTTGAAGAGTTTTCCAAGTTGAAAACTACCTGTTAGCGCCGCTACTAGTTGAAGAACCTATTTTTTTAATGATTTTTTTTACTGTGAAAAAGAAGAAAATAGCGTAGAATCGAAACAAGGAACAAGGATTACTTAAGGAATCAAAAGAGATTGGTTGTTGATATGAGATTTTGGGGAAGAAATGCTTGAAATTCGGGAGAGTGAGGTCATGTCATGTGCATGAGGGTTTTTTGGGAGGGAAGAGGACTTTTGATCAGCACATGGGTTCAGTCTCCAGAGCGTGAGACTGGGTTTAATTTTTTGCCCCATTCCTGGGATTAATTGAAACTATGTAATTTGATATTTGAGCACACCATGCACACCTTGCATGGTGTGCTCCATGATATAACCAACCCCACTATTGCCCCCACTTAAAATAATATCCTTTGTCCATCTCTTCAGTATATACTTATCTTGAATGGCTTGAACATAGTGAAAATTGAAGCAACGCAAGCAATGAGAACAAATAACTCCAACTCCAGTGAACATCTTACACGTTCATAAAATGTTTAATGTGTTCTCATAATAGATAATTGTATGTCTAAAACCAGTTATATCTGGACACCAAACCGCGTCCACATGATTGCCATAATTGGATACCACAAGCCCTTCGCAATATTCTGAGAATTTCAAAAGCTAATTTTCAAATAAATTGTATGGCCCAATAGTATATACTCCATTGGCATGCTACAACAATTTCAACTCAGGGACCTTCATCTCAAAAAAAATCTTCAACATTCGTGATGCTCCTTCGTTAAGAAACTTCATCAAAAATTTGATAAAAATCGCACAATGTAGTTGTTTTTGAAAGCCTCCAGGAAATAGCATGGCTAGTTGTCTCGCTCATTTGAGATAATAGAACACCTCTGAAAAAGAAGTCCTTACTAAAATCTAGACACTACTTCTCTTTCAAATCCTACAACTTATTCAACCAATTTTCACTATGGCAACCAAAATTATCCATCAAACTGCAAAAGCAAAAATAAACATATCACTTGCATATAATAAATGAAGGAAACCATAGTTGTCAAAGTAGGTAATCCAGATATAAAAGTAGGCACTCTCAGTTATAAAATTAAACACACTTCTTAAAGATATTGGAACACGCAACAACATATCATGAAATACTTTTCAAAGACATCTGATAGTCAAAACACATAAAACTAGAATGAAAATTAACAACAAAGCTTGAAAAACTCATCTACATGTACAATAAATGACACTTGAATAGCACAGGACAGTGATATGCAGATTTTTTTCTACTATTAGCCCTTCTTTTTGAAAAGACCACTAAAGTGGTCACAAATTTTTTTATTCGTAATTTGGCCATAACGCACAATGGTTGTGCGTTCTTCATTGAGATAACGCATAATGGTTGTGCGTTATCACTTAATTCCAGTTTTTTCTTCCTTAATCTACCGATATGGCGGATAACGACACATAACTTTTGTGAGTTATCAGCCACATCAGTTTTTTAAAATTTTTTTTTGTTTATGTTGATTAGAATTTTGGAAAATTTGAAACATGAATAACTCTGCAATCGGATGTCCGTTTAATGCATATGACCACTCGTTTCAATGGTTCTCGTAAAGATAAACGCAATGGCATCACTAAAAAAGTGATCCGGATACATTTCGAGGCAAAAAAATGTCCCGTATAGTCGAAAACTTTGACGGGACATAACTTTGCGCTCGGACGTCCGATTAAGGCGATTCTTGTGGGCATTTTTCGTGTATTTTTTTGAGATCTACGCGTGGAAAATTGCCACTAGGCGGTTTCCATCGACATTTCTGCAAAAAAGTGCCAGTTTCGTTTTAATTTATGTTTTTGTAATTTTCTAATACTTTCTCTCTTATTAACTAAACAATAACGGCACCAATTTGAAAATTAAACAGAGAAGCAATCTTCTTTTTGCTCTAATTAAAAATTCAAATGAATGAAGTTGATAAATATTGGAATATGTAAATACTTTATTATTAAATAAAATCTCATGTACTTATTGTAATAATGTTTCATGTTGGTTTGTTGGTAAGTTTTTAAAATTATTTTTTATAAGGTCAAGGGTTCAAATCTCTTATAAGGCATTTTTTTTAAAAATAAATGGAAGGATAATGTCACAAATAATGCACAATGAAGATGTGTTATCATTAAAGATAATGCACAATCAACATGCGTTATGGCCAAAATAAGACCAAAAAAAATATTGTGGCCACTTTAGTGGCATTTTTAGAAAATATGGGCAATAGTAGAAAAAACATGATATGCATACATAGTTTTAAAATTAGATACTCTCAATTATAAAAGTAGACACTTCAAGCTATAAAGGTAGGCGCACCTACTTAAGAACATTGGAGCACACAACACCATATCATGAAACACTTCTCAAAGACATTTCACAGCCAAAGAACATAAAAATTAGCATAAACATCAACAATAAAGCTTGAAAAAAATCATCTACATAAACAAAAATGACATTTGAACAGCATAGACCAATGAAAGGCACACATAGTTGTAAAATATAGGCACTCTGTAGTTATAAAGATAGACCCTCCAATATATAAACGTAGGCAACCTACATACTAAATCACACATAACACGAGATTAAGAAAAAAAGGACATGTTCTTACATGAAACTTCAAAAGTGGTATAAATTACCTTTTTCAATGAAACTCACATTTAGAAACCATATTTATTTCATTCAATATATGGTTAAACTGGTTGACAAAGTCTTGTTTAGACCTTAACCCTATAATATGCTTCTTTGAATTTTTCCTGATAAGCTAAATACATAACTGATGTCGTGTCTTTGGGAAAACTAAACCAATAGTAGCGGACTGGTTGGTCATTAACGTAATCGAATGTTTACCTCCCATAGACTTTAGGAAAGTATTAAATAACCATATAAACAACTCTTTTTTTTTTTCGTTCTTCAAGAACCCACACCCAAACATAACATTCCTACTTTGATTATCCATTCGGACCGCAAATCATTTCATATTTGTTCATGCGATAAGTCGTATTGTGCACCAAACAAATCCCCAAAAATATCATAGTCACACTTCATCCGACCATCTCTACAAAAGACATAACACAATGAGGAATTACAATCAAGTTCAAAATCAAAATAGAAATCATCTTCGTATTCCTTCCTCCATCTAAATATCTGTATAAGAGCATCTGCATCCCCACCATCCAAATAATTCAATTTAACCGACCATAAGCTATTGTAAGCATCCCGTAACGTAAAGCTAAGAAATAGCGAATCTCCAAACTGTTTCTTCAAAACCTTTAGCCCAGCAGTAATAGAAACCCTACTATCATTCAGCTCCTAAGATGCCCGACGTGATTCTTTGTCACTTCCCTTTGGGAGCGCATAAAATGCCCCTGATTCGCAAGATAAAGTTCATGATTATGACTCATAATATGTTCGCTCACCGTCCCTCATTATTCAAACGAAACTCTATCATCGTTGTACAATTAGTAGGGATATCAACTTTAGAATAGCAATTCTCCACCTTCTCTTTATTGCATTTTTTTCTTTGTTTGTATCAATAAAACTGTTTCAAATATTTCGTAGTACTTCTTGCCTTAAACTTTTGTTTGCCCTTACAAACACTAAAGCCCAATCTGAATGCATAATCATTATACAAGTTGAATGTATCTTCCTCAGATATTACAACTATTCCAACTAACGAAACTTCATTAGAGATTTCCATAACAGCTACATTCAACAAAAAAAAAAAAAAAAGATTAAAACACATAAAAACTACAAAAATAGAAACAAAAACAGAAAAGCTTAAGGTCCCCTCCCTCAGTTGTAAACATAGGCACTCCAAGGAACCAAAGTAGGCATTCAAAGTTATAGAACAAGGTACTCTAAAGTATAAGAGTAGGCACACTAAATTACAGAAGTTAACGACTTATTAAGGAATCATCAAACAATCTCCAGCTATATTAAATGTAAGATGAGGTTGAAAACACAAAGACTACAAATTAAATCTAACAAAAATGACAAAATATACAAACAAAAAAGAAAAGTTAAAGGTCCTCCTGGTTGTAAACATAAGCACTCCCAGTTATAAAAGAAAGAAAAAAATGTTATAAAAGTAGGTACTTCACGTTTATAAAAATAGGCACAACTAACTACAGAAGTTCAAAAACATATTAAAGTATCATGAAACAATCCCAACTATATTAAAAGTAATATAAGGTTGAAAACATACGGAAAATTAACATTAAAAACAAAAAACAAGCATCGACATATAAAAACAAAACAAAAAGGTTGAAGTCTCATAGTTGTAAATATATACACTATTAGTTATAAAACTACACACTTTTAGTTATAAAACTAGGGGTGTATACCTACAACAACACAAAAAGTATGAAAATAACAAAAAAAAAAAAAGAAAAGAAAAGAAAACGCAATGTCTTTATGTGATACTTCTTTCCCCACGCAATCTGGAAGCATCAAAACACCATCATCACACTTAGAAAAGTTTAAAACACAACAATCTATATTGTCCATGCAAACAGAGTCTTCAGTTAATACAATAACATAATTTTTTTTACAATTCTCCATAGAAAAATGAATGACAGGCGATTAGAGAGGATGAGCGAAGAAGATAATGCAAATCCAAAAAAATTGCAGTGGTCGGACACGATTATCGAAGCTTGGGAGGTCACTTTGATCGTGATTAGAAGGGATAAACAGTTACATAAAAACTTCCTTTTTTGTACATAGAAACCGCACGTGAGGGAGGAAAAGTTTCAATAAGAATAAAAATCGGGGGCCAATAAATGCAATTCGGGAATCTATAAGGATAACTCGAAAAATTTTCAAAAAATTCATTTTTCCTTTCTCTCACTTTCTCTCTACATACTTTCTCTCTAACCTCTCTCTAGGACTACAAACTTCAATCTCAGATCTTGGAAGATCTGACCGTCCAAATTGAAAAAAAAGGTTAGTTCTTCAATCTATTCTCTTTTATTTACAATTTTATCGTTTTAGATCATTGAAATATCTGTTAAAAAAGGAAAACATCAATTTTTTTTTTTAAAAAAATCTGCCCGAAAATGGGCACTTTTGTCCGTTACCAGCGAAAGTGCCGGAGTTCTTTCGGCGCCAGTGACCGGAAGTACTCCGGCACTTTCGCTAGCGAAGTGCGAAAGTGCAGAAAAATTTTTTTTGAATGTTTTCGTCCGTTACCGGAGAAAATGCCAGAGTTCTTTCGGCGCCGGTGACCGGAAGTTCTTCGGCACTTTCGCCGGCGACGTGCGAAAGTGTATTTTTTCTAATAATTTTTTTTAATTTTTAATTTTTTTTTAAGTATTTAAATGTTTTAATTTTTTGTTCACCATAGTATATTTGATTTTTTAATTAATTTTGTATATGTAAAATGAATCCTTTTGAAGAATCTCTGCAAGAAAATATTGATTTTGAAGTAGGAAATCGAAATTTTTTTTCACATTTTTGGGCACACTTTCGCCCAAATTGAGACTTTTGCTCAATCTAGGCGAAAGTGTGAATTTTTTTTTTTTTTTTTTTTGTTTTTTTAGGTTTTCCTTTTTGTAATATTAACTTTTCATTATACATTAACAGGATGATGAAGATCCAAATACCTTTGAAGAATTTCTAGATCCGGAAGAATATATCGATCTTGGACATTTATTTACAACGGACCGAATATTTAGTTCGAAAGATGAGTTGGTGGAGTGGGCAAAATAGATTGCAATGAATGCGAAGACATTTTTAATCATAACTCGGTATTAGAGAGCCAGAACATTTGACCGTCGACCGTATGTCACATTGGCTTGCAAACGCGGAGGTTCAGTAAGAAAATATAAAAAATCAATAGTCGACAACGAGTAAGAAGAAATAACGACAAAAAACCGTGGACCATATGAGACGAAAAAATGTGGTTGTCCATTTAAGCTAAAGGGAGAGCAAATGGCAACAAGTCAAAATTGGCAATTGTTCGTACAAAACGGGAGGCACAACCATAAAATAGGTGTTTACAGTCACGGTCATGCTCAGTCTGCAAGACTTACGGAGGAGTAGTTGCAACAGACCGAGCAGTTCAGAAAGAGTCATGTTCCACCCGCAATATATTACGATTTTTCCGAAAACAAGACGTTGGTTGTGCAGTTAGGTAAGTTATAAGGGAATTATGAGATTATTTTTAATACTTTATTTAAATATTTTAGGGTTGTTTTTATTCCATTAGTAAATATAAAATTTTGATATATGTAGTTCTCAGAAAATTTACAATGTTGTTGCGAAGATTAAGAGGGACCGGATGCAGGGAAGAAATACGGTGGAGGAAGTTCTCCGCTTAAGTGCGGAAAGGGGCTACACCGTTTTCTATAGAAATGGTGAGGACAGCAACGTACTCAGTGATATTATCGTTGCACACCCGATATCGATTGCAATGATTAGAACGTGGCCATATGTGTTGATAATGGATACGACGTACAAAACGAACAAGTAAGTACTATAGTGGATTAATTGTATTATTAGATATTTTTATTAATTTATTCGCACAAACATTTAATTTTTTTTTTTGTAATTAGTTAATAATATTTTAAGTCCGTGAAAAATGATTTGTGAATGTTAATAATTAAATTTATCGGTTAATTTTTAAGGTACAACATGCCACTATTAGAATCTGTAGGGATGACTCCAACAGGCAATTCGTTGGGTTGATTCATATAAGAATGAGCTATGATTTACGGCACCGTATGCACGTGTTTGAGCAATTGTTCGGCTCAGTTGAACGTGTGGCAAAGTTGATAATGCAGACAAATTGAGAAGAGGGTTCGGCGCCACGGGAGTATTGGATGAATATACCTGCACCTTTATGTCATTGCTAACACATTCAATCTATGTGTTATATTTCTTGCACGGTCACAGTCAACCACTGTCTTGCCTCTTGTTTCTAATATGGATGGGCCTTCGGGAACAATATTCGTTGGACTCATAGAGGAATTGTAGCATTGTATACAAGTATTTATTATTGATAACTTTTTATTATTATTAATTGAATTATTGCAGACTGATATTTTATTAATTGTATATATTAATATTTTTTTCCAGTTGCAGTTGGTAGATGGATGCCCTTTGCCTCCATTACATGTGCAATGAAAATATCATCGAGATATGCGAGTTAGTGGATGGGTGACCCTATATCGTAATCGGATGGCAGATTGGGTTACGAGATACAGTGAAATGTATTCGCCGCAGAAACATTTTATGTAATAATGTTGCAATTTGTAATTTATAATGTATTTTTTTTAAAAGTATTAATAATATTTTATACAATTTGTCGTTCGGAGTTTTTTTTATTTTCATTTTTTATGAAATTATATTAATGACCCAAAACGTTATATTAATATATTAATATAATTTTATATTAATATAATTTTCATTTTTCATTAAATTATATTAATATAATTTTCATTTTTCATTAAATTATATTAATATGCAATAATGACCCAAAACATGCATGCATGAGGGAATAAAGATAATGAATATCACAAAAACTCAGTAATACACAACGAACAGAAATAAAAAAAGGAAATACACAAGAATAGAAATAAATATCTGGACACATAAAGATTTACTAAAGAGCTATATAATGCTTCCTTAGTAAATATCGAACCCTGCGTTGAAACTCATCACCGTCAATATCCTGTCTGTAAGACTCACGTGCAATCAAATCTAAGAGAGCCTTAGGTGGCATGGCGGAAGCTACCGGGACATTATAGCCACTGAGAATATTCCCGGGATTCTGAATCCTTAGGTGAGTGCGGGGGAGGTACCACAGTCCAAATAATCATCGGTACATGAACTCGCTGGAATGGCTAGAACACTAGGCCATGTCTTTGTCAGTAGGTGCGAAGGTGCCTCGAGTCAGAGTGCCTCCACGAACGTGTTCCTCAAGACATACATCCTGTTGCTTGGCGGTCGGCGTGCCTCCTGAGGCTGGATGGGGTGGGCGGACTCTTTCTTGTTCCTCCCCAAAAACCCTATCACCCTCAGAAACTCTATCTGCAGGCCCAGGTCCATAATGATCAAAAGATGAAACATCATACTCAGCATGAGAATACCCGTGTGTGCTGTAAGAAGAATCCTGACGGGCGGCTCCAAGTATCTGATAAAAAAACTCAACCCCTATATGCCTCGCTTGAGACTCATCGTACAATATAGGCTCCTGAAAGGCAGATCTATACAGTATGCGAGGTCGCACAATGGTAGGAGCCTATAGGTATGGATCATATACTGTGTCTGTGTGGTGTGAAGGTGGATGTGCAGATCCATATGGCTCATAGGGCACAGGTGTGTGCGATAGATGGGGATGAAGTGGAGGTCGAGATCTAAAAGGTATAATAGGTGGTTGGATAGAAGATCTGGCTTCACCTGTACCATGATGGAAACCAGGTGCAAGAGGAGTAGGAGTAACTGGGATGTCAGAAGTACTATGTCGCCCCCTCACACATCTAGACGAAGCTGTCACAGGGCGCCACTCAACTCGACCTGTCTTGTCCGTTACAGGACCAAGATCAGCATCTCCTCTACGGCCGCTAGGTCGAGCCATCTATTAGTTATTCAAACTCGTTAATACTTGTTTATCATATATTTCATTATTTACTTTATCGATTATTATTTCATCTTAAGAATAACAATGATTTCAAATTAAAATACAAATAGTTTAGCAATTACATTACGCATTTAAACCTAAACACATAATCATAAGCAAACAATCTTAAGCTAATTACATTACTCTAAGTGGACAGAATTAAATAACATTATCAGAGATATTTATTATTACTTTATTGTTCACTTTATCGATTCTTATTTTGTCTTAAGAATTATCGGTATCTATTATTTCCCGGGCTACTATTTCTTTCGTTCAATTATTATTCATCACTAATATTCTTCTTTAGTAATAGTTATTAATTTATAAATTATACAATCTTAGAATTATATCCTAAAACTAAGGCCAAGAATAACAATGATTTCAAATTAAAATACAAATAGTTTAGCAATTACATTACACATTTTCTTATTAAACCCATAATCATAAAACAAACAATTTTAAGTTAGTTACATTACTCTAAGTGGATAAAATTAAATAACATTATCAGAGATATTTATTATTACTTTATTGTTCACTTTATCGATTTTTTATCCTATTTCATTTCCATTATTTTTTTCATTTCATAATGTTCACAAATCCATAATCATATTAACAATTAAAAATTATCATATAAAATATGTTAAACAACTAGTTACACACATTCTACATATACAAAATTAATTAAAAATAAAATATACTATGGTGAACAAAAAATTAAAACATTTAAATACTTAAAAAATTAAAAAAATGCACTTTCGCACGTCGCCGGCGAAAGTGCCGGAGAACTTCCGGTCACCGGCGCCAAAAGAACTTCGGCACTATCGCCGGTAACTGACGAAAACGTTCAAAAAAATTTAAAAAAAATTTTTTTTTGCACTTTCGCCGGCAACGTTGCCGGCGAAAGTGCTGGAGTACTTCCGGTCACCGGTGCCGAAAGAAATTCGACACTTTCGCCAGTAACGGACGAAAGTGCTCATTTTCGGGCAGATTTTTTTTTAAAAAAATCGATTTTTTCCTTTTTTAACAGATATTTCAATGATCTAAAACGGTAAAATTGTAAATAAAAGAGAATAGATTGAAAAACTAACATTTTTTTCAATTTGGATAGTCGGATCTTACAAGATCTGAGATTGAAGTTTGTAGTCTTAGAGAGGTTAGAGAGAAAGTATGTAGAGAGAAAAAGGAAAATGAATCTTTTAAAATTTTTCAAATTATTCTTATAGATTCCCGAATTTCATTTATCAGTCCCATAAAAATCTTATTGATTAAAACTATATGGTTTCACAAATTTAGCACACCATGCAAGGAGTGCCTTGGACCCTGGTATAAATTTTCCATTAAATCCTACTAATTTCTCTCCCTCATAAACATTTGCCAGATGTGAGTATTGGAATCCTATAGGAAAACCCAAAAAGAAAAGTAAAGAAGGATCCCCGAAAGGAAAACAGAAGGGCCCTTTGCCGCAATTTATGAAGCACGTGGCACTCAATTTCCACTAGGTCCAAAGGGAAACTACGGCGACCAGTTGACTTGAAGCAGCTTCATTCCCAGCGACCAACTAACTGATGATTGCTTGCACCAACAATAATAAGCATTAAACTCTCCAATTTAGCATATAACTCAGTTCAGGTCTAACCTTCAAACTATATTGTGAAAATTGCGTAAAAGAGTGAAGTGCTATTTTTTTACCATATTATCTCTATCACTTTCATGTACTATTCTCATTTTAACAATATTTATCAAATAAAATATAAACTTAAAAAGAATTATTATAAAGAAAATGTAATCAAGAATACTACAAATAAATAGTATGAATGATCCTAAATGGGGTTTTCGGGGTCAAAGTCTTGCAAACTTAGGAGACGTTAAATTTTTAATTTTGAACAAGTCCAAGCTTAATTAAGCTATAATATTCATTTTCAAATAAAAAGAAATAAGTGAGAAATTAAAGGTGATGATAGAATAGGCAGAAATGAATTTCCTGATAAGAAATAGAAGGTAGGCGCTGACATCCTCTTCTTTTTTCTGTACCGTGTACCAACTACAGCAATAATAAAAGATTATAACAGCATTTCCTTTGTTTTTGTGTTCTATATATTGTCATACCTTCCTCCCCCTCCCCGCCCAAATTTGAAATTCAAGATAGTCCAAAATACATTAATGATGCCTTAAAAATTGAATCTGACTGAAATAGAAAATTATATCTCAATTAAACAAATAAATATAATAAGAAATTTTTATTTTTTATTTTCTTATTATCAATTTTACAGTTTTAAAATTAACTGAGTTATTTTCTTAGTAGTGAAAAGATAATCAGTATCATATCATGTGAGCTAAGTAATCCCACTTGGTAACTGACGTGTGAAAAGATTAGTATTCGTGTCATGGACAAAATTAAGAAAAAGGGTAATCTATTAGTGACGACACTAGACTCATTAGTGATAAAAAAGAAGAGATCCAAAATCAGATTCATTAGTGATGCGGAACAAATTTTGAAATTTCTTGGTCATACCCAACTAACTCTCCTCCCAATTCCTATTATGCTTTTTTTTTTTTCCTGGAAATTCCCATAATGCATCTTTCCTTCACTTCATGTGCCCCATCTTTGACTTCATTCCTGCTTTCATTATTATTAATAATAAGAGATTTTAATACACTTTCTAATTAAAAGAAAAAGTAATGTATTAAAAAGTGAATTAAAAAATATATAGTTAAAGTTCTTGAGTGTTACAAAATGTCTTACTAAGTGAATAAATATTCATTTTTAAGATACTATTTGTAATTGATTTAGCTTATTAAAATCGTCTAATATACCTTTAAAATACATTTGTAATATTGTTTAGAGTCGTGTACCTTCTAATGACTTATGAATTAATCGATTAGTTCGGATATCAGCTTATAAAAAATAAATACACTTCCTTTGCCACCTTGAATGAACATAAATTGTGATTAGATATCATTTCAAATATCAAATCTCATATTTAGAACTTACATTTCCTCTAAAAAAATCATTCATTTTAACAAAATCTAAAATTTTAAAATTCTTAAAATTAAATTGCATCCCAGTAGACTGTAATCTCAAATCCAATCTTACAAATTTCACAATGCATGCTTAACAACTAATACAACCACAACCACCACTGTGTATATTAACCATGATAAGCCAAGGCCTCGAAAACATGCTTAAAGTATGTTAAGAATCCCACCATAAGTAACTAAAGGAGGTTTAAACCTAAAGTGTCATCCTCATCCCATCCAAGTAACTGTATAAGAGAAGGCTTGCATATTTGCTGGAATAAAGTTTTGCAATATAATTAATTGGAGGCATTATTTTTACGGGTTTGAAATGGTCAGCAATTGGACCGTTTTACCCCATCTATACTTTCTGATGACCAAAGACCAGTCTTTGCAGAAATATCACTCACTTTCCTCGGTCAAATATTCCAATTTCTTCTAATTCCATTCAATCTCCTCCCTCTCCTTTTCCCTCAATTTCTCCATTTCATATAATAATACTACTACTTATAGCATATAATCCATTCACCATCTCCTCTCTATATTCATACGATTAAAAAGCCTTAAACTTCCTGCAGAGCAAGGCCAAATTCTCAGAATTCCCCGCCTCCTCCTTCAGGCAAATATATCACTTCTCCCGCTATCGTTCTGTCTGATATTTGTTTCTTTTTTTTCTTTCTGAAATCAAGTCTCTTTGCATAATTTTTCCCTTCTGCTTTTTGTATTCATATTTTCTACTATCATTTTGCATGCTCCAGAAGAAAAGCAACACAAACAAGCAAACGCTACTGCTTCGTCCCTCGCTTGAATGCTTGGAAGTTCTCACAAGCATTAGTACTCCCAGACGGACACTTTTTTAACTAGCTTCCTTCTCATTTGGCTTTTTCGGGATTCTAGATGGAGAGCTTAAATGAGATGGAGCTCAAGAATCTGATAAATGAGCTAATACTAGGGAAAGAGTTAGCCAAGCAGCTACAGATTCATCTTAATGCCCCAACTTCTTCACACGAAACTCGTGAACTGCTGGTTCATAGAATCATGAATTCATATGACAAGGCCTTATATTTGCTCAGAGCAAATGTCATTGTTACAGATACACACAGTGCCGGGATGATTGCAGGAAAGGCTGAATCTCCGCGATCCAGAAGCACAAGTCCACGCAGTGAAGATTCCGATCGTGAATTCCATAGGGATCAACAAGACCTCAGAGATACTCCTAGGAAGAGGTAAAAACTTGTAGACTTCATTTTTTGTTGCACTCAAAGAATCATGCTTTTATGTTCATATCCCTAGAATGTGCTGCAGAAATGCCGTGTCGAGCTGGACAAAGTTTGTTCAGGTTTCTCCTGGGACAGGACTAGAAGGACCTCTTGAAGATGGCTATAGCTGGAGGAAGTACGGACAAAAAGACATTCTTGGAGCCAAGTATCCAAGGTACAAATACTTCCACTCTGCCCTAATTTGATTCAGAATCCAAGGCGGTTCTCCAAAACTTCCTTTCCCTTGACTGTTCTGTCTCTAATTCCAGCCATGACCTCTCTTATGTATGCAGGGGTTATTATAGATGCACTCATCGACCTGTCCAAGGCTGTTTGGCAACAAAGCAAGTTCAGAGATCTGATGATGATCCAACCATTTTTCAAATAACATACCGCGGAAGGCACACATGTAGCCAGGGTTCTTCCGAAGTAAATCCGCCTCCATTGCTGCCAGAAAGGTCAGAACCAAGCTTAGGGGTGAATCAACAACAGAAAGTACTCTCCCAAGCACAACAAAGTCCACATGAATTACTCATGAGCTTCCAAACAGGCTTGAAAGTTATCACCGAGAACATTGACACTCACAATCAACCATTTTCTTCACTTAACTTCTCTTCAACATCAACCACTGATGCTGAAAGATATGCTTTCTTTCCTTCTATAATTGAGGGCAGCTCTACAATAAATCCATCCCCCTCGTTTGTGTCTCCTAATAACTCAGGATCAAGTTATTTCTCAGTTTCACCTTCAAATGTGAACAATTTTGTAGGAAACCTTAGCTCACATCCCTCAGAATCTGAACTCACTGATATAATCTCAGCAGCAACTTCAACTACAAATTCCCCAACCTTTGGATTACAGAACCCATATAATCAAATGGAATTTGAGCCAAACTTTACATTTGACAATCCAGGATTCTTTTCTTAATAGTCAATGTCAAACATTATCCAACTGAAAATTACCAGAAATTGAGATGATGAACATTCACTATGATAACGTGTAGCTAGTGACTGCAGATAGCAAAGAAAGCAAGATCATTGTTAACATATAAGTTTATAGAATTATCAGTGCGAACTTCCTTTTAATGGCAACTTCACAATTTGAGACTAGTTAGATAGGTTTAGTCATGAGGGTAACAATTTTGTCATTCTTTTGACCTATATCTTCACTGTTCCTCTGGAGCAGTTATTTGTCTGTCATCTGATTCTTTGTTTAAAGAACAGAATCGTTGTGCGAAGTTTTGAAATCACTATGTTACTTCAAAGTATAGAAAAATAATACTTAGTTCTCTAATGTCATTTGAAATCATGAGTTTATGTTAATTGTTTATCTGACTTCAAATTGAGATGCTCTTAATATAAATAAAATTCTTGCTAAAGATCAGCTCAATTTTATTCACTGTGACACAGCAGCAATGGACTATTTTGACGGATCAAACAACCAATTATCCAGAGTTTTTCTAGATTCAGAAAGAAAACATGAACAAGAACAAAATTGGAAAATAAGATTCACACTAGTTGTTTGTTTTCCCAAAATCCACTTGGAGAAAACAAAAGAAGCAACGAACACGAAGTCAATTCTGCAGAATGCTCTCCAGCCAAAAGTAAAACAGAGCTACTACCTATTTCGTTTCTCTATTCATGTGCTTCAATCTTCTCTAAGTTGTCAATAATGGAAGCCAAAATATTAGGGGTTCATGAAATTGTTTGCCTGTTACCAGTATATCATCTTAAAAAGTAAAAAACGATATTACAAACTAAATTGGCTAGAGATCAGTACAATGAAATAAATATCACATTCTCCATAAATTTAAGTAAGATGAGCAAATAAAAGGAGAAATCACAAAGAACGAACGTCGGTAACACAGAATTGCATAAGAAATTACTGGCAATTGAATCGGAGATAGAAAACTTACGCTAACAATATTCTCGCGGAATAACAGTACGTCGGCCGCAAACGACTGCACCGGAGGCATTTGCAACTGTTTGGTCTTGTTTTTACACAAAATCTGTCCAATAAATGGCCTGGGGTTGAGATTGTTTTGTTTTTGATATGAAACCGCACGAACGGCCATGTTTTTGGGACGGAAGTGGAAAAATGCCTCAGCTCTGGCAGCTGCATTCATATTTATATCTATGCTATCTGCACAACGTAAATGCGTTCATTCCACTCTTGCAAAACAAAGCCAAAGAAATTGAAAACGGCCTGTTGGGAAAGCTGTTTGCGGTCTATTCCTATATGGGCCTTCTCTATACAAATTAATTTTCCAACTTTCACACTCAATATAGTCACTGTAATAATATCATTCTTGAGCTTTTTACACTATATTTACAGCCTATTATGTTTCTTTTTTTTAATGCCCATTATGTTTCTTATGGTAATTCTTCAGTTCAATTTTTGAAAATTTTCAAAATTGTTAATAAAATATATATATTTTTAAAAAGAGTAAATTCTTGTTTTTACCCCTCCCTCAATGTCTTAAAAATAAAAAAAGGAACAGGTTATTATGCATGGTGTATCATAAGAAGAAGATGGAAAATTCTAAGTTTTTCATTTTCCAATTTAATTGAATTGTGCGGGAAAAAAAAAAAGTTTTAAAAGTGAAATATTAATTAAACTTCGTACGAAAGTCATCATTATCCTTTATTATTTTCATTTTTCTGTAAATTTGTTTTTTGTGTGTTGGTATGACGAAATCAAAATTGGGTAAAACAACGGCTCACGGCTGGCTGGCTTCGGGCGGATTGGATTCAGATTCTGGACAGTGGAATAACATCATCATAAATCATAGAAGAAGAAGAAAAAGAAGAAAAAGGCTTTGGAGCCAGCACCTGAATTGGTCCCCGTTTTGGATCTTTAACCACAACAAGCCTGCGGACGGCCCGAACATTATGAACCCTCGGCCCCTCATCATCATTATATTTTCGTGAACAATTTATTGTAAAATTTTTTTATAAATTGTTATGAACAATTTATTATTTTAACTTTATTTTATTTTAATTATAAATTATTTTACGTGTGATTATTTTTATCAAAATAACAAATATGGAATGCAATCCCGCTTAAAACTGACATGCATGTCAAAGTTGAAGGTAATTTTACATATCATTTTACAAACAAAACGAAGGATAATTTTATCACTTGACCCCCTTAATATTTTTAGCTCTTTGTGTTTTAAAGACTACTACTAGACCTCGTTAATCTATTTAAAACTGCAAAATTACTCTTTATTTTGCTTGTGAAATGGAAATTTACTCTCAACTAAAATGCACGTGAGTTTTAAATCGGATTCGGTTGCATAATTTCTATTTTAACAAAAATATTCATACATAAAAAGGTCATGGTTAGAAAAAAATAAAATAAAAATTTATACTTAATTATAAACCCAAAAATTGAAATTATTCATGGCTATTTTATAGGTAGCTAATTTTTCTTTTATAAAATTTATTTAAATTAAACTACATTTTATATGTATTAAAGTGTACTCTTAGGAATAATTAGACAAATTCTAGTTATACTACATATTAAAACTAGTAAATTAGAATTAGATACAATTTTTGGTAAGCTAGTAATTCTTTAGCACCCAAATTAAAGTTGGAACCACACTCATTTCCCTTTGATTTTACACAGAAAGAAAAAAAAACACTAGAATATTCAAATTTCATGTAGTTACTTTGTTTAACTTTGAATATTCATCTTGATATTAAGTAAAATGAATTATTCAAAAACAAAGAAAAGTTTGAATTCAATCTTTTGAAAAACATTCAATTTGATACCAAGCAAACAGAAAAAGAGAATTCTCTCGCCCTTAGTCTTTTACACTTAAATGAGAGATGTAAATTATGATAATTCAACATAAATGGTGAAACAAGTCCATATTTGGTAGTATACTATATATATACAATAGATAAATTCAAAAGTGGAATGAATTTGTATTATTGAATTGAATTTGATGATGCCATATCTGCAGCAGCTAGATGGATCTTTGGACCACCAAAAACCTGCATGTTGGTTAATTTTCTAGATGTGAGTCGAGTCTTCTTTGCCGCCGCGCGCAGTTCCTATATATTAACAAAAACCCTATCTTCGTTTCATATGTGCAGCTCACAACTCACGAGAAAAAGGCAAAACTTGGCCAGAAGATTTATGATCAGCATATATATATATATATATATATATAGAGAGAGAGAGAGAGAGAGAGAGAGAGAGAGAGAGAGAGAGTTTAGGTTAGGGCATGCTAGATCATGAATTACTGTGTATACATGTCCATCTTCTGCTGCTACGTCCTGCATCGCATATGCATGCATTAGCCCTACTTTCACAAGATTCTCGTCGTAATTAAATGGAACTCTAGCTCTCACTCTTGAGTCTCTTGCCAATTTTGTCTTAATAATAGTTTTAGTGTGGATTGAGGAAGCTCCGGACTTTGCAATACCAACCATCTTGATTAATTTAGCTTCTACGTAATAATATATATGTTCTTTTTCACTAAAAAAAGATTCATTACACTTATTTTGCAACAATTATTAATCACACCTAAGTATTAAGATTAAGAGAACAAAAAAATTTAGCAACGCTGAATAAATAAAGATTAATGAAAAGGTTAATGTGAAAATATCTCAAGTTACATGAATCCATACCACTAATAGAGTCACTGTTTTACTGTCAAATTACAAGTTAATCAAACCTGATCTGCGATTAATTAGTTACCCAAAAAAAAAAAAAAAAAAAAAAAAAGAACAGGGAATTAAACTGATCGCTAGCTAGCTAAGCTAGGAACTGCAGGATTAAACTATATATGGAGCAAAGAAAATGTAAAGACTGTAATCTACATGACTTCAATACTACTATATCTATGAATTAATTAAGGAAGAGCAATCAGGGGCGACTGACCGCGTCATCCATCTCCCTTTAATTAATTTATTGCAGCACCTTCCAATGATTTATCAAATCGGCCTGACCGGAGAGGGAGATCGGAGACAAATCAAGCGTTAGGGTTTGCGGATAATGCATAATCAGAAAAAATTTTATTACAGACTTGATCTATATATAAAAGTAGGGAGATAAACTCTTATAACTAAATAGTTGAAAGAATTATATCTCCACCCATAAATCAAGTCCATAAAAAAATTTTTGGCAAAATTAAAAATAATATATATAGGATAGGATACATTAGAGAAAGGTCTGCTGAATTAGGTGAGCGAGTTCGTCTGCGCTGAGTTGGCATTCGATTCCGATCTGATCATAAGAAAAAAAAAAAGCATAAATATGCACTACTCATTAGCTTCATCGGCCACAGTTATCATGATTATACATAGCAGAAGGCAGAAGGAAGCCAGAAATGGCAGTAAATATTAAATTCACTTTTACTACCTACTAGTATATAGCTTTCTTTTTCTCAGAAAAAAAAAAAAAAAGTATATAGCTTTCTTTCCTTTCCTGTAGAAAACATTTGTTTTACCTAATATGGTACGTACGTATCAAACTTATATATATAGATATGTATCACTCACACATTGTTAGTACATTTTCCCCAGAATGTCACATTTACTGCTTTACTGTGCTGGAAGGTGAAGATAACGAGAAATTCTTCTTACATGCTTGTCATATCCAATTTTATTACTCTCTCTCTCTCTCTAAACGAAAGAAAAACACATTCTAAAAAAACGCAGGATGATTTCTAACAAATGCCATCTCTAGTAAAAAAAAACAAAATTTTGGTTTATGCACAAGACTTCATATTTTAAAAATAAGATAATTTTTAAATTAAAATATTTTTTTTAATATTTTAATAAATAAGACAAGATGTGTATGTGTATGGTAGAAATAATAAAAAGTTAACAGAAGATGAAAAAGAATGTATATTGATAAGTGTAGGAAAAGTTATACTCTAATCATATCGATTCTTTAAAATGATTTGTATTTTTTATCAGAAGTAATATTTGTATTGTTTTTTACTAAAAAAATTGTAGTTATGATGTCATACTTTATATTTGCGGCCTGATTAAATTTGTTTAGTTTCAAAATATTAATAGTTTTAGTAAATTAAGAGTTATTTACTAAAATTTTCTCCGTTACAGACAATGTATAATATAAATTCTAATACTATATGTTTAAACATAATTAAGACAATTTAATTAGTCTATTCCATATTTAATTAAGAAAATTTAATTATTTTTTTACTAGTACTATCATATTGTAAGGCAACATGCAATAAGTTAAGAAGGAATGTGTATTTTCTTTCCTAAACAAATTAATTTTTGTCATAGATTAAAAAAAAATGATGGAAAAAAGAGGGTAGAAAAAGGTGGATGGTTAAAGGATGATGGAATAATATAAAGCATACCTTAATAGTGAAAGAATTAAGCATCTTTTCATCAATGGTGGTGATATTGACATGTAGGACTTCAAGGCATAGATCTTCAAGAGCAGAAATGATTTTAACAGCTTGACCCGGTATCCGTGGAGAAACCGTTTTCAATAGAACATTTGCACCGGAAAACTTTACTTCCACGTCAGCAATAGGGGATCTTGAATTAGCAACAAGCTCATTAACACTATCAACAACATTAGAGGAAGTGGAAGAATTAGAAGAAGAAGGCGGCGGAGAAGGTTCTAGATGATTAGCCGCCAAGTTTGTTGTCGGAGAAAGATAACCACCAACAGGTTGCTGCCCTAACCTAGGCTTGTAAGGACTGGTGGGCTGTGGGGTTCTTGGACTAATAGGTAGGTTAAATCTGGGACTTAATGGTGGTTTTCTAGGACTAAGTGGTGATGATCTTGGACTAGGTGAAATAATTCTTGGGCTTAAAACTTCACTGTAAACTTTCCTTTGTTTCTTGGCTTCAAGGGATTGTAATACTTGTTGTAACTCGTTGATGTAATCTACAACTCCACCAATTATTGAAGCTTGATCACCCTAAACACCACCAAACACATATTATTTTAATTAATTTACACACTATTACAAGAAACTAAACACGCATTTTTTTAATATATATGTTCTGTTCCAAAAACGGTTGTTGAAAAAGAAAATCATTTATACAAATTTGCTTATAAATATTTTTTTTTATTGTGAAAAATTCGTAGCTAACTTTATTTATTAGTAGATTTCACTAGTTTTTCTTGACATGCATGATTGATTATAAGTTTTGAACTAAAGATGCAAAATCAAAGGAACAACTCCTTCAGTATTTTTTATAAAAATCATTTGAAAATGCGTAATCAAAAGAACAATTACTCTAGTATTTGTAAAAATTATTTATAAATACTTATACTTTTTAGGTTTTTGGTGACATTTTTTATCTTCAAGTCAGCCAAATTTGATCAAACTTCTTTTATTTGAATTGAATTGTGGCCCTCTTTTAAAAGTTAAAGGTATGTTTCTTTTAGGTTTAAAAAGAAAACATCTATAATAAGGCTAATGAACTTGATATTGAAATGCAAGGAGTAAGAAATTATTAGAGTTGGAATATGGGGAACTTACTCGTTTGACATAAAAGCAAGGCATCAAAGAACGCAAGACAGTTAAGTGTTCATTCATTTGCTTCCTCCTATTTCTCTCCACAGTTATGTGTGACATTCTTTGCTGCCCATCTCCACTAGCTATTTCCTCGTGAGAAGAATTAGCTACTTCATTCACCTTCTGTCTCTTCCTTTTTCTTGAACTCTCAAGTTCATTTTCTGAATCTTGTAAAGCAGCACTCGAAGAAGTCGATTTCTGCAACACCAACTTCATACCCTTCTCTTCCTTTTTTGAGTTCAAACTACATCCTTCTTCTACTGCCGTGGTCAGATTAAAACCCGACACACTTTCAAGAGCTTCTAGAACACTAAAGATGTCTTCAGGAGAAGCTGAACCAGAACCAACCAGCCCGGTCTCATCCAATTCGAAAAAATCGGACAAACTTTCACTATCCATTTCTTCTTTGGTACTAAAGCAAAAAAAAAGGATGATAAAATCGGGTAAAGGGTGGTGATATTGGGGAAAGAGACTTAGATTTTATGGTTGTCAAGATCAAGAAAGGAGAGTAAAGGTGAAAGGGACTAAACTATCAACATCAGCTTTTGGTTATATGTAATATTTCATTATGGGCCTTTCTATGAAATGCATATTTGAAGTTAAATGTAAAGAAAGAGTAGGTTAAATGTATCTTCAAAAGAAAAAAAAATTGGGGAAAGGACAGCAGAAAGCAGAACTGAGGCAGCACTGCACTGACTCTCAAGGGAAGGAGAGAAATACAGCAGCAGCAGAGTGATGATGACTGAGGAGAAGGATTTTGAGAGCCGTTATAAGATATTGGAGCAAAAATGGTTTACTCTAACAAGAGGTGAAAAATATATATGGTTTGTGAGATGGGGTTTTTTAAGTGTAATAACTGGTGGCAGGGTTTTGTTGTTGTCGGCCGGGGGAGGGGAGGGGGTAGGGTTGGCCAGAAGGTGAACTGTGAAGGGAAAGGAGAAAATAATTAGCAAAATAATTAGAGCGATTGTTGAAAAATTTACTCTTTATAAGGTTTGACCAATATTTCTTTTTTGGGTGAGTTAAATTCAAATTAAAGTATTAAAGTCACCTCATCTATGTCTAGGAGATTTGAGCAATCCTCCATTCTTCTTGAGGTTTTCCTATCTAAGATATGTGACTATATTTTCTTGGTAACTTGTATTCAAAAGTCAACTAATCTGACAGGGATTGAAGGGTACAAGGTCCATAAACAATAACGCAAGGCAGACTGCTGTATTAAATCGTTCTTAAGTACTCCGAACTCAGGATATGTCACTTGGCATTTTAGGTATACGTACTTAAGTGAAGGAAATTACACCAGGTGAAAGTACGTTAGTACTGTGGAGATACCTAAGATGTATGACTTTATTTAATCCTAACTAATTTGGATTTGAATAATTGGAAATGAAGTGTGAAAGTTTGGAGACTAATAGAAAATGGCCTATTTAATTTATAAAATTAGGTATGAAATGTGATATCGAAGTTTGTTTTCTACTATTATATCTCCTAAAAAATTTAAGAAATTCAATAAAAAAAATTATCATTCGTAAAAAATTCACATGAGTCATACACGTATGGCAATCTGAAGGGTAAAATGAGTATTATAAAGCCATTCTCTCTACTTGAGGTGTAATTTTACGAAGGGGATCAGCTTTTATTTCTCCCAAATCAACCATCAGGCGCGTTTGTAATTTGGAGGAAATGAATTTATATTGTCTATTTTACCATTTAAGTTATCTCGCTTGATCAGCTCATGTGGTTCTTTACAGAACTTAAGTACTAGTTTGGTTTGCGGAGGGGGACGGGGAGGAAAAGGCGAGGGAGAGTGGCACTATTTATTTCCATGTGGGAAAGTATTATTATTTACTTCTAAATTGTTTGGTAGGGGTGGAAGGTAATTAGTAAATAACATTTACCTCCTTTTGTTTTGTTGGGGCGAAACTGGAAAATAAATGATTTTTATTATATATAATTTACTATTATATATATTACGCATAGATAGATATGGTCAGTTTTTTAAATAAAGCCACTAAAGTGGCTACAAATCTTTTTAACCTTATTTTGGTCATACGCACAATACACACTGTGTGCATTATCAATTAATTAGAAATCTCCACCATAATTATCCGATATGGTAGATAAAGCACATTCTGTGTGCGTTATTCTGGTTTATAATTCATCTACTATATGCGTTATCTGCCACATCATTTATTTTTTTTAAATTTTTTAAAAATTATAAATTTTTTTGCAAAACTTATAATTATTATTTTTTTAAAAAAGACAGTATTCTTTTATTCATGTTATTTGATGTATATTTTATGATAATAATTATACTATTTTAAAAATAAAATTTTATAAAAAAAATTATAACCAAACTCAAATTAAAAAAATAATTACGGCCTCTTTAGTGGATATTTTTAAAAAAATGGCCAAATATAGCAAAAAACCATACAATGTTAAATATACTGGGTATGCGTTTTGTTTAGGATATGTATAAAATAAACTAATTTGTAAGAGGATAAAATAAATGTTTTAATATCATTTACATCTCAAATTGTCGTAATTTGCTGACGTGGAGGGGGAGAGCTCTTCCTCCACATTTTTATTTTATCCACTTTTACGTTATAATCAAACAATATAAATAGGACATTAATTACGTCCCGAGTTACGTTCCTTCTTATTCTCCTCCCTGATTTCACCCCAACTAAGGCTAAATTCCTAACATTTTCATATTCATGGAAAGGTATTTTAGAAATTATAAGCTTACTTCTTTTAATTTTTTAGTAGTAGAAGAAGTTGGAGGTTACTTGTCTACAAGAAAAAAAAAAAATCAAGAGTTTAGTTAAACTTTCGGGTTTTAGTTCACTTAACGCTTCATTAATTTAAAGATAAGGTGAGTACACATACGCAAATTATACTTTGCACGTGAGTGCACCTCAAGGTGCACTCCGAGTGCTGAAACAATATTATCCCACTTAAGTTGGGAATTTAGGGTTCTCATTCACATGTGTCTCCCTCTTCAACGTCGTCTCCCTCCTCTCTTTCTTCTTTTTTTCTTTGTTCTTCATCTTCTTCCCGATATAATTCTTTAGAAATCTCTAATCAAACTACCACTGTCTTTATTTTTTTTTATTGTTCTATTGTTGATCGACCACGGTCTTTCTTCTTGTTAACTGGCTGATTCTTAATCGAGAAGAATCTAAAGAAATTGTTTTCGTAAGGGATGAGAAGAACATAAGGGTTGTAACAACTATTTTTTCATATTTTTTTGATATTGTTTATCTTATGTAGTGTATTGTGTCAGGTAAACCTATGGAAAATGATAGGAGAATTGTTATTGGAGAAGATGAGGAGGAAAATCTTTTCCTCTGTAATTGAGGTTTTTTTTGTAGTTAAAGTTACACTGGAATACCGGAGTTCTACATTTCAATTGCTAATGTTCCATAGAAATATAACTATAGTTCTGTAATTCAATTGTTAATGTTCATAATGGCAATAACAACTCTATTTTCTTATTATTTAATATTTTTTATTTTAATTCAGTGTATTGTGTAAGATAAATCTATAGATAATTATTGGAACATTGTTATTGGAGAAGATGACGAGGAAAAATTATTTTTTTCTTGCATAATTGATTTTTTTTTGTTTGCTAAAGTTTTATGTCAACTGAGTTTCATATTCAATTACTAATGTTCTATGAAAATATAACTGCAGTTTTATATTTCAAATGCTAATGTTTGATGGGAATATATAACTGTAGATCCATGATTACATAAAGTAACCGTCCATAAAATGTTAAATAATGAGTGAAAAAGTTTTACGTTACCAGTTCTACCTAACACATAATACATGAAACATCATTACAACAATCAAACCTAACAAAAAACTCATCTAAAACCCATATACGACTGATAGAACATGCAATATAATCTCATAGAACATTAACACATAATCAGTGGAACATTAAGGTTTTTTTTTGGGTTGGGCCCAGTTTTTATTATTGGGTACTACAGTGGCCAAAAAATTTTTTTTTCGACTCTGGCCATAACGCACAATGATTGTACTTTATCTATAATGATAACGCACAACCATTGTGTGTTATCAGTTAATTAGGCTTCCTCCACTAATCAGCCTTATGTGGCTGATAACGTATAATGAGTGTGCATTATGATTAGGCAATAAAGCATACTCGTTGTGCGTTATCAGCCACATAATTATTTTATTTTTTTAAATTTTTTAAATTTTTTAAAACTTTTTTGTTTTTAATGAAAATTTCTTTTGGAAAAACTTATAATTGTATAAAATTTTTTTAGTATTTTGTTTAATGAATTGTTTTTTTTAATGAAAATTTGTTTTGGGAAAACTTATAATTGTATAATTTTTTTAAAAAGACTGTATTTATTATATTTAACTTATTTTGTAATATTTATATCATTTTCTTGGAAAATATATTTACATTTTAACCATTTCATCGCAAGTTATTTGAAGAAGTAATACTAAAGAAATTGTAAAAATTTAGAGCAATGATGTAGTAATTAGAAGAAATTGAAAGAAAAATTTCATTAATATAAACATGTTTTATTACAACTATTTCAAGAAAATATCAAACTTATACATTGCTCGGTCCGGGGTTATTACAATTTTTCTTATTATGTCCCGGCATGCAACATCTACCACATCTTGGGGGAGAATCTGGATTTTTATAATCCATTTCTCCCTAAAATCGCTTGCCCTGTTTCCTACCCCGTTCATTTTTCATGTTTGGAGGATAGAATGTCAAATTAAACGGAACATCCCTCAAAAAATTCTCACTCAAGACCGGATGAAAATTCGCTTGGTAAGTTCTTCTGTACGTTTGTCGTGAATATATCTTCGGCACATAAGTATCTGTTCTTGACCCATTTTCTCTACACATTGCAAGAATATGAGAAGAAGGCAATATATACGTTTTCCATTTTCCGCAACTACATGATTTATTATTTAGCCGCAATGTATAGACGTTGTTGCCCGTACCAAAAACCCGGATTGGAGATCTGACAATGTATATTCCCTCTCGCGGATTGTAAGTTGTAACTTTGTGTTCTCTTGATTTCTTCTCAATCTGCAAGAACTTGTCAAAAATTCGAGTTGGAAATGGATGCACACAATTTTCAGCCTCTTCACGGTGTTGGTGAAAGTACTTAACCAGTTTGTTGAATATTAGTTCAACCAGGGCTTTTAAAGGTAGAACCCTAGCTTTCTTCAACACATTGTTAAGTGTTTCAGAAATGTTGGTTGTCATGATACCGTGTCTGTGACCGCCATCATGCAACAGTGTCCACTTCTCTGGGTCCAACTTCATCAAGTAAATGTAAGCATTAACATTTCTTTCTTGAATCTCTTTAATTACATGGTCAAATTTCCATTGTTTTGTTTCTGTTCCGGCCTGCCACATCAAGCTTTTTAGGTTTGTATTTTTAAAAGTCTTGTTGACATTTGCTCGAATATGGCGTAAGCAAAACCGGTGAACTGCAAATGGTGGTTGCCACAAAGGTTAACTTTGAATAGTAGAGAAATTACCTTTGTGGCGATCAGAAATGAGGCATACGTGGCGATCTTTGACTACGTATTCTCGCAAGTTTTTAAGGAACCAATTCCAACTCTCGAAGGATTCCTTATCAACAATTGCAAAAGCAAGTGGGAACAAGTGATTATTTGCATCCCACGTACTTGCAATTAAAGTACGCCCTTGTATAGTCTCCTTAAGTGTGTTCCATGCACAGAAATCACCGGCCGGCAATATGGAAATCCGTCAATACATGGCGAGAAACACCAGAAAACACATTTGAAAACATAATTAGGGGGACTGCTTGTTCTGTGATGCAAAAATTCGTATACAATCCAGGGGTTTATATCCTGTACAGCTTGTAAGTATTTAGGTAGAATATTGAAGGTTGTATCCCAAATACCAAAAACCCTCTCGATGGCAAATTTTTGAGCATACCATGCCCGCTTGTAAGTACAGCCAGTTTGAAACAATACCTGCACTTCTTCAATGATGTTTGAAAAAGGTATCTCAGGATAGCGGCAACTAGGTGTGATATAGACATTGATATAAATTTTGAAAACAAGTTTCTATGTTTGTTTTGTTCAATCTGTACAAGACATGTGTGTTCCTTGATAAATCTGGTTATTTCCCACCGATTGTACGTGGCTTTTTTTTTTTTTTATACGGATGTACCATGAACAGTAATTATCGTCACTGTGATGGTAACATCTTGCAGTCCATGTATCAATCTTAGTTTTCAAAACTCGGTACTCACGCCCCACACTGATAGAGTACTTCCGAACCGCACTTACTGTCTGCACTTTGTCAACGAATCGCATGCCTAACTGTATGTCAGTCATGGAGTCGTTCCAATCAAGTAATCGGACGGTACCAGATTCTACAATGTCATCTATAGGAGAACCCGAGCCCATATCTAGGAATGCTCCAGAATGTGTGTAGTCATACCTAGCTTTGCTGAACCATTGGCTACTCTCCCATTGTTGCACTATGTTTTCGGTGACCGGGTTGATAGGATTTTCAGGATTCAGGGGACGATGGAACTCTCCTTCCGGGTCATTGTCATCATCCGATTCAGATTGACTAGAAACGGCATCATCTCCGTCTGACTCGTCAACCTCATCGTCATCATTGTTTACGGTACTGTACAACATAGACGGTTAATCAGAAACCATCTGTGTTACGGCCGTAATATGTTCGAGCAAAGTTGTTGTATTTCTGTCATGTGTACTTTGAATATTTTGTTGTTAGATAGGCTCGAATTCAACAAGAATATGAATCCCTTCCTTCGATAGGTCAGCTGGAATAGTCCATAAATACCGCATTTCTTCATTATTGTTCATGCTATATAAATTAAAGTAAAACATACGATGCACCTCGTAGTATGAAGGCACCCTCATCGTCATTCGAACATTCCAGATATCGGGATCCATATCTCGGTATTTCAATATTTTCCATATCAGTTCTGTATGTGATATAATTCGGTTCGTTGGCAATGTCCAACTTTTTCGAACTGTTCCAACAAAATAGGGACTGTATGCATCCCTTGCAATTTCAGAATCTCAAAATAGCATTACTCTAACAGGGTTGATTGCTTCTATTTTAAAATATTCAACTGTAAGTGTTTAGGGAGGATGAAATGTGAAGATGTTAGGAACTTCGGGAATTGAAAAAAAATGAGTGGATTGTTAAGGGTGTTTTGAAGATGTAGAGAATAATGAATGAATGTTTGTATTTATAGACTTTCAATATCACTGAAGGTAGAGAGTAAGTTGTTATGGGATGAGGGAAAAATAATTGGTGGGATGAATTATTGTTCTTCCATCAGCTGGGTTCACAGGAAGCATGAAATTATTGTCCTTTGAATTACTGTTGAAGATGAAATCATTGTCCTTGGAAGCTCTTTTGGATGAAATTATTGTCCTTTGAAGAGTTGGGTTGATGAATTATTGAAGATAATGCACAGTGGTTGTGCGTCATCTCCATGGATAACGCACATCCGTTGTGCGTTATCCTTGAAGATAACGCATGATGGTAGTGCTTATCTTCAAGATAACGAACAATGGTTATGCGTTATCTGCAGGATTTTTTTTTTGAACAAAGGTTTTTCTCTACACGTTTACCCTTTTTTTTTCCATCAAACTTTTTCCTTTAACACATTTACCCCTTTTTTATTATTTTTAAAATTTTTTTTTCCACAAAACTTTTTTCTTTTACACACTTACCCCTTTTTTTTTCCTTTTTTCAAACTAATTAAAACATTTGTTAAAATTCTTACTAGTAATTCTTTCCCCTATTCTATTTTCCTTTTTTTAGGCCACATTAAACTTTTGTTTTAGGGTTTTTCAAATCAAATTAAAAATGCTATGTTTATACCGGAGAATTTGAAATTTTGGACTTTTACCTATAGTAAAATAAGAATATAATGAAGATACCTAAACCAAACAAATCAATAATATAAACATCGGCTGAATACTTTATAATTTATTTTAAATTACATATAACTGTAAATAAAAACTAGAAAATAATAATTACAACTAAGGTCAGTCGGATGGTGTGAACCGCACAGTCTTCTTACCAACACGATGCCCGAAGCTGAAATGCTGAACACCGTCCATGTCCTCCTCCCGCTCCTCTTCGTCAGACGAAGATGCTTGCGATGTAGGCTGATGCGACGTAGATGAACCGGATGTGCTCGAAGGAGGGGGTGCTCGGAACCTGGAAAACCCGTAGGATGTAGAATGTGGTGATTGAAACGAGGCAAATCCTAAACCGGGCATGGGAGGCAAATGCGACGTCTCGGATCCACTGGGAAGTGACTGGGAAGCTGACGTCAAACCCAAATAAAAAGAAGGCATATCTAAGTTCGGGCTGTCAAATGGGTTGACAGTCGGTTGACCACTACCAGATCCCCCACCCCTCTCAACCACTACATGGCCGGGTCGACATATTCGTGCCTTTCTGGAGCAGGAGGTACAGGAGGGCGTCCACCTCCTGTTCCGCACCCAGGATGTCTCCGAGCACCCCTCTTAACTCCACGAGCACCTCGGTCCGGTACGTGCTCCTGGGGACGACGTCGCGACGGCTGCACATGGAACGTCTGCTGGATATCGTGCAGCGAAGGAGTGCATCCCAAAGTACCGCCGATAGAAACCATACACCTCCGGATAAACATCTGTACTTTCTTCATAACCACGACCATCGGTGAATGAGATGAAGTTGGCTCCCGAATCACCACTGAAGCCATATCATCCACCTCCTGCAATATACAAGTCTAAAAAACAAAAATCAACATAAATAAATAAATTAAAACATTAGAAATCAACATAAATAACTGAAATACGTAAGAAAACCCTTTTAAAAATTATATATTTATTTGGAGAACTTACCATCATCCGTCTGTCCACACCGGCAGGCTGATATCCATGCACACGGGTATCACAGTTAGCTGGATTGTCGATGTAAACCCGTGTGATACCCCTATACCATCTGATGCACTCATCGCTGGGGTAAGACAACGCCTCGGCAACTACAGTAGGACCATCCCTAACACGAAGTCGCCACTGGTACCAGGCATTGAGATGAATAGCATGCTGTGTCCCCCAGTATGTGTTATCATTCCCTCTCAGCTGGATCCGGTACAGGTCCAAACGAGTATCAACTGCAATTGGAACCATCTGAGCCAATGCGAACTGGCGCATCATACGCTCGGGATAGTGGTACTCCACTATCTCGTAATAGATGAGCGGGACCTCTGCCCGCCACAACTCATATGGAACCAGCGGATGGTCATAATAAGGGAGCCATATAAACTGTCATGTCAAAATTCAAAATCAATAAATATGTAAGTACATAAAAAAAACTCAATTAATTACAAATAATACAAGCTATTGTAAAGCGAACCTGATCAGATGGCATAAAATCTAACTGGTCTCTGTACGTAACCAGAGTGTGCGTAGGCAGCTAGCTACAGTCAAATGATGTGCACCATATTGCGTCAAGAGGGTCGGCCTGAATTTCCGTCATCAGTTGAGACCGCAATGCAGGTATATGCGACTACGTCCAAATCTGAACTAAGACTAAGGGCCCCCCAATCTGTCGTGCACCTCCTAAAGCTGCTGTACACAATTGCCTATACAAAAACCCAAGAACGCAGCTACCCGAGTTATATGTCCTAATAGCATCAAAATCCTCTAATAAACTGAGGTAGCGCACATGAACCAAATTTCCAGAGAAGTCGGGAAGCATGTGTCCGCCAATGAGTAAGAAAATAAATCCACTAGCGCGCAGAATTAGATCATCATCGGTCTCTGAATTGGTGAACATTCTCAGGATCCATGCTTCTAATGGTTTCTTCTTCACCTTGTATCCGGAAACGTGGCTGAGAGACAACCGCACACCTAGTAGTCTCTCGATAAGATCTATCTAGTACTGTTTCGGGTTTACACTCCAGCTAGGGCCGGTAACGGCCATATTGTCAATCCCTAAACCCCACAGTACTTGTACATCCTGCAGTGTTATTGACACTTCACCACACGTCAAGTGAAATATGTGAGTCTCCGGTCTCCACCGCTTTACCAATGATGTAATAAGTGCGTGGTCCAACCCAATGTAACCACACCTAAAGACTCCCCCTAACCCAGTTCTGTCAATAATCTCAACCAATCTACGGGGACCCGTACTGTAGCAGTGGAATAGGTTCCGCCCAAAACACCTACACTGAAGATCAGTATAACACGTCTCTTGATCCCCGCTTCAAATCAAATCGGATCTGTGCTCTTGTTGTCTGGATAAGACATCAGGGACAATGGGTCTCGGACGCACGTGTGCTGGCACTTCTTCCATCTACATTAATTATATTTACAGATATTGTCAATATCTATATGTTAAAATTAAAAATTTTTAAACATATTCTAATTCCAAACTCTTTAAGGTGTGTTCTTTATGATACATTGCATTTTAGGGTTTTAGGTTTGAATGATTTTTAGCATATCAAATTAAGTGTTTTTAGGGTTTTCAGAGTTTTTAATGTTTTATAATTTATAGTTAATCATCAAGAATATTAAGATTTAACTGTTATTACGTTTAACGGTTATAAAATTTATAGTTTTACAGTTTAATGTTTCCAAATATTATTTTTTAGTGTTATGTACTTTACATGTTTTATCGAATAAATGTTTAAAATATTCAGATTTTCGTTTTTTAATGGTTTGCTGTTAAAAAGTTTACATTTCATTGTATATTGTCTAAAATATTAAGATTGTAATGCAAGAGGGATTACTGTTACAACGTTGACAATTTCACGGTCTAATTTTCGAAATAGCAATTTTAAGGTTCTTCGTGTTTATTACGGTTTACTGTAACAGAATTTCTACTCTTATTTTTTAATGTTTCAAAAATCAATTTTAAGGATTTTTAAAGTTTTCATAATGTACCCTGTAGAATTTTAATATTATGATTTTGGTTTTTTAAGGTTTACTGTTAAAAAGTTTATAGTTTTACGGTTTATTGTTTGATGTAAATTTTTTGATTTTGATAATAGATCTTTACTTTTGCTTGTATTTACAGTTTAGAACTTTTAAGTCTTTTAAGGTTACTTATAGTATATTTTTTATTTTAATAATAGATCTTTAAGTTTTGTGTTATTTAAATTTTAGAATTTTTAAGTTACAACAAAAATTTTTCACATTTTCTACTGTTTACAAAAAAAAAAAAAAAAGTTAAAAATATCGAATTACAGGTTCCCATATTTTCTACTCAATAATTTTTACGAAATATGCAAAATAATTATCTAAATAATTAAAAAAATTTCTAATAATCATAAAGTAAGGTAAGAAATTAAACATAATTATCCAAATAAATTCATGAAAATAATATATCACCCTAATATCACTTTTTAAATTCAAAAACAATTATATACATAAAATTATCAAATTTGTACAAATTTATTAATAACAACTATTTTAAGCATAAATCCAAAACCCAATTCCAAAAAAAATAAATTAATTCAAATTAACAAATAAAATTCATAAAAAAGATTAACAAACAACAAATAACGAAATAATTAAACTTAATAAATAATATACCAACAAAATTTTAAATAACTAAAAACTTACCGAAAATTTAAAATGCAGTTCTAGTTTACTGTTTTACACTCCAAATCTTTAATAACCTTCGTAGTCCAAAGAAAGTCTCGAAGATTAACTAATTTTTAACTGTAAATTTCAAAATAAAATACACATTTATTAGAAGAAGAGAAGTCAAAGCATAATAATAAGAAGTAAAAAAATAAAAGGAAGAGTAAAATAACTTACCTAGTAGTTGGTGGAGGCGGCTGCAAAAAAATTTCTAATGGAGAAGGCTGAAAAAAGGAAGAAGAATGAAGGTGGAAAGAGAGAGAAGAGGTTGCTGGAAAAAATATAGTAAGAAGAAATAAGGGGGGAAGAATAAATAGGCTGAAAAAATAAAAGGGGAGGAAGGGGGTGGCGGCTGCGGCTGCTAGGGTTTTTTTATAAGGTGATAACGCACAGTCACTGTGCATTATCAAGCTTAATAACGCATAATGGTTGTGCGTTATTAAGCTTGACAACGCACAGTCATTGTGCTTTATCACCAGGTCAATGCCAGATATAGTCCACGTCAGTTTTTTATGCAATTAGTGCAGCTGAACGCGGCTTAAGCAGCGTGATTAGGGATAACGCACAACGATTGTGCGTTATCATCTGGGATAATGCACAATCGCTGTGCGTTATGGCCAGATTCGGAAAAAAAATAATTTGGGACCACTTTAGTACCCAATAATTATAATTGGGCCCAACCCAAAAAAAACCGAACATTAATAGTATTTCTATAGAACACTAACACAAACTCATGGAACATGCATTATATTCTTGTGTAACATTTACACATGAACTATTGAACATCAATACCATTTCTATCAGTAATAAAGAACATGGAAACATTAATTATTTTTTTAATGAAACTTCATTACAACAAAACATTATATTCTCATAAAATATTAACACATGCCTCATGGTATATGCACCCATGAAATATTAATCCATAAACGATGGAACACTATTCCCAGGAAAAAAAAAACCATGGAACATTATTCTTAGAAAAAAAAAACCATGGAACATTATTCCCAAAAGAATATATATATATATAACGTCCTTTTTTTTTTTAAACCAAGATCAATTCTTCTTGCAGAGTCAAAAATAATATTCTGGTGAGAATATAATGCATATTTCATACAAAATATTGAAATCAAGAAAGAAAAATTAGGAAAAACTCACATAATATGTATATTATTTTCATAAAAATATTAATACATGACTTGTAAAATTATCTCACACGCGTATGCTTAACTTATTTTTATTCGCTTTTTTACTGTGCGTAATCCTCGGTGTATGATTTATAACGTCCCTTGTACATATATGGATACTAAACCGGTTATACCGTTATGAGAAGATCATTGAAAATCCTTTGGTATATGGATCCTCGTGATAGTAGTTTGTGACCATGGGAGTGCAGAAAATTCGAATAAAAAGTTAATGATGATCTAAAAAATCCTTTTTACTTGGAACAACTATTGGGTGATTCTGAATATAATGGGAAAAAAAAAAGTGTCTTAAACTGCAACCTTAGATGAGGTGAAACATGTCATGAAACCCATAAATAATGGCTTTTAATAGGCTTAATTGATGAAGAGAGCATAAAAAGATGACAAAAAAGGAGGAGTCTCAAATATTACATTTATAGGGGGAAGGGAGGGGAGGGGCTTGAATGCCCTTATAGTGTATTAACTAACTCTCTCTGAGATGGGAGTATATTATGTTAGGAGTAGAATTCATTCCCTTGGAATAAAAAATGAACTTTAAAGAAGTGTTTAAATGGGCTGTGCAAGTTCTCTGGGTTGGTATTTATTGTCCAAATTTTGGTGAATTCAAGAAGCCCGCCGGCCCCCGAGCTTGGTTATTTTTTTTTTTTTGGCAGTAATGGAGATCATTTGGTTACCATTAGTAATACTCATGTGAACACAGAAAACTAATGGCTTCCTCATTAGCATATAATAAAGGCACACAGAATCTAGGACCTCATCTCGAAAGGTAAAAAAATTCGAATCCTCTTCACAGGAGTGCAAAATGCCCGAGATCAAGTGTTAGTTAGAGTGAGAATAAAATTCTACATCCACTTTATGATAAGTTGAGTATAAACTAGTCAAATTAGTATATTCTAAATAGCGACGGAATCCACTCATACAACTTTTGAGAGAACCATCTACCCTAAATGTTGCAAATTAATTTTAAAAAGACACGCATAATCCAATAATACAATTTTAGTCAAGATGGTCTATCCCTATATTTATAGGGCGTCTCTCATATCTATCTAAAAAACACACACAAAATCCACTACAACAACTTTTAGTATCATCTCTACTACACTTCCTTCTACAGTAATTTATTTATTTATTTTTGAATTTATGTTTAAATTAAAATTTATTAATAAAATTATTACAGATGAATATTGTTTCATGAAAAAGGAAAAAAATTACAGATGAATATTGCAGACAAGGTGTATTAAGAAAGTATGTTGATTTGATGAAGAAACGTGGAAATTTTGAAATTAAGAATGATTGGTGGTGCTGCTGTATATTTTGAAATTACAATGTGTGTCATGCAAATGCATGACGATGGCTGGCGGCCCCCGACAATTTCAAATGCAAAACGACAAAGTTTAAAGTGTGCGTTTATTATTGAAGGGGAGAGAGAGAGAGAGAGAGAGAGAGAGAGAGAGAGAGAGAAGTAAATAAGGAAGACGAAGGTTGATGAAGGAGATGAGGATGGATGGATATGGGGGGGTTCGTATAGAATGAAGAAAGAGAGAAGAGCAAAGCCTCTTCCTGCAACTTGTCTGTAACTACTAGTATAATACTAATTTCAACTTCATCCAGGGAAGGGAGGGGGCGGGCAGGCCTTCAAAATTCAATGCGCAGACACGGCATCTCCGTGCCTCCTATGATTTTCCTATTTAATTTTCCCAATCAACTTGTAATAGAAACATATCAATGGTAGTAGCAGTAATATGTATATATGAATTTACACTAGGCACTTTCTCTCTCACACACTAGACGGATTTTTTCTGATCAGTGAGGAGAGAGAGAGAGAGTGAGTGAGTATCGTGGCAGAGTGTGTTCTCAGAAAAGAGCAAAGGGAGTAATTGCAGCAGGAGGCAGGGTCAGCATAATATTATATGGGAGTGCGTTTTTCTCAAGAGGACTCTCTTGGCTTGGGGGATGATTTTATTTTATCATATGGCTGGCTGGCTTGCTCTATTAGTACTTTCATATGAATCCAAAATTTTCCTATGACCTTTCGTTTTTCTTGCATTTACCATTTCAACAACTCTCTCTCTCTCTCTCTCTCTCTCTCTCTCTCTCTCTCTCTCTCTCTCTCTCTCTCTCTCTCTCTCTCTCTCCCTCATCAATTACAAACAATACAAATATGCAAAGTGTGTATAAAATGCAAATGAAAATCTTCTGTAACTGTTTCTACAACAACTAATCACATTTTTAATGACTGTAATCTTGCGAGAATTATTATACACACTAATCTTGTATATATATGTATATACAGACCATACACAAAAGTCTAAACGGAAGCCTGTACGTACACAGAAAACAACTTTTTAAATTATATCATACTTATAATAATACCCATCTGAATCAAGTAGAACCACAAGAAAAGTAAACCTCTTCAACAAGACACAACTACGTTCCCTGAATTTGAACTTATTAAACTATAAGACAATTTAACCATCTCATCTACATTCTTGTGGTGTTCATCTTTTGGTTTTACACGCAAGCATAAGAGCATTTACATAAGCAAAACCATAATCCAATGTCAAATTTCAATCTTTCATCACAAATAATTTTAACTTATAAAATCTCAAAATCAAACTCTATCTAAATATTCATTGCCATCTAGAGAAAAAACACGCAACTAGGCCTAAGCCTTGCTTTCTTCCTGTGGTGCATTTTTATCCAACCGCTGGATAAAAGGCATCACATTATACAGAAGTCAGTTTAGTGGCACCTTATGCTTCCCCTAACTAACAACATTACATGCATGTACTATACGAATCCAAAGCATCCGCCCTTCCCACAGTAAGATATCTGCCCTCTTATAATTAAAGCCTCTAACCCCATCAAAACTAAACCCTAAAAATGCAGTATACCATCCATATGCTACACACTAGTGCTCTGAAATAATCTGAACAAAGTAATGAATGGGAATGTGGGACAAAATTTGAAAACAATGATGAAGTAAATAAGGCGGGGTCCTCCTAACTTCATTCATTTCAATCTGAAACACCATTAAATTCGAGAGCCACGAAAAGTATGAGTATTTTAACAATCCTGCAGAGAAGCAATAAACATTGAACAATTTTTAACCCTTCTTAGGATTTACATGCAAGTACCCTTTTTTACCAACAGTAGTAAAACATTTCAACGTTGGCAAAATCTTTCTGAAATTCCGGGAGTTACTGGGGATGAAAAGAGGTTATTCACATAAGGGGTATCACTCTCTCTTTCTGTCACCATTTTTTATTTCTTGGTTGAAAGGGACCCTACGTTATTGATTGTGAAATAGATTTCTATGTCCCATTTTGATGGCAGGTCACCTTCATAACCTATAACGGTTGGGGGGGTGGCTGGTTCAGCCCCCTTTTCCCTCACAATCTTATATAGTGGTATTTTTATTGACATTTATGCATTTACAATCCTCTGTAAAATCCTCAACATGTCCTGTAATATTTAGAATTTATCTTTTATTTAATAGAATTTATTAATGAAAACACTATTATAAGAATGTTACACAGAATGTATTACAGAGAATGTTAAAAAAGATCTGGACGGATGTTTATGCATGTCATGTGCATGTGGAGTGTAGTTTTAACATGTCTGTGAGGCTTCCTGTGTGTTGGACACTAAATAAATACCAGCATGGTAGGATCCTGCATCATTGTCAGCCCACTCATGTACCTAAAGTGTGTAAAATTTTGACAATTCCATCCATGAACAGTGAACCATTACTATACTACTACGATTACAACAAAACAGACATTCTTGCATAAATGCCTTATAATTCCATCAATAGTGAAAAACGAGATACTTCTTGCAGAATCACAGATATCAGAGATCAGTACAGGCACCAAAAATTTGGTTAGCTAACAATTATATACATGATTAATCCTGTTGATCTTGCTAATTAATACCGCTTAGACTAATGCACTTACCCTTTGCGAAAAGGGAGGGGAAGGGGAAGAGGGGCAATGTGCTCGTATCTATGATATGGTCTATCCTTTAGAGATACTCAAATTTTATCAGTGATTGATTTTTAGGCTTTAGTCCATCCGAACTGTCCAATGAAAGAATAAGAGGAGAGCAAAGCGCCAATAGTGTGCGAAGCGCATGCGGAACGGTCCCAAACCTAATCTAGTTACTTCCGTTTATTTAAATCAAAAGATCAAACCCAGCATTTTCCATTTTTATAGGAACTTTTGTACCAAAAACAATGGTAACCAAGTTAATGTATATATATTTGGAGTAGGGTCCTTTTAGACGACACAAGTGCCAGCCAAGAGCATCTGGTAGTTCATTTTTTGGTTTCAGTAATAGCTACTACTTGATCGTCCTGTACAAAAAAAAAAAAGAAATAATAGTTGTGGCCTTCTGGGGAGCAGAGGTTTCTTGGTTTTGCTGGTGATTTAGGTTGCAAGTTTCAGATATGGGACAGACATCATGATGAAGCACTTAAGCTCTACCTCTACCCCTCTCAGGTGTCCCCTCCTCTCTTTCTACAGATCGCATCGCCCTGGATGGATTGGAGAAGACATTATTTGTGGTGTTTTATAATTTATGTCCACTTTGGACCATGATTTTGTTCCTAAGTGAGGCCAAGAATGATCTTTTGAGGTGCTATCAAACAAGTGCTTTCAAGGCAAAATTACAAGGAAAATTTTCTTTTTGGTGATGTTGACTGATGAGAAAGAGAGGTAGTTGGCAAGGTGTAATTTTGAGCTCACAGGCCAAGGCAGCTAGGGGCATGCATCATACTACTAGTATTTTTTAAGAATGTCTTGGACTTTTGGGTCCCCAACTAATAAATTGTTCTTATTTTTTCAAATTCTCCACGGTTTAGATGTATTTCTCTCCCCAATTAATGCCTCAGACACTAAAAGGCCTCTAAGATTTGTGGGTATTGGGCCAATGGCTGTCACTAACAGCATTCCCTTTGCGGTTAAACTATATGGAGACTTATGTGTATTTAGATAGGATTTTACTCCAAAACTTTATACAAATTTTTCATATTGAATCTTATTTCTTTTCTCGCAAACAAATCAACTAATATGAAACTCAAAGACATCAAACGCAAATGATATCAAATTCCACCTTCTCCAACCACAATAGACAATGAATACAAAGTAGGTTGATTATACCTTGGTTTAACTTTGCCTCAGTTTCTCTTTCTATCTCATCCAGTGTGTCTTAGCTTCTGATGTCTCCATCCAAACAAATGGGTATCCAATTCTCTCTTCCTCTTACCTTCCATTGGCCATCTCTCCTATCCTATCTCACTTAACTAAGGGACTTTTATCAACCTTTTACTGCAGCAGCATGGTGGTACCCCGTTTGAGTGCCAGATGCTTGCTGTCGGATTACTAAACATTGCGTTATTATGCTTGTCAATGCTCCTTTCTACCAATAAAAAACTCACACACACAGTAGCAGCTAAGGCCAACCAATCCACTGATACTGAAGCAGATTCCTACAAGAATTTAAAAATTTTTACTCCTTTGAATTACACTAGTAGAACCAAATTTATTCTTGTTTGGTGTACTAATTATTGTAGCATATATTCATCAGTGATGCCACCCTAACAGGACGGCTCAAGAGGTTGAATCCTGCTATCCATGCCAAGCTAAATGCAACATGATTACCACGAATGCATGTGCAAAAGTAAACCAAATTTATTCTCATAATCAAGTGACAATCCTCATGATCGCATTAGTTTACTACTACATACTGAAATACTATACAAGTTTTGCTTTCTCAATTTATCTTTTTCCTGGAAGGTGACCAAAAGAAAAAAGTTGCCAATAACTAGAACATTACTCTCAAGAATTCATAAAGAAAAATCAGCAGTGAAGAATACATACAAGAAAACTCCTTACCGGATAAGGTTTATCCATTGAGAGAGCCAAGTACGGCTGAAACAACATGGAGAGATCCTGTAATCACAATGATTCCAGATTGGCTCTTTGTCCTTCTAGCAAGTATTTGACATCCAGATTTCAAACAAGCCTTTAATGACCCCTCAGCGAACAATATGCCTTGACAATCCAACCTCTCATCTGGATGAATCTCTTGATCCATATAATGTTCATGTTCACCAATTCTGTAATTAAGAGTGTGAATGCCTATTCCTTTAGATGCTTGAATCCAGCTACCTCTTAAAGATGCTATGGAAGTTGTTCGAGATTTATCTCCAGCAATGCTTACTTCAGTGAAAAGTACGGCGTCCAAACCTTTGACTGCCAAGATTTGGGGGGAAAAAACAGTTAAGTTGTCATAGCCTGCTTTTTTCCTATTAGCTTCAATCAATCACAAAAGTTGCCCCAGGAAGAGAAAACAAAAATAAAACCTAAAGGTAGTTCTTAAAGATCACAAAACACAAAAAAGCAGGGTGAATACTTTGTTAATTAGGATAGTAACCAATAATTCAATTCAAACAACCTTTTGCTGTTTCGTTTTTGGCGTTAACTCGAGGACATTTACATGTAGATCATGTTCAGATACAAAAAGCACCTTCATAGTCCAAATCTCAAATGTTTTGGCAATCATGTCAACAAGGTAAGAAAAGTCAGCAATCCAAGTACACTTAGGATTGTCTAGTACACTTCCCTTAATAGTAGCTTTCCCTTGGGGTTTATCTTTTAGAATTTAGTGTTTATTTTTTATTCTATAGGATTTTATTAATAAAACTACTATAAAAGGTGTGTACTAGAGGATGTATTAGACGATCCCGGCAATCCAAGTAGGAAAAGTAAAAACCTGTGAGTAATTCTTGTGCGAAGCCTAAATGATCTTTGTCATTTGCCATAGCAACCACCAGAACCAATTTACTTTCTGGGAATACCATCTCAATAGTACCGGCTAAGGCTCTGGCAGATTCCTTGGTATGAGCTGAGAAAGGTTGCGCAGCGTCATCATGCTCCATTAGATAATTCATAATTTCAACAGTCTTAATAAAGAATAATTCTATGTTAGACCTAGGACATCAGAAACCAACCTCCGTCAATGAGGATAGTTGCCCCAGGCAGTCCTAACACCTCAGCCTCTTTTGGAGTTAAAATTTGGTTTCTGCCTAGCAAATATGCTCTTTCTAGACCAGCACGAATTGAGTCATTTGATAATCTCCATCCTGAAATATCCAAAAAAAGAAGAGGAACAAATCAATTCAAGTTTGATGATTGAATCATAAGTGAGAGTCCTTCTTAACAAAGAAGATATCTTCTCAATGTCCAAGCAATCCTAGAATATAGAATAAGCTACAAATTCCATTAATAAATCGCTATATCATCTATAACCTTTTCCATTTTCATGTTGGCATAAAAGGGTGGAACCAGGAACTTGAAGTTGGTAGGGAGAGCTATTGCAAATTATATAACAGAGGATAATGTCAAAATATCTTGCAACATTTTTGTACCACCAAAGGTATGATCTCTTAGGAATTTTCCAAAATTCTAGTCTTTCCTAATGAAGATAGTGAAAAAACTCAAACTTTACGGCAGTGTCTGCCAACTCCCGCAATTCCCGCTCTAGCATAATGATTTAAAACCAATTGAAACCGCAACACTAGACTCACATCCCTATTATTTTGATACCATCAGATCAATTGGAAAGTCAAATTCTCACCTTGACCACGAAGGCAGAGTGCTGCACAAGTGGCAGTAACAGCATTCTTGAGTTGATGAGATCCAAGCATCGACAGTTTCACATCAAGCAACTCAATGAACTACAGTGTGTGCAACACAAGAAGTTCATAAATGAAGAAGAGAGAGAGATAGAGATGTACATAAGAAAAGCATAGAAAAGATCGCAAATTAGCAAGCAAATTAATACATGAAAGTCTTGAAAGGTTAATGATAAAATGCTACTTGTATACCAGCCGAAGGTCCTTCTCAATCTGGAGCACAATGTCACAAGATTGGCGAGGTGTACCGTATATTATGTCAACACCTTTGAGTGTACTTCTGTTTGCAGTATCAGATGCTGATACAACAGGAGAAAAGAAGATGGATGCTTTGTCACGGAGAATACGTTCAATATGCGGAAGAAATGGCCCACCTAGAACCAGCTGAAGATTTAACCACTCAATAAAAAGTCCAAAATCACTGAACATAAATGAAAGGGAACTCGAAAGCATATGCATGCATACACCACCATATGCAATCAAGGATCAGTATACCAATAAGTCTGACCAAATCACACCTTAGACGGTAAACAAAAAGATTTCAAGCATGTTATTGTGCAACAAAAGTCATGAGCAAATTATGTCAGGCGTCATTTTTGGCAGAGGTTTGGATGACTATATTTTCTTCACCTCAACTAAAATGTCCACTAGCTTAAAGCCAAGCTAATGGCCCCAATTGGCACATAATCAAAACATCTCAGCAGTCATTACACAAGAGAAAGCAGTTACTTGGTGGTTAGCCGCATGATGCAGCTCAGATTTAAGCTGTGAATGTGGTAAGATCTTAGAGGTGAACTAAGTAGGGAATAGGAGAAGATTATGAAGAAGAACCACCTAACTGGACGTCCATCTTTGATAATTCCCGACTTTGCCACTGCAATACTTTCCAGGGAACCCCCAAGTGCAGCTAGATGTTCCTCACCAATTGTTGTAATGATTGATGCAGCAAGAGTAGAACTTGGAATGACATTAGTTGCATCGCGCGCTCCTCCCAATCCAGCCTAAGAAATATAGAGAAGGGTAACTTGATTAATACGGGAAAAAGATCTGCACCATACATCTTTTATAGATATAATTTAATTAGAGCAGAAACAGTATTGAAAATCATGTACAGAATTAAGAATTGAATATAATTTTGCACCAGTCATATTAAAAGCAAGAGACAGAATGATGCGATAAGAACTCAAAGAGAAACATAATCAACCTCAATAACTGCAATATCAACACTCTCACTAGCAAAAAGGCTGAATGCCACTGCAGTAAAGACCTGACAGAAAATGCAGAACAACAATTGCACTGAGTCAAAACCAAGAGAAAAAAATTTAAGAAAATATAAAATCAACAAAGTGAGTTGAATATTTAAATCAAGCAGAGATGACACGATTATAAACATCAAAGAGCTGTCCATTAACAAACATGCAAAGTCATCCTTCAGTTATGTAACCAAAGAACTACCTTTCATACAAGTTTCCATACCTCAAAATGACTGAGACGCCGGTTCTCAAGTTCAATTGCTTGATCAATAAAGTTCTTTATGCTCTGGAAATGATTACTAAAAATCTTTGCAGACACTGGTTCACCAGATATGCCCAATGTTACGCGTTCCCTAATAGTGTGGATGTGTGGACTGGTCAAAGACAAAACAGTCTGTCATCAAGTTCATATGGAATCGAAAGACACATAAGGCTGTGAGCACTGATTACCACTTATACTTATTTTAATCTGAAATGTATCTCAAAGAATTACCAGATTATACCTGGTATAGCAACCTACTGAATATCCTTCTGCCCTTAGAATGCTGGAGAGAAATGCAGCAGTTGATCCCTTTCCCTTTGTTCCAGCAATGTGAACAGCCTACAAATGATACCAAGCCAGTTAAATGCAACTTAACAGTGACTGAGGTCCGGACAATAAGGAAGCAATCCTTCATCCAGTTGGGGCATTCAAAACTTACAAGCGATCATTTGGTAACATAAACATTTATCCAAGAAAATTCAAAAATTTTTAAAAAAACATATGTTTTCTTTTATTTTCTTACTTCTTCTTCTTCTTCTTCTTTTTTTTTTTTGGTTGCATTTCTTAAGGCTTGTTAAGCAGAAAGATTGTTTAAGTTGAGGGACCAAGTGGAACTCAAATTAAAAGGTTTTGAATACATTACTTGATTAGGTATATGAACATGCTATTCCATGATCCTGATTCTAATTGAATATAAGATGACCCAGGGTCCTCTACTTAAAACCTAACACAGAATAGTTACAATGCTTCCAATGCTGATGAATTTACTGGCACTGACACCACCGTTTCATCATGATTGCAAAACAACAAACGTAAATTTCGAGATACCTTAAAGTTTAAACAATAATCATGTTTTTTAACTCTCCCAAAGCATTATGCTCAACCAATTTCTTCAAAATATACCATATGCATGACTAAAAACCGAAACCTTTTCCCTTTCCAATACTAATTAGTCCATTTAACATACAGAAATACAAGCAAGGTCACATTTATTCTTTCATGAAAAAGCAGAAATGGTATTCAGTCACCAGAACGTAAAACTACGCGAAAATGGAAGAAAAAGAAGTACAAACCTTGAATTTGCAATGAGGGTTACCCAGTAATTGCATAAGCCGTCTCATCCTTCCAAGGTCGAATCCATCCTCGGAATCAGTTCCGGCATCTTTTGGAACCCCACACTTTTCATAGTTCTTGAGATTGTCAATATAATCAATAAATTCCTTCAGTTCTGGTTCATCTGAGAAAGTGGACATACTTTGAGCTTGGAGTAAACTGTAACGATGGTTGAAAATTGTTGGTGTTGCAGCTATTTGAACATTTCTTCGAGTCGAATGGGTGAATAATTTGCAGAGCATATTCATGCTATGCTACCGCCCCAGAGTTCAGCTGGGTTCCGACCTTTTTGGCCTTCTTTTTTAGCTTACCTCCGCAAACATTCACGCATTACAGATACATAATGGCGCTGTTCCTCTGACCTGTTTTTCTGCGTTCAACTGTGGCGGCCGGAAGCAAATAGCCCGCTACTATTAACCTGCACTGCCTTAGCGCATTCACAAGAGACGTCTATTGACGCATTTCGGTATACACTTTTTGCCCCGTATCGTAGGCCATTACGTAGTTAGTTTCTTTCTTCCCCAATTCTACTCCACTGACGGTAAACTGAACAATCCTCCAGCAAGCAATCTCTTTGCTGTTTCGTAAGTCCTTACTTCTCTGCTGCTGCCTTTTCTTTGTATTTACAATTTCTGGAGCAAAGAAATGATTTGATTTTTAGTGAATTTTCCTCACATTTTTCTCTCTTTCTTGCTTGCTTGCTGCCTCCGTATTACGTTGTCCTTTTTTGGCTGCTTATTAGTATTGCTTATTCTTTATATGTAGGATTTGTAGAATTGGGAGTGGACTTCAGTGTACTGGAATTCTAAATGCAATTGCAAAATTGACTGGCGTATTATGATCAAGTGAGAAAATAATGGAATTAGATGGGAAATTAGTGGAGGATGATGATCCTAAAATTTTAGACTTAGAAGGTTTAGAAGGCAAAGAAACCAAAAGTACTGATGCTTCTGGTAGAAGTGAATTGGGCTACTGCCTTAGGTGTTTGGAATTGGAAGAGAAGTGTCAGAAGGCTGAAGAAAACTGGGGCGTGCTAGAATTGGAAATTGAGAAGAAAAAACATGACTTTGAATTACTGGATAGATTGCCACAGTGCTTTCTTGACAAGCAAGAGAAGGAGAATGGGGTTCCTTTATTTGAAGCAGGAAACAAGGAGATTGAGAAGAAGCGGCCGCAAGATGTTGGTGATTCAACTGAGGAAGGAGACAAGGTTTTCGAATTGATGATGGAGAAAAATGCTTTGAATGCTGAAATTGGAGTTTGGGAAGCAAAGTGCAAAGATTTGGAGTTGCGGGTAGCAGAGTTGGAAAAGGGTTTTGTACTCAAAAAATGGGGAAAATTCATTGACTGGAATGGTGAAGGTGGAGATTAGTAGTGCAGTAAATCATTTGCCAGAAGATTCCAAGGCTGCAGCTACACCTTCATTGGACTCGCTGTTTTTGAATCTAGCAATTGGTGATGGAGCAGAAAGAGACATTTTAACTGAGAATGAAATGGGATTTGTTAGAGTGCGAAAGAAGTTAGTTTTTGAAGAAGGGATTCCAGCTAGTAAGATGGCACCTGTAACACCAGCCAGCTCAAATCCTCCTCCTACCTGTCCTATTGACATTATTGATAGTGATGATGTAGAAAATACTACCAAGTTACATGTTCTTGATATTCAAACAAGGAAGAAGGCCAGTGGTCTGACCAATTCTGTTGGTGTGGTTTCTATGGATGGAGAGGAAGTACCTTCTAAAAATAATTCCACTTGGAGTCCTAGCCAATGTGAGGAAGAGATGTACCTCACTGCAGTAGAAGAGTTTCCTCTACTTTGACTACTAAAAGGAAAAGAGCTTTCAAGGTGGTTACTAGTGACAGTGAAAGTGATACTGGTGATGATCTTCCAATTTGTCGGCTAAAGGGAGAGTGCAGTGTGGCTTCTCTTCAGAAAAGCAACTATAAAACTGCTGCTGCTTCTGAAAACAAAAATGGAAAAGCTGTTCCAAGGCGTAGGCCGCACTTGGTGCCATTGAGCAAACAAATTAAGGAAGGCGATTCAAAGAAAATCTTTAATCGTAATTTGCAAAACATTGAGACTCAATCTCTTCGTGGAATTCCAACAAATGGGACCTTTTATGATGATGAAAAAGAAGAGGATAAATCAGATGCTGAAGATGAAAGCTTGAATGGATTTGTTGTTGGTAGCTCCGACTCAGACGGTCATGATGCTTCTATATGCGATGACGTTTCTACCAGTAACGAGAGGGTTGCTGGTGAATCAAATGATGCTTCAGAAAGCAACATGGGCTATAGCGATATCATTTCTAGAATAGGAAGGCAGAAAGATCATTCAATGAAGTGGGTGTTTGAGGCAGATATGCTGGCTGCTTTTGGAAAGGATCCTGAACTCTGCATGAAGGCTGTCTGCGCTCTTTATCGGAAGCAAACATCTGAGGAACAACTCAGTAAAGCAACAATATTTACCAATCAACGAGGATTTAGCCAGTGTGATGCAACCGGGTGACTTATTGACATTATCTTAATTGAAAGCAACATGAATGCACTTGTTCCTTTGTGGGTGTTTGGATGCTCCTAGATGTATATAGACTACCATATCATATGCAGTTTCAGACACAGAATATTTCTGAAGTGTGGATTAAAATGTTTGTGAAATGCCATGTTGGCCAATTTTATTCCCTATGCCATTTTATGTTTTGGGAAAAAACGTATATTACTTACGGTGCTATAGGTAAGCAATCCAATGGGAAACTAAAACATGCTATCTATTTCAGCGAGTTTATCTATAGGTAAGCAATCCAATGCCATGTTATCTATTTCAGCGAGTTTATTCATAGTGAAATCACATTTATTTCATAATTGTAGCTTCCCTTGAGAGTGTGAATGAAAAAATTAAGTTCAGCTTATTAACATTTCCCAACCTTTTTCCAATTTTTTGGAAAGGACCCTTCCTCCATCCAACGAGTTTGGATTTTGCCACCAAAGGATTTGATGTTTTACTTACCACTTGCGACTAGTCCCCTGGACATGTTCAGTCCTTGATCAGGGGTCTCAACATATTTGATGGATAAACCAGTTAAAGTTCTTTTTTTTCCTCCCCCCCTAAATTGTGATGAATTGAAACCTTACAGGGCAGCTTATTAGGTGAATTCGTCACTGATTGAGATCCGCTGGGCGATTTAAAGAAGTCTGTGGAGGAATTGCAGGAATATGATCCGAAAGGGGTTGATTTGTGCAGACCACTGGCAACACACTACTCTAAGCAGTTGTTCACCATGTACAAGAACGAAGAAGATCCTCTTTGGCCTGCCCTCGGACCAAATTAAGGTGCGTGAAACAATAGACATTGCACTGTGAAATCTTCTGGAGAGAGAGTTAACTACCAGACTGCTGTCTGTATTTACGTACATATCTGATTCCTCATCCGATAGATAGATAGATAGATATGTGAGTAAACTTTCCAACCTTCTGTGAATAGTTTTTGGGCATAGGAGTTAAGAGAGGAAAAGCGCTGTTCAGTTATTGGTTTTGATAGTCTCTAGAATCTCTCTCTGTGGAAAGTTATAGTGTATATATTTATACATTTTGTTGTGTGTGTTTTTGCAGCAGCTTATGAATTAATTTATATACTGAATACAAATGCAGTACTAAACTTTGTTAATGAAGTTCGAATGCAATAGCTAAAAAATTCATAAATCCAGAGAGAGGTGGAGGAGGGATTCACTATGGAGAGAATTGGTGAAGTTGTGGCTTTGAAATTGGGTGGTTGTGTGAATGGGAAAGAGAGATCTTGTTTGAGTAGTTCCCAAGATTGGAGGTCTACTCCAGCAGAGTTACGTTTCTTTTGTTATGGCTTATATATTTGGTTTAGACCAGGTGTGACTTTTAAAAAAAAGAAGAAGGTTAAAATATCTGGTAGAATAGCAAAATTTACAAACTCTGCAACCTCTCTTAAACATACGAAATATTCAGGGGTCCAACAAATATGCTGGGACATTAAATGTTTGACTAATATATCTAATCCTGTAAGAAGAATGAGTAGAAAAAATCTGTTGCGAGATTTCCACCAAATGACTTAAGGAAGATATAAGTCTTCTTTCTTTTTAATAATTATCCTAATTATTGATGACCAATCCGACTCCATAATGAAATTTGATATATGCAATTCTTCTGCAAAAAGGAATTCCTTCCAAATTGCCATCAGCTCCACATGATTTGCATTCACAATTCTTTCCAAATTGTAAGCCATAGATGGAATAACCTCGCCTTAATGATCTCAGGCTACCATCCCCACTCTAACTTTCTCCGCCTTAAAAAGTTCCTTCCATATTCATTTTGAGAGTTCCTTCCTCCGAAGGGGCTTCTCATCTCTCTGCACTCCCTCTCACACCCCCCACACTTGTGGGTTTTATTGCTGCCATAATAAATTCCTTACTCCATATTCTTGTAACATTGACCACATATTGCGGCTTTACTAACTTGTCCTTAAAAGTAGTTAGTTCCTTACCTTCCAAACTCCCACAAAATGAGGAAGAATTCACTCAGAGCTTCATCCATTATGGCAAAATTAGGCTTTGTAGCACATAATAAGTGACACCAAAAGTTATTTAAATGCTACGAAAATTCATTTGTGACACTTATGCGACATTTCATGAAAATGTTATCGAAAAATTCACATCTCAGGGTCAAATGTCGATGAGCACATTGAACTATCTATGTAGATGAGAGCTCTCACAGTCCAGACACAACGATGCAATTATCAGGGGCACGCTCTATTACTGAGCTCGGCGGCCTCCCACTGGGGCCCACTGTGCCAAAAGCGAGAGAAACTCCATCTCTCTCTTTCCTTCTTTTGCCCCCATATCACCACACAGGGACGTACTTATCTAATACCACAAATATATAGCAAAATATGATACTTTTAATAAATGCCACAAAAAGTATTTTAATCATATTAAATGAAATAAATTTTAATAAATTTTATTTTAGTAAGAAATTAGAATCCTAATCAAAATTAAATACAGATAGGCAAGATTCAAACATGTAGCCTCTCTTCAACCACCACACCACATACACTTTTGTTATAATTTTTCAATACTTTTTATTTATATTGTGTATCAATAAATTAAAACTTAATTAATTTGATTATTTATAGCACATTTCTTTAAGAACTTTCTTTATTAAATAATAAAAAAAACTTTTACATAAACATTAAATTTCTTACATTTTAGAGATTTTCTATAAAACATATGCAACTTTTCTATCTCAAAAATAATTTATGACTTATTAATTTTTCTCTCTTATTTCAATTATAAGACATACAATATGGAAATTACCACTATATTCTCTTCTTATTTTTTATTTAAAAAAAAGGAGTTAATATTTTATTTAAAATGTCAGTATTTATAAAACAAAAACTTTAAATTCTTTTAAGTGTTTTCTATTTGAACAAATATTGTAGGGAAGTGATATATCTAGGACCCAAAATTTAAATCTGGGCAGTTTTTTAAATAATCCCATATTACCCTTGTGTATTTTAACTATTTCATTCCGTCAAATGCTCCAACGATGGAGGAAAAAGGCCGCCATGACTTTTGAAAAGTCTCCTCCCCTCCGATGAACTTTCCAGTCTTATCGTCGTCGCAGTTGGTGCCAGCTATAATAAGAGATTAGTAGTATGAGCAGCCTATTTGCATCACTTATTGTTTAAGAAATTACTGATCCAAGCAGAAGAATTCCTTGGGAATAGTTATTGTTCGAAGAGATTCTCCGGTACTCGACTGAACTAAATTGGGTCAAAATAATTTCTCTAAGTGTATGAATTTTGGAGAGTTTCAAAGATATTGCCATTTGAAATCCGAAGCAATATTGAATTATTGGTCGTTTCATGACCCCTTATAATTAGTAAATTACAAGGAGGCTATTGAGATAAGAAAATTTATAGAGAGAATTAAGCTGCAGAAATCTTGAGAACACTATCAAAATTACCTTTTCGTGTTGTTAAGTAAATCAAAATTCTCACCTGAAACCAAAATCAAAATTTTCACGTGATTTATTAAAGTAATATCCAATTCAAGGTTGTTAAGCAAATTAGAACAGAGATATAAGAAGAGAATGCTCCAAGTGGGCGTAAATTTTGGCTTTTGAGGGAGAAATAGATGGAGGATATTTAGAAAGGGTAATATAAATATTATACAAGTATTTGCCTCTTAATTTAATATTTAGGCTCTACATATATCTCCCAATATTATGACATACATTTATAAAGTATATATTATTTAAGTTGTATTTAAACATATAAATTTAGTTATATAATATATATATATATGTGTGTTAATTAGTGGTCTTTGAAAATTTTTAATATTTTTGTGATATTATTTGCAACATTCGAATTTGTACCATATTTTAGTGGTATTTTTTATAACATTTGAATTTGTGTCATATTTAACTTGCATTATTTGTGCCTTTTGAATGTTTTGCAATATTTTCATAGCATTATTTTTATATTTCTACAATTTTTTGATATTTTTTATATGACACTTTAAAAACTGTCATAAAAATTTATAACACTTATTAAAAAATACCATTAAAATATGGCTACAATAAGTACCACAAATTAGCAATCACAAACTCACAATTATCTACCAGTTGTTTTCCACCTATATCGGCCCTTAGAATGAAACAAACCAATAAAGAGTTTATGGTGCCTCCAACTTTCTCTCTGCACCTTTCCCTTTCATTATAAATATAGGAAGACCTCCTTCCAACTCATTTGCCTCTTCTCAATTGTCTTTCTTCTTGTACAAACTCTGCGACCTGCACAGCTCTCATATCTGGGAGTTGTAGTCGCAGAGGTGGAAAAAACTCAAAAACAAAAAAACAACGCAAAAAACAAAAGAAGAAAGGGAAAGAAAGTATGGAGTTGAATACAAGAGCGTCGACGGCTTTCCTTGTTGCTATTTTTCTCATTATCGCATCTACTTTTCCTGCCTCTCTTGCTCATCTTTCTTCTTCTTCTTCCGATGGGACTTCCGCCCCAGCTCCCGCTCCTTCAGCCGTTAACTTCCGATTCAGTGATGGTAATGTTTATAATTCCTCCATCTTCTGATACTATTCTCAATGGAATAGATTTCAAAATTAAAGTAATTTGTAAAAATAATCTTTTAACAAATTTTTTTTTTTCAAAATCTTTTATCCATACATAAGAAATCAACAATTTTTTTTTTTTTTTTTTTTTCATAAAGTTGGTGAGTGCTATTTAGATGGTCTCCCGTTGTCCACAGAAATCAGCAATTTATGATGGGATTATTCCTCACAATGGTTTATTAAATTCCATTGTATGCGACAATAATTATCAATCAAATTATTGTTTTTGTAGATTTCTCTTAAAGACTATGTAGTAATTCTGAAATGAAAATGCAATTGCAGGTACAACCATAGATCAAGGAATAGCATATGTTCTAATGCTGCTAGCTTTGGTATTGACATACATTATCCACTAAACTTGGACAAATTCAAACAAAGCAAATGGGAAAAGCATTGTCATCCATCCATTCTTTGGTTCGATCGAGGCATCAATGACATTTTATATATATACATCCCAGTTTGGAAGAGGCAATATATACATATATATATATATATATTTAGATAATTAAATGGGGTTTTTTTTTCGTAGCAGTAGAAGTTGATGCTTCTTCATATCTAGGGGGATTAATTAAGGATAAAGATTTTGTTGGGTTTTCTTATTTGTAGCCAATTTTTGTATACGTTTTCAAAAGTAATTTACCATACCTGAATTACTCTCAAGTAAACATCTGAAATAAATTTTATTATTTATTTCTCCGCAGGGACTCCAAGTAAAATATAGTATTACTTTAAAAAATAAGGCGGGTAGTTTTAGTCATATGTGAATTAAAAACTTGAATATTTAATTTTGATAATAAATACCTATTCGAGTTCTACTAATAAATAAATTTTTAACTTTGACAATTAAATATACAAATTAACCTTATGAATACTTGATAGTCAAAATAAAGTCCACATATTCAATTAATATTTAACTAAAAGTATATAAGTATTTTTATAATTAACCTTAAAATATAAAAATATAAATGAATCAAGGCACAAGGAAAGTGATGACCATGATTACAATTGAAATCGTTTAATCGGAATTTACTAATCGTAGTCAATACAGTTAGGGCAATTAGATAGTTACCCTTAGCCTATGATTATGGTTAAGGTTTAAGACAGTTAAATAATTGTTTATAATAATTATATAAATAATTATTATCAAAACAAAATAATTAATGAATAAGATGAAATATATATTCAATTAATTGTTTTAATAATTTTTTTTTTTTTGCTTGACTTGTTCCATGAAGAAAACAAATTTGTTAAGTTTACTTGATTTAAGCAATTTGCTTGATTTGCTTTACTGGAATGGAAGCCTTATACCCGTTAGTTTTTTTTTTTTTTTTTTTTTTTTTCCTTTTTTCTTTTATGAAGAAAGATTGAAAGAGCCGTTTGCTTTTCTTTCTTTTCTTTTTTTTATTTTTTTATTTTTTATTTTTTTATGAAGGGACCTTTGCTAGTTTGCTTTTACATTTAAAAATAAAATATTTGAATTGATCATTAAATACCTTTTTATTTTTAACCAGATTATAAAATCTCTTTAAGATTTTACAATGGAATATGACGGTTAAGTTTTCTAGAGAGAAAACAAAATCTCTCTCTCTCTCTCTATATATATATATATATATATTTCTAAAGGTAGGCTAATATATCTTCTTTCTCAAGTGATCATTTTTCCCTCTAGCATTTTATAAAGTCTCTTCTTAATTTTAACTTTTCAATTAGTAGTATCATTGTTGTACTAAGTACTTTTTTCTTTATAAGTTTTTCGAAAAATAGCTCATTTAACTTTTTCCAAGCATAAGGAAAATTTGATTGAGGACTTTCAATTTGATTCTAGTTTTGTGTCGGAATATCATTTTCTACACCATCAACTATACCTACAAGATTAGGATGCAACATCAACATTTCTAACGACGAAAGTCATGCTCATTGCGATAATCAGAATGTTCAAGAATGAATTCAACCTCCCACTCAAGAGGGCAGTACAAAAGACAAAAAGAAGACAATGGTTCAAGGTATAAGACGAATGTGTAGGCGAGTTTCGTATAATAAGAAAAAGTCTCGGGCTTAGAGGTATGGATAGTCCCTTGCCTACTGCTTTGTTACAAGAGCTGGATCAATTGAATCGCTTGAATCACCAGCGGAGATGATGAACAATAAACATCGCAAAGAAATCAAGTTACTTATAGGTGAAGAAAAGGTTATAACTATTGCAAAAATGACTACATTTGGAAGAAAAGAGGTGGTTATGGATCGCTCACCTATCGTATGGAGCATAAGCATCCAACTGAAGAGACAAAAACAAATCACCAAGTACCTTTCTTCGAACAATAATATTTGAAAAACCTTAGAGGGGGATGAATAATGTTTTTGGCTAATAAAAACTTTTTTTGAACAATTTTAAAAATAAAACTACTTTCAAGAACAAGGATTATATAGTAAGCATACAAAAGGAATATAGAACACAAGGAAGAGAGACAAGCTATTTATAGTGGTTCACTCTTTCAAAGAGTTACATCCACTACCTTGAGACTCAATTCAAGGATTTCACAAATCCACTATTCTTTAAAGTTTGTTACACAAAAACACAATTAGGATCACCCTTTAAGGGTTTTACACAAAAACCTCAAAGTTTACACTACACAACAATACAATAAATTATCGAATAATCACCCAAAGATTTTTCCACAAACTTTTGATCACAATAAAAGAATGAGAAGAGTAAGAAACAATGTTACCAAATAAGCTTGAGAAGGGAAAGATACAACTCAACAATTGTTTCAACAAGCTCCTCTTTCCTTCTTCCTTGATGAATAATCAATAATGAAGCTCCAAGAAGATTTTTCTTTTAGCTTTTGTGAGATAAAGATGTTTGAAGAAGGAACCTTAAAACTCTTTAAAAGTTCTTAAATGATCTCAATTTTGATTTCAACAACTTTTATTTTACTTCAGATCAAATCCCCTATTTATGGAAGGAAGAAAAAAATTGACCGTTACTGTCTGTAACGGTAACATTCTAACATTCTAACATTCTAATGGTTTCTAAAAACGGACGTCTGATTCCTTGTAAAAGAAAAATCGGATGGGCCCTTTTTAAAATAAGAAGAGTGGTTTTGTTTCATAGAAAGAATCAGATGATCCTTTTTAAAAAACGTACGACCGATTTTTCTAAAGCTAGAAAAATCGGACGACCGATTTTAAAATAGGATGACCGATTTTTCTTTTCCTTCGGAAAAATCGGTTGACTGATTTTAAAATCGGATGACCCTTTTTTGAGAAAGATTTTACAATCAATTTTCCTTAACAAAAAGAGCTTTCCTTCACATTTCAAAAATATGTATTTTTTATTATCTTTAAAGATAAGTAAATATTCAAAAACATCAAAAACTCCATCAAGAATATTTAGGTTTTTCAAGAATAGTTTGTAAAATATTTCATTCAGGGAGCTTCCATACTTGATTAAAATTCAAAGATAAAAGTCAGGGAGTTTTACAAAGTACCTTAGCATATCCCTAACTTAAGGCATAAGTCTTCAACGTTTTCAATAGCTTGATCTTTTCTTTTTTATTATGCCTTGATCTTGGGATGGCTTGATCTTTTTTCTTCATTATGCCTTGATTACCAAGATCTTTTGCTTCTACGTAGTGTAGCCTTAAGACTCCAAACATGCTTCTTTTGTTCTATAGAAACTAAGCTTAACAATCATCATACAAACATATGTTAATCATAATCAAAATCATATGCAATAATGCCCTTAGGGCTAACAATCTCCCCCTTTTTGATTATGATAAATACATATGCAAGAGGATAACTAAAAGAATAAAAGATCAAGTATAAAAACATGGTGATGCTTCAAAGAAATTATCAATAAGAGCAAAGCATATCAAACACCATAAGAGAGAGATAACTCCCCCCTAAATTTGAAAACATGCCAAGGGTTTGAAAGATAATTTAGAAAGATAAGCTTTCCTAAAAACATGCTTCACAACAAATATGGCATAAACAATTATCAAGGCAATTCCAAGCCATATAGCCCATAAGATATGATGCATAAAACCTTATAAAACAATATCAAACCTTCTAAAACATGTAAGGCACCAAAGCACCGTATCAACTTATCTAAAGCATATTATACCTATTAATCACATAGCTTGCTATAATCATATAAAGCAACAACATATAACCACATATCTTGCACTTAACAACATTGCACTTAACAACATTGCACTCTTCCTTACTCCTTGCACATATTTCTCCCCCTTTTTGTCATAAATCAAAAAGAAACTGAGGAGAGTTTTTAAGGGATCATAGAAAAGGAAACTATAATTGGACTTTCAACATTAGCATAACATCATTAAGTCCATGTTAAAGGAGATAACACATCATCAAGATAATATATGGAAAGATTAATACTAAAGAAAAACATAACATAGCATATATCAAAACATGAGGTCCAAATAAACAATCATGATCAAAGAAAATAGCACAAGAAGACCATAATCAATTTTGATAGAAGACAAAGAAAACAAAGGAAAGAAAAGAAGTTTTAAGGGAAAAGCCTCAATCATCTTTATCTCTTCCGCCTTGCTCCAATTTCATAACCCGGTCTTGAATATCCACAATCTTTTCATCGATGTAATCAAGTCGGTTCTGGAACCTTTCATCTATATCGTCAAGTCGGCCATTAAGTTGTGATTGCATTGTGATAAGCCTAGCCATATTTGAGCCATGTCCACTGAGGATGAACCTTCTTCCGTTTTTTCTTGCCTCTTCTTTTGTCTTATTTCCCTTCTATGAGTTTCTACCTCCGGCTCTGTGTCACTTTCTTCTTCATCCACATTCATTTCCTCTTGTTCCTCATCATCATCATCCTCTTCATCTTCTCTATCACTTTCATTTTGTCCATCTCTTACAAATAGCCCTTCCTCATTTCTTTCAAAACCCATTCTTTTGAATGTATGCTGGTTATATATCTTTCTAGGTCCAATGTGATCACCAACTCCAACCAAGTTGAGCACAAAATATTGAAAGATCTTCGTAAGGAAGCAACCATATGGAAAAAATTTGGTGGATGATGATTGTGTGGCTAGTACATTCTCTATGGCCATAAAACCAAAATTCATTCTCCTATGCTTGTGAATTGCTAGCATTACAAATGAATGCATATTTGTGATGATGACTTATGTTACATTGGGAAGATGATGTTTGAAATCATGTGATGAAGTAATCTACCATAGGCATCAAGTTTGTTAACATTCCTATCATCATGCCTTTTGAGAACCTCTCCTTTTGTAAATACCTCCTCAAAACGTCGTTCACTATAGAGATTAGCATCAAAACACTTCTTATTCTTACTGTAAAATCTTATGCCATCTTGAGGAGTTTCTTATGGTGTTTAACAACCTATCATCAAAAGCAATATCCCTTCCTTCAATTCGAGACGTCACCCATTCGTAAGGTGTGTTTTCCACTCTTTCAATTCTACCCTTATGAAGATTTGCATAAAACTCATAGATCATTTCAGGGTAATATGGTTCATTGACAGTAAGCAAAGGTACCCAACCAATCATATTGAAGAGATTTGGAATAACTTCCATACCTTGCATATCACTCAAGTATACTTTGTGGCCAGGAGCAATTTTTCATCTGTTCCTTGTCTATTCCTCAAAATTAGCAGCCTCCTTCACAGAGAGATGAATTTGTCTGGAGTCCTAACTCCAGATGGTGCCCTTTTCCTTTTCTTCTTCCTCTACTGCTTCCTCCTTCTTCAACATTTACCTCTCTTCCAATGTTTGCATTATTTGTTTTCACCATTTTGGAGGATTTTCAACTTAGGGTTTGAAGGTAGAAATTGAGGGTTTCAGATAGAGAATATTAGAGAGAGAAACAAAAAGATGAACGGTTTTCTTGCTTGAGGAAGAGAGTAACTTGAAGGATTTGAGAAGAAAAGTGAGAATCAGACTTTGAAATCACTTGAGCTTGGTTAGGGAGGGATTTTTCGGAAGAGAGAGTGAGAGAGTTGTAAGATTGAAATGAAAAAGTGAGAAATTTCTGGTTTTAAAAACGCAGAGCCCGAGGTTTTTAAAGAAATCAATCGACAGAATTTTTAAAAGTGGTCGTCCAGTTTTCTTGAAAACAAGAAATCGGACGTTCGATTTTTATAGAGGTCTTGGTCGTCCGAATGTTTCGGCTTTTTTGTGAAGAAAAAATTCGAAATTTTCAAACAGAAAATGGACGTCCAGTTTTTCAAATGGTCATCCGATTCTATCGTCCGAATCTCTTGTCTTTTTGTGAAGAAAAAATTTGAAATTTTCAAACAGAAAATGGACATCCAGTTTTTTTAAATTGTCGTCCAATTTTGTAGTTCGGTTTTTCTAGGCTTAAGAATAAAGAAGAAGATGAAATCTGAAAACTCAAAGAACACACATTAGTCATGAAATTTACCAATACTAAGCAATTTTCTTAAATAACAAAAGCGTTCTTCAGAAAAGGGTTTTGTAAACATATCAGCAATTTGATCCTCTGTGCAAATACTCTAAAAATACATCATCTTTAGCAACATGATCTCTAGTAAAGTGATGTTTAATTTCAATATATTTTGTTTTTGAATATTGCAACAGGGTTTATAAAGATTTATAGCACTAGTATTATCACACAAAATAGGTATGTTTTTAAAGGAACAACCAAAATTAATCAAAGTGTGTTTTCATCTAAAGTACCTGTCACAGCAACAACCAGCTGCAATATGTTCTGCTTCGGCGGTTGATAAGGATATGTACGATTGCTTCTTGCTGTACCAGGATATTAAGCACCCTCCAAAGAATTGGCAATTTCCACTTGTACTCTTCCTTTCTTTGTCATCCTTATCAAGCTTTAATGATGAGCTCATTGGAATGCCAATACCTTTTGCATTGCTCACCCCGAATCTCTTGAGAAGTTCCTTAGTGTACTTCTCTTGATTGATGAAGATGCCTTCTTTGGTTTGCTTGATTTGTAGTCCAAGAAAGTAGGTCAATTCTCCCATCATGCTCATTTCAAACTCTTTTTGCATAAGAGAGGCAAAATTTTCACATAAAGAAACATTAGTAGCATAAAAAATAATATCATCAACATAAATTTGGACAAGAAGAAGATCATTGTTACAAGAGGTTTTTGTAAAAAGAGTAGTGTCCACCACACCTCTTGAAAAATTGTTTGAAAGAAGAAAACCACTTAATTTTTCTTACCATCTCTTGGAGCTTGTTTTAGAGTGCTTTTGAAAGTTTGTAAACATAGTTTGGAAAATTTTCATGCATAAAACCGGGAGGTTGTTCAACATAAACTTCCTCCTCAATATCACTATCTAGAAAAGAACTCTTAACATCCATTTGAAAAATCTTGAATCCTTTAAAACAAGCAAAAGCTAAAAACATCCTAATGGATTCAAGTCTAGCAACCGGAGCAAAAGTTTCACCAAAATCTATGCCCTCTTCTTGATTCAATCCTTGGGAAACAATTCTAGCTTTGTTTCTAATAACTTCTCTTGATTCATTTAGATAATTTCGAAAAACCCATTTCGTGCCAATGGTGGGGTGGTACCGAGGTCTTGGGAAAAAGTCCAAACTTTGTTTATTTCAAATTGATTTAATTCCTCTCACATAGCAATAATCCAAAACTCATCACACAAGGCATCATCAATAAACTTAGGGTCAATTTGAGATAATAGGGCAAAGTTATCAATAAAGTACCTTCTTGTTCTTACCCCTTGTGATATATCACCAATGATTTCATCCTTGGATTGTCCCTTTGGATAGATCACATCTTAAGGAAGACTTTGAGCTTCTTGATCATTTTATTGTTTTTCCTCAATCTCTTCTTCCTCCTTAGCATGTTCTTCCATTGCTTGACTGTACAATGGTTGGTAGCTTAAAGAGTTATCTATGTCATCATCGTCTTTCTTGTCAAAAATGTTAGTTTCATCAAAATTAACATAAATAGACTCTTCAACACACACGGTTCTTTTGTTATAAATTCTATAGGCCTTTTTGTTTGAAAAGTAACCAAGAAAAATTCCCTCATCGGATTTTCTATCAAACTTCCCAAGATTGTCCTTGGTGTTTAAAATAAAGCATTTGCATCCAAAAACTTTGAAATAGCCAATTGAGGGGGGTTTTGTTAAAAATGAGTTCAAAAGGAGTTTCTTTAACAAAAGGTCTCAACAGAACACGATTCATAAGGTAGCATGCAGTGTTAACAGCCTTGGCCCAAAAATATTTAGGAAGGGAGTTTTCACAAAGCATTGATCTTGCAATTTCTTGGAATGTACAATTTTCCTTTCCATAACACCATTTTGTTGTGGGGTTTTAGCTGCTGAAAAATTATGTGTTATGCCAAAATCATCACAAAGTTTTTGTTAAATTCTCTCCCATTATCACTTCTCATAGAGATTAATTTGCAATCAAGGGAGGTTTGAACCTTTTTAAAAAGTTTGACAAATTCTTGAAATACCTCATCCTTTTGGCTAAAAAACAAAGTCCAAGTAAATCTTGAGAAGTCATCCACTATGACAAAAGTATACCTCTTACCACCAAGACTAGTGGTCCTCATTGGTCCAAATAAATCCATGTGAATGAGTTCTAAAGGTTTTGAAGTTGAAATCATTTTCTTTGGTTTAAAAGAGATCTTAATTTGTTTTCCAAATTGGAAAGCATCACAAAGTTTAGTTTTCTCAAAATGAAATTTTGGTAAGCCTCTAACAAGTTCTTTTGAAGAAAGTTGGTTCAATAAATCCATACTAACATGACCAAGCCTTCTATGCCACAAATATGCATCATCATATGAACCGAGAGACATTTTAAGTTTTGAGAAATAAGATCTTCAAGATGAAAGACATAGATATTTCCAACTCTTTTAGCAACAAAAATAGTTCTATTTTCATGCTTATCAATGATAGAAGAAGAATCACTTTCAAAGACAACTTTTTTCCCATTATCACACAGTTGACTAATACTAAGCAAATTGAATTTTAAACCATCAATTAAAAGAACATCCTTAATAAAAGAAGAAGAATTGTTACTAATGTTACCTATACCAATGATTCTTCTCTTCTTCTTATCTCCAAAGGTGATGAGGCCACTTTTGGTTCCTTTAAACTTATTAATAAGAGATGCTTTCCCGGTCATATGCCTTGAGCAACCGCTATCCAAATACCACTTAGATGAGCTTGATTTTTGTTCTTACAAAAGAAGAAGCAGAAATGACTTTGGTACCCATATCTTTTTAGATCATGAATATTACTTGAATTTTCCTTTATTTTCCAAACGGTTTTTAGTACCCTTTCAATTTTTCTTTGTATAAAATATTTTGTGGCTTTATGACCACTCTTTTCACAATAAGTGCAACAAAGGTGTGAGAGGCATGAAGAAGTTTTTACAAAATGTGTTTGTTTAGAAGAAGTATTGGTATGATTATATCCAATTATATTTTTGTCAAAAGGTGATCTTTAAGAACCAAGAAGCTTTTCAAAATTTTCTTTTCCTTTTGTAAACTTTTCAATACATAGGGTGAGATCTCTCACCCTTTTCTTCAAATCATTATAATCTACCATGCATTTCTCAAGAGAGAGAAATTGTTCACAAAGATTTTTGTTTTCTAAAATGAGTTTTTGAAATTCTAACTTTGAGAAGTCTTTTTGCTTTTGATAAATTTAGGTCATATCTGATGGGCACTAAGGTAATTGTTCACATTGATCTTGCTACCTCAAAGTATCTTATGACTAAACAAGATTCAAAGTGCCGACTTGAGATGGATTCTGCTGCTTCAAGAATTTAATATTACTACGAAAGACAAGAAGGGATCGAAAAATATCATTCGGGCCACCTTTCAAGGTTGCCAATAGAGGCCGACAAGCATGAGGACAAGGAGATCGATAAAGAGTTCCCTGAGGAACAACTATTTTCCATTTTTATTCAAAGTCTCTCCATGCCTTCATGTTCTCCAAAGGAGCTAATGGAAATCACCGAAGATAAAGATCCTTGGTTTGCACCATTTGCAAACTACTTATCATGTAAGTACCTTCTTGCCACTTTTTCTTATCAGCAAAAGAAAAAGTTCTTTAGCAATTTAAAGCATTATGTGTAGGATGATCCTTAGGTGTACAAGGTTTGTGGGGATAATATTATGAGAAAATGTGTGCCATATTGTGATTCTAATAGTATTCTTGCTCATCATGATAGTATTGTTGGGGGAATTTTAGGGCTAAACAGACTGCTCATAATGTTCTTGAATCTAGGTTTTATTGGCTTTCATTGTTTAAAGATGCTTTTGAGTATGTAAAAAACTGCAATGCTTTCCAAAGTTCTATGCTAATTTTAAGATAAAAAAGCTGATCCATGTACCCCCATTAGTTCATTTATTAAAGATGTCGAAATTACTGTCTCACTCAACGCCATTGCCACTGCCCTAAATATTCCTGACAATGGTCCATTTTCGACATGTGTTAGGACCATGTGCTTTTTTATAATACATTCTCTTTTACCGATGCCCTTACTAAACTCCACCTCCGAGACCACACATGGAGAACCAACCCTACCAAGACCTATCTCATTAGCGAAGATCTCCTTATCTGTGAGCGTGTGATTACAATTAGGATTGTAAACGGGGCAGGTCTTACCCATACCCAACCGGGTCTATACCTGTTTATATTGATTAAGGTTCAAAATTTATACCCGTGGACCTAGATCCATACTCGTATAACTTCTATTAAATGGGTCTGGGCAAAGTATGATGATACCCAGACCTATTTATCCGTATACCCGCTATAATAAAATAATAATATATTTATTATATTATATTATTTTTATATTTTTTATGAACACATAATTTATTTCCCCAAACTAAGACCCTCTCTCGGACTGGCTGGTTTGTTTCCTACTTAATTCATTCTTTCTTTCTTTCTTTATCTACTATGATTAATGTTGGCGATTTATTTATTTTTTGTTCTTATTCTGGTTTTAAATTTAGGTTAAAAAACTGGGGTGGTTTAATCCCTACAGAACAAATGAAGATCTTGCCTTTGTCGTTCCACATTTTTACCAAAATAGAGGTTCTTTCCAGAACTATTACATGGTGCATAATTAATTATTTATCATCTAATTAATTCCTTTGTGTTTTATATATATTTTATCTAACAAGAAAAAAATAGAAAAATGACAGATGGGTATGGGTATGCCTGGACCCTACTCGAGACCTTGGAGAGTCGGGCCTGGGTCCATAAATTTTATACTTGGTGGGTTTGGGTCTGGGTCCATGTTTCACTATAAGAGTCTGGGTCTCGTACAAGGACTACCGTACCTGTCTGGACCCGTTTACAGCCCTAATTGCAACCTTTTTAGTTACGAATGTCATACTGCGGGCTAGAGGTGAGAGTGAGGTTAGGTTTAATGATGTCTACTTTATTTATAAGCTGATTGTTGTTTAAGTACGAGACTACTCTAAATTAACACTAACAGGTAAGTGAATCTATCGATGTAATACTAGAGAACCTCCTAGGTTGTCAAACTCAGGGAACGTGAAGCTATAGTAATGACCATCTATCTAAGGTTTAATCATATTAAAATAAGTTGAAAAGAGTTTTTAACTAAGAAAAGTAAATGTAAAACACTTTGAAACAATCTAAAAGCAAGTTGAAATCAAGTTTGAGAAAGAAGTATTTAAATGATCGAATCCCCTTAGAATCCCTTAGCTAATTTATTGAAAACTTAGGACAAATAATTGACTTATTGATCAGGTCTCACTCGTTTATTAGGATTAACCCTATCTCTAGATGAAAACCCACTATTTCTCTAAATGATTAGAGAAGAATCTATTTTCTCTATAATTCAATTATGATTAAATAAAGTGTCGGAGTGAATTAGATTTCACTATTAGACCTACAAACCGTAGCCATTATCTCTAATTAACTACCAATTTCTATTGTTTAATTAAATCTTATTTAAACACAAATGTAAACCCTAGCTACTGGACATCATAAACATCATAAATTCCAAACATGAATTCCTAATAAACAAGAGTTTAGAATGCTTAGGACTTTTGATTGAAGAATCCACAATTTGGAATATTACCCGGGACTCCTCTCTTGATTTGCTCTAAGAATTCCCAAATTGCTCCAAAGAAACTCTTCAATCAAACTATTAAAACTTGAATCCTAAACTAACTATTGATCTAAGTCGATTAATGGAAGTTTTAGGGAAGGTTTTTCTCTCAAAAATTTCCTCTCTCAGCCCCCAAGAAACCCTAGACAAAAGATATGTTAAAATATAATGAAAGACTATTCAAAATAAGACTGAAAAACTGCGGTTCTCCCCTACTGAGTGAGCAGCCAGGTCTGCTGAAATTATCTTTTTTGTTGATGCTTCGGTCAGGTCTGGCTGGGTGATGTGGCTGGGTCCAGCCACTTCCAGAAGATTGGCACTTCTTCTCTTTTTTTGTTCATTCTTGCTATCTGTATGTTTGCGTTTTATTTTATTCTTTGTTCTAATTCATTCAGAATATACCTATAAACAAACAAGAAGAAAATGGAGGATAAATATTCAATTTTACCAATAAAATACTTCGAAAATCGAAGATTAAACATTGTAAAAATGTATATAAAATGGATAAATTACTGATGCATGGTTGTGGTAGGGTACCTAGTATCTGTTTACCTTGATTATTTTGGAAAGTATTCTCCAAGTCTTCTGAACTAAACAAAAAACAAGAACCTTATTTTTCCTATTTTGATTTGCAGGATCCTTTGTCGACATGGCGTTTCTTTAGATATTACTTTTATCTTTTCTTTTTTCTAATCTATAAGTTTTTCTTTTTAATTTTTTATTTAATTTTTCTTGAGAATATTTTCTCTTGTTCTTTTTTAAATATTTATCATCTTTTCTATAGCTTCTTATTATTTTTCTTTCTGATGGAATTTCTATCCCAAATTGACTACGAAATTGGTCTAGTTGTCTTATTTCCATTAATCTTTGTCTTTTAATTTGTTGATTCAATTTAATTTCATTACATATGGCTATACCCTCTTGTACACAAGTGCCAATTAAATTCCCATAGGTATAGTTTTCATAGGGAATGACCATCCTATCTTTCATAAGAGCTTTCTTTACTCTCTCTGCAAATAAATTAGGTAGTCCATCTATGAATTTTGACTTCCAATGGGTACTATTACTTTCTGGCAATTGCATTACTCTATTAAGAAAAACATCTTTATACCATCTAAAATCAGATAGTCTTTTACGTCTTAAATTCTGCAATAAAGTACGAATATTTTCACTATTATCAGATATTCTTCACGTAAAATGTTCTAATATGGTAACTATTAACGTATAAACTGAACTTTCAGTTATTTGACTTCCTTCTTGTTTTATATTTTTAAAAAAAAATCTTCTTTATTTTGTGGAGATAAATAATTATCCCACCAACCTTTTAATTGTCCAGTGAATCCTACAACTATCATTTTTGCTATATTACTATCAGTATTACCAATAGTTTTACTTATAGTATTGTGCATCAACATTCTATGTGCCAAATTATACATTTTTTTTTTTCTGTATAACCATCTAAATTCCATTCATAATACATTTTCCATTATAACTATTGTTACCTATATATTCCTGTTCTTCATGTAGAATATCTACAGGAGATGGTCTATTATAATAATGTATTCTTTGTGTTGGTCTGTCTGCAAATTTATTTAATTTATTAATTTCATCATTTATAACTGATTTATAATCCTTATTTTCTTCTAGTTTTTCAAAAAATTCATTTTCTAGTGTATTAATTTTTAATTCTTTAAATTTATTATCTATTATCATTTCTAGATCTGACATTGTTTTTAATTTATAATTTTTTATTTCAGGTGGAGGTTGAAGTGTTGGAGTTGCTATAAGTTCTATTTTTCCTGAAGTATTTGTATCAGATTTTTCTAATTTTTGTATTAATGTATCGATTCTCTTATGAAGAGATATAATCAATCTGTTCTCCTAGAACATTTAAATAAATATTTGTATAATTTTGCTGTTCTATTATTTTATTTATTTGTTTTACAGTAATAATTAATGTATCATCTTCAAATAATTTTGAAAATGTTGTAAGTTTACTATATTATTTTCTTTTTCCATATAAAATGATTGTCGAGGAGGAAATATTCCTTTCACGATATTACCATTCAAAAGTTTATAATCCCTTTCTAACATAGAAATATAAGGTTCAATACAATTGGACATAAACCACGGAACAAAAGGAAATAAAATATTATGATATGACAAAAATTTATAAAATTCATTAGAAATATAACTTCTGAATTCATCAGTAAAATTAGGGAAAACCCACTTTCTAAATGGTTCCCGTCTTGGTAAATAAAATTCTTTTTTAACTTTTTGCCTGGCCAAAGATCCAGGGCTAAAATCTATTTTAGTTTTATTCATAATGAAAAATTCATTTCAGATTCAGTTATTTCCGCATCTTTAGTGTTATAAACACCTTTAACAATATTTTCTTTGTTTTTAAATAATTTTTCTACATGATGATTATCCTCATCACGTTTACTTGCTTGTGAAGTATAAACTTTGTAGGGAATATTATCCCTTTCTTCTATTAGACGAGAAATAAAAGAATGGCCAGAATAAGATCTAGTTATACTAGATCTTGGGATATTACCCAATCTTAATGGAATATTATCCATCTGTATATAAACAATTCCTTCGGGAGTTTGTTCAATATGATCAATATTATGTTCGGTTTTAGAGTGTATATGACTAGATCTTTCAAGTTTCCATTGCTGAGGCATAGGGATTTCATCCCATTTGATGATTCTTCGAGTAGAAATTTTTTATCTATTAAAATTAGTTTCAATCAAAACGGTTTCATTAATCTGTTTGTCCATCAATTTACAATTAGGATTCAATGTAAATAATAGCTTATAATAAATTCTATAACATATACAAATTAATTCTGATCCAGAAGCATAGTTATATCCATGTGTTTTAACATTTAATGTCAATGCATCAAGTATATTTATATCACTTAATGACAATGATATATTAGGATAAACATTAAAGTAAACAGGACCATGTGCCAAACTTGATTGAATGACACCTATTAGTGATTGTTTCCAATTTAAACTCCTAGCATCTCTTAGGCATGCAATAAAACTTTTTGGTAAACCTTCTAATGTTAAAGGCTTGAATGCAATTTGAACTAATCCAATATGAATAAATTTATATAATTCTTTATAACGATTTATATCATGATGATGTAATAATTTAATTTCAGTTTCTTCATTGTCTAATGAGACTGATTCCTCAGTAGTTTTAACTACTTGTTTTAAACCTAATTTCTCAAAAATTCCAAACTAATATACAATTTTTAATTCAATTCTAGGAATTGTTCACTTATTAAGTTCTTCTAAATTATCAGGAATATCTAATTCTTATTTATGGCTATTTTTAATTATTTTCTTATCTTTTCTTAACAAGTTCATTTAAATTTAATAAATTGATGTTAAACTATGAATCACGCATATCACTTACCCATATGGCTCTAATACCAATGTTGGTCCGGTTATAGCATCCATGCAAGATCCAGGTTAGAAGGACCTTAATTTTACAGGGGATCTATAACCGTCAACACAATTAATTAAAGATGAAATCGGGATCAACGCCTTAATACGCCTTCCAACGGCTTTGAACAGGCTAACCCTCATCTTTTATTAATTGTGGTCAGTTCTAAATCTTCTAACCCAAACCTTGAATTCTTACATAAAACTATGAAACCACATAAATCAGGATCTTCACAATATAGTTATCATAATACATGTGATTTCATAGCTTAACATTAATGGATTTAGCCTGCCACTAGGCTAAATCTAATATAACAATATCAATGTTGGTCCGGTTATAGCATCCATGCAAGAATCCAGGTTAGAAGGACTTTAATTTTACAGGGGATCTATATACGTCAACACAATTAATTAAAGATGAATCCGGGATCAACGCCTTAATATGCCTTCCAACGGCTTTGAACAGGCTAACCCTCATCTTTTATTAATTGTGGCCAGTTCTAAATCTCCTAACCCAAACCTTGAATTTTTACATAAAACTATGAAACCAGACAAAACAGGATCTTCACAATATAGTTATCATGATACCTGTGATTTCATAGCTTAACATCAATGGATTTAGCCTGCCATTAGGCTAAATCTAATATAACAATATCAAAGTAAAATAGAATAAAAGAAAACTTACGAGAATTGATGATCTTGGAAACTTCAAGCTTTTATTTATTCTTGAGAATATATACAAGAAGTGGAACATTTTACAATAGAGGAAGTAGAAAGATAGAGTTTTCGAGTCTTGTTCCTCTATGAATGATTTTCCATCCTATTTATAGCCATCAGAAGGCTGGACTTATCAAACTATCTATTCTAGTTTTCTTCGGATTTTAAGTCCGAATAATACTATTACGCCATAGTACTGCTATTACAGTATGAGAATAATTAAAGTTTACCCTAGCAGAGTAGCCTTTTCAAAAATTTGTCGTATTATGTAATCGATTTTTGGAAAATTTCTTCCCTTGCTTGTTGTTCAATTTCTTTGGCCATTTGGCCAATATAATTCTAATATTTCTTTCATATTAGGTTCCTGAGATTCTACTGCTAAGCATTCTTCATTTGATGTACTTGTCATTGACACATCTGATTTATTATCTTCCACTAGATTTTTCACCGAATCCTTCTTTAATTCTTCCATATATGATCTAAGCAATTCTTCTTTGGTTATAACCTCCTTCTGTAACTTTAGTTTCGTTGCAATATGTTGAAAATGACTAATTTCCTTTATTTCCCCTTGTTCTTTCATGGTTTGGTATTTATCATTTTTTTTGTGGATTTCATCCAAAATATTTTGTCCATAAATTTGATTCATTTCTGGATTAATTTTAATCAATCTATCCCAGAACCTGCTATGAGTAAGTCTGCTGAGACAAGGTATTTTTTGTGGAGTATAACTTACTTCTGGGGTCCATTTCCAAACCCATGGAATTGAAAATTCAATAAAAAATATCATTGAGGCTATTTCTTCTGTATATTGATTTGGAGCGATATAATATGCTATTTTTGGTGAAATATTCACCCATTCACCATATAATGGTTTAAATCTGTCCGGGAGTATTTTCCCAGAGGTGCCATAAATATTCCACCATTGCATGAACCAATTTGGTATGGGATTGTTATAAACATCCCCACAAATCTTTATAAGCCATGTATGTTTCCTATTAGGATTTTCATACAAAAAGGCTTTATGAAAAGCATCAATATAATCCCAATAATTATATTTAGAAGATATTTTGGACTTGAAAATTGTAAATTCCCTTTCTTTAAAAGGAGATAATCCCCATTCTTCAACAGATATAATCCGTTTAATTATGATTTTACTAAAATTATAAATATTAGTCACTTTTGTATTAGGATAAAAATGTGTAATATCACATGAGTTTACTTTAAGTATACTCTCATAATATGATCTTTGTTTGCACTTAGAGTAAACTCATGTGATATTACACATTTTTATCCTAATACAAAAGTGACTAATATTTATAATTTTAGTAAAATCATAATTAAACGGATTATATCTGTTGAAGAATGGGGATTATCTCCTTTTAAAGAAAGGGAATTTACAATTTTCGAGTCCAAAATATCTTCTAAATATAATTATTGGGATTATATTGATGCTTTTCATAAAGCCTTTTTGTATGAAAATCCTAATAGGAAACATACATGGCTTATAAAGATTTGTGGGGATGTTTATAACAATCCCATACCAAATTGGTTCATGCAATGGTGGAATATTTATGGCACCTCTGGGAAAATACTCCCGGACAGATTTAAACCATTATATGGTGAATGGGTGAATATTTCACCAAAAATAGCATATTATATCGCTCCAAATCAATATACAGAAGAAATAGCCTCAATGATATTTTTTATTGAATTTTCAATTCCATGGGTTTGGAAATGGACCCCAGAAGTAAGTTATACTCCACAAAAAATACCTTGTCTCAGCAGACTTACTCATAGCAGGTTCTGGGATAGATTGATTAAAATTAATCCAGAAATGAATCAAATTTATGGACAAAATATTTTGGATGAAATCCACAAAAAAAATGATAAATACCAAACCATGAAAGAACAAGGGGAAATAAAGGAAATTAGTCATTTTCAGCATATTGCAACGAAACTAAAGTTACAGAAGGAGGTTATAACCAAAGAAGAATTGCTTAGATCATATATGGAAGAATTAAAGAAGGATTCGGTGAAAAATCTAGTGGAAGATAATAAATCAGATGTGTCAATGACAAGTACATCAAATGAAGAATGCTTAGCAGGAGAATCTCAGGAACCTAATATGAAAGAAATATTAGAATTATATTGGCCAAATGGCCAAAGAAATTGAACAACAAGCAAGGGAAGAAATTTTCCAAAAATCGATTACATAATAAGACAAATTTTTGAAAAGGCTACTCTGCTAGGGTAAACTTTAATTATTCTCATACTGTAATAGCAGTACTATGGCGTAATAGTATTATTCGGACTTAAAATCCGAAGAAAACTAGAATAGATAGTTTGATAAGTCCAGCCTTCTGATGGCTATAAATAGGATGGAAAATCATTCATAGAGGAACAAGACTCGAAAACTCTATCTTTCTACTTTCTCCACTGTAAAATTTTCCACTTACTGTATTATATTCACAAGAATAAATAAAAGCTTGAAGTTTTCAAGATCATCAATTCTCGTGAGTATTCTTTTATTCTATATTACTTTGATATTGTTATATTAGATTTAGCCTAATGGCAGGCTAAATCTATTGATGTTAAGCTATGAAATCACACGTATCATGATAACTATATTGTGAAGATCCTGTTTTGTCTGGTTTCATAGTTTTATATAAGAATTCAAGGTTTGTGTTAGGAGATTTAGAACTGGCCACAATTAATAAAAGATGAGGGTTAGCTTGTTCAAAGCCGTTGGAATGCGTATTAAGGCGTTGATCCCGGTTTCATCTTTAATTAATTGTGTTGACGGATATAGATCCCCTGTAAAATTAAGGTCACCCCCTGTAAAATTAAGGTCCTTCTAACCTAGATTCTTACATGGATGCTATTAAATATATAATATATAAATAAATAATATAATATAAATTATAATATAAAAATTTATGAATTATATATTAATATATATAATGTATATACTATATATAATTATATATTATTATTTTATTAATATGGATATACGGGTCTGGGCATCACCATACCCTACCCAAACCCATATAACAGAATTAATACGGGTACGGGTTCGCGAGTATAGAATTTAAACCTTACCCGCTAAAAACGAGTATAGACCCGCGCGGGTACGGGTAAGACCACCCCGTTTACAGCCGTACATATAAATGTACTAAATTTAAATCTTTTTGAAAACACGATTATTATCGGAGGTTTAAAACCGCCGCAAATATTTATTTTTTTTTAAAAAAAGGAATTATAATATTGGAGGTTTAAAATCGCCATGAAATAAAAACTAACTCGCAGCTACATTTACAGCGCTGTACGCGACTATCACTTCTAGCGGTGGTTTTCTCAACCACCTCTAAACTATTTTACAGGAGTCCAAAACCGCCGCTAAACGGAAAAAACCCCACAAAATTTTGCTATATTTTGTAGTGGTTTGTATATTAACTTGCAAGTGCAGTAGTCAATGTCTAGTATATCATGTTTATATTTGGTTCTAACTTCTTTGCCCTTTACTGTTATGATAGACATTTTTAATGGTTAGTGTAAGCAAGAGTGCTTACTTTTAAAATTAGAAGTGCCTAATTTTATAACTGGTAGTGTCTATTTTTAAAACTAGGATTGTCTTGTTTATACAGTGCCTAGTTTTAAACTTGGCCATGTCTACTTTTAAAACTAAGAATGCCTAATTTTATAAATGACAATGCCTAGTTTTAAAACTAGGAGTTCCAGTTTTAGAGGTGACAGTGCTTAGTTTTAAAACTAGGCATTCCTAGTTTTAAAAGTAGGTATTCCTAACTTTAAAACTAGACATTCTCGATTTTAAAACTAAGAGTGCATAATGTATATTAGGAATTGACATATATTAGACAAAAATTTTTTAAGATAGAGCAGATATCTTATATAAGTACAGAGCATCTACAACACAAAAATCCTTTGTTCAAATTCAATCACCAAAACCTGGAATGTTTAGTTTTAAAAAACTAAGAATGTCTAGTTTTAAAACTAGGAGTGTTAAGTTTTAAAGCTGACAGTATCTACAAAATCTATGTATTTTAAACTTGAAAATCAGGAAGAGTACAAATATACAGCTTTCAACACTAAAACACAAAATATATAGAACAAAAACTCAAATATATATATGTATATGTAAGATGGGAACTACTTTGATGAACTATGTTTTCTGTTGAAAACTACAAATTATTGTTGGTTTTGAAGAATTATTACTTCTTATTGCTTGAAGAACTCACTTTCGATGATTTCTTATCCCGAAATTGAAGAAATAAGTAAGAAATTGAAGCAAGGAACAAAGGAATTGAAGAAAAGGAGAAGAATCTAGAGTTTAGAAGCTTGAAATCACCTGAGAAATTGGAAGTTTTCTGTGAAATTTTTGGTTGGTTTTTGCGCGTACAAGTGAAAGGGTTTTGGAGGAAGTGTAAATTACAATTGTTTGATGTGAGAATGTGATTTAATTTTTTACCCTTGCAAAATTTAAGTAAAATGATGTAATTTTGACATTGGATACACCTAGCATAGTTTGACTTAGATTCATGGTATAACGACTAAGGAAAGCTTGGGAGAATTTTTCCTTATTCTTTGGGAGAATATGGAAGCTAGAAATAAGCTTATTTTTAGAATAAAGTGACAGAACCCGTATATGTGGTGATTGTGGAAAAAATATGGAGTAAGGAGTTTCTCATGGCACAAATTCATTCCCATAATGTGGTAGGTAGGACTGTAAATATGGCGGGTTTTATTCGTATTTACGTGGGTCTATATCCGTTTTTAGCGAGTAAGATTTAAATTTTATACCCGCAAATCTATATCCGTACCCATATTAATTCTGTTATATGGGTCTGGGTAAGGTATGATAATGCCCAGACCCGTATACTCGTATTAATAAAATAATATATATTTATATATATTATATTATATTAATATATAATTTATTAGATGGTTATACCGAAAAGCAGATTTATAATCTGACTCATAGGATGCTGATGTATAGCACAGTCAGTAAACTGATTGGAAATAGTGATAGTAATATCGCAAAAATGATAGTTGTAGGATTTACTGGCCAACTTAAAGGTTGGTGGGATCATTATCTCTCTTCTCAAGATAGAGAAGAAATTTATCATACTGTTAAACAAGAAGAAGATGGTCGCACTAGCGAACAAGCAGTTTATACACTGATAGTTACTATATTAGAACATTTTACAGGAAGAATTTCTGATGATAATGAAACTATTAGGACGTTATTACAAAATTCTAGGTGTAAAACACTCACAGAATTTAGGTGGTATAAAGACCAATTTCTTAATAGAGTTATGGAATTACCAGAGAGTAATAGCTCTCATTGGAAGTCTAAGTTTATTGACGGATTACCCCCTTTATTTGCTGAAAGAGTTAAAAAAGCTCTTAGGAAAGATAAAATTTCCATTCCTTATGAAAGTTATACTTATGGTAATCTAATAGCCACTTGTACACATGAGGGTATAGCCTTATGTAATGAAATTAAATTAAATCAACAACTTAAAAGACAAAGGTTAACTGAAAGAAATCAGTTAGGCCAATTCTGTAGTCAATTTGGGATGGATATTCCATCACAAAGGAAAATAGTTAATAGCTATAGAAAAGATGATCAATATATTAAAAAGAAAAGGAGAAAATATTCTCAAACAAAATTAGATAAAAAAGCTAAACGAAAATCTGATAGATTAGAAAGAAGGAAAGATAAACAGAATATTGTCTGTTATAAATGTAAAAGAATAGGTCATTACGCTAATAAGTGTAAAATGAAGAAAAAGATTAATAATCTTGACATTAGTGAAGAATTAAAAGATTCTTTAAAAAAATTATTTTTAGAATCTGATGACTCTGAAGATATTACTTCAGACTCAAAAATTGATCATATAACTAATCCTTCTGAAGATTCAGAAGAAAACATGTGTCCTTGTAAACAAGGACCCAGTAATTCTGAAAAAGAACATTCAGAAGACGATTATTATAAGTTAATATCTCAATTTAAAGATTCAGATATTAATGTTTTAACCAATAATCATATTTTAGAATTCTTAAAGTCAATAAAAGACCAAGAATTGAGGTCTAGAATCATAGAAAACTTAGATGATATTCCATCAACTAGTACTAATAGTACTAGAATAGAAGAAGAATTTAAACCTAATAATAATCCTTATACCATGACAGAAGTTTATAAACTTATGAAACAACGATATGATAATTCTCATAAAACTCCGACAACTTTAAATGATTTGTATGGAGAAATTGACAATCTAAAAGATGAGATTAAAATATTAAAACAAATTAATAAAAATCTTGATATTAGAGTTTCTAATCTAGAAACTAAAAAGGATTATACTTTGGTAACACCAAATTTATTTGACAATCTTAATAAGATTGGTGAGGAAAATTTTCTCACAGTTTTAGATATGATTACATCTTTTAAATTTTATGTGAAAATTACTTTATTAATTCATCATGAAATCAGAGAATTTACTACTCTAATTGATACAGGAGCAGATATTAGTGTTATACATGAAGGATTAATTCCGACCAAATACTTTGAAAAAACAACTCATAGTTTGCGTCATGCAGGTGGTGAAAAATTACAAATAAATTTTAAATTACCACGTGCATATATTTGTAATAATAAAGTTTGTATACCTGAAAGCTTTTTATTAGCTAAAAATATAACTAACCAAGTTATCCTTGGAACCCCCTTTATAAAAAAGATTTTTCCTATTACTCATATAGGAACAGATTGCCTAATAGGTACTTTTGAAAATACACCAGTTTCTTTTCAGTTTATAACTAAACCAAATACCAGATTCGTGAATGAAATTAAAGATTTCATTTTACGAAAACAAAATCAAATTAATTTTATAAATTTTGAAATAAACTCTTCTACTATTAAAGAAGTTTTACAAAATCCTAAATTACAGGAAAAGATTAAAAGACTTCAGAATAATATTTCTGTAGAAATTTGTAATGACCATCCTAATGCTTTTTGGGATAGAAAAAAGCATGTGGTAACCCTTCCTTATACGGATGATTTTAAAGAAAATCAAATTCCGACAAAGGCACGCCCTTGTCAGATGAATTCCAAATATTTAGAATTATGTAAAGAAGAAATAGCTTCTTTACTAAATAAAAAATTAATAAAAGAGTCAAACTCACCTTGGTCTTGTACAGGGTTTTATGTTAATAAACATAGTGAGATAGAAAGAGGTGTACCAAGATTGGTTATAAACTATAAACCTCTAAATAAGGTATTCAAATGGATTAGACATCCTATTCCCAATAAAAAGGATTTATTAGACAGATTATATGAGGCTCTAATATTTTCTAAGTTTGATTTAAAATCAGGATATTGACAGATTCAGATAGCTAAAGCTGACCAATATAAAACAGCTTTTAATGTTCCTATTGGCCACTTTGAATGGAAAGTGATGCCTTTTGGACTTAAGAATGCCCCTTCTGAATTTCAGAAGATTATGAATGATATATTCATTCCTTACAGTGACTTTATATTAGTCTATATTGATGATATTTTAGTATTTTCTAAAACGGCAGCAACATTTTGAACATTTGGATATTTTTAAAAAACTAGTTATACAAAATGGCTTAGTTATATCGAAACCCAAAATGGTTCTATTCCAGACCAATATTCGATTTTTAGGTCATAATATTGAAAACGGGAAAATAATTCCTATTAATAGAAGTATAGATTTTGCTTCTAAATTTTCAGATGAAATTCTGGGTAAAACTCAGTTACAGAGATTTTTAGGAAGTCTGAATTATATTCTACCCTATTATAAAAATTTAGCTTCGGACACAGCTATTTTATATGATAGATTGAAAAAGAATCCTAAGCCTTGGACTTCTCAACATACTGAGACAGTCAAGAGGATTAAAGAAAAAATTAAAACTTTGCCTTGTTTAATATTAGCCAATCCTACTTGGCAGAAAATTATAGAAACAGATGCCTCTGATATAGGGTATGGAGGTATTTTAACCCAAATTTGTCCTGTTAATAACAGACCACATTTAGTTAGATATTATTCTGGCAAATGGACTGAAAGTCAGAGAAATTATGCAACTGTAGCTAAAGAAATCTTAGCTATTGTAAAATGTATTTTAAAATTTCAAGATGATTTATATAATCAAAAATTTATTGTTAAAACAGACTGCCAAGCAGCAAAATTTATGTTTAATAAAGATTTTAAACATGATATATCCAAACAAATATTTGCAAGGTGGCAGGCTCATCTAGCCCCATTTGATTTTGATATTATTTATAAAAAAGGTGAAGAAAATAATCTTCCTGATTTTTAACCCGTGAATTTTTACAGCATGCAGGGACGGGGAAATAATCTCCGAGGATGCGGGAGAGGTCATACCTCTCAAGCCAAAGGCAAAAATGTAATTATACATAGAGGTAATAAACAGCTTATAACTGAAAATATTGCCAATATTCATGATGATGAAGCCCTCTTATATGAGGAATTCAAAAAGCAGTATCTTGCTACGAAACAACAACAGGCAGGTCAAACCTCCTCAACAAGTTCATATGCTCAGGTTATATCCGAAGAAGATAATACAACTTCTTATCATACTCATTCTCATAAAGAAATTATATATCTTTTAGAGAATAAAGATCTACAATGGAAACATGATCCATGGTTATTGATGCAAAGGTACCTGGATACGGCAGCATATGCTGTCACATCTTATAAACGCAGGTTATACTATGAGCAAATACTTAAAGTAAGCTCTTGCGATATAACGCATTTTTATCCAAGTGGTCATACTGATGCAAAAGTTTATAACTTTAGCAAGATTATTATTAAAAGGATTATATCTATTGAAGAATGGGGTATTTCCCCTCTGAAAGAAAGGGAATTTATAATTCCTGACACAAAAATTCCTTTAAAATATAATTATTGGAATTATATGGATGCCTTTTATAAAGCATTCTTATATGAAAATCCTATCAGAAAACATACTTGGCTGATTAAAATTTGTGGCAATGTTTATAACAGCCCATTACCAAATTGGTTCTTACATTGGTGGACCATATATGGCACATCTGGGAAAATCCTCCCTGACAAATTCAAGGCATTATATGTTGAATGGGTTGATACATCCCCAAAAATACATGATTATATCAGTATGGATCAATATTCTGAGGAAACAGCCTCAATGATATTCTTTCTTGAATTTTCCATACCCTGGGTGTGGAAATGGACCCCTGAAGTGAGTTATACTCCTCAAAATATACGATGTTTAAAACGTACTACTTATAGTAGGTTCTGGGATCGACTAATTAAAACAGACCCGGAAACAAAAGATATTTATGGAAAAAATATTTTGGATGAAATCCATAATCATAATGAGTCTTATAGACGAATGAAAGAACAAGGAGAGATTAAATCTCTTAGTCCGTTTCATCATATTACTACCAAATTAAAGTTACAAAAAGATGTTATATCAAAAGAAGAATTGATTAAATCTTATATGGAGGAATTAAAAAGGGATTTGGTTAAAAATTTGCTTCCAGAAGAAGAAAAAACTGATGTATCTATGACAGGCTCATCAAATGAAGACTGTCTTGCTGGGGAATCCCAAAATCCTGATATGGAGGATTTTTCTCAAGAAGATATTGACCAGATGGTAAAAAATATTGAAGATGCCGCCCGACAAAAGTTAAAGTAATGCGGACAAAAGCTATTATTGTTATATCTCCATTATTGTACCCTCATAGGGCCCCATGTAATAGTGATAGCTATTATTGCGGATTTAAAATCCATTTGTAAATTGTAATACATAGACTAGTTGAAGTCCGCCTTTCCCTTGTCTATAAAAGGAGGCATTCTCCTTCAAACAAGGCAGGACCTCAGATAGCATTCTCTACTTCTCTCTCTCTCTTCATTGTAAAGTTTTTATCTTTCAATACAAGAGTTTTCAAATTTTCTCTTTATATCCCTGGTAAGTCTTAAAGGCTTTCTTTCTTTATTTATTTTTATAATATATTTTGTTTGGATTAGCCTAATGAAAGGCTAAATCCTTTCATGTTAAACTATGTAATTATATACATATTCTCATAAGTATGTTGTGAAGATCCTTATTTTGTCTCGTTGGATAGTAGTTTTATGTAAGGATTTAAGGTTTGGGTTATGAGATCTGGAACTAGCCATAATTATTGAAAAGATAAGGGTTAGCCTGTTTGAAGCCGTTGTGAAGGCGTGTTAAGGCGTTGATCCCGGTTTTATCTTTTGATAATTATGTTGACGGTTATGGATCTCATGTAAAATTTGTACCTTAATAACCTAGATTCTTACATGGAAAACTACCACCAGACCTCATTTGGTATCAAAGCCATGTTCTTATGAAATATGTGTATGATTCATAGTTTAACATGAATCTTTGATAAATTCAAATGAATTTATTTCATAATAAAAGAAATATTAAAAATTCTCATAAGCAAGAACTGGATATTCCAGATAACCTTGAAGGTCTTAATAAATGGACCATCCCTAGAATTGATTTTAAAACTGTATATCAGTTAGGAACTTTTGAAAAACTTGGTTTAAAACAAGTAGTTAAGACTACTGAAGAATCTGTTTCCTTAGATAATGAAGAAACTGAAATTAAATTATTATCATTACATGACATAAATTGGTATAAAGATTTATATAAATTTCTTCATATTGGATTAGTACAAATTGCATTTAAACCTTTAACTTTAGAAGGTTTACCTGAAAGTTTTATTGCATGCCTAAGAGATGCGCGAAATTTAAATTGGAAACAATCACTTATAGGTGTAATACAATCTAGTCTGGCACATGGACTAGTTTATTTTAATGTTTATCCTAATTTATCACTTTCCTTAAGTGATATTAATATACTTGATTCTTTAACATTAAATGTTAAAACTCATGGATACAATTATATTTCTGGATCAGAACTAATCTGTATCTGTTACAGAATTTATTTTAAACCATTATTTACATTAAATCCTAATTGTAAAATAATGGATAAAAAGATTAATGAAATTGTTTTAATAGAAACAAATTTTAAGAGATCTAAGATCTCTACTAGAAGAATCATAAAATGGGATGAAATCCCAATGCCTCAACAATGGAAATTGGAACGAACTGGTCATATCCAGTCAAAGACTGAGCACAATGTTGATCATATTACCCAAACTCCAGAAGGAACAGTTTATATACAGATGGGTTATACCTCATCTCAATTGGGTCATATCCCAAGGACTATGTCAATCAGATCCGAACGTTCTTATATTTCACCTCTTATAGAGGAAAATGATTATATTCCTTACAGAGTATCTACCTCACAGGTAAGTGAGCGTGATGAGAATAATCATCATGTAGATAAAGTTTTTAAAACTAGAGAAAATATTGTAAAAGGTATTTATAATACTAAAGATCCGGAAATAACCGAATCTGAAATGAATTTTTCATTATGAATTATAGACCTAAAATTGATTTTAGCCCTGGATCTGAGGCCAGGCAAAAAGTTAAAGCTGAATTTAATCTACCACGATGGGAACCATTTAGGAAGTGGTTTTTCCCTAATTTTGATGATAGATTAAGAAACTATGTTTCTGATGAATTTTATAAATTCTTAGCATCACATAATATTTTATTTCCTTTTGTTCCTTGGTTTATGGCAAATTATATTGAACCTTATATTTCTGTGTTAGAACGAGATTATAAACTCTTAAATGGAAATATAATTAAGGGTATATTACCCCCTCAACAACCTTTTATTTTAGAAAAGGAAAATAATATTATTAGTTTTGCAGCATTTTCAAAAATATTTGAAAATGATACTTTAAGTATTACTGTGAAACAAATTAATCAAATTATAGAGCAACAAAATTATACAAACATTTATTTGAATGTTTTAGGAGAACAAATTCTCTCTCTTCATAAGAGAATTGATTTATTATTACAAAAATTAGATAAATCTTCATCTCCATGGTCTTCAGGGAAAAAGGTAGTTATAACTACTACTCCACCTTTGCAGCCTCCTCCTGAAATTAAAAATTATAAATTACAGACTATGTCTGACCTTGAAACTTTAATAGAACAACAATTTAAAAAATTAAATATTCATACTTTACAAGATAAATTTTCTGATAGATTATCAAGAAAAAAAAAATAAACAAGTTATAAAAGATGAAATTAATAAACTATATAGGTTTGCTGATAGGCCAACCCAAAGGATAAATTATTATAGCCGTCCTTTTCCTGTAGATATTCTACATGAGGAACAGGAATATATAGGAAATAATTGTTATAATGGAAAAAGTATTTATGAATGGAATTTAGATGGTTATAATATATAATTTATAAATTTTTATATTATTTATTTATATATTATATTATTTATATATATTATATTATATTAATACCCATTGATGTAAGTTTTTTATCTTTAGCTATATATTCATAATTATCTCTATTTTACATACACTTGTAATATAACTCACTTCTATATTTCTTTTGTAGGAGACAAATATGATCAAGCGGTATCCAAAATCCAAATGCTTTGATTAATATATTGTACTGAACTAGAACTTTTGTTCCTATTGGATTAATGTACTGGGAAGATTTTGTGTGTACTTGAACTTTTAATCATTTTAATTAGAGATGTTAAATGATTGTATTTGCTAAAAGAAATGTTTAGGAGATTATTTTAATCATGTTAAAATTTTTATTTAGGGTTATACATTATTTTATATATTTTTGTTTAACAAGGAAAAAAATAGAAAAATATCATACGGGTACGGGTATATCCAAACACTACCCTGGACCCGTAGGGTCAGGTTCGGGTCCAAAAATTTTATATCTGAAAGGTATAGGTCCGAGTCTATATCCAAGTTTCATTATAAATGTATGAGTCTGGGTTTGAGAGTACCATGAGGGTGTTGACCTGTTTACCGCCCTAGTAGTAGGATAGAGTAGTAGTTCGAAGAAGTGGACAGCTCCACCACAAGGCATTCTTAAACTAAATGTTGATGGAGCATTTCTAGGGAAGAAGGCTTGTGGTGGGATGGTGATGAGATATCATGAAGGCGAGGTTATAGCATCTATGGCTTATAATTGGAAAGGAATTGTGGATGCTAGACATGTGGAATTGATAATCATTTGGAATGGAATAATTCTAAGTGAGGAATTTCATATATTTAATTTCATTATGAAGTTAAACTGTTCATCTATAGTTCGGAGGATGGAGGATCATTCAAGGAAAGGAAGACTTATCTCTTTCGGGGCACTTGTGGAAACCTTGCAAGAAAAATTCACTTCTAATAATTCTTATCATATTAGATATATTAACGGTTACTTAAATATTTCGATATTGTGAGTTCAATACTCTTATAATATATCTAACTATCTTGTATGGATAAAAGAAGTTTTTGAATCTGTAAGCACAAACATTCTACACATATTTTAATTTCTTAATGAAAGCATGATATTTTCCCTTTAAAAAAAAAAAAGAAAAAAGCCCTCTATTATTATGAAATATCAAGTGAGTAATAAGATTTTATTATTTTTTTAAAAAGGAGATGTTTGGGTTGGGGACAGTGGTAATGCGCGTCGTAGGACTTAAAACAACTGGGCTTAATCAAAATTATTCTGAATGATTGGACGCACACATCCAGTCCAGTCCAACCCCTTATATGAGACAGCAGTTGTTAAAATTTCATCGTATTTGGGCTTTCGATTTATCGCGCATCAATACCCAAAAGCTTATTTCCCTACTCAGTTCACAAGCCCAGCCTCAATCCAATTAAATATAAATGAATGTCCAGGAAGTAAGAGCCCAAAAATAATCAGTTTTTTTTTTTTTTCTTTTGGGAGAGAGAACAAAAATATTAAAATGATTTGGACAGTGGTCCAAGTTCGGCCGCGGAAAGAGAAAACACGTGAAAACTAAAGGAAAAAAGGAAAGTAATATTACTTTCCATATTTAGATACTAAAATTAGCACTATTATTGATCTAGTTAATGATTCATTGGAAAGCCCATTCTGTAAAGGATGGTTTTTATATGCCATGATGTAAAGTGTTATTATTTATATATGATTCCATTTCCACCATTAAGAAGCAAGTAATGAAAATGATTTTTTTTCTCCATATTCTGAGAAGCATTAATTTCATGGAGTTGGCTAGCACAGTATAGTAGCAGTTGGCCTTGGGCACCTCCAGGGGTCACTGCCACCTTCGTCATGTTGTTTAAACTTAATTATTGAAGATTCATTAGATGTCTAATTGAGGTTAATGCATCATTCGTGCCTGCTAATCCATCCATGCATTTGTTTAATATTTTCAAGTGCTGCTCCCTTTCTGATACTTAACTTTTCAAGCTTTCAAGAATCCAACTTGTGTCGAGGTCACCAATTTAACTTTTTGTTAGTACCCAAAAAAAAATAAACGTATACCCTAAAAAGGTCTTAACAAATGCTACGATTAAAAATTATTTCCTTCCAACTCTCTATCTCTCTAAACCCTTCCTTTCTCATTTATTTTTAAAAAATCTTAAAAATTATTGAATATTTTGAAGTTAAAAATGAATAATTTTAAAAATTTTGTACAAAACAACGTCGAATTTAAAGTAAAAAAGCATAAAAACTAAGAAAATCGAAAATCAAAATTACTGGGTTGTTGGTGTACCAATCATGTGGTGCACCACTCGCAGGCATACAAACTCATTTCTTTGCATCAGTGGGTGGTGCACCAACTCATTTGGTGCGCCAGTGAATTGGGCATCAAGATCTGATTATTTTTTAAAAATTTTTTGATGAAAATATAAATAAACAAGTATAAAATAATATACTAATATTTTTTAAAAATAGATCTCTATTTGATTTCTTATAAAATAGAAAGAAGTGAGAGAAAAAAAATTTTAAAAGAAAAGAATTGGAAAGGAGATATTTTTTTAATCGTGAGATTTTCATATTTTATTGGACATTTATTAGCCCTCCCTAAGAAGGAGAATCCAATTCAACTGATCATGCCCTTTCTCCTTCTCTCTAATTACAACTGTAGCCGTCTTTATCTTCCATTTTCTTCCTTCTCTTCTCCGAATAAGTTTGGATTCCAACCTCCGTCGAAGTTCCGATCTTGATTGCAGCGTAGTCTCTATTCTTTTTGTCTTTAGTTTTTTTTTCTTACAAACCACTTTTATTATTTCTTTCAAAATCTTGTAACCAGATCTATAATCTTCATACATGTTTTTCTTTTGATCTCTTTAAATCAGAGTTCTCTTCTTATTTCTTAAAAAGATTCCTTGAAATCAATTCATATTTGGGTGTCTTTATCAATTTTTTATTTATTTCTTAGACAATCTTCAAGTAAACTAATAATATGTCCATAGTTTTTTTGCTGCTCCTTAAAGGATGTATAGAAATTGATTTCATCGTACAAATGGAGAATTGACTTGAAAAAAGGGGTAAGCCAAGAAAAAAACCAACAATTGAAATAAATTATACAGATGGATTAAAGACAGACTCTTCAAATCTATAATAACAGACAAAGACCAAACTTTCAAGAAATTTAAGTAGGTACAAAACAAGAAATCAAGATAAAAAATAAAATACAAACATATACACATTGATCTTCTTCTTTCATCTTTTTATTCGTAATCCGGCCATAATGTACAATGCTTGTGCGATATAAATTAAGATAACGCACAACAGCTGCATTATCACCTTAATCCAGGTTTTCAACTTAATCTGTCGATATGACGGATAACACACAAATGACATGTGTTATAACCCAGCAATAACACATAACTTTTGTGCGTTATCAACCACATCAGTTTTTTTTTTTGTTTTTCAAAACTCAAAATTTCTTTGTTTTTTTTTCAAAACTTATAGTTATATAATTTTTTTTAAAAAGTCTGTATTATTTTATTTAACCTATTTTGATGTATTTTTTATGATAATATTTTATAACCGTTTAAAAAAATGTTCAACTTATAAACATTTTATTAAAAAAATATGAAGAAGTGATTTAAAGTATTGTAAATTTTACTATCAAAATTCAGAGTAATGAAGAAGTAGTTAGAAGAAATTCAAAGAAAAATTTCATTAATAGAAACCCTAAAATATTACAACACTTTCAATAAAATAAACTTATACATTGCTTGAATCGGGGTTACAATTTTTTCTATTATGACTCGGCATCCGACATCTGCCATATCTTGACGGAGAATCCGAATTTCGATAATCTATTTCTCCCAAAATCTTGTGCCTTATTTTCTACCTCGTTTATTGTTCATGTTTAGAGGATGAAATATTAAACTATAAGGAGCATCCCTCCAAAAGTTCTCATGCCCGATCGGAACAAAATTCGATTAGTTTGTTCTTCTGTACATTTCTCGTGAATATATATCTGGTATATAAGTATATGCTCTCGTACCATTTTCTCTACAAACTGTAAGAGCATGAGAACAAGACAATGTATACGCTTACCATTTACCGCACCACATTAAGCTTTTTAATTCGGTGTTCTTGAAGATCTTGTTGAAATTTGCTCGAATGTGCCGTAAACAAAACCTGTGAACTGCAAATGGAGGTTGCCACAAAGCTTGATTTTGAATAGCAGATAAAATCCCTTGTGGCGATCAGAAATAAGACATACATGCCGATCTTTGACAACATGTTCCCGTAGATGTTTGAGGAACCAATTCCAAATTTTAGACGACTCTTTATCAACAATTGTAAAAGCAAGTAGGAACAAATGATTATTGGCATCCCATGTACTTGCAATTAATAATACACCCTTATATGGTCCTCGTAGGTGAGTGTCGTCCACAGAAATCATCGGCTGATAATATTGAAATCCGTCTATACTAGGCGAGAGATACCAAAAAAAAATTTGAAAACATAGTTTGGGGGACTGCTCGTCCTGTGATGGAAGAACTCATAGACAATCCCTGGGTTTGAATCTTGCATTGCATGTAGATATTTTAGTAGAATATTAAAAGTTGTCTCCAATCTACCGAAAACCCTCTCTATTGCAACTTTTCGAGCATACCATGCCCTCTTGTATGTACAACCCATTTGAGATAATACTTGCACTTCTTGGATGACATTTGAGATAGATATCTCTGGATCATTGGCAAAATTGTGCGACATTGACATTGAAATAAATTTTGAAGACATATTTCGGTGCTTGTTTTGTTGAACTTGTACAAGGCATGTATGTTCCTTGACGAATTTGGTTATTTCCCAATGACTGTGCATTGCTTTCTTTTTTATGCGGATGTACCGTGAAAAGTAATTAGAGTCACTGTGATAGTAACATTTTGCTGTCCATTGATTACTTTTACTTTTTATAACTCTATATTCTCGGTCCATTTGAATCGACCACTTCTGAACTGTACTTATTGCTTGCACTTTTTCAACGAATCTAATGCCTAACCGAATATCAGTCATTGAATCGTTCCAATCGAGGAATATTAGAGTACCAGATTCGATAAGGTCATCTATCAGCTCACCCGAGCCCATATCTAGGAATGCTCCAAACTGTATATAATCATACCTGGTACTACTGAACCATTGGCTACTCCCTCATTGAGTCATTGTGTTTTCAATGATAGGGTTTACGGGAGTATGTACCTCTTCTTTCTCAAAGTCCGTGTTATCGTCTGATTTAGATTCACTAGATACGACATAATCTTCGTCGGAATAGTCATTTTCATCATCATCTTAATCAACAGTTGGGTACAACATAGATGGTTCATCAGAAACTATCTGTGTTATTTCTGTGACATGTTCTGGAATGTTTATGGTATTTGTGCCATGTATAATTGAAACAGTCTGTGGTTGGTTCGGAATGAATTCAACGAGTACTTGAATCCCTTCCTTCGCTAAGTTGGGCACAATGGTCCAAAGATAATGCATTTCGTTATCGTTATTCATGCTGTATAAAGTAATTAAAACATATAATGCTCTTCATAGAATGAAGGCACCCTCATTGTCATTCGAACGCTCCAAAGATTGGGATCCATATCTCGATGTTTCAATATTTTTCTAACAAGTTCGACATGTGTTACCATTCGGTTGAATGTCCAAGTTTTCTTCACCAATCCAGTGAAATAAGGACCAACGCATCTCTTGCAATCTCCGAATCCCAAAATAATACAACTCTAACTGGGTGAGTTGCATCCATGTCTAATTGTTTGTCGTGGAAGTTGTGAAGTTGTAAAGTTGTGAAGTTAAGGAATTTAGAAATAGAATAGGAAGGAAGTTGAAGGTATGAAATTGTGATAGCTGAAGTTGGGTTTAGGGTTTTCGTATATATAGGGGTTTTAGGGAGAAGGACAAAACTTTTGATAAGATTTTTTTCGAGTTGTCACATTCACCCACATGGGCTTGTCGGGAATATGACAAAATAAATAAATTGACATTTTTCCGAGTTGCCACATCACCCACATGGGCTTGTTGGGGAGATGTTGAAAATTTTTAAAAATATTTTCGAGTCAAAGAACCCACATGGGCTTGTCGGGAAGAGGACAAAACTTTTGATGAGATTTTCTCTGAGTTGTCACATTCCCCCACTGAGCTTGTTGGGAATAGGACAAAATAAATAAATTGACATGACAACACAAAATAATGGATCCTGCTCTTGAATTATTACCGATATTGCCATGTGATAACATGATAGGATGGAAATAAATATGCTAAACCGATTTGAAAAATAAACATAATATAAAGAAGGGTTAGACTTGATAATATGAGTAAATTTGAAGTTACAAGTTAACGAAATGAAACCCTAATTACGGAAATGGAAACCCTAAAGTTAAAGAAATAATTAGAGCACATAAAATGAAACCCTAAAATTAAATAAATGAAACCCTAACTACAGAAAATGAAAACCCTAAAGTTAAAGAAATAATTAGAGCACATAAAATGAAACCCTAAAGTTAAAGAAATAATTTCATTACATAAAATAAATGTACAACTTATAGAAATAAACCCTAAACTCAAAAACCCTAGGGCCAATCAGATGACGTGAACCTAGTAGTCTTCTTCCTAACACGATGATCAAATCCAAGCTGTTGTGCCGGTGTCATGTCATCCGTCCGCTCATTATCATGCTCATCTGAATCGAATGAAGATGCATAAGATATAGGCATTTGCCGTTTAGATAAACCTGTTGAGTCTGGAGGAGGAGGTACCTAATATGAAGAACTCACTATGCTCGGAGGAGGAGGTGCATGAAATGAAGAAAACTCTAAACCCGGAAGGGGACGTGCCTGAATTGAGGAACCCACTGTACCCGGAGGGGGAGGCGCGTATGAAGTGCCCAATCCACCTAGATGTGACAGCATGTGGCGTTAAACCCAAACTAAAAGTTGGGATATCTAGATCTAGACTGTCAAATGAGTCACCATGATCGGATGACCCTAGATCTACACGTCCACATCCTCCAGATCCCTCACCTCTCTCTCCTCCACGTCTGGGGTGTGTATGTTCTCGTCTGCCTGAATAAGGAGGGGCAGGAGCGCGGCCTCCACGTGCCCCGCCACCAGGCAATCTATGAGCGCCCCTTTTAACTCCACGAGCACCATGGTCTGGTACGGGCTCCTGGGGATGACGACGCGATGGCTATACTGGAAATGTCTGCTGAATATCAAGCTGAGATGGAGTGCAACCCAAGGTACCACCGATACAAACCATGCACTTGCGGATGATGGTCTGGACTTTCTTTGTAAAACTAGCGATCTGTGTCGGAGATGATGGTGGTACCTGTGTAACCCCTGTAGCTATGTCATCCACCTCCTGTAACATGGAAGTCTAAAAAAATAGTTAGATGTCAATTATAAGTCAATGAAATGAATAAAAAACAAATATTTTTTTTTTTTTACAATCATCCACTTGTCGACTTCAGCAGACTGATATCAATGGTCAGAGTATCACGATTTGCTGGATTGTTGATGTAGACTCTTGTGATATCCCGATACTATCTAATGTAATCATCTCTAGGTGATGATAAATCTTCAATTGGAAATACAGGGCCATCCCTAATATGCTGCCTCCACTGATGCAGACCTCCACATGGCTAGCATAATGTATTGTCCAATATGTGTGATCATTTCCTCTCAGTTGTATTCGATGCGGATCAAGCCAAGTATCACATGGAGCAGGTATAGGCTGATCATGTGCAAATTGTCGCATCACACGCTGGGGATGGTGATACTCCACTATCTCGTAACATATTAGTGGCACTTTTGCCCGCCACAAGTCAGATGGAACTAGTCCACGGTCATGATAGGGCAGCTATACAAACTATTCAGCAAATTAAAATATTTAAATAGTAATCATGTAAAAAATTAAATAAAACCCTAAACAAAAATATTTTAAAGGCAGATCTGATCGGATGACATAAAATCTAACTGATCTCTATACGTAAAAAACACGTGAGTTGGCAGTAGGCTGCAGTCAAATGATGTGCACCACGTAGTACCAAGTGGAGCAAGAGGGTTTGGCTGAACATACGGGAGTAGCTGAGGCCGCAATACAGGAATAGGCGACCAAGCCCAACTATGAAGTAGGACTAGGGCTCCCCTTATCTGTCGTGAACCCCCTAAAGCTGTCGTGCACAGATGCCTATAAAAGAATCCTAATACACATCTACCCCAATTGTAAGTACTGCTGGCCTCAAAATCCTTCAACAAACTCAGGTAGTGGACGTGAACCAAGCTACCTGAGAAATCAGGGAGCATATGACCTCCAAGAAGTAAGAGAATAAATCCACGAGCACGCAAGATTAGGTCATCATCGCTTTCTGATCCGGTGAACTCTCTCAGGATCCAAACTTTTAGAGGTTCCTTCTTAACCTTCTAAATGGAAAAATAAGTAAGGGACAACTGCACACCAATTAATCTCTTGATCACCTTAATCCAATACTACTACGGGTGTACACTCTAACTAGAACTTGTAATAGGCAACCCCTCTATCTGTAAACCCCATAAGACACGTACATCCTATAGTGTTACAGTCACCTCACCACAAGCCAGGTGGAATGTGTTGGTCTCGGGCCTCCAATACTCAACTAAAGCAGTAATAAGAGCGTGGTCGAGACCTATGTAACCACATCTAAAAACTTTCTTTAACCCCGTCCTATCAATAATATCGATCAACCTACGAAGAGCTCCACTGTATGCCTGAAATAGATTTCTGTCAAAACGTCTACACTGTAGATCAGTAGTAGACGTCTCATGATCCCTACTCCATATCAACCCAGACCTATGCCCATGCTGTCTTGTCAATACATCAGGGACTATGGGACCCAGATGTACGTGTGCTGGGACTTCTTTCATCTACATTATCTACAATAAAATTAGAATATTTACAGTTTGGTGTTTTACACTTTCAAAGTTTAAATCTTCACAAGTTTAGAACTTCAAGTACAATATTTAAAGTAAATTATTATTACACAATTTCTAATGTTCATGGTTTGGGTTTTAGGGTTAAGTCTAAAAAAGAGTTTTAGGGTTTAGTAATTAATATATCAAGTTTAGTGTTTATGATTTATGGTTTAGGATTTTAGAGTTTTAATCATATAAATGTTATATTTTATAGTTTAGGGTTTAGGGTTTCAGGGATTAAGATTTTAATATTAGGGTTTTAGAGTTTTTATCATGTAAATGCTATATTTTATATTTTAAGGTTTTAGGTTTTAATCATATAAATGTTATATTTTATAGTTTAGGGTTTTGGGTTTCAGGGATTAAGATTTTAATATTAGGGTTTTCAAGTTTTATTCATGTAAATGCTATATTTTGTATTTTAAGGTTTTATCATTTTAATCATATAAATGCTATATTTTAAGGTTTTAGGATTTAAGGTTTCAGGGTTTATTCTATATTTTTCTTTTTTCACTTTAAATAAAAGTCTTCATAAATTTAAATGTTAATAACATAAAATTATATAAATACTAACAATATAAGATTATATGAAATTAATTGAACAATATAAACATACTAACAATATTTTACAAAAGATAAACAATTACAATTTATGACAAAAACAAAAATAAATTATATAACATATAGCAAATCACTCATTTCAACATATCACATTTCCAATAGAAGCAACCACATTAATAGCATAATAAAATATGCACAAATTTACCAATATCAACTCTAACATAATCATAAAAACCCTAAAAATAAACTACAAAAAATTATTCAATTACCTAAATAAAATTCATAAAAAGTATTCACAAACCACAACAAATAACAATTTTCAGATAAACAACAATCGAAATTAACACATAGTGTAAAAAAAATTTAAAATAATTATAGACAAATAAGAAATTTACCGAAATAAGAGGAGGAGAAACCAAAGAGAAACTAATGGAAGACAGCGGCGGCGAACAGCAGCGGCGGAACAGAGGTGGTAGCAACGGTGAAAACGAAGGCAGCAGTAGTGGGAGGAACGAAAAAAAAAAAGAAAAAGAAAACTGAGAAGAAGATGCTGGAGTAGAAGAGGAGGGATGGAAGGAGGAAAAAAAACATCTACAACAACAGCGGCGGCAAGAACGTAGCAGGGAGAGAGAAAAAAAAGGACTGCGACGGGATTACAGAAAAAAGAAGAAGAGACGAGAAGAGGAGGCGGCTAGGGTAGGTTTTAATACATTGATAACGCACAGAGATTGTGTGTTATTTATTATATTAACGCATCTCTTGGTGCGTTATTGTTCTAGATAATGCACAATAACTGTGCGTTATTATCTAGCTCAACCACCCTGCTGCCTCATCAATGCCACGTCAGTTAATAAAGCACCACATCATTTAATGAAAGTTAATTAAGAGATTTAGCTACTGATTAAAGATAACACATAGTGATCGTGTGTTATCACAGGAAATTACGCACAACGATTGGGCTTTATGGCCCCAACCAGAATAAAAAAAAGCATGGCCAGTTTAGTAACATTTTTTTTAAAAAAGGACCAATTATATTAAAAAAACCTCAATTTTTTAATGCAATTACTTATTCGAGAAAAAAAAATTCAACTGACTATGGTTGTTTGGGGTGCAAATAGAATGTTTAAACCTTATGACTTGAGACTCAAGTCTGAGAGCTGGGGTGGTGTACCCTTCTTTTGTTTTTGAAAAGATGAAAATAAGAACGATTTTTGAAGGGGGCCAATAAAGGCAACTCGGGAAACTATAAGGATAACTCGAAAAAATTCAAAATTTTTCATTTTCACCTAAACACTTTCTCTCTCTTCACCTAAACACTCTCTAGGACTACAAACTTCAATCTCAGATCATGGAAGATCCGACCGTCCAAATTGAAAAACAAAAGGTTAGTTTTTCAATTTATTCTCTTTTATTTACAATTTTACCGTTTTAGATCGTTGAAATATCTATTTAAAGAAAACGAATATTTTTTTGAAAAGAAAAATTTCTGGCCGAAACATGGACTTCCGTCCGTTACCGGTGAAAGTACCGGAGTACTTTCGCCGTCAATGAACGGAAGTACTTTGGCACTTTTGCCAGCGACGTGCTAAAGCGTCCAAATTTTTTTTAAATATTTAATTTTTTTAAATATTTAAATGTTTTAATTTTTTGTTTCATAAATGATTTTTTTATTATTTAATTAATTTTGTATATGTAGAATGAGTGTGACTAGTTCTTTAACATATTTTATGTGATAATTTTTAATTGTTAATATGATTTTGGATTTGTAAACATTATGAAATGAATAAAATAATGGAAATGAAATAGGATAAAAAAATTGATAAAGTGAACAATAAAGTAATAATAAATATCTCTGAGAATGTTATTTAATTTTGTCTATTTAGAGTAAATGTAACTAGTTTAAAATTGTTTGCTTTTGATTATGTGTTTAATAAGAAAATGTGTTATGTAATTGCTAAACTATTTGTATTTTAATTTTGAAATCATTGTTATTCTTGGCCTTAGTTTTAGGATATAATTCTAAGATTGAATAATTTACAAATTAATAACTATTACTAAAGAATATTAGTGATGAATAATAATTGAACGAAAGAAATAGTAGAAATGAAATAATAGATACCGATAGTTCTAAATAATAAAATAATAATAGATG